>CM024754.1:129366910-129576457 GCA_014218235.1 Colocasia esculenta
CAAGTTGATGGGGGATGGGAAGGAGAAGAAGCAAGGGGAAGGAGAAGAGAGGGAGAGGGTTTTTCGAAGGGGAGGGGGGGGCTTGGGGAAGAAGTCACTTTTTTTTTCTCTTCAAACTGTTCATCACCTCAACAGATGAGGGTACATAGGTATTTAAAGAAATGAGAAGTTTCTAGACCCAAACATCAAAAGACATTAATACCCTTAAAATTACAGCAAAATTGCAATAAAAAAACCAAAAAGGGCAAAAGACTCATATCTGATCCTGAAAGCCCCCTTACCATAAAATTAAACATAATTCTACCTGGCTAAATCAGACTCCACTAAAAATAAAAATACAATAATAAATAAAATGATGTCAATACATCTTGAACATCTGAAGTCTGGAGTCTCGTTCCGCGTCCATCACGAGTCACAGTCCCGTCAATTAGGCTTTGGCTTTGACTTTGCAGCTCCTTATTTCCCATCACAATATAATGTGCAATTCCAATAAATGTAATTTTATTTCTTTCCTCCACCAATGATGTATCATGTCTTATTTTTTTCATGTATTTCATTTCATAAATACAATGTTTATGTTTTTCATATTTTTTCTTTTTTTTTTTCAAAATTTTTGAGGGGGCCGATCCAGCCTCCATTAGCTCGGCCGGGCTCTGCCTGGATCGGCCGATCCATCGGTTTGGGGCCAGCCGATCCGGGACCGATCCCAATACATATGTAAGGGAAGTTAAGGCGAGTCGTTACATGTATTACTGTATTACTGTGGAGCTAAGCGGGGTGGCTGATGCATCTTCTGCAGCATGAATCTAAAGTGAGTAAAGTTTTCTTTCATGGAGAGAGTTGATGTGGGACGACGAGGGAGGGAGGAAAGGACGAAGTCCGGATGTCCACGGAGTAGGGGAAGGATGAAGGAAATCCGGAATCCACCAGAGGAGGGGAGAGAGTCGGGAAGGAGGGGGGAGACAGGAATGGGCTTCGCCGAAACAAGTCTTTCTGATTTTTTTTTTCTTTCATCAAATCTATCATCCCATCCGCAGGGATACGGGTAGATACATATAGGAGGGGAGGGGCTAACAAAAGACCAAAATACCCCTTTCCTCAAAATATTCATAAAAGCCCAAAAATTACATAAAAATAGGAAAATACCAAATGGCACCCAAATGAGCCAAACAAAAATATCTTGGCTGCTAAAGATCATCTAAGGCCTCAAAAATCCTCATATAACGCCGTCGTCTAACCAGAGTGACGTCGGCTCCGCACGACGACGTCAGTAAAACCACGAGGGTCAAAACGAGCAAGTCTTCGAGTGTTCACACCAATTAATACATCTCCTGAACATCCGAAGTCTCGAGTCTCGTTCCGCGTTCACGGTCCCCGTCAATCTCCCCCCTTCGAAAAAATTCGCCCCGAATTCTAAAGTGTCGAAGTAGGAAACGATATACGCCAGAACTGGAATGAAATATGCCATACGAATATAATATCACAAATCTCGAGTTGTCGACCAGAGTGTGCCTCACGAAAGTCTAACCAGACCTCATCAAAATCTTGGAGAGTAAACTCGGAGTCAACCACGGCAGTAGATGACAAAAAACTGGCCGATCTTCCGCGAACACAATATGATATCGACTGAAGGCCTGAAAGGGAGAACAACTCGGGGTCCCATGTGTCATCTCTTCAGACTCAGTGCAAACAGTATTATGACACTAGGGATGACGCCTCCGACAACATATTATGTGGCGCCACTTGATCTATGCATATCTTGCAAACTCTGACTGTATCGCATCTCCACGTCAGTTAATGTTGCGTCGGATCATCAATCACTACTTGCTCTGGCTCTGGACACTTGGCATCTAAGACGGGATCTGCTACACAATCCGTCTTTTGCATTTTAGCAGCAAGGATATCATGTAACTCGCGAATTTCATTTTTGATGATGCCCAAAGGGGGTCTTTCGACAATTCCAACTCTCGCTTCGGCCTTCAGCAACCTTACTCTCCGTGAGGGAAGTGGCGCAGCGGGGTGAGGACCAATTGATGGGGGATGGATCTACAGGAGAGCAAAACTCTGACCGGAGGCCTGGCGGCCGACGTGCAGGGGTGCGCAGGCAGAGGCACGCTTGGTGGTGACCGACAGAAGGAGGCCGGGTTGGGTTCCTGCTGCTTGGGGCGTACGATGCAAGGGTGAGGGTGAATGGAGGGCCCACGCGAGTCTCGCTCGTGGACAGCGGCGGCGCGGCGAGTGCCACGGGCCTCGTGCGCGGCGGGAGAATCTGCGAACTGGGGGGGGGGGCGAGTCGTGGCGGAGGTGGGGGACCCGTCCCAGTTTGGCTGGAGCGGGCCGGCGCAGACCAGCGGACACGGACGTCCGACATGATGGAGGGCCGGAGGAAAAGGGGTCCAGAGGACGTCGAGGCTCGCGCGGGAACACTGGTGCGTACAGGTACACGCGGGTCGTGTCGTCGTCAACTCCGACCTCGTGCAGATTCATCTGGCCACAGCAGCGGTCAGTGAGCCCTGGTGAATCGGGCCGGCCGGGACGGCCGCAACGACGCAAACGGATCGTCAAACGGAGCTCGGATGATCCCGCCGCACGGGCGGTGCGATGAGATCTGGTGCACCGCCGGCACTGTAGCCGGCAGACTGATGCGGGACGACGAGGGAGGGAGGAAAGGACGAAGTCCGGATGTCCACCGGAGCAGGGGAAGGATGGAGGAAATCCGGAATCCACCGGAGGAGGGGAGAGGAGTCGGGAAGGAGGGGGGGAGACAGGAACTGGCTTCCGCCGAAACAAGTCTTTATGATTTTTTTTTCTTTCATCAAATCTATCATCCCATCGCAGGGATACGGGTAGATACATATAGGAGGGGAGGGGCTAACAAAAGACCAAAATACCCCTTCCTCAAAATATTCCATAAAAGCCCAAAAAAATTACATAAAAATAGGAAAATACCAAATGGCACCCAAATGGGCCAAACAAAAATATCTTGGCCTGCTAAAGATCATCTAAGGCCTCAAAAACTGTATAACGCCGTCGTCTAACCAGAGTGACGTCGGCTCCGTACGACGACGTCAGTAAACCCACAACGGGTCAAAACGAGCAAGTCTTCGAGTGTTCACACCAATTAATACATCTCTGAACATCCGAAGTCTCGAGTCTCGTTCCGCGTTCACGGTCCCCGTCAGAGTTGCTGCCAGCTGTGCGTGGTGTGCACTTGTGGATACAGTGGGCTATGGATCTCAGATTGTAACCGTGTTTTATTTTCGGGATGGGCTTTATGTTTCTGTTACTTTCCCCATGTTGTGGAGTAAGGTGGGGGAGTCCCTCCGCTTTTTTATTATCTTTATGAAATAAAATATCCTTTGGTGAGCGATGGTATAGAGTGGGAACATTCCCACTATCCCTTTCGCTCCTAGGAGCAGTTTGCATTAGAAAAAAAAACCATATAACCAATCACTCCCTCTTAAGATATTCAATTGCCCAATATTTCTAAAAAATGCATCATCATCTTACTGAATGCGTTGTCCTTTGTCCTTTTGGCTTATGATGATCTTCCTTCTGCTAGCTACTCAATAATTTCATTAGACCATGAAGCTCTCTGATCCCATTGTTCTTGGGAACATTTATTATTAATGTGATATTATGTAGATCCTGTGGAAGGTGCTGGCAACGTCTTTGGGTGTGATTAATGGAACTGAATTGAAAACCATATGTTTGGGTACTTAAAATAGCTTGCATCTGGAATGATAAGCAAATTAGTGGAGCTTCTGCCGGCATGGTTGGTCCATCCAGTGGAAGGATGCTTATTGGGCTAGTACACATTCATTACTCTATTTTGGGAGTTGTAAGCGATTCAGAGCAGGTGCAGAAATTGAGGACATGATGGAACTTTTTAACTAGGACTGCAAATGCAGTGACAGCAGGTACAGACTCATACTGGCTTTCGGTTTCCTCAGATTTTTAGTATCTTAATGAGATAAAACATATCCTCCTGTTACATCAGATTCAGAGCAATAATAAATGTCAGATAAAGTTCCAATTCAGATAATTATGGGAGCAATTAATATTTGTGCATTAGTAACGAGGTTTGACAAGTCTTTGGAAGGTTACTCTCTGTCAATTTGACTTCAAATCTTTAGAAAGCATGTGGACTTTCCGAAGTAAGTTCAGGAAGAAGGTTCACAGCTAGACCAAGAAGTTCTTTCAATCATTCCACTTGCAATTTTGGAGAATGTGGAGGGAGCACAAATGTCCTCTTTGGCAGATGTAAAAATATGGAAACTGCCTCTTTAAAAGTTTTCCTTCTTGTACACGTGGAGTAGGTGTATTACAAAATTTAACTGTGGAACAAGGTATAGTTTGTGAGTAGTTTTGTTTTGCTTTCCTCTTCTTTAATTGTATCACCTCCATTTATCAATAATATTGGTGGTGGCATTTCACTTTATTGAATAAAAAATGTTATTTAAAGAGCGGCATGTTAAGGAAGCATGTGCTTATTATGAGAAGGTGGGTGATGAGCCGCTTGTCACTAAATACCAGCTTGACCCACTAATGGTCTAATAAAGGCTTTTGCGGCACTATGTTTTTAGATATTTGTTGGGGGAAATGTTTCTTAAGGAGGCTAGGGCCAGTCACTTCTGTTTGGTGTCCAACGTTGGATGTGGGACTAAATAGCAGGGTGGGATGAGGGAAATTTGCAGGTAGTTCCCCCTCCACCTCCAGACTTGTCAAGGTTCAGACATGCATATAGCCGACAACTCAACTCTTGGGCTCCGCCAGAAGTGACCTAGAAGTCCTCTTTAAAGCATTCTTTGGTAGTTATTATATCTCATCATCAGACTGAAATTAATAAATGTCTCATCTAACTATAATTACATTCATAGCAGATTATTTTCAGTGTGGATGCAGTGCTCCCTATTTTGCTTCACTTTTTTTCAGATTATATCTGGATAATTCAACAGATCATCTAATCGGTATATGACTGATCTAAAGGATTTGAATTCGAATATATGTATATATTTCAACTCCACTTGCAGCTCTGTGTGTAACTTGATCCTTCTTTTATCACTGCACATTAACAGTCTCCCTTTTTATCACACCTTGATAGGAGTTGGGAAGTCCATGTTTCAATGAAGAGACTTCCTGCTGATTTCTATTTGAACTGTGTCTTTGTCCATTCCAGAAAAATGTATTTGTGCCATCTGATATATAGAAGAATGGATCACTCTAGTTGAAGTAGACACACAACCCAGTACTGGTTGGTCAATTTGGGATTCTGGTTTTTAATGTTGTTTGATTTTATTTTCAAGGAAACCTGATTTTCGGTATCTTTTCTTATTCAAAAGATTATTCAACCAAATTATTGTCTAATAGTCTTTCTGATTGCTTTACTCAGGTACCTAAGAATAGCAAAAGCAGTGACCTATGTATGATATATGTGGATGGATAATTCTAGCTATTGGTGTCGTTGCTTGGGTGGGGATGGCAAAATCTCATGCTCCTCCACCATCATCAAGGTAAAATTTGCAAGCTTCTTCAGCATTTTGAGGTGAGTCCATCAGCATCTGATATGCATCTGATGCTCTTCTGAAAGTTCAATTGAAAAAGCAAATTAACCGTAAGCTTGTGGGATCTGGGAAAATCTGCTACTGGATGTCACCTCTCCCACAAGACTGCATATGCTCAAGCACCTTTTTTTTTGGGTGGGGGTGGGTGTGGATGTATAGTTTGTATAGTTGATCACCAGCTTTTGATTTGGACAGGAGGCGTCCATTCAGCCTGCTACTTTTCTGCATTCTTTGTTATCTTCTTAATAAAGGACATAGTAGAGTTGGGGTGACTGTTGCTCTAAATATATATTGTGATTTAATTCTATTTACATGTTCAGTTGTGTAACTGCGATGATGTGGGTCACAGTATGAAATCATGCTTTTGTGGTGGATATTGTCCAATTTCTGAAAAAAAACCAACATTTGCTTTCTGATACATTGCATTCTTTTCACTCTGAAGTATGTTTGAAAATAACGACATGGAAGTCATGTTTGAAATTATCAAGAACATCACCTGAGCCTGCAACTTCCAACATTTCTTTGGTGGATGGGTAGCATATGGACAACTAACTTTGGGGAGCCTAGTGCCATGAGAGTGAGACTCAGCCAATGCAAGTTGTGGGAAGAGTGAAGCATAACAGCCTTCCCTTGTTGCATGATCCTTTCTTCTAGTATTCAATACGACCTCCAGGGGATGATGGTGCAAGCTCTTAATGTTGCAGCCAGGATGTATGTCTCCAGCTTAGTTATCAGTATCTTGTAATTGAATGTATCATAGATGTGATATATAGGTCATCAACTTGAAATGTTACAGGCTGCAGACCAAGAGAGACTGCTTTAAGTAAATACATCATGCCCTCTAGTAAACTAATGTTTTACAGGCTTTCCAAATCCATGCCTTTCAAATCATTTCTTTTCATCAAATCCAACTTGATATCTACTTTGATATTTATAACCTACTGTGGTCTCAAGAGAGCCTACATGAGCTTCTCAGATGGTGAATGTTACAATTAAGACCTCACTTGATGTTTTTTTTTAGAATACTTACTGTGATATAAAAATTGCCCACATTGCTGTTTAATTCCTCAGACACAAGTCAGACCAATGAAATGTTTTCGAGGTTTATTTACATCCCAGGAAACATTTTAATGCTTCATAACTTTCCTTTAACAATTTCTTTTGAAAGATTATCTATACGCATCAATTAAGTAGTACCTTTTAAGGTAGCACTTGGAAATGTGATTGAATTATGGATTGTTCCCAATACTCTGATTATCTCTTATATTTTGAAAGAGATCTAATTTCAACCACAAAAGTCAATCTAAAACTGTATGTGTGCATCATGAATATTTCATTGGGCTATACATCATGTAAGTTATTTTTCCCAATACTCTTGCTTTCTCACAAGAGAATCATGTAGATGCCGCATCTTCTATTGTCGTGTCTACATCATGTCCTTTTTTAATAACCCCCCGAATATATGTACCATAGACAGAATCCTTCTCTTCTGCTTTGCACCATAGACATTAACCTTCTTTTCTGCTTTTTGTGCCTTGTAAAGAATCTTCCTAGTCACTAAAGATAAGCAGAGGCCTGAATTTTGTCAGAAATGATTATGCTATGAAAGAACCTTGCATAATCATTTTCAAATGCCCACAGAAAATCTTCTCGCAGAAGTCACCCTGTAGTTCCTTTTAAATAATCTTTCCAGTTTGTGTAATTCGGAGTATCTTTTTGTTTTCAGTTATCGTATTCCATAGAAAAATTATACCTGAGTAAGAATTTTTGGGTTATTTGCAAAAAAACTTCTTACTGGTTTATCTACAGCTCATCTTATTTTCATATTTTTTTAAATAACGTCCTACATTGCACCACTTGGAAAAGTGCCCGTCATCATCATCTCTATTAGCATTCCATTTCACTCTCTTGTTTAACCTGGTTAACCTTTAAATGAATGGGGAAAGGTCCAAAATGCACTTAATTTCTTACAAACTCTTTCTCTTCATCTTTATATCTCTTCTTCTCTCTCTTTTGCACTGTGTACCCGCCAAGAAGTTTTCTTTTTATAAAAGTACTTTTGTACAAAAACTTGATTTTTATTGGTAAGAAAAGGATTTTCAACATCTCTAGTGGAGGTTAGCTAGAAACAGATATTTGCTACTATTCATATAAGGAGTTTATTAGAAAATTGTAGCATCACTTTGTGGAGCAAAATTCGTTGCCTCTTGCGGGAATGAGATAGACAGTGGCCTGCAAGTTGAATAGAAAAGTGTGGTAGCTCATCTTGCACACCACGCTATGAGCGTTGTAGGGTGAGCAGAACTATAGTATCTTCAGGAGGGAGTGGTGGTTCGAGGAGGTTATTGTTGATTTTGTATGCAATAGAGTTAAGGAATGGGCGGCCCTTCTCATATCACTTTTGTTGTATCCCCACTTTTTGGGTTCATTGGGGGCAATTGAAACACACCCTCTTGGTGTGATCATTGTTGTACAGATGTTTTAGGGGTTTTCTTTTTTTGGACGTTCACCACCTATACATGTACATTCAATTTTTCTTATAATATGTTTCAGTGGTACCCATCCACCTTACAAAAAAAGGAGTTTATTAGAAAAAAAAAAGTAACTAAGATGGACAATCTGCCAATAAACTTCTAAGGAGTAAGCGGGGGGGGGGGGGGGGGTGGAACATAATTTCATAATGAATTTGTAGTAAATTTTAATGTAAGAGTAAACCTATTGAACGCATGACTCTTTAGCAACAATTTTATGACTTTAACTGATGCACTTTTTCATATGCTTTTTTGCACATGCAATGGAAAATATCAATTCAATTCGGTTCCTTCCACTGAAAAGTTGCAGTAGTCTGTGTATAGATCTAGTACTTTGCTATCAACTTTGTTATTTTCTTTGGACATTCCAAAGTTATTTTGGGTACCAAGCTTTTTGTAAAGCAATCATGATTTTATTATTAGTGGGCCCACTGTGGCAGTGGTAGTGGGCTAAGATCCTATGTCCACCCTGAGTTCAAACTTCACTTATGTCTCCCACCCGGATGAGATGCCTTCTGCCACTAAATGAAAATGTGTGCACAATAACAGCTTCATATCAAAAGGTAATACTAGTCTATGCTTCAATACGTTAGAGTTCTGTAAACTATATTCTAATATCTTTTTCTTTTTCAAAAGTGCTGCTTATCAATTTATTGTTATTACCTTCTCATCATCTCAAGGCTTATGTCAGTGATCTGGGCTTAGCTCAATCCATTGTAGTGTCCAAGGATTTGGCAAAAGTATTCTGATCAGTTGCCTGTCTGACATTGACTTGTATTACAAGGCACGGACGGACGACGGTATCTATCATCAGTTCCACAAGGACAGCTAATAGGTAGAAAACTGCTTTCTGGTTATGCAGTCCAAGCTTATGCAACCAGGGAATGACCCACAGAGTTTCTCTCTCCTTGACTTGGGAAAGTGTGCGACAATGAAGTGAAAAAGAGAGAAGTATGATATAGGAATGCCTTTTTCTAGGTCCAACATCTACCAAACAGTGAAGTGAATAGAAACCATTCAAAACATTTAGCATAGTACAGTGACTATGTAAAAACCACAGTTGTACTACCAAGGAGACAAATTTCTTTAATGTGCAGACCTCTACCAACTTAAACTGAGAAAGAAATGATGTTTATGCAATATATGTGCAAGTAAACCTTAAGGGTAGGTTGAATCTCTTGTAAAGGTGAAAGATGATGAAGTGGAATCGAACTGTACAATTGCGGGACACTGGGACTGAGTGGAAAAGAGAAGGTTGAAGGTTCTATATCAGTACCTGTCCAGAGTCAGGACCTTGATTGGAGATCCAAATCAAATGATCGACGGGCTCTTTTTGTGAGGATGTCTAACAGAGACTGCAACAGATTGGACCCACTGTATGTTTCAGGGGGTGGGGGGGCAGGGTCCTGGCTTAGATTCCATTCTCCTGGTTTGAAGCTGCGATTGAATATTCCAAAGACAGGTATCTGTGACGATCAATGTGTCCTTGTCATTAGCAAGGATCCCTCATCCACCAACCCAGGAAAGATTATTACAAAGTGCTGCACTGTCAGGGCTGCTGGATTCACAAGGACTGTGTCTATGCCTAGATAAACTTGGCTCAATCCAGAACAGAAGCCTTTCTTGTGACTCTGCAAATTAGAAGTTTTGTATTCATATATTGCATGTCTAGTTGTGATATTCATGGGCTTTTGTTCAGCTTGTAACAAGGACCACCTTTGAAGGCCCATTTTTATGAACATATGTAAATCAATATTTATGGGCAAGCCTAAAACTTTGAGTGGGAGAAGTTGAAAAGCTGACTGGGGTCCGGCTTTAATAGCCTGGCTCTACCCTGGGCTGAGGATTATAAAGACATGGGCTGTCCTGGGCCAATATTCTTGACTTAGACTCGACTCATTCCAGTGGATAATAGCTATTTGTCTGTGAAGGATTTTCAAACTCTTTATCTCACTAGGGAGGGCACGTGATAATGTAATATGTATGTATTTGTTTGCTTGTGACACGTAGAGCTGTTTCATGTGTGTCAGGGAGATTCCAGAGTGTTAGCCTTTTGCTATGGCTCTGTGGAAATCTTCCATATATTGCTCAGGAAATGATGTTTATGATGTTTTTTTTTTTTGGTGGTGATAAAGAATCTATATTAGATAGAATATGTCAATGCAAGCTAGTGCTATCACAATCTACCAGACAGTATGCATCGAAATACTAGAAGGTCAACAGACATCCCGTTTTGAGGTCGGGTCATTTGATCAGCAGCAATCGTTTCCACATGGTTGGATTAGGCTCAGGAATTTTGACCAAACTCACCTTTGAACTACTACTGTTTCTCGACCCCGACATGTCCAGTGTCCTGACATGCATGGACTAATCCGCCTTCACCTGGGTCGAATGCAGGTCAGCCAAGTCGGGTCAGTTAGAGTCGATCGATCAAATACTCAGAACGCCACTTATGACGTGGCCCAATCCACTGCCACCTCTGCACCACCTTGGCACTGGACCACCAGGAAATTACAAGATTCATGCCGCACTTCATGGATTGTGGAGTCGGCTGATCCGAATGGGATTAGGCTGATTTTACAAAACCAATTTTTTCCCTTTGTATACATTAATTAATACATGCATTAAATCATCATTTCACATAATAAATTAATACATATATATATATACCAAATTAATGTCTAATATGATGTATATATTAATTACATATTTATGTATACAAGTATACAAACACATATAGACATATATATGACATATGATATGTATTATATATCATGTTTGACATATATATATATATAATAATTACATATTCAAATATATATGTATACATTCATTGTCACACATATATATACATTATATATGATTGTATTACATTAACACACACATATATGTATAAAGTGTTCATTAATATGATATATATAATATATATATATATATACTATAAAGATAAAATATTAATTATGTTTGCACATTTAAGAGTATAATATGTGATTACACATATTATTGTATACATATATAAATATGTAAATTTATACTTATGATTACATATATCATAAATATATGGTAAATATTGAAGACATATTTTTTTTTGATTTTTTTCTTAAAATATTTTAATTTGGCTGATCCAAGATCGCAACTAGACTTCCAACAGATTGATGGATCGGATTGGGATCGACAGAGGATCCTTGGGTCGATCTAATTCTTTTTTCCTTGGCTGAGTTTGTCAATATCTCTTCTCTGGTGTTCTGCATTTTGCATCTACACCAGTGAAGTTCTCCTACGGTGCGAAACCATGCATTCTCGCACTGTGACTATGTGGTTTTCCTTATCCGTGTTTCCGTGTTTTGTGCATCTTTTGGGTCCATTTGTTGTGTCACCTTCTTGGCATTGTTGTTGATATTGTCTTTCTTAACCTGCTCTGTTTTTTTTTATAAATTGTTTAGATTAATATGAAATGCTGAAATCTCTTGTCACATTTAGTTGTCATATGTTTATGTTGATATAAAATACATGACAACGAAATCCAAACTTGAGATGGTGGTCAAATTTTCTGGTTTTTGTTTCACAGATAAAAACAGAATAAATGAAAACTAGGGGGATGCACTTACTCTAGAATCATCCGCGTTTGCCATTTTAATGCAATCCAAAGATTCATCTTTTTTGGTATTCTAGAACAAAGTTACAGAAGCAACGTAGACACCTTTGAATCTACAGGATATCCATCAAACATATTGTATTGGTGAAATGAATGTGTTCTTTTCATTCTTAGTTGACAGTCGCTACGAAAACACCCGTTGTCTAGAGACTGCTTAATTCCCTGATCAGGGTCTAATGTTTCTGCGAAACATATGCTTGCAGTACAGCATTATTCAATCGATGTGTCATTTCATGATTTCTTTATTATGCTTGCTTTGTCTATTCAATGGAAGGTGGTTGTAGTGGGCAAGAGGATGTCCTTATTGTAGTAAGTAGGTGTGCAAAATAACCTAGCTAGGCTTCCTTTTGTCCTGTTATGCATGTGAGAAATGTAACCACTTCTGAAAGTTGTATCCTCTTCTGCTTGATGTTCTTGCGGTCAAGTTTTCATGATTGCTTTCGGTCTTAGTGGCAAACTACTTTCACCCTTGCAGCAGCTCCTGGTTACTTTTTTGAATTGCATTCTAGATATCTTCCCTTGGAGGTAGTGTTTGATCATATTTAAGTCTAAAATATGAAATCTTATTTCTCAACTATTCTCTAAATCTAAAACTTAAAAAATACTTAATGTATATAAGATATCATTAAAAGTTGTTTGATAACCAACTTAAGTAATATCTGAACTAATATTTAACCAACAAAATTTGTGGCACAGTCGGTTAATGTCTCGTGTTCAAATTTGAAATACTCTAAAAATTTATTTTTTGGACCAAGTCTCTGGAATCCAATGGCCTTTGATGGTTATTGCCGTCGCCAGATTTCAGCCATCGCTGGCGACAACTATTAGCGGCCATCGGATTCTGGCCATCATCTCCAGAATCGGCAGGCTGCCGGCGACTATCGCCGGTGGCCGCGGATTCGGTGATCGATGGCCGAACTCCGGTGGCTCGTCGCGATTGAGCCGATCTGAATTTTTTTTCATAACTTAAAAATTAAGTAAATTTTAAATTTAAGTGATTAAATTAGATGTTATTTAGATATTTTATCAAACAATCTAAAAATCATAAAAATTAATCACCTTAGACATAAGATGTCAAAGTGTTTAACAAGCAAACCCTTATTTTGCTTGTTTACTCTACTAATCATACCTGTACCTTGTGATGTCTCCATTCAGTTAGAGTTCATTAGGTTACATGTAAATAATTTAATAGATTTTTTTTTTCATGGAATAAATTTTACATGAAAATGAAACCGTAATTATTATTGGTGTAAGGTAAACATTTTTGATATTTGTTTCTTCGTTGTCGTTCTCGTGGGATGCAGCTACTCCAAGTTCCACACCCCCTCCATCCTGTCCAGCCCATCTGCGCCCACCGCCTCCGCCTCACGACATCAAAAAGGAGCTCCTCATCTAGATCCCCTCGCCGAGTTCTACATCAATCCCAAGGAACCCTCCAAGATCACCTTCAAGACCCCCTATTGGCCTCTCCGGAGCTTCCCCCACCTCCGCGTTCGAACTCGAGGGCAACAAACGGAAGAACAAGGAAGCCCTCGGCACCGGAGGTCCTACCACCGCCACCGCAGATACCAAGCAAATCGACCCGATGCGGCAAGAAAGAGGAAGAATTAAGACAACGAAGGATGAGAGGAGGAGAAGAAGAAGGGGTTCATGGTGGTGGCAGTCGAGGTGGCGGCGTGTGAGCCGTGCGCGGAGGGGATCCTGCACTGGCGGCGGCTATCGTGTGTTGAGGACCTCTATTGTGTGAAGCGGCTCAACGGTGACTACAGCGACGGCGCCGTCAGCGACTGGATCAAGGCCTTGCCTGGGCCGTCCATTTTTGTGGACGAAAATAGATGCCCAAATTTAAGATTTTTAAAGAAAATATTTTCATGGATCAAGTTTCAATCAACCAAATGACCAATTCATGAGGTTTTCTTGAAAAATATTTTTCTGTGAGAAATTTTTCAGGAAAACAAAATGGACCCTTAATTGCAGTGGCATGGTAGAAAATTTTGAGAATAATTTTTTTTAATAGATAAATGGTTGGGGGAGGGGGAAAGATGAGGAGAGGGCTCAAGATCGATCCCGTGCCCTCTGGTTTCCTCCTTCCATTTTGACAAAGAGAGAGGCCACTGCGCTATAATACAGTTCTCTAATTTCGAGAACAGTTGCCTGACTGCTTTCTATAGTCCAAACATCATGCCCGGTGCTATTATAGGGATCCCTCCAGATATATTATAGTATCTTCACGACGACTTACCCATCTTCCCGCCATTAATTAATACCAAATGATGCAATTGAGACAGCCAAACCTTGAGATGCCGGATTGATGGGCAAATCTTATGGGTAATGGTGACACTGTTGGCTTCGTAAGATCCTTTCCAGGTGTCAAGGGGGATCCGTTTTCCTTGATCTGCCAGTGATGCCCCCACCCCACTCTGGTGTAATTCCTTTTTTTGTCCTTGCTAGATCGTATCTGTGGCGGCAAGTAGCCTAGTAAAGTTGCCCCCTCCTTTTCTATGGTGAAAGTGATACCATTACATCAAAAAGGCTGCCTTTTTACATGGCCTTGGGCGCTCGTGGGTGGAGGACCGTCCTCCCCCACTTTTGCCATAACACGTGTGACCGACTAGGTAGGGCTGCTCTCTCCCACTCTCCGATGTTAAGATAGTTTTGGGTATTAGCATTCCTATTTACGTCTGATGTGAAAGATTCCAGTGCCCCGTGCCCACAGCTGTCCACAAGGCCGCCCCTTTTCACAAGAACTTTATGGGAACAAATCTTTTGTACGTTATAAGTGGATGTGAGCGGTGCCCACCACAACTTCAGCAGAAGGTAACCTCACCAAACTCTTTGAAACGAAAATTCTGCCCCAAGTTCGAATTAAAATAGGTGAACTCCTTTGTTAGCACACATCGGCAATCCACTTCGAGAGCTGCCATGGCTTGTTCCCAAGTAGAGTCGGTTCTTCAAGGAGGCACCATTTCTTTTTCCCTTTTTGTCCCAGGGAGTTACAAGCCTCATAATTTAGTTGTGCTTGTTAGAAAAGGCAAACTTGACCCCTTCATAATTGACTAAGTCCCATGCAAATATGTACGGTGGAGAAGGACGTTGGTTTCCTACAACTCATTGTTATTTATTTATTTTTCTTCTCTCTTTAGAATGTGAGGGACTGTACGAAGGTTACACCTCTTGTAAGAAAAAATGGGAATTTGACTATCAGTCCAAGTAGAGTGGGCTAGTTAATTTCTAATCAAGACAAGTAAAAATTATAATGTCTGATCATTTTCTGTCTCAGAATTAATTTTCGATCCAAAATAGATGGAAAACCTGAAGTGTGATAACAGATAGGAGATGGTATATCAAAAATATCCTTGGTAGTTGATGAATATTACATGACTGGCATTACATTAATTTTAAGTCTCTGCCTGTGGGGTTTGGGGTTTTAAGAAATCTAAAAAAATTCAAATCTCTCACAGCGGTTGGCGTCCTTGGTAGTGATTTTGTACAATAAAAATTACTCAAATAATTTTATTCAGTGGATCAGTCAATAAATTATCTGACATCTTTTTAGATTTAATTTTTAAAAAATAAAAAATGTAAGAAATCAGATCCGCCACTTTCCCCACACGTGGGTGTCTATAATTACCAGCACAAGGCGATGGAGATGGTCATAAGAATTTTTTTTATATATAGATTTGAACAGCACAGGGTACGCCCTTCGTCTCCTTCTTCAGAACACAGCGCAGGCTTTGGTTGGCTTAAGGCTTTAGGGGTACTTGGGGTTTTAAGAAACAATGACTTATGGTGTTGGTCTCTTAGACCGGAAATTAAAAAGTGATAGTGAAAGGACTTAAACTTTCATTTCTTGGTATTTGGACTGAAAATTAATTACCCACTCCTAATTTGGACTGGTAATTAATTTTCCCAAGAAAAAAAATGAATCCAATAGAAACAACAAAGCTCCAGTGAGCACTCCTTCCACCTTCTAAGTTTTCATATTTTTCTTTGTGCCTTGTGTTAATCTTTTGCTCTTTAGTCCCTTGATCATTTAGAAAGAGGATACTTAGAGCCATGCTTCTAGCCTGCCCAGTTCCAACAAAGTGATATCAAAGCCAAAAGTCCTTCTAGGTTTTCCTTATCCCATTCTCCAGTTGTGAGATGGCATCAAACTTGGTTCAACCCTGTTCTTAAGTGATGAAAGACAACTATGAGAATTGGTGCATACAGATCAAGGTATTGTTTGGGTCGCAGATTTATGAGAGATAGTCTGCGACAAGTATGTGGAACCCCACTACCGAGCAAGAGGCTGGTTATACTCACTACAAGAAAGACAATTTTAGCGATCGATATTGCGACCGAATTTTTAATCACTATTCGATCACAAATTGGTGGTCGATAGTGACCAAAATAATTCAGTCTCTAAACAAATATTATTAGTGACAGAAATAAAATCGGTCACTATTCGGTCACAAATTTATCGGTACTAATCGGTCACCAATTGTGACCGAATAGTGACTGAAAATATTCGGTCACTGAATTTCACCATTTTGGAAATGGAGCAAACTTTTGCGACAGAATATTTTTGGTCACTAATCAGTCACAAATTGGTGATCGATTAGTGACCGATTTTATTTCGGTCACAGATTTCACGGTTTCCGAGTATGAAGGAAAATGTTGCGATCGATTATTTTCAATCACTAATTGGTCACAGATTTGTGACCGATTAGCGACCGAAAATAATCAATCACTATAGTCGAGCAATTTAGAGACTCAATAGTGACCGAAATTTATGGTCGCTATTCTTCCTACTTCTTCATCTACTTCTGCTCTCCTCTCTCTCTCTATCTCTCTCTTCTCTCTCTCTCTCTCTCTCTCTCTCTCTCTCTCTCTCTCTCTCATTCACTCGCACGCTCTTCTCTCATTCACGCGCCTCTCTCTCTCTCTCTCTCTCTCTCTCTCTCTCCGCCGTGGGACGCTGTACGATGCCGTCGTTGCAGTCGTCACTATAGTCGAGGCTGTCGTCATCGCCGTCGGACACTGTTGTTACCGCCGTCGAAGCCGCTATCAGACCCTGCCGGAGCCGCCATTGTCTTCTCCTCCAGTAAGCCCTCTCTCTCTCTATATGTGTGTGTGTGGCTGTTGACGGTGGTGGGGGGGGGTGGGTGGCAGTGCGAGCCTGGGGGGGGGGGGGGGGAGTTGTGGGGGTGTGGGAAGGGGGGTTCGAGGGTTGGGGGGGGGGGGGGGGCAGTCTGAGGGTGGGGTGGGGAGTTGCTTGGGGGCAATGGAATGGATGGGTTCCTAGGCTGATCCAATTATTTTTTTCCTTGCACCTGATATTTGTAAGCCTTGCATGCCTATATTAGTTTTGGCCCTCTCCATATAACAACTCAAGTTATGGGTTTGATGGATCAGTTCAGTAATATACAAAGCACAAGAACCCATCATTAAGCAAGGTGCCTCACATTATACATCATTAGATGCCACAGATTGCATAGGCCTATCAACAAGACAACATACATAATATAATAGTATATTCTTCACATTGTTTGCTTTATGTGTAGCATTCATACTATTTTAGAAGACAATAAGAAGGATGCAAACAGATGGCAACATCACTTTTGGGAAACCTGCAATGTTCAAATGGAAGTGCTTAAACAATTGAAAGCATGTCAATTTGTCCGTTACATGCTTTACTCTGTTGTGAGGAGACTTCAGATTCTCAGTTTACAACGTATGTGAAGAATATGAAGATGTTCATTCAATACTTGTTTATCATACAACTGAGAACATTGCAAGAATAAGAAGCTCTCCAAGTTCGCAGGGCACAGTCTGATGCTCCGGCATCCAGTAAGGTTTAAGGCATCTAAATGTGCAACATAGCACCCATATTAGAGGGTCAACTACACCTCTGTACAAGCATATGTCATTACAGTTTAAGAATGTAACGCCCCTCTTGAACCCAGTACAATTAAACTAACTCACATTGAATCCAATAGAGGTATTACAGTGGAAAATATCCAACAATAGACAGTACAGATTGAGATATACACAAATGACAATTTAAATTCCACAAGTAGCAACGGAATATGGAACCAAATTTTCAATCAACAATGTACCCAATTACCAAGTCTAAAATATAAGGAAGGATTGCAATAATCTAAGTTATTACAATTCATAAGTCCAAATACATAAAACTCAAAGTTCATCTTATTCTCACATGTTGCCCAGCTAGCTAGCCCAGAGGAGGGGGGGGGGGGGTGAATGGGATATTAAAAATATTGAGTACCTAAAACCTGTTCACCAAAGGTCACAAAAACACACTTCGCAGATTGTTAGTGTTAGTTAAGGAAAAACCAATCACACAAAAGCATTCACACGACCCAGAGAATTATCCTGGTTCGGATCTCCTCTCCTTAGGAGTCCTACGTCCAGTCCTTGAGCAATATCTCAGGATTTCACTAACACAAGGGTACTGTCCCCCTTATGGACCCTTACACACCCAGCCGCAGCTGGTCTTCTCTTCACAACCCGAAGAGGAACTTACAGCACCCTGGATACCACCAGGTCTTCCTTCTACACGAAGGGAATCTCACACCCTGGATCCCACCAGGTCTTCCTTCTTACCCAAAGGGAACAAACACACAAAAAGTGAAATGAGATCAAGCCCCTAGATCAAGCTTATACAATGCCAGATCTGAAGCTAAAATTGAGAGGAAGATCTACAGTGAGGGACACTCTCAGTTTACAGAAACTCTCAAGATTAACGCAATGAATGCAGATAGCTAAGAGCTAAACAATCAAAGGAGTGAGGCTTGGCTCTTCGAGATGCTCACAGAAAAAACTTGTGTAAGATTGTCGTTCATATTCTCCAACTCTTAGATGCTTTTCTTCTGGAGCTTCAGTCTCCTTTATATATCTTCTATTTGAAATTTGAACGTTGAAGTGCACGTTGTCTCTAAGCTTTTGTTTACGTTAGACTGCATGGTCCTGTAGAGCTTCCCGTTCAACGGTCTTCCTGCACACACAGAGAGAAGATCTTCTGAAGTATCCTTTGGCTTCTATTTTGTCAAACGTTGTATGACGAATGTTGTCAGAGACTTGCACACATTAGATGCTAAACAATAGACAGCTAGACTGTCTCTTGTTGTCAGTCAACGTTAGATTGATTTTATACAAATGTAGAAGTTCCATTCTGTTCTTCTAAAAAGATGTTTACAGAATAAGCATGAGAATAGAAGATATTGTCTGCATGCATGCAGTGATACGTTCAGTCTCCATAAATGCACAGCTGACAGAAAGATATGCGTGAAGACTTTGACTTTTCAACGTTATTCAAAAATTAACTCGAAAATCAAATCGTTATAGTCCATGAAATCGTTATATGCATGACTTATGAAATCGTTATGCAAATGAGTTGATATTCATGTAAATCGTTGTGCACTCATAAGCAAACCGATGCACATATAAATCATTATGCATTAATAACCAAATCGTTGTAGAGACAAATTGTTGTGACTCCATAAGCAAATCGTTATGCATACGTTGTTATAATCAAATTGTAAAAGACAATGTGAATGAATCGTTATTTGCTGTATCGAATCGTTACAGCGACCAAGTCATTATGTAACTTGATGAATCGTTACAGTAACAGAGTCGTTCTGTAACTTATCGAATCGTTACAGGGATCAAATCGTTATGATGGTATAGGCAAATCGTTATGAACCAACTCGTTACGAGTAAATCGTTGTTCTTTACTTAAGAAATCGATGTGAGACCAAATTGTTGTTCTCACTTAAGAAATCGATGTGAGACCAAATCGTTGTTCTCACTTAAGAAATCGATGTGAGACCAAATCATTGTTCTCACTTAAGAAATCGATGTGAGACCAAATCGTTGTTCTCACTTAAGAAATCGATGTGATCACTTATCGAATCGTTATGGAAGCAAATCGTTATGAATACTTAACGAATCGTTACGAACGTAAATCGTTGTGAATACTTAGCAAATCGTTACGAAAGCAAATCGTTGCAATCACTTAACGAATCGTTGTGAGGGCAAATCGTTGTGATCACTTACCGAATCGTTGTGAGGGCAAATCGTTACGATCACTTAACGAATCGTTGTGAGGGCAAATCGTTGCGATCACTTACCGAATCGTTGTGAGGGCAAATTGTTGCGATCACTTACCGAATTGTTGTGAGGGCAAATCGTTGCGATCACTTAACGAATCGTTACGAACGCAAATCATTGTGAATACTTAGCAAATCGTTACGAAAGTAAATCGTTGCAATCACTTAACGAATCGTTGTGAGGGCAAATCGTTGCGATCACTTACCGAATCGTTGTGAGGGCAAATCGTTACAACTCTACTGAAATCGTTGTAGCTTAAAGAAAGTCGATGTGGACTTAGATAGATTTCATGCTTTGAAACAAAATTGCTACAGTAG
Organism: Colocasia esculenta; assembly: GCA_014218235.1. Lineage (NCBI taxonomy): Eukaryota > Viridiplantae > Streptophyta > Magnoliopsida > Alismatales > Araceae > Colocasia > Colocasia esculenta. The sequence goes on from CM024754.1 coordinate 129,387,093, forward strand.
GAATAATGCTTACCATTTGGCTTGATTTTCCTTGTTTTATTTCCTGTGCTCAAGACTTGTAGAAATTTGTTAGTTTAAACTTTATATAGTTTTGTTAATCACCAAATAGATATGTAATTTATTTAAATTATATGGGGATAAACTGATCATCATCACATACATAAACTCTCAAGCACACTCAAAGAAAAAAAAGCAGTACGCTTCTACGTCCTCACGCTCGAGTCGGAGTGCACTAACTCCTAGGTATCCTCAGTCTCTCCTAAAATGTTAATCAAGTATGAGTCTAAAAGACCCAGCAAGTCACATGAAAGACAGTTCAAGATATATATCGTATACTAAGTTTAAATATATGGTAGCATATTTCTTTTCACATCCTTGATACCATATAGCTCTTCCTATTAGCATATTCTAAAACATTTATCAATCATTTATCATATAAGATGGTTACTTATCATGTATAGTAAAATAATTCACATAGCATGTAGATATCATTATGAAACAAAGCATTTAACAATATCATGTGGCATGGCATATAGACAAAATCTTATAACATATGTTGAATGTCATGTAGCATGGAATAAATTTCAAGTAACATGTAATCTATATCATGTAACATGTAGTTAATCATCATATAACATGTAGCATGTAGTTCATTTGGCATGTAGCATGTAGGTCATTTGTCATGTAACATGTAGATCATTTATCATGTAGTCATGTAGTTCATTTATCATGTAGTTGCCAAGACATAGCCCCACTATTAATAGAGATCATGTAGCATGTAGGTCATTCACTTATCACCTAGGCAAAACAGTGATGAAGTCATGGTTATTGCGCAATACCGGGGAAAGTCCTTCCCACCTTAACCAGTAGAACATGTCTACCTCCAGGATTTCAATCCATTACCCACGGATTCATGTAGGTCATTTCATGTAGGTGAACCATTACCATAGGGGCATTCCATGGTGTAGTTCCTTGTAGGTATCTCTACAATAGCAATGTCTTATTGGTCTATTTATTTCAGAAATGCAATAATATACATTCATGCAATTAACATTTACATATATTTCTATCATACTTTTTCATAAAATCATGCATAATTAATAAGATGACAATGCAAAATTACACAACATATTTTCTCAGTTCTGAAATCAAAACTCTACTGTACAACAACAACCTATCATGATACTACTTTTATCAAAATCCAACATGCATATACATTCTCATAACTATTGATTTTCATGTACAATTTATCATTCAGAAATCATAACAGTATGCACAGTGCTCCAAAAATTCCAAAATTTTGACAGTAAATCTACATGCAAATTTTCATAATTTTCTGAGTTCTGTAACACTTTTTCATGATTAATTTCTCGTAAACATAAACTGCTTAGCATGCTACAACAATGAAATCACCATGCAGTTACTGCGTAAAACCTGAGCATAATGGGTCTGAAATCTCATCCAACAACAGTACAAATCCCAGTTAAAACAACACATCCTGGATCAGCTTGTAACTAATTCATTTCTATTTGATTAAGCAAAGAAATTGCTTTAAAATATCACACATAATTCCATACATCATTCCTACAATTTCCTGCTGTGTAACAGTAACAATTCAAACATGACAGAGTCTAACCAAACACCCTACTCATGCATAAATTACACAATATCCACATAACATCAGAATCTTGACAGAAAACAACATTGATGAACTTAACGACAAGGGATGTGACGTTTACACAGAGTCAACGTCCACATATCCTGTCATTAACATCAGTTGACGGCGGCACTAGTGCCGTTAACATATAGTAGGCGTCCAGAAGCTTGTCGTTTACAAGAAATTAACAGCGGTCGATGTCGTCATTTACATAAACTAAACGGCGGTCGATGTGGACGTTGAGTTCATTCGTCCAGAAAACACAGAAACCCGCGCATAAAATGATAGAACTTAAACCCCTTCCCACATGTTATTTCAAAGGTTTAAAAATCTATAAAAATAACAAATCTAAAGAATGTACTATCCTAAACCGATCCCCCATGCTACTTGCCTCTAACCCTCCTTCTGGAGTGATGAAGAAAATTCGAAGATGCCCGCCTTGGCAACAAGGCAGTCCTCCACTCTGTCTTCAATCGCCCCAAATCGGCCACTAGCACGGCTCCCACGCTTGGAGATCCGTCCGACCACGATCCTTGATGTTCCTCCTTGGTCCAACACACTTCAGATCGCCCGAACGAAGTTCTGCAACCCTTTCTCTTGGCCCTCTTTTCTCTCTTCCGAAACAGTGCAAAAACCTCACCCAAAGGCTAAATCTGGGTCTTATAAAGATCCCTACGGATTGCCTAAGCCTTAATCCTAACCCTTGGATCAGAAACGCCCCAAATCTTCCCATTAAAGGCTTTGAAAATGGCCGATTTATTCTCCCCAGAATGCTAACAACAAAAATAGGCAAGTCAGGTTAACATCAAACAATGCTGTTGTCGACCATGATATTGACGTCCATCGATCATGTCGTCAACTTACTTGCCCGAAAAACCAAATATTCCAGAAATAATGAAGGACACAATCCCCTGTCGTTAACAGACAATAGACGACAATCGATCATGCCGCTAACTGTAGTCAACGTCAGTAGATATTGACGCCAAGTTCATCAAAATTATAGTACACTGTTAAATGCAGAAACACATATACAAATGCATCTTACTTTTCAGTAAAATTCTAGGGCACTACAAAGAAGGTGTCACCTTAAAGTGATGACTCAGCTCGACTGGTATACCATCTACATCGGCCTAGGGGTTGGGGGATAGAAGAAATATGATGGAGATCCAGTCATGTGGGTTCACAAATAGTTTAAATACACATGACATGGTAGGGGTCCCTCCTCACCGTGGTTTAGATAAAAGGGCCGATTTGAATGGAACTGGGTGAACCAATGGGAACCGGCTTGACCCAATTTCATTCACCTGGTTTTTGAGTCAGACTAGCTAAAAAAATTCAAAAAATATTACTAAAATAGAAAAAAGGAAAACGGAGCACATGGTGAACTGGGAAGAAAAGATATGAAATTGGCCTCTCAATCCCTTCTTTCATTTATATGACATTTAATTACCTATAAAAAAAGACTTCTAACTTATCTTTCTTTATATGAAGTTTAATTATCTATCGGAAAAAAAAGGGCTTCTAATTTATGAGGTTGATAGAGTTCCTTCACGAGAACCAATCCAACCCGGTTCTGCCTGAGCACAGCTACCTACCCAGTTGGCTGGGTAAATAAGCGTGGGATTGATCGGCTGCCTAAGTTCCACGCCCCAAAAGCAAACAGCCGGCCAATCCTATGCTTGATCAGATAAATGATTTATCCAGCTAACTGGGTAGGTAGCATTGCTCCTATATCATTTTTGAACCTCCAGTCCATGTCTAATGCAGTGGTCACCATTACTTTTGGTACATATGACAATGAAATTTCTCTCTTGTCGGTTAGGGCAATATTTACAAATCTTCGGTAGACTCCTTGGCTGGGTTCTCCACATTAGTGTGTATTGCACCATCACTTCACTGTGGATTCAGTTTCTCACATCCCACCTAAGCGTGAGGAATTCAATAAGCCAATACAAACTCCAATGTAATGTGCATCTCAATTCAAATGGGATATGTTCCCTCCAAGACATAGCAATGCAAATGAGGCTTTAACCCCAAACAATTCCTATAAATAGAAATCACATATGCTTACATATTGAAGCATGGGATGTAAATAAGCCAAATGGAAACACCAATGAGATATACATCTCAATTTAGGAATAAAAAATTGAGTACAAACTCTTCCTTATAGACATTAGATCCTTGATTCAAACTTAATTCAATAAAACACTATTATATGAATTGCTTTTAATTGTTTACTTTCAGTTTAGTGATTAGAATTGCACTTCTTACTTTAATGCAATTCATTTACATGTATGTGTAAATTTGATTTAGTATTACACTTGTTGTCATGCCCCGCCAATTTAGTAGTGGAATAAATCGGGGAGGCATGAACAACGAGTATGGTAATGTAAATTGCGCATACATTCGCAAATATCAGAGCAACTAATGAACAATAATTACAATAAAACTCATCATTTTATTGATAATTCATCTAAACTATTACAACCACTAATTCAGAGCCAAAACATAGGGCTCAATGACATTATTACATTGGAAAAGAAATCTAAAGCAAATATCTAACTAGACTCTAAGGTACTAAGGACATTCCATCGCTATGACTTCAGGACGCTCATCATTCCAGTCCAATCCCGTTGTTGTGTGTAAGGTCATCCCTTGACTTACCTGAAAACACAATAACAAATAACGAAGGGTGAGCGATAATGCTCAGTAGGACTTAATATCTCGTGTAAACAAGCATGCTTTAAGTGATTAATGTCTTGTAACGCAGGTTAACTAGAGAGAACGATCAAGTATAGTCAAGAGAGAAATAGTACATGATAAGAGATTGATGGCATACTAGAATGATAGCATGCGATAACATGTGAACGATATTACACTTCACACGAATATTGCAAAATTAGAATGATAGAGAAAAGACCATATAACAAGATAACGTGTATCAAAATGATATGTAATAGGATATCTTGTATCAAGGTGGCATGTAACGAGATAGCTTGTATATCAAGATAGTGTGTAACGAGATTGCATGTAAAGAGATAGCGTGTAAAGAGATAACATGTAATGAGATAACGTGTATGGTTGCACCACAGTGCACTAGTCGAGTATGGCAATAGTCACTTTGGGACAGTAGCCGTTTAACGATAGTACATTACGTCTGAACTCCTCAGACTAATGTTATAACAGTCAGTGCTAGCACAATAATAGCACCGAAATAGTACAGTACGTCTGAACTCCTCAAACTAATAGTATAACAGTTAGGTGTCTAGCCAATGTCGAGATAGTCAGAACCGGTCAATGTAGAACACCGTCAATAGCCCCTGCAGATATTTTCGGGTGGCTCTCTGCCCCAGGACTAGATTGGAGCCCCTCGGACACTCTCCGTGCCCTGCACAATTATGCATTCGAGTCAGTAGGGTCACCGAACCCATATTATGGCACTAGATAGTCATGTATAGTACAAGCAATGGGAGCCACAACAGCTCAAGAGTCTCAAGAGAGTACTAGATGAATAGACGAGATAGTAGAGTGAACATGAACAGATGAGAGTACAAGGATAATAGATGAGATAGGGGTATAATCATAAAATAACGATAAACCACGATAGTAACGGTTGCACAGCACCAGGTCGGGTACCGGCAGTCTGGTAGAAGTCACATCCGCCCCACTAGCCGTGCTATGAATACAGGCTAGATGGTCCGACGTGATCACAAAATAAGAGAGAATCCACTAAGGCCATTTTGGATCATATTGATCCCTAAAAGTGTAGAGAGATTTAAAGGTACAACCAGCTCGTCGGCTAAGGACGTGCGCCAAAGCCAAGAAAACTCACGGAGGCCTTGACAAGGAGTCTCTGGTCCAGTCGAGAGTATTCCCGATGGAGAGGTGGTCCAAGTCAAGAGAAAGTGTGTAGAAAACGGGTCCGTCGTGTCTCGAGTGCTCGAAGCCGAGGGAAAACGGTAATGATGTCAAAAACGAACGATAAAAATGTATATAAGTCCTTTAATTTAAAAGGCATCATTATGAATAAAGTTTAATAAATTACCAGATATGTTATGACATTTAAATGATTTACACAAGTCTAGAATAAGAGATTTTTCTATGTGTGTATGTATAGAAAATCAAGAGATTGAGATTGGTCGTGAGCATGTCCTTTTTAAAAGAGGATTATAGCATGTTTAAGTTTCTTTTTTTTTAATATCAAGTTAGAACAAAAGAGAATGGTAGAGAACAATTGTATAGTAAAAGAGAGATGATCATGTCATTAGGAATATTAGAATAAGATTCAAGTTCTTAACGTCTTTACAAATGTGTTAAACAAATTTTATATTGCTGGAAGTATAAAAATCATGCTTAATAAAACTTAATGAAACTTAATCAAAGCTTAATCAGGCTTAACTGAACATAATCAAGGTTAATTAGGCTTAATTAGAACTTAATCAACCTTAATCAAACTTATTTCTACTTAATCAAGCTTAATCACACTTAAAAATATTTAATCAAGTTTAACAAGGCTTAAATAGGACTTAATCAAGCTTAATATGACTTAATCATAATTAAACATACTTAAATAAAACTTAATTAGGCTTAATTACACATAAACCTTGCTTAAACATGGCTTAATAAGGCTAAATCAGACTTAATTAAAGTTAAACAGACCTAAACAATACTTAGTCAGACTTAATTTGATTTAATCAGAGTTAAACATGATTAAACAATACTTAATCAGGCTTAAATAGTACTTAATCTGACTTAAAATATTCTGGATAGCCTGTTACACTAAATAAATGACGTACAGGGACTTCTGTGCAAAAGGCTAATATAAAAATACTAAAACAATGCTCAAAAGGGTGTTCCGTCTAGTGTGCCATGGAGGGGCAAGGAGAAGAGGGGCGTAGTACACCGCCACAAGGGGACTGGCCACAGGGGGTGCGGTGCGCCCAGGAGGAGAGCCCATTTGGCGGGCTCTGAAATTTCAAAAGGGCGAGGCGCATTACGCCAAAAAGGGCAGACACCATAGTTAGGCGCAATGTGCCCAGCGAAGAGCAACATATTGTAGAAAACATGATTTTCTTGGAAGCTTCGAAAAACACATTTTCAATCTGATTATGGAGAAACTCTTAACATGAAACTTGTTCCAAACAAGTTGTAGAAGGTCCCTATATAATTTATTTGAATAATTTGACCTAGGGATACGTGAATATCATTTTTATGACCAAAAAGCTCTAATTTGCAGCATGCTTACAAAACGCTTAATACGATCAAATCAATGCATACAAATTGGGGAAAATAGAGAAGAATGTTCCTAACATGTTGAAGAATCCTCAGTCAAAGTTTCATGAAGTTTGGATTAAGGGTTTAAGATATACACCATTAAGAAGATGTAACTCGTATGAACATAAAAACTGAAATTTTGGGGCTTTAATTCGATGTGTATGCATGATATAAATTAGAGACAACATGGGGCTTTTGTTACTGGGATCATGGACTATCTATGGACGAGTTTAATTTAATTTTGCTTGAGAGATTGCCTACCTTTGAGCACTTTTGTGATCCTAGGGCAAGAACGTGAAGAATGCTTGAAGTTCTCCTTCCAAGCCTTCTCCTCCACAAATTCCTCCTCCTTTGGCCTCCTTCCCACATCCAAGAGATCCCAAATGATCATTAGGGTCGGCCATGAGGGTTTGAGGGGTTTATTTAAGGGTAATGTAGTGTTATTTCTTAGTACAACTCTATCTCTCTTCCAACTCCGAATTTTTCACATTATCTCACTATTTTCTAGCATTTATACATCTATTTATCATGAGGAGAAGTTTAATTTTGTGGGTAATAGTTTATGATAGGATTAGGACTCTTATTTAGGATAATTACATCCCATTTAGTCTTTATCTTATCCTTTTCTATTTATTACTATTTTTAGGTACGAATTTAGCTTAATTATTTCCCATCCCAAGATGGGCTTTTCATATTTGGGCCCAACAATTCATGTTAGGATCATTAGTAAAACCCATTACTAATTTAACTTAATGGGTATTGCTTTAATTCCAATTATTCACCCTGTATCCTTATGTAAATCTATTTATCACACTTATTCAAGTAATTTCATATTTTTAAATTGATTAAATATTATTCATGCCAATATTTCTAATATTCATCATTTAGGCTCTTACTCTTGGCCCAATAAGTCATGTGAGTCTAATTGTACAATCCATGTACTTATTTTTCTTAATGGATTTTTAATTATCCTTTTATTAGAGATTTATTCATGGGCCAAGATTGTCCATTGGTCCAAATATCATAATGGACTATCATCCCATATTATTTAAAGTCTACCCACATGTTTATTTAATTTATAATCCACTTTGGGTCATAAAATAATGAGTTCTTCGACTTATTCCTTAATTACGATAATAAGTCGCGCGTAAATTCTTCTAAATGATTTGATTTTTGTGCCCAAATTTCATGATGGGTCATTAGAGAACATTATTTAAAGTATAACTATTATTTTTACGGAATTTTTATAGGGGTTTATACGCATGCAATGATTATGCGTACCTTTTTAACTAATTGAATTTATTAATTGATAAAATTTCAATTTATCCATAATTTTTAATTAATGGATTTTCCGGGGTACTACACTTGTTCACATGTATGATTTTGTTTTTGTTAGATCGAGATGACACTAAGTTGTCCTAGAGGGGGGGGGGGGTGAATAGGACTTCTTGTGCTTTTAACATTTTATCTAAAAGATAAACAACACTAAATAGAGTCGTTAGTACTTAGTGTGGTGTGTGTGAAACAAGTGTAAGCTTGGCGGAAATAATCACACAGAAATGCACAAGAGATTTTATTCTGGTTCGACCATTCCCACATGGAAGTCCTACGTCCAGTCCCCAAGCAACCACTTGGGATTTCACTAACTACCAAGCGCACTTGGCCTTCTCTGAGACTAAGAGGAAATACAACTACTTGCGGACCAGCAAGTCTTCCCTTAAACCAAGGGGTACAAAACCATCTACAACTATAGATCTTCCCTTCACAAGAGGGGCACTGTAGGGCACAAACCCCCTACGGGTTATCTTACACAGAAGTTGAAAACCTGTGTGTCTGCTCAACAACAATGAGCAAACACAAAGATTCAGAAAGAGAAACAGATGAAAGTGGAGCTCAAGCTCTTTCTGAAACTGAGGTGGACTGAAAAGAATCTGCAATACAGAAACCACAAAACGAAGAAGACTTATAATCACCAATGGAGAGCATGAAGTCTAAGACTGAGGAGTGGCTCTTCTAGCTTTCAGATGAGAGTGAAGTGTGTGCTTCTATGTCTTCTATGTATGTGTATTTCCATGTCTCTTCTCTCTGTCTTCTTTAGACTTCAAGCTTTGGCTTTATATATATGAGCTTCAAATTTGCCCGTTTGAATTTTGGCCATTGGAAGCTAGCCGTTGAAGGATGTCCATTGAGAGGAGATTTTGATCTTCTTAGGTTTGTCCATCAAATCTTTAGCTTCATGAGTCCCAATTTCTTTAGGCTATATTTTGTAGCTTCATGCTTGAGAGACAGCTTCATTAAAGTTCTGAGAGGCTCCATGCGCAAGACTGGAGGTTAACCATGCTACATAAATGTTCTGTAAGCTTGAAAGGATAGGACAGAAAGATATCTCCATACTTTCGGAGGTAGGTGAGATACATATAAGAATATAAAGTATGAAGAAGTTCAGACCATTTAAGAATGAACAAACATTTGCACACGATCTATTTCTGAAAGTCATGGGATTTCTGACAGGGGCAGGTAGGTTCTGACAGATAGCCCATACAGCTTATGCTTATCAAGCATTTAATTCTTGACCATCTGTCGACCAGAGATCAACTTATCTTCCTGTCAGTGAAAGAGAAAAAATATATCTCATACATTATAGATCCCAAAAAGGATATTTGACAGATGAATAATATTAAATAAAATATTTTCCCTGCTAAAAAGATAATTGAATTTTATATTAACTGAAGGAAAATGATTTTAAGAAAACTATCTTTATGCAAAAGATATTTCAATGTAAAATTCATGTAATGATGTACATTAGGTTGTGCTCACTGATAGAGACTTAAAAAGATCATTTAAGTACAGATATACAGAAGTTGATATAAGACACTTTGACTTTCAAGGAGTCGGAGTAAGAAATAGCAATACAACTGTAACAGATAATGAACTTCGACTTCAGAAGAAATATAGCTACTTCGACTTCATTGAAGTCAGAGTAAGGAAGCAATGGCTTCGACTTCGTGGGGAGTCAGAGTAAAGATCAAGCAAACTTCGACTTCTAGGAAGTCGGAGTGCCAACAAATAGATAGCAGACTTTGACTTTTATGAAGTCGGAGTATGTGAGTCGGAGTAAGGCTCAATAGATAACCAATCGGTACAGACTTCGACTTTTATCAGAAGTCGGAGTAGGCCCGACTTCGACTGTTCAGGAGTCAGAGTGCTACAAGTTATTCATCAATCGAAGCATTACTTCGACTTTTCAAGAGTCGGAGTCAGGAGTCGGAGTTAGTATGATATACAGTGTACACTGTGGACTTGGAAAATTTTCATTGTGTTGAAACTTAGGTTATGTGAAAGCATGAACTTTGGCAGAAATATGTTTGTATAAATAAGAGCCTTTGACTTATTGATTTTCATAAATGGTAAGGCGAAGATATTAAAAGGTTTTGTCATAGCAAAAATATCATGATAAATGTTTAGCAATTATATTAGCAAATAGATAGGAGTAGTTGCTCAACAATTCTCCCCCTTTTGTTAATGATAAAAACTTTTAAATTCAGTAAAAAAGAGAAGACAAATTTGATTTTGTAAAACATTTGTTTCCTTCCTTTCTTTCTCCCCCTTTGTGGCATTAACAGAAAGGATAAGAGACACAGAGAGAGAGAGCGATAACACAGATGTGAAGAACAGATCTATATTAAATATGGAAGGACCAAGTTACATTAATGAGTAAAAGATGAACTAGGAAGATAGAGAGAGGAGATGACTTGAGCAAAGAATGGTTGAATAATGTCCCTGTCTTACGCTCATTGTCAGGGAAAAAGAGGAAAATTTCTCTCTGTCTATGTTGTAGGATGATCCTATGGCAGAGATTTCCTATAAGATTTGACATGCCTGCGATGATACCAGTTGAGTCTTCTATGGTAGTTGTCAATAGGCAAACTATACTTAAGGGAAATAAATTTCTTCTGACTGCATGGTGCAGAAAGTCATGCACAGTGAGATTCCAGTAAAGACCCTGGGAGTGGACTGCTTCCTGGCTTGGTAATAGATAACATATCTTTGTCCATTTCCGAAACACAGATTTCCAAAGAATGTCATAAGGCTTCAAGAGATAGACACGGGGAGATAACTTGAGTCTCTGACACTCTTTACTATCTGCTGGATAAGCTGCTGCCCATTCATCTTCATTCAATCTCTTAGACTCTACAAAGCAGTGCTGAAAGTCCTTCATGTGCTGAGAATTCTTGGGAGCTTGCATCATGGCAAATCTATGGAAGGATAGCTTGATGTTATACCTAACCTTGAATCTAGCTGCTATCTGGATATGCCTATTGAAAGCTATCTGAGCAAACTGCTTCCTAGAAGAAATAGCATCAACTAGACTGGGATATAGTCCAGAAGGTAATGCAATGGTCATGGAAGGAGTAATTGGTCTCTGACCCTGAGTGATCATCTGCCACTGCCCTCTATTGATGTCTGGCAAACCCAACTTGAATCGATCTTCATTTATGACCTTCATTCTAGTGTAGCTAGTCTGAGCTTCTCGAAGATGGTTGCTAAAGAGGTCAAAGAACCTTAGATTTATGTGCTGGTGAACGGTGAGGAGAGGGTTTTTAGACTTAGCTGAGATGAAGATTTCAGCTTCAGTAGGGTAAAGATTGAGAAATTCTGAAGAAGAAGAACTATGGCTCTTCTGAGTGATGAAATTCACATCAGCCAATAGAATTCAGAGGTTTTGAGTAGAAGAGGGAGCCAATATTTGAACTTGTAGTCTAGCATCCCATGAACTTCAAGAAAAGCTTTAATGGATAAAAATTCTCTGAACAGATTCATGTGATGCTCAGAGTGATAGATGAAGGCATAACAAAAAGGTGGAAGAAGAGAGCTGTGGCCATGAGGGACTGCTCTAGAGGCTAGTACCATACTAGGTACTATCTGGCCAATTGAAGGAGTGGAGCTAATAGAAGAAGAAATGGAGGATGAAGGAGGAGTAGAAAAGAAGTGTGGAGGTAAGGTATGAAGAGAGGGAGTATCCACAATGTGAGTTTTGAACCTATACTTCAAAGGAAAGGAAGGAATTGAAGTATTTATTGTAGACTCAATTGCTGTTTGAGAGGAGGAAGGAGGAGGATCGGTGGAGGTAGAAGGGGTAGGTTGAGAGGTGGAAGGAGGTGGTTGTACAATGGCTGGTGGAGGTGTAGGGTCAGTAGCAAGAGGATCAGCTGGAGGAGGAGTATGAGCAGGGAGATGAGATAGTCAAGGGCTGAGAAGGGAAAGCTGGAAGACCAGACTTCATGAGCTTCTTCTAACTCTCCTCTTAAAAGTTTTGACTTGAAGGTCGGCTTCTGCATCTAAAGGCTGCTCTTGCTACTCCGACTACTGCTCAAAATATGCTCTACTTGTCCTGATTGCTGCTGTTCTGACATAACTCCTGGGTCCACAAAAGGCTGTTCTGATCTTTTCTCTGGTTGTGGAACCACATCCTCTGACTGTTGCTGTAGTTGTTGCTCAAATTGAGCAGGAGGAACTTGAGAAGTACCTGTGCCCTGTTGGCACACCAACTGTAATAAAAGGTCCTTCATTTGTTGGACTTCCTCAGACATACAATCAAATTTGACATCTATCTGCTGGATTTGCATCTACAGAGCTACTTTCATCTCTTGCTGCTTCAAAATCACTGTATCACATCATCCAAACTTTTGCTAGTCTCCCCCTGAGACCTAGCTGGGTCTCAACATATGGTGGAGAAATGTGGTGGTGCTCCTCTAAGGAAGGCTCTACTGGAGTGGTGCTAGGGATATCTTCTTCCTGAGACACTCCTTTGCCTCTTAAGTTCCTTAGAACTTGATTGATAGAGTCATCAGGAGCATCATGTTCTTGAGATGGGACAATGGCTGGATCTCTGCTTGTTCTGCTACTGGTGCTCTTCTTCTTCTCTAGCTTCTCCAAGTGTTGGTGCCTCATCTGGAAATATTTTATGAGTGCATTTGGGGACAGAGTCCTTGATCCAAACATTTTGAGACTTGTCTTCTAAAGCATAATGGCTTCTCCTCAAGGTGGAGAGCCCAATCTTCTCTTTCACAGAGGTGGACACCTCATCCGATAAGTCCACCGAAAATCTCTTAAACACAAGGGTTAGTAGGGGCCCATAGGGAAGGGACTCCTACAGGTTCTTGGAACATGCCATCCTTTCCAAGATGATGGAAGGCAAGTTAACCCTGTGTCTCTGAAGGCCCAAAATAACAAACTGCCATCTCTGGCAGTAATAGAAGAGTGTGTACCTGCCCTGGGAGTGATGATGTTAGTGATGATTGAGTGGAGTATTCTTTTTCTACAGACAGCTCGTTGACTAGGAGCCCTTTCTTAGTGATGGAACCTAAACTCCCAATAACTCTCAATTTTTGCTTCTCCATGGACACAACTTCACTGATCTTGTGTCCATAGTTCGGGTAGTCCAATAGTTCTACTAGAAGATCTTCTGAAATAGTGACAGTGGTACCCTTAACCGAGCATGTAATTGAACCTTCTGCTTTGATTTGGAGGGATAGGTAGAAAGCCTTCAGAGAGCCCTCAAACGTTAGTTCAGAAATCTAACAGAGCCTCGACCAACCCATGGCTGCTAGGGTTTCTTCTACCCATCTTAGTCTACCGTCAACTGACTGAAATCCACTATTTTTCATGGGAAAATAGAAGCTTTGGTCGAAGACAATCGTTGGAACTGCTCCGGGGTGAACAGGGTACCTTTAGGAGCCCTAGATGAAGCCATTTAGACAAACGGCGAAAAGAGGTTTGAGATAGGTAGTAGAGAAGATGTAGGGATAGTCTACAGAGGTCAAAGATCCTACCTTTCTTCAAAAAGGAGGTGAAAATCTGCGGAGGCTTCGAGCTTGGTTCCATCGAGGTGAAGAGCGAACACGGGAACCAGGAGGAAGATGACAGAGGAGTCAAAGAAACTTCAAACATGTGATTTTTCGAAAGAAGGGAAAGGGTCTTAATAAAGAAAGGGGAATGTGAAACAGACCGTAGATGAGGAGATGAAGAGTTGAGATTTAATGAGTGAACGGTTACAGATATTGCTCTTTAAATAAATTTATATAAATATACATTTATTATTATATATATATATATAAATAAAATTAAATTAAGATATAGACTCCGACTTCACAAACTTCGACTTCTTGAGAGTCGCAGTACTGAACTCCGACTTCTCAAAAGTCGCAGTATCCATAACTCCGCCTTCTAAAGAGTCAAAATCTTAGGAATTAGAAAAGTTTTTACAATGCAGGAAGCATGCAGTGCAGTGAACTTTAGTCAGGATTGCACATACCTATTTCTCTTCTGATAGATGTAAATTTATCTTCAGGAAGAGGTTTGGTGAATATATCTGCTAATTGATCATTTGTAGAAACAAATTCAAGAAAAATATCTCCATTACTTACATGGTCCCTGATGAAATGATGTCTGACCTCAATATGCTTGGTTCTTGAGTTCTGAATTAGATTTTTGGTTAAGTTGATTGCACTTGTGTTGTCACAAAGTATTGGAATTGCGTGAAGAGTATGACTATAGTCTTCCAGTTGATGCTTAATCCACAGCAGTTAAGTGCAGCAGCTTCTAGCTGCAATATATTCTGCTCCTGTTATGGACAAGGCTACTGAGTTCTATTTTCTAGAGGACCAGGAAATCAAACATCTTGCAAGAATTTGACAAGTACCACTGGTACTTTTTTTATCTATCTTGCATCCAGCATAGTCATCATCACTATACCCAAGCAATTTAAATTTAGAACATCTGGGATACCATAAACCCAATTTACTTGTGTTTATAAGATATCTAAAAATTCTTTTAACAACATTGACATGAGATTCTTTAGGATTAGCTTGAAATCTGGCACATAAACATACACTGAACATTATGTTTGGTCTACTCGCAGTAAGATAGAGTAGTGACCCAATCATACCTTTATAGATCTTTTGATCTACCTTCTTGCCAAGTGGATCACTATCTAACTTGATGCCTGAGCTCATGGGTGTTCCTAAGGGCTTACACTTATCAAAGCCATATTTAGATAGTAAATCTAAAATGTATTTGGTTTGACAAATGTGAGTACCCTCTTTGGTCTGCTTGATTTGCAAGCCAAGAAAGTAGTTAGCTCACCCATCATGCTCATCTCAAACTCACTTTGCATAAGTTTTTCAAAGAATTTACAGAGTGATTCATTAGTAGAACCAAAGATAATATCATCAACATATATTTGGACAATTAAGATTCCTTCTGAAATTTCTTAATAAATAATGTGCTACTACTTTACCTCTTGAAAAATCATGTGATATAAGATAAGCACTTAGTCTTTCTACCAAGCTCTTAGAGCTTGTTTCAGACCATATAATACTTTCTTTAAATGGAAAACATGATTAGGATACTTAGTATCTTCAAAACCTGGTGGTTATTCAACATAGACTTCTTCTTTGATAAACCATTTAGAAAAGCACTTTTAACATCCATTTGAAATAAATTTATGTTAAGAGAACATGCATATGCTAACAAGATTCTAATAGCCTCTAATCTAGTAACTGAAGCATAAGTTTCATCGAAATCAATGCCTTCCTCTTGGGAATATCCTTGTGCTACAAGTCTAGCTTTGTTCCTTGTGATCACTCCTGATTCATCCATTTTGTTTCTAAAGACCTATCTGGTCCCAATAACTGGATGGTCAGAAGGTCTAGGGATAAGTGTCCAAACTTGACTGCGTTGGAATTGGTTAAGTTTCTCTTGCATAGCTAGGATCCAAGATTCATCTGCCAGTGCATCATTGATTGTCCTAGGCTCTATTTGAGAAACGAATGCAGTAAAGTCACAGGGAATTGTCATATCTCTTGTTCTTATCTTGTCTTGAGGATCACCTATAATATTTTCCTTTAGATGATCATTGTAATACCTCAATCTTCTAAGTAGTCCTTCCTGTGTTTCTTCTTGTTGTTGTAGTTGTTCCAGTGGTGGATCTTCTTTCTCTTTTTCTTTTTCTTCAAGAGAAACTGGTTCTAGATCCCTGCACAATTATTCAACAATATCTTCTTCTTCTATTTTCTTAATAGAAGGGTTAGTTTCATCAAATAAAATGTGAACAGATTGTTCCATAGTTAAAGTTCTTCTATTAAACACTTTATAACCTCTAGGTTTTGAAGTGTATCCTAAAAGAAAACCTTCATCACTTTTGACATCTAATTTACCTAGATTATCTTTACCATTATTTAAAATAAAACACTTACAACCAAGGGTCGAAGATGACTGATATTTGGCTTCTTTGCCTTGTAGAGTTCATAAGGTGTCTTCTTAAGATAGGTCTGATCATACATCAATTGACAATGTAGCATGTTGTGTTGACTGCTTCTGCCTAGAAGTACTTTGGTATATTATATTCTATAAGCATTGTCCTGGCCATCTCCAGCAGTTGTTTGTTCTTTCTTTCTGCTACTCCATTCTGTTGAGGTGTTCTTGGTGCAGAAAAGTTGTGTTCTATGCCATTTTCTTCACAGAATCTGACAAATTCTTCATTCTTGAATTCTCCACCATGAACAAATCTAATGCTAATTATCTGAAATTTCTGATTCTTCTATACTAATTTACTGAACTTCAGAAAAGCTGAGAATGTTTCTGATTTGACTTCCAAAAATGATATCCAGGTGTACCTTGAGTAATCATCCACGATTACATAGCCATAAACTTTACCTCCAAGACTAACTGTTCTCATTGGTCCAAACAAGTCCATATGAATGAGTTCCAAGGTTTGGAAGTTGTTATCTCTATTTTGGACTAAGTCTTGGTCTGCTTTCCTTTTATACATGCTGTACAGATTCCAGATTTCTTTAGCTTTAGCTTCGGAAGACTTTCAACTAGGTCATGCTTGATTAGTTTCTTGATCACTGAAGTACTAGTATGTCCTAATCCTCTGTGCCATATATCAGTTTCTTTACTCTTTGTGGTTGCAAGACAAATTGACTTCTTTTAATTTTGCTAACTGTAGAGTGTACAATTTTTTTGACTCTTTGAGCTTCAAACATTGTTTTTTTTCATCTTTTTGGATTATACACTTATCATTCTGAAACTTTACTAAGTGACCCTTGTCACAAAGTTGACTGATGCTAATCAGATTATGCTTTAAACCTTCTACATACATAACGCCTTCTATCAAATCTTTTTCCTTTGTTCCATAGTTCCACATCCTAGAACTTTTCCTTTTCCATTATCTCCATAAGTAAATTGACCAACTCATCTCTAAAACGTAAATAGTTTCTGTCACCTGTCTGTTGCCGGTAGCAAGCCCAGAGGGGGGGGGGGGGGTGAATGGATTGCTAAAATATTCTTTTTCGAATATCCTGTAATAAAAACACTTTTGATAGAAGACACTAAGTTCGATGGTTAGAGTTAGTGTAAAGCAAAGACAAAAAGATCAATCACACAGACAATATGAATTTTATCCTGGTTCAGATCTCCTATCACAGGGAGTCCTACGTTCAGTCCCCAAGCAACACTTGAGATTTCACTAACTAAGGGTAAAGTCCTCCTTAAGGACACTACACATGCAGCCGCAGCTGGCCTTCTCTTCTCTACACGAAGAGGCACTAGACCACCTAATGGAACAGGTCTTCCTTCTTACCAAGGGAACAACCACCCACTTAACAGCGGGTCTTCTCTTCACAAACGAAGAGGAACACTCAAGAAAATGAGTAAAGAGTGAATGGCCCCTAGACCAAGCTTATAGAGATGCTTGATCTGAGGCGGAATCTGAGAGACAAGATTTACACACAAAGAGGTCTCTCAGATCTACACAGCTCTCAAAGACTAAACATGTTGCTGTGGAGAGCTAAGAGCTGAAGACTGATTTGATGAACAAGCGAGCTCTTCTTTCTTGTAGGTGACTGAGTTGTTTCAGCTATTCAAAGGTTGAAAGTTATTCTTCATGGAGTCACCAGTCTTCTATTTATCTTCTTTGAAAGAATTTGAACCGTTGAAGTATCCGTTGTCTCACATCTTCATGCACGTGGAGTGTCTGTCCAATGTAGGGAGAAGAGAACCTACAACCATTTAATGCTGAGATAGACACATACACAGAGGATGATTGTCTTAATCTCTTCTTGCTTTTGTCAGATTGACAGGTCCAACGTTGTGTACGTATGTTTCTACTGGAACCCTGCACACAATAAATACTGAAGCATAGACAACTTATCTTTGTCTAAACTGTCAGTCAACGTTAGTAGTCGTGCTTTAGAATGATATACTAAAAAGGAAATCTATTCTGTCACCCTATAAAGCTTTACTTTATGTGACGTGAGTGTGGTAAGCATAGAGGTATATCGTGCAGAGATATTGTACCAACACAATAAAATATAGAGAGCACAGGATACAACATGATTCACGGGAAGACTTGAAATCCACAGAGATTTGAAAATATATTTGAATATCATGAAGACTAGAATTATTCAAGATTATCTGAAGAGATAATAATAATATTCCTCAACTGTTTAAAGCATAATCGTTGTAAAGAGAGAGTTGATGTTTAAAGACAGTCTGTGTGCTATGAGAGTCGATGTAAAATAGAAATCGATGTTGAACCATAATCCATATGAGAATGTAATCCATGTTGACATGAAGTCGATGTGAACATAATCTATGTATATATGTAATGAATCCGTGTTCTGTATAAGTCGTTGTTTAACTGAAGTTGGGTGTTTATCTAAAGTTGATGTTCAGTGAACTCTTGTTCTAAGTGAAATCGGATGTTGAAACGAAGTCGTTGTTCAAGTAAGGTCAATGTTTCATATGAAATCGATGTTCTACCAAAATCAAGTTTAAATGAAACCGTTGTTTAAGTGAAGTCGATGTTCCTTATGAAATCGATGTTCTCCGAAATCAATGTTTAAATGAAATCGTTGTTGAAACGAAGTCGATGTTCTAATACTAAGTCGATGTAGAACCGAAATCGATGTTCTAGATATGAAGTCGATGTAGAATCGAAATCGATGTTCTAAATATGAAGTCGATGTAGAACTGAAATCTATGTTCTAGATATGAAGTCGATGTAGAACCGAAATCGATGTTCTAGATATGAAGTCGCTGTAGAATCAAAATCGATGTTCAAATATGAAGTCGATATAGACTGAAATTGATATTCTAAATATGAAGTCGATATAGACCGAAATCGATGTTCTTTCTGAAATCGATGTTTTAAATATGAAGTCGATACTCTACTAAGGAAGTCCTTATTTAAGTGAAATCGATTGTAGCAGTAAAACAGTAATCGTTGTGAACTGTTAATGGAAGTTGATGTATACTTAGACAAATCATATGCAATGAACTTCAAGTAAACATTTAGTTTAGATGACTTACTGAGTGTGTTTAATTTGATACCTGATGATAAACTTCAGAAAATGATGTTAGTCAATAATTTTTAGAGTTTTGTTAATCACCAAAAATACATATAATAAATAATAGATTATATGGAGATGAACTGGTCATCAATCTCCCCCTTTTGATGATGACAAAATATAAAGAATTTCATATATAAGAGAGCTGAAATAAATTTGTTGGAAAATTTTAAAGTATGTATTTTCAGAATATTTTCTCTCCCTTTTTGTCATAAGCAAAAAGGAATAAAAGAATAGTAAGAAAGAGACTAAGATAAATGGGAGCCAAAGATGCAAATTTTATTACTTAGTGGGGGTCAGAAATATAGAAGGCAGAAGACAAAAGGGAAGCATGGCGAGTGATAATCTGCCAAGCTGGACTTCCTTCTCTTCAAAAAGATTTCAAAACACACCAACTAATATTATAGGAAGGCCCCATCTCTGGACTGAGTTCTATTTGTGATGGTCCTCGCCGTTCAGGCCCGTTAACCCGATAATGTACCCGACACGACTCTGCCTCCTGGATGGGCCAAAGCCTCGCAAGGGATATCAACCACACATGTCCGTGAAAATATAAAGAAACACATTGAATATATATAAGATACCATTTCTCACATATATTCACATGAATGTACATACTCAGTTCCATACATAAGTCATTAAACAAATACTACAGCCCGGGACAAACCCCCAAGGCTCCACAAGTAAAACATTACTCTGCTGGTGGTGAGGGCCCGACTCTACTATGATGCCGACCGAAACTAGAAGAGGGACGTGAACCCTTCTGCTCTCCTTCACCGGAAGAAGAAGGGGTGAGCCTCACAAGTCACTGTCAGTAGGGTAACTCTCCCAAAGCCCATAAACATAAAGAACACATAATAATATGCAAAGCTGTAAAGCATTTGACTATATGAACACCTACGCATGATGCTACGGCTACAAATAAATAAATGGTAAACCACAAACACGTGTACAAGCTACAAAAGGGTACGCCGCACACGAGTCACGAGAACGGGTTCGCGACACCAGCCACAGACTCGGACAAACAACATAAGTCCACCTCTCAGCCTCGCAGCCACAGACGAAAGGTCCAGCTGCCGCTCCACCTCAACAAGACAGAACTGTGGAGACAACTGACACCACACCTACAGACTACACTGCTGCAGGCCCAAGCCTGACACCTTAGGGACTCGACCGAGAACCCTAAAGTGAGGCACTGGAAAACGGACTAGCTGGGGACCAGTACGTCTACTGGTGTCCATCCCCCAAATACGAGTGCTACAAGCGACTGCAAACACACAAACACGAGTCCTTCCCCTTGATGTCTTTTCCCTCAGCCGGACGTACAATTCAAACTCAAGAGTGAGGGTGTCCAAGAAGATGACACAAACCTCGACGGTACGCACTGTACTGGACAAACCCCGAGCACTCGGTGCTGGGGACCGACTGGAGAGGTAACCTCGGAAGGCGTTATAACCCAACATGCTACACACACTTTTCCATGCAAAACCTTTCATTATCAACCACGGTACAAGCCGACATGACCCTACAGTCCCTACATTGCATGGCCATAATGCCTAAGCAATGTAGGATAGAAACTGGTAGACTGGCCACAGAACTCCAAGCGCGGTGGCCACATTTCAAAACACGCCAACACAGGGACATCTTTTAATCTGAATCGCGACGGGGCCGACCCGTCGCCTTATAGTCTAAATCGTGATGTCTGGTTTCCGTCGCCTTTCAAGTGATAGAACCAAGACCCAAACCCTGTTCCGGAAATCACACCAACTCACCATACATGCCTGTTTAACAAAGGAAATAAGCATATAAATGAAACCCTAGCATGTTCTCTATCATGCTCTCATGATTCTTGAGTCAAAGCTTATAAATCCTAATCAACATGTGTCATACAAGTTGAAACGAAGGAAAGTCCCCCTACTTGTAAGTGAAACGTAAATCCGACGATATCCTGGCGTTCCCCATGCTTCGAAGCACCTCCCGTGCCGGAATCACGCCAAACAGACGCCAAATAGCCAGAAATCGCTCAAGATCCCGTAGCAAAGCTCCCCCCAGCTGAACAGTGTGACTTGCACTGTTCGGCCTAGGGAAAGAGCTCAAAACCTTCTGAGTCTAAATCACGTTGTATCGTCCCATCGCGTTTAGAAATGCGATGGACCTTGGCGACGCGTTTAAACGTGACGTCCCTGCATGCGCCACGTGGCACGCATGCAGTGGCGCCCACGTAAAAGCGGTTCAAAATCGCGACGTGGAAGGTGGTCGGGTTCATGTAAGAATTGCGACGTCTGGTTACGTCGTGTTCTAATGAACCTGACAAAGGTTGTTTGGGCTGGGAACTCCAACCCACCAGCCTCCCTTCCTGTCAAACCAACTGTGAAACACATGTAGACCCACATGGTCTACCAATAGCTACACATTGGCCTCCAAACCCGATAAACCTCGATCCGAACGTACCAGATATTACATTACTATCACCTAAAAAGAATTTCATCCTCGAAATTAAGAGATAAAACGTAAACACAGTTCAACACATATGTAACTATCACCTAAAAAGAAATTAACGTTTACTCAAACAAGTATGGATTCATCTTGTACATTTCATTGGCCAACTCCCAAGTGTCTTCACCACCCTGTCTATTCTCCCATCTGATCTTTACTAACTCAATATCCTTATTCTTAATTTCTATGTTCGGCAGCCTGAATCATCACGGGATACTCCGGCATGGACATATTCGGCTTCAAATCATCTTTTGATAGTTGACTACTTGGGAGGGATCTTGGATGTTCCTTCTTAGCATTGAGATGTGAAACACGTCATGTGCATCCGTGAGGTCCGGGAAGCTTCAACCTGTATGCCGTCTCTCCAATTCTTTCCACAATCTGAACGGTCCCACATATCTGGGACTCAACTTGCCCTTTTGCTAAATCTCATCACACCTTTGGTAGGAGAAACCTCTTAGGAAGACATAATCACCCAACCTTGAACTGTAGTGGCCTACGCCGTGTATCCGCATAACTCTTTTGCCTGCTTTGCGCTGTTTGAAGCTTTTCCTTGATAAACTTTACCATTTCCGCACATTGCTGCACCATTTTTCTAGTCCTATCACCTGTCTCTCACCGACTTCATGCCAATTCAGCGGTGTTCTGTAAGGTCTTCCATAAAGTGCTTCATATGGTGCCATGCCGATACTTGCGTGATAGCTGTTGTTGTAGGCAAATCGACCATACCTAAGTGTTGCTCCCATCCGCCTCCCCTAACCAACAGCAAGCTCACAACATATCTTCAATGGTCTAGATCATCCTCTCCGTCGTCTATCTGTTTTGGGGATGGTATGCCGAATTGTACCTCAATTGTGTGCTAACAACTCTTTGCAGACTCCTCCAAAATCCAGAGGTAAACCTGGGATCTCGTCAGAAACAATAGTGAGGAATGCCATGCAACGACACAATTCTATCCACATATAACCTGACCAACCTGTCCACTGCCCATGACATATACTGCTAATAACCTGCATACCTTTGTCAACCAGTCAACAAAGACCCAAATGCCATTGTGTCTTGACGCTGTCCTGGGCAAACCTGCAACAAAATCCATTACTATATCATCCCATTTCCACTGCGGTATTGGTAAGGGCTGTAACAAACCACCTGGCCTTTGATGTTCCGCTTTAACCTGCTAGCATATCAAACATCTTGCTATGAACTCTTCTATTTCCTTCTTCATACTCGGCCACCAAAAATATTCTTCAAATCTTGATACATCTTTGTACTTCCTGGGTGAATGGTATACCTGGATCGGTGTGCTTCCTCTAACATTTTCTGCTTCACCCCAGCTTCACTTGGAACATACAATCTATGCCTGAACCGGACTACCAATCATCATCAATGGTAACATCCTCCATCTTCACAATTTCAGCCAAATTTTCATCTATTTTTTGGGATTCTATATTTGCCAGAGACAAGATGGCTCCACCGTGTTGCTGGCTAACACTGCTCGCCGCTGGCTACTTGGAACAAATAGGGAGTTTTCTGCTACATCTTCATACAACTTTCATTCACTTATCATCATGTGACTCATTACTACTTTTCTGCTCAATGCATCTGCCACCACATTAGCTCTACCCGTTGGTATGCTAAGCTGAAATCATAGTCTTTCAAGTATTCCATCCATCTACGCTGCCTCAAATTCAAATCTTTTTGCGAGAAGATGTACTTCAAGCTCTTATGATCCGTGAAAATCTCAAACCTTTTGCCATACAAATAATGTCGCCATATCTTCAATGCAAACACAACCGCTGCTAATTTCAAGTCATGTGTGGGGTAATTCTCTTCATGCCGCTTCAATTGCCTGGATGCATACGCCACAACCTTTCCACTTTGCATTAACACCGACCCAAGTCCTCTCCTGGATGCATTTGTGTACAACACAAACCACCTTGACCTGATGGAATTTCAATATCGGAGCTGAAGTGAGCCGCTTCTTCAATTTCATAAAACTGCGCCTGCAATCGGATGACCATACAAACGGTACACCCTTCCTGGTAAGCCTCATCATTGGTGCTGCAATCTTGGAGAAATCTTGGATAAATCGCCTGTAATAACCTGCCAAGCCAAGAAAACTCCTAATCTCTAGCACTGACCTTGGTTCCTCCCATTTCATGATGGCTTCCACCTTAGCTAGATCTATCGCAACACTTTCACCTGAAATAATATGCCCCAAGAACTGTATTTCCTTCAACCAGAACTCACACTTACTGAATTTTGCAAATAACTGGTGCTCCCTTAATGTCTGCAACATAACCCTCAAGTGAGCTGCATATTCTTCTTCTGAGGCTGAATATACTAAGACATCATCTATGAAGACCACAATAAACCGGTCTAGATATGGATGGAAAATCATGTTCATCAAGTTCATGAAAGTTCCAGGTGCATAGGTTAGCCCAAATGGCATAACCACACTCATAATGCCCATACCTTGTTCTAAATGCCGTCTTGTCAATGTCTTCTTCCCGAATCCTCAATTGGTGGTATCCCGATCTCAAATCTATCTTGGAGAACACCCTTGCTGATTGCAATTGATCAAAACATCATCAATTCGTGGAAGTGGATACCTGTTCTTTATTGTGACCTGATTCAACCGGCGGTAATCAATATACATCTCATGCTTCCGTCCTTCTTTCTTACAAACAAAACCGGTGCTCCCCATGGTAAGTGACTCGACCGAAAAAAAAACCTTCTCAAGCAACTCTTGTAACTACTTCTTCAACTCTTTCAATTCTGCAGGTGCCATTCTGTAAGGTGCCATGGAGATGGGCATACTACCCGGCTGCAACTCTACTGTGAAATCCACCTCTCTGTGTGGTGCCAAGCTTGGTAACTCTTCTGAAAACACATCTACACAACTCTCTAACCACTGGTACCATATCCATTGTTTTACCTGTCTCAACCAGCTAACCGATGCCAAATAGGCTACACACCGTGCATTAATCAATTTCCTAGCCTAAGGGCAGAAATGTAAATTTAGGGGTATAGAATGGCATATCTTGAAACTCAAACATTCTGCCTCCTGGATGGCTGAACCTTACTCTTTTCTTTTTGCAATCAACAACTGCCCCATATACTTCCAACAAGTCCATGCCTAATATCACATCATATTCTTTCAACTGTTGTGCATACAATCTTGCTGGCATTGATTACCTTGAATCATAACAAGGACCTCATCCAAATAGCAGTAGTAAGCATGAATTCCCGGAAGGACCTCTACTACAAGCTCACACTGCCTCTCCTCAATGGATGCACCATACTATCAATGAAGTCTTCAAAAATAAAAGAATGTGACGCACCTGGACCATTATGTTCTAGCAGAGAATTCAAGAAGTGTATAATACCTTCAATCAGATTTGACGCCTTCGCTTGAGCCCTTGTGATCGCCATCACTAGACCCCGTCCCCTACTCTTCTGGTAAGGTGTACCTCTACCATGCTCAGCTGAAGACTGCTACTGCTGCGGTGGCCCTCTCCCATAACTAGCTCTTCTTGGATAGAACAATTCCTCGCCAAATGTCCCGGCTGATCACAATTGTAACATTTAAATCCGCGCGCTGCCTGGCCGTACTTTGTTGGGACTCCTCCACCTCCGGCTTATAGCCTCTACCTTGCTGAAATCCTTGCTACTTGCTGCTTCCTCGGCCTCTAATATCTTTTTTAGCTTGTTGCCCACTTGCCAAAGCCCAGTGAAGAAAGCTCCTCTCGAAGGTGCCTTGCCTTTGCTAACACCGGGGATTGCTGTGGAAGTCGAAGCTACTCCACTTGATCCCGATCCACTGGACTGCCTTGCTTGCACTGTTCTTTCTAAATTGCCTGCTCTTTGGGCTGCCTCTTCCACTATCCGCGCACATCAAAGGAATCACTGCATCTTGTAACTCCGCCTCAATCCCATATAAAGTACTCAACCATCATTGCAGTATTGGTTACCACATAAGAGCATACCTACTCAAGGCCATGAACATCATTTGGGATTTCAACACCGACAAATTTCCTTGCTGAAGTGTTCTAAATTGCTCCCTCTTAGCTTGCGAATCTGCACCGGAAAGAAAGTGTGTTAAATACTTCAAGAAACTTGGCCCATGTGATGGTATCTTATGCTCTTTCGGTGAATACGGTCGTCTCACACCACTCTTGTGCAAATCCTCTCAATTGATAGGTAGCCAGAATAACTCTATCCACCTGAGGACATCTCATTGTAGCAAACACCATTTCTATCTCAGTCTGGATTCGGACCTCCTGAATATGTAGGTGGCTGCACTGTAGGAACCTCTTCACTAACATCGTGGGCCCTCCACACTTGCTGCCCTCGCTGGTGCAACTGGAGGCACAGGTACTACAGGTGGTACCTCTGCTCCAAACGGTGGTGCTAGGGGTTGCCGACACTACCTCCTTCTGTATCGGTGGTACTCCTGCTGGCTGAACTGGTGGTTGCTGATCCAACCGCGTCTGAATTTGAGGATACTGGTCCCAGACCTTTTCTCATCATTGGTTTGTAGTCTCCTCTGGATCATCACCACCACGTCCCAATCTCTTCTATCAGCCATTTATAACCTGCACACACAACATTCCATCCACACAACACACAAGCATATCATTACAAAAACAGGGCCAACTACCAGCAGTAGACTATAGTAAGGAACATACTTTGTGCATTTCATGTTTCCTCATATTTACACAGACCTTGCTCTTCTACCAACTGTGACGGTCCTCGATGTCAGGCCCGTTAACCCGATAACGTGCCCGACACGACTCGCCTCCGCGATCGGGCCGAAGCCTCACAAGGGATATCAACTACACATGTCTGTGAAAATATAAAGAAACACATTGAACACATATAAGATACTATTTATCAATATATTCACATGAATGTACATACTTAGTTCCATACATAAGTCATTAAACAAGTATTACAGCCCGGGCGAAACCTCCAAGGCTCCATAAGTAAAAACATTACTATGAGGTGGGGTGAGGGCCCGACTCCACTATGATGCTGATCGGAACTAGAAGAGGGACGTGAACCCTCCTGCTTTCCTTCACCTGGAAGAGAAAGAGTGAGCCTCACAAGTCACGGGCTCAGTAGGGTAACTCCCCCAAAACCGATAAACACAAAGAACAAATGATTAAATATGCAAAGCTGTAAAGCATTTGAAATTATGAACACCACGCATGATGCTACGGCTGCAAATAAATAAACGGCAAACCACAAACAGTATACAAGCTACAGAAGGGTAAGAGCACACGAGTCACGAGAATTGGTTGCGATACCAGCCACAGACCGGAAAAAAACCTCTCAGCCTCGCAACCACGGATGAAAGGTCCAGCTGCCGCTTCACCTCAACAAGACAAGAGCTATGGAGACAACTGACACCACACCTGTAGACTACACTGCTGCAGGCCCAAGCCTGACACCTTTAGGGACTCCGGCCGAGAACCTAAAGTGAGGCACTAGAAATAGGACTAGCTGGGGACCAGTACGTCTACTAGTGTCCGTCCCCCAACCACGAGTACACTATAAGCGACCGCACACCCACAAACACGAGTCGCTGCCCCTTGCCGCCTTTCCCTCAGCCGGACGTACAACTCAAACTCAGGAGTGAGGGCGTCTAGGAAGACGACATAAACCTCGACGGTACGCACTATACCAAGACAAATCGAGCACCCGATGCTGGGACCCGACTGGAGAGGTAACCTTGGAAGGCGTTATAACCCGACTTGCTACACACTTTCCATGCAAAACCTTTCATTATCAACCACGGTACAAGCCGACATGACCCATACAATCCCTACATTGCATGGCCATAATGCCTAAGCAATGTAGGATGGAAACTGGGTAGACTGGCCACAGAACACCAGAGCTTGGGTGGCCACATTTCAAAATGCGTCCAACATAGTGGACATCTTTTAACCTGAATCGCGACGGGCCGACCCATCGCCTTATAGTCTAAATCGCGACATCTGGTTCCATCACCTTTCAGGTGACAGAACCAAGACCCAAACCCTGTTCCGAAAATCACACCAACTCACCATACATGCTGTTTAACCAGGGAAATAAGCATATGAATGAAACCCTAGCATGTTCTCTATCATGCTCTCATGATTCTTAAGTCAAAGCTTATAAATCCTAATCCACATGTCTCATACAAGTTGAAATGAAGGAAAGTCCCCCTACTTGTAAGTGAAATGCAAATCCGACGATATCCCGGCATTCCCACGCTCCGAAGCACCTCCTCGCACTGGAATCACACCAAACAAATGCCAAATAGCCAGAAATCACCCAAGATCCCGTAGCAAAGCTTCCCACAACTGAACAGTGCGACTTGCACTGTTCGGCCTAGGGCAAGAGCTCAAAACCTTCAGAGTCTAAATCACGTAGTATCCTCCCGTCGCATTTAGAAACACAACGGACCTGGGACACGTTTAAACCTGACGTCCCTGCATGCGCCACGCGCGCGCATGCAGCGACGCCCACGTCAAAGCGGTTCGAAATCGCGACGTGGAAGGTGGTCACGTTCATGTAAGAATCGCGACGTCTGGTTACGTCGCGTTCTTAATGAACCCGACAGAGGCTTGTTTGGGCTGGGAACTCCAACCCACCAGCCTCCCTTCCTGTCAAACCAACCTGTGTAAACACATGTAGACCCACATGGTCTACCAATAGGCCACACATTGGCCTCCAAACCCGGTAAACCTCGATCCGAACGTACCGGATATTACACTCTTGAGGTGAAGTTGTCTCTAATCTTCAATAGATTTAGTGTACTCATGATCACCAAGAGATGACTTGTAGAAGCCATCAGTCCCAAAACTGGCATGCTGAAGGAACTTGTCTATAGAGATAGGATAGTGCAGCTTGTGAGCTATCAGGTCCTTCTGCAATGCTACAAAAATCTTGTATCTCTCACCCAAATATAATAAGGATATGAAACTAGGTTGATGGAGTTGAGATCCATGAACTGCTCAGGAGTAAGAATCAGCTGATTTGACTGTATTAAGGAGAATCATCTATTATAACTGAGGAGCTGCCTCATGGTATACTTTACACCAGTCAGAGTTGATGAATCTCTCAGATTCTGCTAGCAGTGGAGCTAAAATAGAAGACTTGATAAAACCTCTATGATATTATCTGAATAGGAATCTGTGAAAGGCAAGAGGGGCTCCCTTCTGAATAACGATTCATGCCATAACTCTGGCAAACCTCTCAAAGATAATAGGACCCACATCAGAGTCCATAAGCAGAAAGTGCAATTTATGGAGAAATGCGACAGCAGGCATCTTCAAGGTGGCAAAATCAACCTGAAGAGGGACATTTACTGAGTTTTCTGTTCGGAGAAGTGAGATAGCGGCCCTGAACTGGCCAAGCTAAACTTCTGGAAGGCGATTGACAAAGCAGTAATCTTGATACACTGGAACTGCCTAACCAATTTGATCTCCTTTTGAATGAAAGGACCCCAGGTGGATATGTGCTGATAGACAAACCCTCAGATAGAGTGAGGATGGTCTGAGGGTGGAAAGGTGTTGGCCCTGGCAACCTCAAATTTCTTGTAGACAGCTTTATTAGCCCTGGCCCACTGATCCTCAGTCTTCGTGTAAGACCCAGTTTCCCGGCTTCCGTCCGGTGTCGTGGGATGACTGGCCACTGACGCGTCTAGGCTGGGCGATGCGTTGGTGTCACATTGGGGGTGCCCGACGTGACAGTCATCCATGTCGCGGCGAGCTTGTGGGTCGCGTTCTGTCGCGCCATGGCTCTCTGTCGCGTCTTCGTGGCGCGCCCGGTCAGCGGGTCGTGACTGCTTTATGTTGCTTCAGTTGTCTGACACCTTTCAGGATGGCAGGCGTGTCAGTATGGCCTGTCGCGTTGTCGCGGTGCCCTTGGGGGGCGCGTTCTTGTCGCGGTCCGTTGACCCGTCCCGTTAAGGTTGTTAACGCGACGGGGCGGTCCGTCGCGTTCTGGGTGCCGGCGCTTAAGGCGCTGGCCGGCTACTCCTCCCCCTCTCTCACCTCTTCTTCCCTTTCCCCTCTCTCCGGCGATGGGGGAGCTCCCCTCTGGCGATTCGAGCGCGGAGCGGACGGTGAGCTCGTACGGAGCGGCAGAGCGGCATCGTGGAGCGAGGAGGAGGTGGCCGTGCGTCATGAAGTCGTGGGTTCGGTTCTTCGTAACGGTAGGGATTTCTTGTGCCCCTTTCTCGATCCGAGTGGATGGGGAGCCCTTGGGGTTTTAGATAGCTTTCTGCTTTCCCCATGCTCCCCATCCCTGTGTGTGTATAGTTGTAGCTCGTGGCGACCTCGAGATTTAGAACCCGGCGGTTTGCCCCTCTTCTGATGTCGCGACCTCTCGGTGCGTCGCGACACCAGAAGAGGCGTCGGCCCGGTTGGGTGCAACCTTATCGCGACCCAGTTGGCAGTCGCGATAAGGCTGTCGCGGCGCGCTCTCGGTCGAGACAGGGCCGCTGTCGCGATATGTTTCCCAGTCGCGACAGGGCTCCTGTCGCGACGCCTTTCCCGGTTGCGACAAGGCTGTCACGGGCCTTTCCCCATCGCGATGGTGTCGCGATGGCCTTGGGGGTCGCGATAGTACTTGTGTTGCGTCAGGTGCCTCCGTGGGCCCGATTGTGTGTCAACATGCGCCCCAGGGCAGGCTTTGCCCTTAGGACCTTCTGGTAGGAACGCGGTTGGTTGCCTCCCGCGTTCAGTGACCGAAGGTGACACCTTCGTGGCCGTGTCCTGGCAGTGGTGCCAGGAGGGTCGCGTCTGTCTAATAATTGATTGACTGGCGGTCCATCGATTATTAGCACAGCGAGGGTTTTCCGTTCTGTCTGCTGATGTTCTGAGGTTCTAGCCATTCGTGCGTGCCTTGTTGGCTGATGGCCCTCTTGAGGGTCCGTGTGACTTTGGCCGCTGCTTGCTGGGCTTGTCGTGTGTTACGAGCCAGTAGTTCGGCGTGGGTTTTGTTGTGCTGCCCCGCCTGTTCGCCTGTGCTAGGCACTTGAGGGGCTTTTGTCTGTTGGAGGGGTTGTTACCATTGCCTGGGACCCCCATCCTGGGAGCCTGTTGAGGGAGTGCTTCGGGCTACGAGTGCGCGCGAGTCGTCAGCCCACGTGAGTGGACTCTGGAGCTGAGGGGAAAACGGTGGTTTGGACAACGACGCTGAGTCATTTGTAGAGCTCTCTTGACTAGGCCTGGGACACTGAGGACGGCTGGAGTTCTATCTGGTGCAGGCTAGTCAGTCCCTTGTCTCAGTGCCTCTCTCTGCGTTGGTTCCGGAGCCACGTAGTGGTGTCAGGCGTGAGGCCGCAGCTTGGCCAGGCTGCGGTGTTGTGTGTGTTGTGTGTCTCTGTGGTGGCTCTGTCTCGCCCTTGCGCGGGGGCAGAGGCAGGAGCTAGGCTAGCGAGCAGAGCGGGTGGGCTGCGGGTCCCCCTCTTGGCTGCTAGCGGTGGTGGCTTGGTTGCTGTTATTGTGATGACGTTTCCTCACGACGTTTCCAAGTGTTCCTCGTTGCCCGATGCTTGCACGACGGTTCTAGCCTGGCTGTGCCTAGCTTCTGTAGGCATCATTGGTCTGGCCTTGGGCAGACCCGTGCTTCTGGTGGTTTCCGCTCGGTGTCCTCTCGATTCTGCAGTCCTGCTCTTGGGTGCCAGTCCGTAGTGGCACCGGCATGTGTAGCTTCCCGACCTTGCGGTGTACCCAAGGTCCGGGGTGGTTCTGCTTGTGGGCCCTCGACCCTGTGCAGGTCTGAGGTGGCTGTGCTTACGATGAGACGTCGTTCTCACCTGGTTGCTGCATGGTCTCGGCAGGTGTGCCGAGGGTTGCTTCCTCTGTGTGTCCGACTCCGTTAGTTTTTGTGGGAGTCGTGTGTGTGTCCCGACCTTTTTTGGTGGTCATGGCGTCGTACTGTTCTCTTCCATTGCTTAGTAGTACCATGCTGTAGGTGTTTCTTGCTTTACATCTTTCTAGTGTTAGTTTGTTTTCAGAGTTCTTGCTGCTCTGGCCGGTGAGGGACTGGTAATCCCTACTGGGCCTTGTTCGCGAGCCTCACCCCCAACTTCCTTCAGCTAGGGGCTCGTTGTCGCGAGAGCTCGGTGTCGGATGGGTTGCGGAGGAGGCTATGGCGCCATGCTGTGTCAGCAGCAGTGAGCGCGAGCGTTCTGAGATCTTGTAGCTGAGTGAGCTGAGAGTTGAGTTTTGCAAGTCCTGGGGTATGCCCCTTAAGGACTTCACCTTTCATCTTGTACCTGTACTTTTTCTTGGGACACGTTGTACAGACCTTTGTATATTGTACATATTGTTATAGTTATTTGAATTCAGTACATATCTCACTAGACTATTTCTTCTAACCCTTCTGGATCTTCGGATCTGTGGGTGGCGGCGCGACCCCTCGGGACCCCTGTGAGGGTCTGGGAGGTCGGGTTGTTACACTTGGACTTAGCTGAAGATAGGATTTTGGATTAGCCAGACTTAGGTATAAGAGAGATAGGGAGAATGAGATTGAGATGTTCAGAGAGATTGAGGTAAGGGAGGCCAAAGGTGGCAGCAAATGTATATTTTTGAAGATATTCAGAATATAGGGACTTTCTTTGTGGACAACGAGAGAGAGTACCACAGGAGGAGGAAAGAGAGCTTGAGAGGAAGGGAAAAACAAGCTCTTAGAGACTTTCCTTTGATTGGAGGTAGGAGTGGAGAGGGCTGAGAATCAGTCCTGTGGATATGAGCAGAGGACAGATAGAAACTGTTTGTTTCCCAGCTAGCAAGCCCGAGGGGGGGGGGTGAATGTGATTCTTTAAAATTTGAATACCTAAACCTGTCCACAAAAACGTTCACACAACAAGCACTTCGTTGATTGTTAGCGTTAGTGAAAAGTAAACAACAACACAAAGCAAGCAATCACACTACACACAATTTTATCCTAGTTCGGACCTCCTCTCCATAGGAGTCCTACGTCCAGTCCCTAGCAACAACTCAGGATTCACTACCCAAGGGTACAGTCCCCCAAGGACACTTACACACCCAGCCGCAGCTGGTCTTCTCTTCACAACCTGAAGAGGAATACAACACCCTGGAACCCTCCAGGTCTTCCTTCAACACGAAGGGATAACACCTGGAACCCCCAGGTCTTCCTTCAACACGAAGGGAATAACACAAAGATGTGTTCAAGGGATGATACGCCCTGGACCAAGCTAATAGCACAGTGCTTGATCCGAAGCGAAGACTGAGAGGAAAAGATCTACAAAGAAGAACACTCTCAGTTCACAAAAGCTCTCTCAAGGTTCTACACTAGACACAGAGAGCAAAGAGCTACAACAAGACGATGGAGTGAGACTTGAGCTCTTCTATGGTGCTTGCAGATTTTGAATTCTCAAGATTAGTTCTTCTTTACGTAGGCACCAGTCTTCTATTTGTATCTTTTTGAAAATGTAGCCGTTGAAGTATCGTTGTCTCTATGTTCGAGAACGTTAGACTGCATGGCTTCCTTTGTAGTCAACGGTTCTTTCGTTCCATGCACGTAAGAAGAAAATCCTTCTTGATATCCTCCAGCTTCTACTTTATCCAACGTTGTATAGAGTCGTGTGCTGTCAGAGACCTGCACACATTAAATGCTAAAACGTAGACAGCTAAGCTGTCTCTTGTTGTCAGTCAACGTTAGAGTGAGAATACATCAAAATAGAAATTTCCATTCTGTCTTTCCAAAAGATATTACATGCAGGAGCATAAGAATAGAAGATATCTGGACATGCATCGTGCAGAGAAATGTACGGTTATATTTAATGCATGGATAACAGAGAAATACGCGGATGACTTTGACTTGTCAAGATATTCAAATATCAAGTCGTTATAGCTCATGAAGTCGATATGAACATGACTTATAGAATCGTTGTGAATGAGTCATTGTTCATGTGAATCGTTGCTCATTCGTAAACAAATCGTTGTACGCATAAATCGTTATGCATTCATAACCATCGTTATAACAAATCGTTATGCACTAAGCAAATCGTTATGAGAAATCGTTAACCAAATCGTTACAACACTATAAGAATCGTATGAGAAATCGTTATAAGCAAATCGTTATGAGCAAATCGTTATGACCAAATCGTTATAACACTATAAGCAAATCGTTATGAGCAAATCGTTAACCAAAAGTTATAAGACTATAAGCAAATCGTTATGAGCAAATCGTTATGCCACTTACGAAATCGTTGTGAGATTGAAATCGTTATACTCACTTGTCGAATCGTTATGAGAGCAAATCGTTATGCTCACTTACGAAATCGTTGTGAGATTGAAATCGTTATACTCACTTGTCGAATCGTTATGAGAGCAAATCGTTATGCTCACTTACGAAATCGTTGTGAGATTGAAATCGTTATACTCACTTGTCGAATCGTTATGAGAGCGAAATCGATGCGATAACTTAGCGAATCGTTCTGAGATCGAAATCGATATAAACCAAAAATGATATGAAACTAGAGTTATTCTTTGCGATGACTTATGAAATCGTTATGCTTCAAAGCGAGTCGATGTGTACTTAGAGAATTTCATGCTCTGAAAAATTAAGAACAACAAGTAAGGATTTACTTACAAGTCTTTGCTTGATTTTGCCTGGTTTATTTCCTGTGACTAAGCTTCATGAAAACTTGTTAGATACTAATTGTTAGGATTTTGTTAATCACCAAAATAGATATATAATTCATGAAATTATATGGGATGATCTGATCATCAATCTCCCCTTTTGGTGATGACAAAACATAACATAAGCATAGACTTTCTGAAATAAATCTAAGGAATTGTGCAGAATATAAAAAAGAAATGTATTTCAGAAATACTATAGTTCTCCCCCTTTTGTCATTAAGCAAAAAGATATCATTCGGAGACAAAGAAGAAGAGAAAAGAGAGAGCAAAGAACTGTTCTATTTATCTGGAGGGGTTACATGAAGGTAGAAAGCAGGAGACAGAAGAGAGGCATGCCGTTGAATAATGCGCAAAGCCTTGCATTTGTTCCTCAAAATAGGTCTGAAAAACCCCAAAAGCAATAGAATAAGATGACCCCATGACAGGAAGCATTCTTTTGATGTGAAGTTGGCGCTGAGCTTCTAGAAAGGTAGCATATTCATCTTTGCCAAGGGAGACCTTGAAGGAAATGAAAGAGCCAAAGCTGGCAAACCGAAGAAACTGGTTGATCTTGATAGGGTAGTGGATCTGATGCTGCAGGAGATCTTTCTTCAAAGCCATAAAAAGTTTGTACCGCTCGACCCACTGATCATAGGGCTCTTGAACCAGATTGATGGAATTCAAGTCTAAAAAGGCTTCAGCTGAGAGAGTAGGCTTGCCTGCCTTAAACAAGGAGCTGTTCAAAGCTTCCAACTGAAGGGCTGACTGGTTGTAATGTTTTTCCCAATCGGAGGGAGAGAGCCTTTCACTTTCAGAGAGAAGAGGGGCAAGAACCTCAGAAGTGATATGGCCTAGATGAAATTCCCGGAAGAGGAATCTTTGGAAGGAGGGGAGACGACCCTGCTGAGCTGAGATCCTACCCATTACACGAGCAAATCTCTCAAAAATAACAGGACCAACTGAGGAGTCCATGACCAAAGAATGCAGTTTGGGGAGAAACACACTGTCTGGTATTTGCAGGGTAGCGAAATCCACTTTGAAGGAGCAATTAACTGGATTTTCAATTTTTAACGAAGCAATGGCTCCCTGGAACTGACCCAACTGCACTTCAGGTAGCTTGTGAAGATAACGATAGTCATTGAATAGCTGGAAGTACCAGATGAGCTTTACTTCCTTTTGAATGAAGGGTGCCCAGGTGGACTTGTGATGAATGACAAACCACTCAGAGAGAGTGAGTGGGTGATCCCGGGGTGGAAACCGATCTGACTTTGCAAGTAGAAACTTCCTGTAGAGAGCCTTGTGCCCTTTGGCCCACTGATCTTCAGACTTGCATTCAGCCATTTGGAAGATTTTTGATTGATCAGCTTTGAGAAGTGGCAATAGGGAAGGACAACATTGAGGTGATCAGTTAGATTGAGAAAAGGAACACCAAAAATGGTGGCAAGGATACACTTTTGGAGATATTCACAATAGGTGGTTTCCTTCGATTGTCAACAGTGAGGGAAAACCAAAGAGGAGGAAACTTGGGAAGAGCAAGAGTGTTGGAGAGTTTCCTCTTTTTAGAAGAAGGACTAGAAGAAGGAGAGTCAGTTCTGTGGACATGAGAACCAACTTCCAGGACTGAGCGGATTGTGGTAATTTCCAACTCATCCTCGAATTTCTTGAGAAAGGGACCTTCAAGTTGTGCACTTTCAGGTATAAAGGTAACAAAGGAGGGAGGAGTAGGAGGATGAAGAAAGGATTGATGGGTAGGAGGAGATATGATGGATGGTCCAGCGAAGAAGGACCAGAGGAAGATGAGGCTCCAGATGATGATGAGGCTGGAGGGTCTTCAATGACAGGAGGAGGTGGAGGAATGGATGTGGAGATGGCAGGAGATGAGGAGGATTCAGAAGGAAATGGTGTTGGAGATGAAATGGAGCGAGGCATGGGTTGTTTGAAAGGGATAGGTGCTGGTGGTGCTGTGGAGGAAGATGGTGGTGAAGGAGGGGCCGGAGTTGCAAGAGGAGAAGGATCAGGGGCTTCTGGAGCTACAGCTGGCTCTTCTACTCTTGGAATCTCACCCTCGAAAACACTGGCCCTGTTGGCCCAGAAACATCCTCTATTGGCCCTGGTGGCCCAGACTTCACAGCTTCAGCATGATCCTGCACTGCAGTTGCTGCCTCTTCAACAACCTGTGGCCCGGATGGCCCTGCTGGTTCTTCTGAAATTGGCCCTGATGGCCCAGCATCTTGTTGCCTGGCCTCTGAAGGCCCAGAACTTCGGACTGGTTCTGCAGGAGAAGGAGCAGGAGGGGCATTTGAGGACTGTGCCTTGACCAAATCTCCAAGTGCGGCTATAGACTCCTTGATGCTAATAAGTTCACTTCGCACCCATCTAACTGCATTTCTGACCATGCCCATCTCCTTAGCTGAAGTACTCTGGCTTATGAAAATTAACTGAATATCTGATTGCACAGAGCACAGAATCTTTCCTTGTTCATCCATTCTAGCAATAAGGGCTTCAGATTGACCTTCAATTTCTTCTTTCTCTGCCTCTGATGAGCCTCCTTCAAGAGAGGAATCCAAAGCTACTTCTTCCCTTTGCTGCTTGCCTTGCAACGGGCTCCACATTATCATCATTATCTTCTTCACCTGAGGCACTCTCCACAATGCCTTCTCTGAACTGATCATCAACGGGGCATTGGTAGTGTGCTCCCCTGGATTTGTGCTTCCTTTTCAACAGATTGCTCCCCTGAATAGGAGCATCTTCCATATGGGTATCAACTGGAATATCTCTTCTTCTTGCTCCCTCTGAATAGGAGCATCCTCCATGACAACATCTGTACTGTGGCCAGATGCTACAACCTCTGCAACTGGATCTACCAAGATCTCTGGCTCCACCTGAGTACTGGTTAAAGAGTCCAGTACACTCGAAGAATTGTAGCTACTTGAGAGGAGGGAGGTGCAACTTCTGAATTCTGTCCAACAGGCTCAATAAATTCTTGAGGAATGTCCTCAATCTGGCTTCCAATGATCACCGATTCTTCTGCTCGGACCTCTGCTGCTGCTGCTACTTGTTCCACTGCAATTTCTGAACGGATAACTTCTTGTTGTTGCTCTTGAACTCTTGGTCCTGCTGGTACTTCTGCTGCTATTGCTGCTTCTCCTACTTCTTCTTGGACTTCTTGGGCTTCGCCAATAATGACTTCACCCTCAGCCACTGAGGTCTTGGTCCATATACTCCAACCAATGAGAATCCACTTTTCTTTAAGTTTCTGCTTCGAATAGCCTGGCCCATTTTCTCTGACACTGCTCCAGATAAATTGATGCCAAAATGTTGAAATACCTTGGTGAGCAGATGTGCATATGGTAGGGACACATTTAGCTTGCTCTTCTTGTCCCAAACCTGAGCGATGAATAACTCTGCCATATTTATGCTCTGGTTCTGGATAGCCCAGAACATCATATCTGAGTCCGCCTTTGTACAAGTTGAGCAGGTGGCACTCCTAGGGACCAGAATCTGGCACACTATGAAATGTAGAATCCGGTTGAATGCATTCAGCTGGTTGATGTCTATCTTTCCATCCTTTAGTTTGTACTCGGGACCAACAATCCCTAATCCCTTCGCCTGGATATCCACAGTGTGAACCCCACTGTGACCGGTGGTGCAAACTCCAAATAAAGTTTCCAAAAGCTCATAGGTAATCTTAATCTGGGTTCCTTTGACAGTGGATGTCAAGGACCCGTCCTCCTCAGTCTTCAAACAAACATAAAATGCCTTTACTAGGTCTGGATAACTCACCTCTGACAGAGTTGCCATTTCGACCATTTCATCCTCTCCATTGCTGCAATGATGCTGCCCATTCCATTCTTCTGCAAATCTGCAACGTCCACTGCCTTGTTGCCACAGACCTTGATCTTCACAGAGGTATACCTCTCTTGCTGCTCGGCGGTAAGAAACGCAGCTCCATAGCCCCCGACGCTGCCGGATACACCAGACGCGGCCATGGATTTGAATGGGGAAAGTTTCTG
This sequence comes from Colocasia esculenta, assembly GCA_014218235.1. NCBI lineage: Eukaryota > Viridiplantae > Streptophyta > Magnoliopsida > Alismatales > Araceae > Colocasia > Colocasia esculenta. The sequence continues at coordinate 129,425,593 of CM024754.1, forward strand.
GATGATTGGAATGAGGAAAGGAGCAGAAGCCCTCAAGAAATTTCTCGCGGGAAGGAGTTAGAAGCTTTGAAATCCCAGAGAGTCGATGCCGGAGTCGATAGGGTATCGCCTCAGGCAAGTTGAAGGAGATGAAGACGAAGGGTGAATCGTTGTACCACAGATTTCGGGTTTTTATCAAAAAGAATAAAGTGACTTTTCGAAACAAGAGGCGCCATAATGGCAGAAAACGACAAAGTGACCAGTTCGAGAGGAATAAATACTTAAAAATAATCGAACCGTCTCAGATAAGTAAGAAACAAGTAATATTTTAATGAGATTTTGCTTAACTACAGGGAGAGAAAATTTGGTTATTCTGAAATAATTTATATTTCAGTTTTATACAGATAAATCTTTCACAATTTACACATGCCTAGTTCCCTTCTAAGAGAAGTAAATCTCTCTTCAGGTAAGGCCTTTGTGAAGATATCTGCTAACTGATTTTGTGTATCTACAAAAGAAATGTCTATATTACCATTAGCTACATGATCGAATAAAATGGTACCTAACCTCAATGTGCTTTGTCCTTGAATGCTGAACTGGATTCTTGGTGAGATTTATTGCACTGGTGTTATCGCACAGCAGGGAATTGTCTTGATATTTAGTCCAAAATCCTCAAGTTGCTGTTTGATCCATAAGAGTTGTGTACAACAGCTTCCAGCAGCCACGTACTCAGCTTCAGCTGTAGATAGTGCTACTGAATTTTGCTTCTTTGAGGACCATGATATCAGACATCCTGCAAGAAATTGACAAATCCACTGGTGCTTTTCCTATCTACCTTGCATCCAGCATAGTCAGCATCAGAATATCCTACTAAATTAATTTCACATGAATTTGGGTACCATAATCCTAGATCATGAGTTTTGGCTAAGTATCTAAAGATCCTTTTAACACAAATTAAATGAGACTCTTTAGGATCTGCCTGGTACCTAGCACACATACATACGCTAAACAATATATCAGGTCTGCTTGCTGTTAAATAGAGTAATGAACCTATCATACCTCTGTAAAGTTTCTGATCTACTTTCTTACCATTTTTGTCACTGTCTAGCCTTGTTGATGTGCTCATGGGTGTTGACAGTGGCTTGGCTTTTCAAATCCAAACTTCTTTAGTAATTCTTTGGTGTACTTGGCTTGACAGATGTGAGATCCTTCCTTTCCTTGTTTGATTTGCAATCCGAGGAAGTAGTTGAGCTCCCCCATCATGCTCATTTCAAATTCTCCCTGCATAAGCTTTTCAAAATACTTGCAAAGAGATTCATCAGTAGAGCCAAATATTATATCATCAACATATATTTGAACAAGTAACACATTTTAAGTTTAGACTTAATGAATAATGTGCTATCTACTTTTCCTCTAATGAAACCATGATTTAACAAAAAGAACTAAGCCTTTCATACCAAGCTCTAGGTGCTTGCTTCAAACCATATAAAGCTTTATGCAACTTAAAAACATGATTTGGAAAATCCATGTCATCAAAACAGGTGGTTGTTCTACATATACCTCTTCCTTTATAAAACCATTCAGAAAAGCAGATTTTACATCCATTTGAAAGAGTTTTAAATTTAATGCAGAAGCATATGCAAGTAAAATCCTAATTGCCTCAAGTCTAGCCACTGGTGCATAGGTTTCATCGAAATCTATGCCTTCCTCTTGGGATAGCCTTGAGCTACCAATCTGGCCTTGTTTCTTATGATCACACCAGCTTCATCCAATTTGTTCCTGAACACCCATTTGGTGCCAATCACAGGATGATCTGATGGTCTCGGAACAAGGGACCATACTTGGTTTCTCTTGAACTGATTTAGTTCATCTTGCATGGCTAATATCCAAGATTCATCAGACAGTGCTTCATTGACTGTCTTAGGCTCTATTTGAGATACAAAGGCAATGTAGTCACAAGGAATTATATTACCTCTGTTCTTACCCCAAACGATGGATCACCAATGATGTTTTCCAGTGGGTGATCTTTCTTATACCTCCATTCTTTTGGAAGATTATCGTGAGATGTATCCTTTTGTTGTAGATCTTCCAAGGGTGGATCATCCTTATCCTCAATAGATGTGTTCTTTAGCTTCTTGGACAATTCATCTGTATCATCAATATCACTATCTACTTCCTTTCTCAAGGAAGGGTTAGTTTCATCAAAAATAATATGCACTGATTGCTCAATTAATAAAGTTCGTTTGTTAAATACTCTATATCCTTTGGGTTTGGAAGCATACCCCATGAATATACCTTCATCTGATTTGGAGTCTAGCTTACCAATATCTTTTTACCGTTGTTGTGGATAAAGCATGGACATCCAAATGTCCTGAAATGGCTGATTTTCGGCTTCTTCTTGTATAGCTCATATGAAGTCTTTTTCAAGATTGGCCTGATCATTACTCTGTTGATTATATAGCATGCTGTGTTGATGGCTTCGGCCCAAAAATATCTTGGCAAATCATATTCTGATAGCATTGTCCTTGCCATATCCAATAGGGTTCTATTCTTTCTTTCAGCAACTCCATTTTGTTGTGGTGTCCTTGGTGCTGAGAAGTTGTGTTCTATTCCTTGGCTATCACAAATTTTGCAAAGCTCTCATTCTGAAATTCTCCTCCATGATCTGATCGGATACTAATGATGCTATACTTCTTATCCTTTGAACTTTCTTGCTGAAACTAACAAAACTTTCAAAAGTATCATCCTTGTGTCTAGGAAAGAAACCCATGTAAACCTGAGTAGTCATCTACTATAACAAATCCAAAGTTCTTTCCCCCGAGACTTGTGGTCCTCATTGGCCCAAATAGATCCATATGTAGAAGTTCTAAGGGTTTAGAGGTTGTTACCACGGTCTTTGACTTGAAGGATGACTTGGTGTGCTTCCCTTTTGCACACGGCCTACAGACACCATTCATTTTGCACTAACCTTGGGTAGACCTTCCACCAAGCTTCTCTTGATCAACTTTCTCATGCCATCCAAGCTGCTAGTCTTCGGTGCAAGAGATCTGTTGACTACTCTTTATTTGCTGCCAGACATATGTCCTGATCCTTTAGTTCTTCCAAATAAATTACATACAGGTTCTTTTCCCTACTGTTTTCAAACACAACTGCACCATCCTTCATAACTACACTTGACTCTTGAATTCTGATCTGATGTCCTTTATCGCACACAGCTGGCTAATACTAATAAGGTTGTGCTTCAGTCCTTTCACAGAAAGTACATCTTCAATGATACTTTCCTTTGCTACCAACCGGTCCGCAACCTATTACAGTTCCTTGCCATTGTCACCATATGTAACTGTGCCTTCTTCAGCTCAAGGTGAGAGAACAACTTCTTGTTATCTGACATATGCCTTGAGCATCCTCTATCTAAGTACCATTTGGATGCTCGACGGTTCCCTGCATTAAAAACATTAAGCTTTAGGTACCCAAGTTCTTTTGGTTCCTGATTGGTTAGTATCATCAAATTTTCTTTTAATTATCCATATTTTATATTTAGTTGGACATGATACTTTATGTGTCCTAACTTATTGCAATGGCTACTGCAAGACATTTTAGTTATCTTTTCAGTTGGAATGTATTTAAAATTTGATTTATATGCTAGGTCTTGTTCAGGTACAAATTTAGGAGTTGGATATGTTTTAGGATATACTACTGTTTCCTCATTATCGGGAGAGTATAACCTAATCCATGTTTCTTTTTACCTGACCGTCTAGCTCTTTTAACATTAATGTTGTTTTGCCATTAGTAAATTTTTCTAGTGTGCTTGACAATTTTCATTTTATGTTGTTAAAGTGTTAACTTCTTGTCTTAATTTATCTACAGTTTCTTCATTTTCCAACTCGCTAATTGTTCATTTTTATTTTCAAGTCTTCACATAACAATTCATTTCTCTTTTTTTAGTTCAGTAATTTATTTTTCCATTTGCTCATTTTCAGATTTTAAGTTTGAATTAGTATTTTCTAAGCATGCGAGATTTTTCTTATTGGCTTTTAGTGATTTACACACTTCTTTATATTTACAATACAGTTCATTAAAAGCTTCTTCTAAGTTGTCAGAATCAGATTCATTGCATGAGAGAAAGATGAGTCTGATATTACCTTGTCTTCAATGTTGGCAATGAATGCCAGGTTAGCTTCTTCTTCTTCTTCATTGCTTGAGCTTGACTCGCTGTCAGAGTCACTACTGTTGTCCCATGCTGCTGCCATGACTTTCTTCTTAAATCTTCTGGGTTCTCTGGAACTGTCTTTCTTTCTAAACTCAATTTTCTTGAGCTTCAGACATTCTGCCTTGATATGTCCGGCTTCTTGCATTCATAGCAAATCGGTTCAGTCTTCTTTGCATCTTTGACTTCTGACCTTTTGAAGTATTTTCCCTTCTTGAAGTATCTCTTCCGGACTGATACTTCTTTTTCTTAGCTAAGATGCATTGTACCTTCTGGATAGCATTGCTTCTCATCTTCACTGCTGTTCATGCTTTCTTGGCTATACGAGCCTTCTTCTGATATGTCTTCTTCTGCCTTGAGTGCGTTGGAATGCTTCTTTCTGCTAGATGATTCTCCCAACCTTCCATGTTAATCTCATCGGCCATAGGGACCTAATGAGTTTTTCTAACGACAATTATCTTCAAGTCGTTAGCCTCTTCTATTGTTGTTACTTTTGGAGTCCACGAGGCAGGTAAGGATCTGAGAATTTTCCTGACCATGTCTCCCATCTGATAGGTCTTACCAAGACCAGCCAATTCATTAGTGATGTCGGTGAACCTACTGTACATTTGTGTAATTGTTCATCGGTTGCATCTGAAATCTTTCATACTGAGTTACCAGAATATCTATTCTGGTTTCTTTTACTTTGTCTGTGCCTTCGTATGTGTTCCTCAGCTTCTCCCACATCTCCATTGTGGATTTGCAGTCGGAGATTCTGTTGAATTCCTTCTTGTTGAAGCACAACACAATATGCTCTTGGCCTTGCAGTTAGAGAAATTTCTTCTTGTCATCTTCTGTCCATTTTCTTTGTCGTTGGTGACCAGAAGATCTCCTCTTCTACAATCGACCCATTTGATAGTCTAGCCCTTGAAGAAGAACTCCATTCTTGTTTTCCAATATGTGTAGTCTTCACCATCGAACAGCGGTGGCCTGTTTACTGACTGACCTTCGAAGTGACTTAGGCTGCCATTTGATCTTTTCTTTTCAGATCGTTGGATCTTCTTCTTTATCGAAGAGACTAGCTCTGATACCACTTGCTGCTCAGCTAGCAAGCCCAGAGGGGGGGTGAATGGATTCTTAAAATTTGAATGCCTAATCTTGTCCACAAAAACGTTCACACACAAGCACTTCGTTGACTGTTAGCGTTAGTGAAAAGTAAACGACAAACACAAAGCAAGCAATCACACTACACAAGATTTTATTCTGGTTCGGACCTCCTCTCCATTGGAGTCCTACGTCCAGTCCCTGAGCAACAACTAAGGATTCACTACCCAAGGGTACAGTCCCCCTCAAGGACACTTACACACCCGCCGCAGCTGGTCTTCTCTTCACAACTGAAGAGGAATACAACACCCTGGACCCTCCAGGTCTTCCTTCAACACGAAGGGAATAACACCCTGGAACCCCCAGGTCTTCCTTCAACACGAAGGGAAAAACACAAGATGTGTTCAAGGGATGATACCCCCTGGACCAAGTAATAGCACAGTGCTTGATCCGAAGTGAAGACTGAGAGGAAAAGATCTAAAAGAAGAACACTCTCAGTTCACAAAAGCTCTCTCAAGGTTCTACACTAGACACAGAGAGCAAAGAGCTACAACAAGACGATGGAGTGAGACTTGAGCTCTTCTATGGTGCTTGCAGATTTTGAAATCTCAAGATTAGTTCTTCTTTATGTAGGCACCAGTCTTCTTTTGTATCTTCTTTTGAAAATGTAGCCGTTGAAGTATCCGTTGTCTCTATGTTCCAGAACGTTAGACTGCATGGCTTTCCTTTGTAGTCAACGGTTCTTTACGTTCCATGCACGTAAGAAGAAAATACTTCTTGATATCCAGCTTCTTCTACTTTATCCAACGTTGTATAGAGTCGTGCTGTTAGAGACCTGCACACATTAAATGCTAAAATGTAGACAGCTAAGCTGTCTCTTGTTGTCAGTCAACGTTAGAGTGAGAATACATCAAATAGAAATTTCCATTCGGTCTTTCCAGAAAGATATTACATGCATGAGCATAAGAATAGAAGTGCAGAGAAATGTACGGTTATATTTAATGCATGGATAACAGAGAAATAAGCGGGATGACTTTGACTTGTCAAGATATTGGAATATCAAGTCGTTATAGCTCATGAAGTCGATATGAACATGACTTATAGAATCGTTGTGAATGAGTCTTGTTCATGTGAATCGTTGCTCATTCGTAAACAAATCGTTGTATGCATAAATCGTTATGCATTCATAACCAAATCGTTCTGGATAACAAATTGTTAGACACTATAAGAAAAATCGTTATGAGCAAATCATTATCCCAAATCGTTATAACACTATAGCAAATCGTTATGAGTAAATCGTTATAAGCAGTCGTTATACCAAATCGTTAAACCTATAAGCAATCGTTAGGAAATGTTATAACCAAATCGTTTAAACTATAGCAAATCATTATGAGCAAATCGTTATGCTCATCTTTACGTCGTTATGTAATTAATTGTTATACTCACTTGTGCGATCGTTATGAGAGCAAATCGTTATGCTCACTTACAAAATCGTTGTGAGATTGAAATCGTTATACTCACTTGTCGAATCGTTATGAGAGCAAATCATTATGCTCACTTACGAAATCGTTGTGAGTTTGAAATTGTTATACTTGTCGAATCGTTATGAGAGCGAAATCGAGCGATAACTTAGTGAATCATTCTGAGATCGAAATCAATATAAACGAAAAATGATATGAAACTTATGAAAGAGTTTTCTTTGCGATGACTTATGAAATCGTTATGCTTCAAGCGAGTCGATGTGTACTTAGAGAAATTTCATGCTCTGAAAAATTAAGAACAACAATGTAAGGATTTACTTACAAGTCTTTGCTTGATTTTGCCTGGTTTATTTCTTGTGACTAAGCTTCATGAAAACTTGTTAGATACTAATGGTTAGGATTTTGTTAATCACCAAAATAGTATATAATTCATGAAATTATATGGGGATGATCTGATCATCACTGTTCAAAGGATAGCTTCTTCAAATTCATCTTTGATATCCTGAATAGTATGCCGGATGATACTAGCACCCTCAGGAATAAGAGTGATGAAGGATGGTGGAGTAGGTGGATGAAGAGAAGAGAAAGATGAAGTAGGAGGAGGTTGTGTAGATAGTCCAGCAGAGGAGGGACCAACAGAAGAGGCTGGAGGTGCCTCAAAAGTTGGAGTAGGAATGGGAAATGAAGGAGTAGGTGAGGACGAGGATTCAACAGGGAAAGGGGTAGGAGAAGAAATGTGCTTGGGAAGAGGTTTCTTGGATGGTTTAGGAGCAGGTGGGGCAGTGAAGGAGGCAGGTGGAGAGGAAGGGGTTGGAGTCTGAAGAACATGAGGATCAGATAGCACCGGGAGCACAACAGCTTCCTCTACAATCACTTGAGGCCCGGATGACCCAGCCACTGAATCCACTTGCTCTAAAGGCCTGGATGTCTCAGCTACAACATCTTCTACCACAGTTGGCCCTGATGTCCCAGATTCCTCTATAGATGGCCCTGAAGGCCCTACAACTTCTACAGATGGCCCTGCAACTTCTACTGATGGCCCTGGTGGCCCTGATTCTTCTATGGATGGCCCGGATGGCCCTACAACTTGCTCAGCTGGCTGATCTGGTTGAGAAGGTCTTGATGGCCTAGCAGCATCTTCTGGTACTGACTCAAATGGAATATAGGGAGCTGGAGCTGATAAGTGCTCCCTCATAAATTGTGCAAGGTCAGTTACCAAGGTTTTCAAACTCCCCAATTCACTTCTCATCTCCTGGAGCTCAGATTTTACTACACTAATTTCTTTAGCTTCAGTGCTCTGGCTGAGAAAAATAGAAGTCACATCAGACTACAGAGAGCATAGAATCTCTCCTTGAGCAATCAATCTTGCAATGACTAGTTCCAAATGAACATGGATCTTCTTCTTTCTGGATCTATTGTGTGCCTTTCTAGTAAGCATAGGATACTTTTGGCAACACCTTTTCCTTTTCCTCCTGAGCTGACAGCTGGCTCATCATCCTCAGAAGTATCTTCAACTAAACCTTCTTGGAATTGATCTTCAGGAGCACTAGCAGTGGGCTCCCCCTAAGCAGCAGGCTCCCCCTAAGCAGCAGGCTCCATATGAGTATCTGCGACTGGCCTGGTGCCATAACCTCTGGAATTGTTTCTTCATGGCTCTCTTCAATATAGCTTCAACAGCAGGAACACGAGGGGTTTCTTCCATATGAATATCTACCTCCCCCCCCTCAGTGTGAGCAACACTTTCCATAGCAACAGACGCTTCAAGAACAGGAGGTGCAAGAAGTGGAGGTGGGATCACATCTTCAGATGATTGCCCAAAGGGCTCAATGATTCAGGTGCTATGTCTTTCAATCCTCCTTACTGTTACAGTAGGCTCATCCTCTTTTACTACAACCTCATCTTCTTGAACTTCAATAGTAGAGGCTTCTCCTTTAGCCACAGATGTCTTTGTCCAAACATTCCCTACCACGAAAACCACTCTTCTTCAGATTTCTGGTGCGAATAGGCTGACCCCTCTTCTCCATCATTTCTCCTCCAAACCAATCTCAAAGTGCTGAATATACTGGTAAGTAAATGAGCATAAAGAAGGGAGACTGCCAATTTATTCTTCTTATCCCAGATAACTTCAGTAGCAGACTTCATCCGTTCAACTATGATCTATGCCATATTGATATCCTGCTTCTGTATGGCCCAAAACTCACATCTGCATCTCCTTTCGTGCAGGAAGAGAAAGTAGCACTCAAGGTACCAAATATGACAGACAATGAAGTGCAGTATTCTATTGAATGCATTGAACTGATTTATATCTATTCTCCCATCCTTTAACTTGTATTATGTTCCAATGATCCCGAGGCCCTTAGCGTGAATATCTACAGAGTTTACCAAACTGTGCCTTACTATAGAAACTCCAAACAACCTCTCCAACAGGTCATGAGTGATGTAAATAGATTTACCTTTGACCAGGGAGGTAAGAGATCCATCTTCTTCTGATTTCAAACAGGTATAGAACGCCTTGGCCAGATGCGGGTAGCTCGGTTCAGAAACCGTACATATCCCCGTCCATTTCAACCTCTGAGGGGCTTCAATCACACTGTGCATACCATGCTTTTCCAAATCATCTAAATCAACAGCCTTGTTTCCACAGGTCTTGATCTTCATTGCTTGATATCTCTCAAGTTCTTCTGTCATGAGGAAGGCGGCGCTATAGCCACCCACACTGCCGGAACTCCTAGAAGCGGCCACGAAAGTTTTCAAGGAAGGGTTCTGGAGGATTGTGGGAGGAAGAAGAACAAGACCGCTCAGGAAATTTGAGCGGGAAGAGTCAAAACTATTGAGAGTAGGGAAGAGGAATGCTGGAGTCGATGAGGGTTTTTGCAGACCTTAGAGTCGAAAGAGATGAGAGAGAAGAATCAGTGAGGGAAGCATTTCCGTCGTAACATAATGACATAAAGTAACTTTTGAAATGGCGGAGCAGTTAATGCGGAAAATGACAAAATAGGCAATGATAACGAAAAAACATAATGGATTTACTTAAATAAAGTGGGGAGAGATAAGTCTTATTTTGAAATAGATTATTTTATTTCAGTTATATACAGATAAGTCTGTTACAAATTACACATGCCTAGTTCCCTTCTAAGAGATGTAAATCTCTTTTCAGGTAAGACTTTTGTAAAGATATCTGCTAACTGATTTTGTGTGTCTACAAATGAAATATTAATATTACCATTTGCTACATGATCTCAAATAAAATGATATCTAATCTCAATTGTTTCGCCCTTGAGTGCTGCACTAGATTTTTCGTGGGATTTATGGCACTTGTGTTGTCACATAATAGTGGAATGGTCTTGATGTGTAGTCCATAGTCTTCATGATGTTGTTTGATTCATAGGCGTTGAGTGCAATAGCTCCCAGTGGCTACATATTCAGCTTCAGCTGTTGATAGAGCTACTGAGTTTTGTTTCTTTAAAGACCAGAAAATCAAGCATCCTGCAAGAATATGACAACAACCACTGGTGCTTTTTCTATGTATTTTGCATCCAGTATAGTCAACATCCGAATAACCAATTAAGCTAGTTTCACAGGTTTTAGGATACCACAGACCTAAGTTATGAGTATGAGCTAGATATCTAAAGATTCTTTTTACTAATATTAGATGAGATTCCTTAGGATCAAATTGATATCTTGCACACATGCATACACTAAATAAAATATCAGGTCTACTAGCTATTAAATAGAGCAATGACCCAATCATACCTCTATAAAGTTTCTGATCAACTTTCTTACCTTCTGGAGCACTGTCTAATCTGACTGATGTACTCATGGGAGTGGACAATGGTTTGGCATTTTGAAAACCAAACTTCTTCAACAGTTCCTTGGTGTATTTTACCTGACTGATATGAGTTCCTTCATTGCTTTGATTGATTTGTAGTCCAAGGAAGTAGTTGAGTTCTCCCATCATGCTCATTTCAAATTCTCCCTGCATTAGCTTTTCAAAGTACTTGCACAGAGATTCATCAGTAGATTCGAAGATAATATCATCTACATAGATTGTACAATTAATATATTTTTGACGTTAGTTTTAATAAAGAGGGTACTATCTACTTGACCTCTAATGAAACCATAATCTAATAAAAATGCACTAAGTCTTTCATACCAGGCTCTAGGTGCTTGTTTTAAACCATATAAAGCTTTATGCAGTTTGAAAACATGATTTGGAAATTCTGAATCATCAAAACTAGAAGGTTGTTCTACATAAACTTCCTCCTTTATAAAACCATTCAAAAAGGCTGATTTCACATCCATTTGAAAAGGTTTTAAATCTAATGCAGATGCATAGGCAAGCAATATTCGAATAGCCTCTAGTTTAGCAACTGGTGCATAAGTTTCATCGAAATCTATGCTTTCCTCTTGTGAATAGCCTTGAGCAACCAGTCTAGCCTTATTTCTAGTGATAACACCAACTTCATCCAATTTGTTCCTGAACACCCATTTGGTGCCAATCACAGGATGATCTGATGGTCTAGGAACAAGGGACCAGACCTGATTTCTCTTGAATTGATTAAGTTCATCTTGCATGGCTAAGATCCGAGATTCATTAGATAGTGCTTCATTAACTGTCTTCGACTCTATTTGAGAGATAAATACTAAATAATCACAAGGAATAATATACCTCTAGTTCTTACCTGTAGTACCCCAGAAAATTAAGTAATTTAGAATTTTAAATAAATAGAAATAAATAATTTCCATAATATCTGAATGTTTAAAACTACGTACCACTATCGTACGTGAGAGAACACATCGGAAAATTCCGTAAAAATTATAAATCAACCCCAAACATTATTCCTAAGTGTTTCATGAAGAAATTCGTGCAATAAAATCTGATTGGCCAAGTGTACGTCACAATGTGACTGATTATCCAAATTAGGAAACAAAGTCGGAAAACCGTTAACCCGGAAATGTAACACAATCATAAATTAAATAAACATGTTGGAGAGACTTCCAACATCATGTATTGATTACCCATTATCGGAATTGGGCCAATGGATCACTTTTGGCCCAAGAACAAAATGGAGCAAGAAAAGTACCTAGAAATTCTCAATCCTAATTGAGCTGAAAATAGGAGGTAATTAGGGCAAATCCCAAGGCAATTAGACTTTCTTGGCAACCCAATTTCATGGCTAACCATGGTGGGAGGTTTCCTAAAGCCTCACACACACTATTGGGGTGAGAAATCACCAAAATATGGAAGGTGGAAGGCCAAAACTGCACCTTGCCTTTCCTTCACCCAATGGGACTTTTAAAACACATAGATGCATATATACATGCCATGAAACCCTAGGGGATGAAAACACACATTGTTGGGGTTGTGGGATGCTGTTCTTGAGCACCCAAAGGAGGAGGAAACCGCCCCAACTCGGAGCTTCTTCTCTACTGCGTTCTGCATCAACCTGTGCAGATAGCCCTTCTTGGAGTCGACCAAAGGTAAGCCAAACCATGCAACACTTATACCCCTGGAAAGAGGGTTGAGTCTAGTTCCTAATCCCACTGGTTTGCCCAATTTTCATCCATAGGATCGAGAGTATTAAGCATTCTCCAACAAGTGGTCTGAACGAGGGTTTTCTGGAAAAATGTGACTTCATAAACCAAAAGGTAGGTGATCTCGGGCCAAATCTAAATAAATATTATGTCAATGTGTAGCGCATCGAGTCTACTTTCATGTCCAAGTGATTTCATTGATTTTCATTGAGTATATCTCGAGTATTAAGCGTTTTGCCAAAGTCGCGCATGTTAACAGTGTTCCACGTTCCTGTCAATTTCTCACACATCCCAAGGCCAAATTTCATGAAACAAAAACCATAGTTCTCTTCTATTCCATGTTCCCAACAAGTTTCATGTTTACACTTTTGTCCCAAAAGCCCTAGATTAGGCGTTATAAGCATTGCATGAATTGAGTGTCTATTTTCTACGTTTTCGGGCAAGAACCAAAAACGCGACGGGACCAGACGTCGCGTTCTTGCATGCATGAATGCGACGTACTAGTCCGACGCATTCATGTGAAATGTGACCGTGCCCTACGTCGCGATTTTGACCATGATCGTACCGTTCTGATGCCTCAAACTGTGCGCTGCATGGTTTTCAGAGCCTAAGTGAAACGCGACGTGGACCCCCGTCGCGATTGGGCCGTTTTTCCCGCTCAAGGTTTTTGTCTATTTTTATATTATTATTTTGAACACATTTTATGAACATGACAGGGTAAATCATCATGAGTCAAGCATGAAGGCGACGACATAGGCCGTCGCGATTTGAATCTTTACATGTTAGTCTTGTTCCGACTGTATACAACGTTATTAAATGCGTCGACCATGTCCGGTGCGGATTTCAAGACCTACCAGAGGCCTGTTTTACATTGTGTAGAGTTCATAGTTTGCATGTCTTGGTTCTGGTCATTGCATGAGGTCTGTTTAATGGCTTAGAAGCAGTCAACCCATTAAAAGCTATAACTACATGAATGTTATTCTAATTGTTCTTTAATGATGTGACCATTCATGCAACTAGTGATTTGCTCTTCTCACTATTCTATCTTACTATAATGATAATTGTTATATTAAAATATTACAAACCATGTATAATTAAATGCATAGTTCATCTCATGCCATCATGTTAATTGTTTTCCGCAAGATTGAAACTGATGAATTGTGGATTGAGATATGCACATCACTACACACTTGCACTCATAGGCATCCCTTTCTTGGGGGATTGGAAGCTCTCTGTTGGTCATTCCGCACTAGCAGACTAGCGACCTTTCCGCTAAGACCTCTGTAATTCTCCGTACTCCGTGGATTCTCTCATAGAGACCGAGTTGGTTGTACCATTGAAGTTCCTTAGAGATAACATGCACTTCCTCTCTCATCTTGTTCTCGTGAGTGTGATTTACAATCTAGATTTAAGCCATTAATGTAAAGAGTGAACTAAAGTATAATTTGCGCCGTTATGCTGCCGAAATTATCTCTTGATTATTGTTATCATGAAATCATGTTCACATTACTTGCTACTTGTTCTCATCATCATCATGAACATGACATTACACTTGCTTACATCTTGAAACTCTTATTGGCCATTAAATGATTGTGGGTATCTAGATTTAAAAATAGTGAGATGCTGACCGGGCACGGTCCAAGGGCTCCAGTCTAGCCCCAATGACGGAGAGTCATAAATATACTGTTAAACATGGGGTATAATGATTACTGGCGTTGCATCTGCACTGGGAGTCGTGCGTGTTGAATGCTAGGTACAATAACCACATACACGTGTCCTAGTGTGTATTTCAAGGTGGATCTTTCCTTGGTGTACATTAGTGTCTTCGTATCTGATTAGTGTTACATGATCGTGCTCGTGCGTGTTTCCTTGCTTGCGTGATATGGCCATCCTATAATTATTGCAATTTAAAGTGATATCTTGCATGCTTGTTACATGCCTCACTATTGATAATATCTTGCTCGTTATATCATTCTAGATCTTGCTCTATCATGACCACTCTATCTAGCTTGTTTCATGTATCATGTTTTAATGAGTTTTATTCGTACTTGCATATCATGACAATCATACTTACCTAGTTCTAAATTGCTAATCACTTATATCATTGTCCGCATATTGAGATATAAATCCTACTGGGCTACTTTGCTAATTCCCTACTTTTAACCATTCTAGGTGATTATGAAATACAAGAAGATGAGCAAGTCGAGGATGGGAATGCGTCAGAGTGATGAGCGTCCCAACACTTGAGTCTATCTATAGTTAGATTGTTGGAGTGTTAGATTCATGTAATAGGTAGTGAGGAATAAATGTACTTTTCCTTTTATTGAGTCTTAGTCCTGTATTAGTTCATTTGAAATAATGAGATGAGATTTGAATACAATTTCCATTGAGTTCAATATTTGGTCCCTATTATGATGTTGTATTGATATACATTTAGTGCGTGCTAGCTAGAGGCTTATTTGCCGACTGTTCATGTCTCGGAATATCAACTCGAATTATCTAAATTAATATCCGCTGCATAATTCTCGGGACATGACAGTTTAGTGGTATCAGAACCTAGGAAAACCAAATAGGATATATTTCTCCAGAATAAGAGATACCTATGGAGCCAAGGTCATGGAAATTACATATAGTACCTGGTGAGAATGGGTAGAGATTGGGAATATGTTAGAATGAACAAAACACTCCTACCCATTGACTCTTATAATGTATCTAGAGACATTAATTGGTTTATATCCTTTTTTCACGAACCCTCGTAACTCTTACACTCAACTACAATGGCTCGCAATCAGTGGCAAGCTATGCAAGAAATCGTAGCTGGTTTGACCTAGGCTTTACAGTATGTGGTTCAGGCTGGAAATCAGGCTATTGCTGCTAGTAGAAACGGAGCTGGTGATCTGCACTGTAACTTTAGGAGTTTGAACCCTCCTCGTTTCTTGAGATCCCCTGACCCAGACGAGGCAGAGAACTGGCAGGAGGAAATAGAAAGAATCTTCCAAGTTATGCAATGCACCAATAGGGAGAAGGTGGTACTGGCCACTTTCCAATTTACTAAGGATGCTCGAGCATGGTGGAAGGCCACATGGGCCCATCTGCCTAATGTAGCTGAATTGGAGTGGGCCGGATTCCTAGAGATATTCCGAGGAAAGTATTTCTCTGAAAGAGTTAAGGAAAAGAAGGCGGCGGAGTTTGCCGCATTGAAACAAAAGAGCATGTCTGTGGCTGAGTATGAAGCTTCGTTCGCACGCCTGGCGGTGTATGCCCCACATCAGGTGGGCACGGAGACTAAAGGCCAATAGGTTCATGGATGGGCTCAGACCCGTGTTCATTGAAAAGCTCGGACCACATAACATCCAAACCTACACCGAGATGGTCCAGAGAGCCCAGCTAGTGGAGGACACTATGGCTAAGGTGGAAGGCATGAGGGGAAAGGAGACTACAAAGCCGGTCTTTGTCAAGAAGGAAGCACCCCACATTGCTAGAAATTCTTACTCCAACAATAATAATGGTACCAAAAGACCGATCGATGAGAACAATGTTGGCAATGACAAGAAGATCAAAGTAGAAGAAACAATGATTGTGGAGTATTGCAATTTTTGCAATAAGCCTGGACACCAAGCAGACAAGTGCTGGAAGAAGGCCGGAGCTTGCCTACGGTGTGGAAGTCACAATCATCGTATACCCAACTGCCCCATGCTAAAAGACCAAGCTGGAAGGAACCAAGGAGTGGAAAAACGTCCAGGGAGCGTGAATGCGTTGACCCAAGCGAAACTTCCGGAAGAAGGTATGGTGAAAGATGTTAGCTTTTCTAATCCTTTAAACTTGTCTTACAATGTTTAGTCTATTCTCAAGTGGGGGAGATGACTAATGGAGAAATTCAAAATAACATAGTAGTCTTACCAAACATAATCAATGTGAATCAAGATGGAGTTATAACAACCATGGAAGAAAATAAGAGTGGAAGGAACCAAATGAATAGTATGGATGGCCATAGGTGTAGATGATGAACTAGCATCCATGAGCTAGAATGTTAAAACAAGTTAGAGGAATTAAACCCAAAACGACCTCAAGGACCACAATTATCAAGAGCCAATTAATGATCTATGAATTTGGGGACCAAATTGCCTTAAGTGAGGGAGGGTGTAGCACCCTGAAAAATCCAGTAATTTAAAATTTTAAATAAATAGAAATAAATAATTTTCATAATATCTGAATATTTAAAACTTACGTACCACTATCGTACGTGAGAGAACATATCGGAAACTTCCGTAAAAATTATAAATCAACCCCAAACATTATTCCTAAGTGTTCCACGAAGAAATTTATGCAACAAAAAATCCGATTGACTAAGTGTATGTCACAATGTGACTGATTATCTAAATTTGGAAACAAAGTCGGAAAACCGTTAACCCAGAAATGTAACACGATCATTGTTGGGTTGAGTGTGTTTTGGAATTTTCTAAAGTTGTATTTTAATGATGACCAATGAACATCACTCATAATTTTATTTTGATGATGACATTTTGTACATATTAAAATGATGACATATTGAACATGTTATACAATTTATACATATCAAAACAATGCTTAAACAACATGTTTTTGATGTTTAATATCTCACATTTTAATGATAATATCTTCTATTAATGGTTTACACTTTATATTTTCAGGTTCACACACTTTTGTCACAGTGGTGTCGACATAGTCCACCTGTGTGTTGACACTAGATGACTGTCCCAGAAGCATGTTCTGAAGCAGTAGCCAGTGGTGTCGACACAGTCTGCCTGTGGTGTCGACACAGTGCCTTGTGGTGTCGACACTAGATCACTATCCCAGAAGCCCAGTTTGAAGACAATGCCTGTGGTGTCGACACACTTCGACTGAAACTCAAAAACGTGAATTTTTCTGGACACGTGGTTGCTTGGGAATCAAGGGATTTGACCTAGATTTCTGTGCCCATGCACCCCAAGGCACTTTATGGACATATGGGGCTATAAATACCCATGATTCTCCTACCCCAAAGGCAAGAGAGCCCATACACTTCCAGAAGAAGCTTTTTAGCGGCAAAAAGGGGTTTTCTAGATCTGGCTCCATATCCAGAAGCTGCAGGCCATCCTTTCAAGAGGAAGGATGTGTGAATCAAGGGGAATCTCTGGAGAGAAGTTTGCTGTGCTAGGAAAGGGAGCAGATCCAACTGAAGAGGAGCAGTAGAAGAAGGATTTCTGGAGTTTCAGATGCCATAAAAGGAGAGTATCGCCGATTGAGGAGAATCTCCATCGAATTCCATCATGGCTCCTCAATTCAAGCATCTGCAAGACGTCTTCACCGAAGAACATCCAATTCATACCTCTTTCACCTAATTCTTGGAGTGTTCATCTTATTTCTTCTTGTGAGATCTGTACATGAAGTTCTGTACAGATTTCTGAGTTTATTGAGTCTGTGAATCAGATCATTGCTAGAGGATCTGATATCTTTTGTGTTTGATCTAGCTTTTGTACTGTGAGCTGTCGAGCTCTGGTTTGTGAGTCGTCGCACTCACTGTGTGGTTTGAGCCATCGTGCTCCAGTTGTTGTTTGAGCCGTCATGCTCAGTTTGTGAGTTGTTGAACTCAAGGTTGTGTGTTGAGCCGTCGTGCTCAAGGGTGTTTGGAGTCATCGTGCTCCGGTGTTAGTTGTACTCTTTTGAGTAGTGGAGCCTCACTGTGTGAGGGGTGGATGTAGGAATCACTGGTGTGATTTCCGAACCACCTAAAAATCCTTTGTGCAATGGTTTGATCTGCTTGTTTGCGTTAGATGCTTGCATAGGATTTCTCTTTCACACTAAGTGTTTAATTACTTCAAACATAATCTACACACACCCACACTTCAGATTAGTAAACTGTTGGTCTGAATTGATCTCTGATTCGAAGTAATTTGAATTGCTTAAGCTTCCGCATTAATTGGTGTTAGATCTATTCAACCCCCCCTTCTAGATCTGATCCATCCACCTATTCGATCCTACAATCATAAATTAAATAAACATGTTGGAGAGACTTCCAACATCATGTATTGATGACCCATTATCAGAATTGGGCCAATGGACTTTTGGCCCAAGAACAAAATAGAGCAAGAAAAATACCCAGAAATTCATAACCCTAATTGAGCTGAAAATAGAAGGAGGTAATTAAGGCAAATCCTAAGGCAATTAGACTTTCTTGGCAACCCAATTTCGTGGCTAACCATGGTGGGAGATTCCTAAAGCCTCACATACACTATTGGGGTGAGAAATCACCAAAATATGGAAGGTGGAAGGCCAAAACCGCACCTTGCCTTTCCTTCACCCAATAGGACGTCTAAAACACACTAGATTCATATATACATGCCATGAAATCCTAGGGGATGAAAATACACATTGTTGGGGTCGTGGGAGGCTGTTCTTGAGCACCTAAAGGAGGAGGAAACCGCCCCAACTCGGAGCTTCTTCTCTGCTGCGTTCTGCATCAACCTGTGTAGATAGCCCTTCTTGGAGTCGACCAAAGGTGAGCCAAACCTTAACCAAACCATGCAAGACTTATACCCCTGGAAAGAGGGTCGAGTCTAGTTCCTAATCCCACTGGTTTGCCCAATTTTCATCCATAGGATCGAGAGTATTAAGCATTCTCCAACAAGTGGTCTGAACGAGGTTTTTCTAGAAAAATGTGACTTCATCAACCCAAAAGGTAGGTGATCTTGGGCCAAATCTAAATAAATCTTATGTCAATGTGTAGCGCATCGAGTCTACTTTCATGTCCAAGTGATTTCATAGATTTTCATTGAGTATATCTCGAGTATTAAGCGTTTTGCCAAAGTCGCCATGTTAACAGTGTTCCACGTTCCTGTCAATTTCTCACACATTCCGAGGCCAAATTTCATGAAACAAAAACCATAGTTCTCTTCTATTCCATGTTCCCAACAAGTTTCATGTTTACACTTTTGTCCCAAAAGCCCTACATTAGGTGGTATGAGAGTTGCATGAATCAAGTGTCTGTTTTCTGCATTTTCGGGCAAGAACCCAAAACGCGACGGGACCAGACGTCGCGTTCTTGCATGCATGAACGTGATGTACTAGTCTGACGCGTTCATGTGAAATGTGACCGTGCCCTACATTTCAATTTTGACTGTGACCGTACCGTTCTGACGCCTCAAACTATGCACTGCATGGTTTTCAGAGCCTGCTTGAAACGTGATGTGGACCCCCGTCGCGATTGGGCCATTTTTCCCGCTCAAGGTTTTCATATATTTTTATATTATTATTTTGAACACATTTTATGAATGCGACGGGGTAAACCGTCACGATTCAAGCATGAAGGCGACGACATAGGCCGTTGCGATTTGAATCTTTACATGTTAGTCTTGTTCCGACTGTATACAACGTTATTAAATGCATCGACTATGTCCGATGCGGATTTCAACACCTACCTGAGACCTGTTTTACATGGTTTAGAGTTCATAGTTTACATGTCTTGGTTCTGGTCATTGCATGAGGTCTGTTTAATGGCTTAAAAGCAGTCAACCCATTAAAAGCTATAACTACATGAATGTTATTCTAATTGTTCTTTAATGATGTGACCATTCATGCAACTAGTGATTTGCTTTTCTCATTGTTCAATCTTGCTATAATGATAATTGTTATATTAAAATATTACAAACCATGTATAATTAAATGCATAGTTCATCTCATGCCATCATGTTAATTGTTTTCCGCAAGATTGAAACCGATGAATTATGGATTGAGATATGTACATCACTACAAACTTGCACTCATAGGCAGCCCTTTCTTGGGGGATTGGAAGCTCTCTGTTGGTCATTCCGTACTAGGAGACTAGTGACCTTTCCGCTAAGACCTCCGTAATTCTCCATACTCCATGGATTCTCTCATGGAGACCGAGTTGGTTGTACCATTGAAGTTCCTTAGAGATAGCGTGCACTTCCTCTCTCATCTTGTTCTCGTGAGTGTGATTTACAATCTAGATTTAAGCCATTAATGTAAAGAGTGAACTAAAGTATAATTTTTGCCGTTATTCTGCCGAAATTTTCTCTTGACTATTGTTATCATGATATCATGTTCACATTACTTGCTACTTGTTCTCATCATCATCATGAACATGACATTGCACTTGCTTACATTTTGAAACTCTTATTGGCCATTAAATGACTGTGGGTATCTACATTTAAAAATAGTGAGATGCTGACTGGGCACGAAGAGTGTCCAAGGGCTCCAATCTAGCGCCAATGACGGAGAGTCATAAATATACTGTTAACCATAGGGTATAATGATTACTAGCGTTGCATCTGCGCTGGGAGTCGTGCGTGTTGAATGCTAGATACAATAACCATATACACGTGTCCTAGTGTGTATTTCAAGGTGGATCTTTCCTTGGTGTACATTAGTGTCTTCGTACCTGATTAGTGTTACATGATCGTGCTCATGCGTGCTTGCTTGCTTGCGTGATATGGCCATCCTGTAATTTTTGCAATTTAAAGTGATATCTTACGTGCTTGTTACATGCCTCACTATTGATAATATCTTGCTCGTTATATCATTCTAGATCTTGCTCTATCATGATCACTCTATCTAGCTTGTTTCATGTATCATGTTTTAATGAGTTTTATTCGTACTTGCATATCATGACAATCATACTTACCTAGTTCTAAATTGCTAATCACTTATATCATTGCCCGCACATTGAGATATAAATCCTACTGGGCTACTTTGCTAATTCCCTACTTTTAACCATTCTAGGTAATTATGAAATACAATAAGAGGAGCAAGTCGAGGATGGGAATGCGTCGGAGTGATGAGCGTCCCAACACTTGAGTCTATCTATAGTTAGATTGTTTGGAGTGTTAGATTCATGTAGTAGGTAGTGAGGAATAAATGTACTTTTCCTTTTATTAAGTCTTAGTCCTGTATTAGTTCATTTGAAATAATGAGAAGAGATTTGAATACAATTTCTATTGAGTTCAATATTTGGTCCCTATTATGATGTTGTATTGATATACATTTAGTGCGTGCTAGCTAGAGGCTTATTTGCCGACTGTTCACATCTCGGAATATCGACTCGAATTATCTGAATCAATATCCGCTGTGTAATTCTCGGGACGTGACATTACCCTAACGGATGGATCTCCAATAATGTTATCTTTTGGGTGATCTTTCTTGTATCTCCATTCCTTTGGAAGATCATCATGGATGATATCTTTTTATTGTAGTTCTTCCAAGGGTGGATCTTCATCATCTTTGATGGTTGCTTCCTTTAGTTTCTTGGAAAGGTTTTCTGCATATTCATCATCACTACCAATATTCTTTCTCAAGGAAGGGTTAGACTCATCAAAAATAACATGTACAGTTTGTTCAATTAATAAACTTCTTTTGTTAAAGACTCTATAACCTTTGAGTTTAGAAGTATACCCCATAAAAATACCTTCATCTGATTTGGGATCCAACTTACCAATATCTCTCTTACCATTGTTGTGAATGAAGCATGGGCATCCAAATGTTCTGAGATGGCTGATCTTGGGCTTCTTTTGCTTGTACAGTTCGTATGCAGTCTTCTTTAGAATGGGTCTAATCATGACTCTATTAATTATATAGCAAGCTATATTTATAGCTTCTGCCCAGAAATTTCTTGGAAGATTATACTCAGATAACATTGTCCTTCCCATATCCAAAAGTGTTCTATTCTTCCTCTCAGCTACTCCAATTTACTGTGGTGTTCTTGGTGCTGAGAAATTGTGTTCTATCCTCAGATCATCACAGAATTCTGCAAACCTGCCATTCTGAAACTCTCCTTGTAAGGCCCTCGAATTTTGCCCTTTTAGTTTCGATCATGTGTTGTTTAAATGCCTTGTGTATAGTACCATGTATATGTATATATATGTATATGTATTTATTTCTGTAAATATGTATATATGTGTTTAACTATGGTGTACATATTACTTTTATTTAGTTGTGCATATAGAAATTAAATTGTACATTACATTGCATACATATATATATGGTGTAAGCATGGTTTATTGCATTTCTGGATTCTGGCCGAAGTGCATGTTAATGTCAACATGCATGGACGTTAGAGGGTAGTCGACGTCCAGATCGATGGATGCCAACTCTCAGTAGACGGCCAGGTATATGGAAGTCTATTTCACCAGATTTCTGTGGTTTTAGATCCGGAAACGTCTGTGATTTCTTTGCCCCTGTTTAGGAAACCGTCGCCCAACAGTAGGATTCTACCCTAAGTGCGTAACCCGACCCATAGGTTGTATAAAAACACCCTCTTGCGGTCAGAATATGTCTTTTGGCTCTTTGGTCAAAACCCTAGAAACTTTGTGCGAACCTGAGACTTTGAGGCTCTAGATCTGGCGACTCGGGGTGTTTCTGGGCGATCTACATCGACTGGAAGGAACTTGGAACATTAGTAAAGCTTCCCCGACTCTGGCGTGCTTCATCCATCAACACAGAAGCCGAATCGAGGGGAGATTGGAGGGCTTCTTGGCTTGGCTGAGGAGAGCTTCTGTGGTAAATTAATCACGTCTAGCATTTTTTGTGAGGCAAGTAACCATTGTACATTAACCCTACCCATGTCAGCTAGGTCCTAGGTATTTTATAAAATTTTCTCGTGTCCTGGAACCCCCCATTCACCATTGTTTCTGCGTTCAGTCTGTATTTGCACAGATAGGAACTTAACGGAGGCATCTGGTGCCGTTAAGATCCCTAGTTGGCGGCATGATCTTGTGTCGTTAACCTATGTTGGCGGCAGCACCTATGCTGCCAAGTTCTTCTAGTTTTATAGGATGCATTTTGTGTTAGATTTTCCAGACTTTTGGATATGTATACATGCTGTGGATATCATTTTGGGTTAAAAACATTCAGTATATCATGCCATGTGGTTGGGTCGAATTTTTGTCAATTGTACTATTTATTAGAAATTCTGTAACAGAATATTGAGCATGATTTAACCATGTTAATTCATGTTTAATTAGATCCATGTTAAATTAGGGTTTTAGAAATTTCCTACGACTGTATGATGACTGTGTTCAGGTATGGGTACTGTTGAATATGACTATTATGCTGTGAATTCTACTTAAGAGAAATTAGTGATAAATGTACTTGTAATCTGTTTAATTGTTATAATTAATTTATAGATCCGAAAAATATGAGAATTGAGCATGTGATAGGTTTATGGTTGAGAACATGTGATAAAATTTTCGTTGTAATTGGAAAACAGTAGGTACTGCCATGAGTTAAATGAGAGAAAATGACCATGTTAAGCATGCCAATTTTAATTGTATAAATTTAAGTCAATAACAACATGATTTGGTTTGAGTTTATGAACTGATTAACACTGTGAATAGTAGCATCATGTTAGATAAAACTGAACCTTATGTAATTGTGTAAAAGTAAGTGCAATGGTATTAATTGATGCATGTGAAAGGAATGAACAATGTGAATAATGTAAATTGAGTAAATTGTGCCATGTGTTACACTGCTGCCATAGAGGGCTGTGGAACTGTATCGTAGTAAAGTCCCTACGGGAAGGTTCAATATGTGTGATATCCTATGGGCAATAGGGATGAAATCCTGGAGGTGGACAAGTACCACTGGTTAGGGTGGAGAGTGCTTCTCCCGATTCTACGCAGTTAACCAAGATCCATTAATGTGTTGCCTAGGTGATGGATAAGTGTATGTGTATATGTGTGTCTTTCTAGTGGTGGTTTGGACTATGTGTCACGACAACTAAGTGTAAAATGTGAATATGTGTAAGTGAATTGTGAAATGTGTAAATGAGCATGTGAAAGGGTAAAGTGAATGTGTTATCATGTGAACAAGTGTAAACCATTGTGAATATGTTTAATTTATGTTAAAACAACAAGTAAAATGTGTGTATCATTGTGTTAAAATCATGAGAATTTAAATAGAATCCATGCTAGGTGTGATGCTTACTTTATGTGTAGTTCCTTGCTTAAATTGTATATATTGTAATATGATTTGAATGAGATTTGAATCATTTAAGCATGTAAATTAAAATGTGTAGAAAGCACGTTATAGGTTTTATACTTAATTGTTGTAAGTAATATGAAGCATGTATCATATGTCTCTAATGTTATAAGTTCCATGCATAGTAATTTAAATTGTATGAACCATACTACATGTGTTAATTACTTCCATTGAATGTTAGCATATGCATATGATGTGTGTAAGGATGATGTATATGGATTGCTTGCTGGGACTATTTAGACTCATACTTGCTATGGCGTACAGGTGCAGGTGTCTCCACTTCTTCCGAGGAGATAGTTAGGAGCGATTCCGAGCGAGAGGAGTAGCTTTATTGTGAAGATTCTTTCATTGTACTTTTCTTTTCATAGTATGTAATAAATGAACTTTTGTAATTCGTTTGAGCAATGTGATTTATTTCGGAATTGTAATTGTGGACATATGTACTTCTTTTAAACACTATATGGACTATGGATAGAATGTGGATGATGGAATAAGAATAATTATTTATTTCTACTGTTCTCTTTAATATTCATGTATATCTCAATCAAATGTTAATGTTGGGTAAATGTCCCACTGTGACGACGTTCATTATACCGATGTGGATTGGTACAACCGTACCGGTATAAGGAGGGTCATTACACTCCTCCATGATCTGATCGAATACTTATAATATTGTACTTCTTATCTTTCTGAACTAATTTACTGAACTTCACAAAGCTATCAAACGTGCCATTTTTGTGCTCAAGAAATGATACCCATGTAAATCTGGAATAGTCATCAACTATAACAAATTCGAAATTCTTTCCTCCCAAACTAGTTGTTCTCATGGGTCCAAACATGTCTATATGAAGCAGTTCTTGTGGTTTGGAGGTGGTGACCATTGTCTTGGATTTGAAAGAGGATTTTGCATGCATTCTTTTTGTACATGGTTCATAGATATTGCTTAGTCTTGAATTCATCTTCGGTAAACCTTCCACTAGATCATATTTGATGAGTTTTCTGATTTCTTCCAAGCTACAATGTCCTAATCTTCTGTGCCAAAGTTCAGCATTATGTTCTTTGCTTGCTGCCAGACAAATATCTTGATTCTTTAACTCTTCTAGATGTAATACGTACAGATTTTTCTTTCTGCAGGCTTCAAATATGTTTATTCCATCCTTAATGATTAGACACTTAGATTCCTGAAATTTGATCTGATGACCCTTGTTGCATAGTTGACTGATGCTGCTTAGGTTGTGCTTGAGTCCTTTGACGCAGAGAACATCTTCTATCAGAATCTTGTCTTTACTTCCAATTGATCCACAACTGATCATTGATCCTTTACCATTATCTCCATAAGTGACTGTTCCTTCTTCATCTTTGATGGATGAAAATAACCTTTTGTTGCCGGACTGTCCAGGTACCATTTTGCTGCTCTAAGGCTTCCCTGCAATAAATCAATGAAATTTAGGTACCCAAGTTCTTTTGGGTCCTAATTGGTTAGCATCTACACAGTTCCTTTTCAGAATCCATTTTAGATGTTTGGTTGTATAGGTAATTTTAGTATGACCTAGTTTGTTATAATGAGTGCAACAGGAAATATTATTTACTGTTTTGTTTGCTTTATTATTTTTATTAGTGTTTAATTTATAATTAGGATTTTGTTCAGCTAAAATTTTTAACATTGGATATATTTTAGGGTGAATAACTGTTTCTTCATTATCTGGTGGAGTATATTCGATTCCATACTTTTCTTTCCTGATCTTCTTGCTCCTTTTAATATTAAGGAGGATCTTCCATTTGTAAATTTCTCAATTGTGGCTGTCAAATATTCATTATCTTTTGTTAGTGTGTTAATTTCATTTTTAAATTTACTTATGGTTTCCTGATTTTCTATATTTAATATTTTTTCATTTTTAGTTTTTACATCTTCACATAGTAGTTCATTTCTTCTTTTCAGTTCAAAAATTTATTTTTCTAATTGTTTAGTTTCTGATTTCAAATCTGAGTTGGTTATTTCAAGGCATGCATAATTTTTCTAAACTAATTTTAATTGTTTACAAACATTTTTATATTTACTGTATAATTCATTGAAAACATCTTGTAAGCTATCAGAATCAGATTCATTGCAAGATGTAAAAGAAGAGTCTTAGGTTACCATGTCGTCGACATTTGCCATGAAAGCCAGGTTGGCCTTTTTTTCTTCTTCTTCGCTGGAGCTTGACTCACTGTCTGAGTCACTCTCATTGTTCCATGCAGCAGCCATGTCTTTCTTCTTATATTTCTTAAATTTCTTCATGTTATCCTTTTTCTTGAATTCAGTCTTCTTCAGTTTTGGACACTCAGCCTTGAGGTGTCCTGGCTTCTTGCATTCATAGCATATGTGTTCAGATCTCTTGACTTCTTTGCCTTCAGATCTCTTAAATTCTCTACCTATCTTGAGATACCTTCTTCCTGACTGATATTTCTTCTTAGCAAGAATGCGTTGTAGTCGTCTGGAGAGAAAAGCTTCTTCATCTTCACTATTCTCATTACTCTTTTCACTTTCTGATTCATCTTCAGAGGTATTTTCCATAGCTTTGAGGGGCATTGTTGTGCTTCTTCTTGCTGGAGGATTCTCCCAGCCTTTCCATTTTTATCTCATGAGCCATTAAAGACCCAATGAGTGTCTCGAGGGACATTCTCCTGAGATCATTAGCTTCTTCTATGGCAGTTACCTTAGGAGTCCATGAAGTTGGCAAGGATCTCAATATTTTTCTTACCATATCTCCTATTTCATATGTTTTTCCTAGCCCAACCAAACCATTTGTAATGTTTGTAAATCAACTGTACATTTGGGAGATGAACTCTCCTAACTGCATTTGGAACCTCTCATATTGAGCTACTAATATGTCAATTCTTGTTTCTTTTACCTTGTCAGTTCCTTCATGAGTGAGCCTCAGCTGTCCCACATCTCTTTGGCTGACTTACATGTTGATATCCTGTTGAATTCTTTCTTGCTCAGTGCACAACACAATATGCTCTTTGCTTTGCTGTTTTGGGACAGTTTCTTCTTATCTTCATCTGTCCATTTGTCTTTGGCGTTGGTTACTTTGAGATCTCCTTCTTCGATTACTGTCCATAGTTGGAAATCAAGTTCTTAAGGAAGAACTCCATCCTCGTCTTCCAGTAGTTGTAGTCTTCACCATCGAATAGAGAAGGTCTGTTGACAGATTGTCCTTCTGCATGACCTTGGGCTGCCATTTATCTTTGCACTTCAGATCGTGAGATCTACTTACTCGAAGAGACTTTGCTATGATACCACTTGTTGCCCAGGTAGCAAGCCCAAAGGGTGGGGGGTGAATGGATTGTTAAAATCTTCTTTTAGAATATTCCTATAAATAAAAACGCTTTTGGTAGAAGACATTAAGTTCGATGGTTAGAGTTAGTGTAAAACAAAGGCAAAAAGATCAATTACACAGACAACATGAATTTTATCCTGGTTCAAATCTCCTATCACAAGGAGTCCTACGTCCAGTCCCCAAGCAACAACTTGGGATTTCACTAACTAAGGGTACAGTCCCCCTTAAGGACACTTACATATCCATCCGCAGCTGGCCTTCTCTTCTCTACACGAAGAGGCACTAGACCACCTGATGCAACAAGTCTTCCTTTTTACCAAAGGGAACAACCACCCACTCAACAACAGGTCTTCTCTTCACAAACGAAGAGGAACACTCAAGAAAAATGAGTAAAGAGTGAATGGCTCCTAGACCAAGCTTATATAGATTGCTTGATCTGAGGCGGAATCTGAGAGACAAAGATTTACACACAAAGAGGTCTCTCAGATCTACACAAGCTCTCAAAGACTAAACAGGTTACTGTGGAGAGCTAAGAGCTGAAGACTGATTCAAATGAACAAGTGAGCTCTGTTGCCCTGTTGACAAGCCCAGAGGGGGGGTGAATGGGTTTTTATAAATTCAATCTAGGAGATACCTGTAACCAAAAACAATCCCACAAACGATCTTCGAACTACGTTAGTTACTTGTTAGTTTAAATAATAATTACGCAATGAAGACAATCACACAACACAAGGATTATCCTGGTTCGGACTTCCTTTTCTTAGGAGTCCTACGTCCAGTCCCTGAGCAACAACTCAGGATTGCACTAACTAGGGTACAGTCCCCCTAAGGACGCTACAACACCCAGCTCAGCTGGTCTTCCTTCACACACGAAGGGAACAACACCCTGGATGCCACCAGGTCTTCCTTTACAACCAAAGGGAGCAACACCCTGGATACCACCAGGTCTTCCTTCACACCCGAAGGGAACAACACAGAGAAGAATGAAAAAGACTTTCACGCCCCTAGATCCAGCTTTTGATAAGAGAGGATCTGAAGCAACTAGAACTGAGAGCGAAGAGATTAAGAACTATTCACACTCTCAGAACTGAACAGGCTCTCTCAAGATTTTCACAAGAACTAGCGGAGAGCAAGAGAGCAAAAGAGCAAAAACGGAGTGAAGGATCTTGGCTCTTGATTTTCTTCAGAAGAATTTGAAAAATAGTCTCTCAATTTTCTTCTATTCTTCTGTCTTGTATATATATCTTCAATTTGAAATCTAGTCGTTGAAGAGATCGTTGTCTCTCTCTTGAGTAGCCGTTAGACTGAATGACATCTGGAGTCTTGGAAGCTTCCTGTCACAGTCTTTTGATCACTTGAGCACGCAAAGAGATGAGATCTTCACAGAGATCCGTTGGCTTCTATTTGTCTAACGTTGTACAATGAAGCTACATCAAAGGTCTGCACAGATGTCAAGCTCAAACAGCAGACAGATAGGCTGTCTCTGATATCAGTCAACGTCAGTAGCAATAGTCAAGAAAATAGTAATACCAACTGGCTTAAGTCTAAAGGACGTTATCAGAATAAGCACGATAAAGGAAGATATAGTCTGCATGCATGCAGAGATACGTTCAGATCTCATAAATGCAAAAGCGTCAGAGAGATGTCTACGTGGATTTTGACTGGTCAATGCTTTAAGATGAATAAGATATCAAAATATGAAGTT
Source organism: Colocasia esculenta (assembly GCA_014218235.1). Taxonomy (NCBI): domain Eukaryota; kingdom Viridiplantae; phylum Streptophyta; class Magnoliopsida; order Alismatales; family Araceae; genus Colocasia; species Colocasia esculenta. The sequence goes on from CM024754.1 coordinate 129,454,915, forward strand.
GAAGACTATATGACTTATGAAATCGTTATGAGTTATAGCAAATCGTTCTATAACAGAGGATATAAGAAATCGTTATGAATTATGGCAAGTCATTTTGATTCTAAAGAAGTCGATGTGAAACACTTAACAAATCGTTACACAAAGCAAGTCGTTATGAATCCTAAAGAAATCGTTGTGAGTCATGAACACTTATCAAGTCGTTATGAAATCTAAAGAAATCGTTGCGGCTAGCAAGTCGTTACGAGTATCAAAGAAATCGTTACGAGAACTAAAGAATCGTTGCGGCTATCAAGTCGTTACGAGTATCAAAGAAATCGTTACGAGAACTAAAGAAGTCGTTGCGGCTATCAAGTCGTTACGAAGTTCAAAGAAATCGTTGTGATAACTTATGAAGTCGTTACAACAAGCAAGTCGTTGCGAGTTCTAAAGAAATCGTTATGATAACTTATGAAGTCGTTACAACAAGCAAGTCGTTGCGAGTTCTAAAGAAATCGTTATGATAACTTATGAAGTCGTTACAACAAGCAAGTCGTTGCGAGTTCTAAAGAAATCGTTATGATCACTTATGAAGTCGTTACAACAATAAGTCGTTGCGAGTTCTAAAGAAATCGTTATGATAACTTATGAAGTCGTTGCGAGTTCTAAAGAAATCGTTATGATAACTTATGAAGTCGTTACAACAAATAAGTCGTTGTGACATCGACTTGATTGAAACGACATGACTTTTCAGTCTTATAAGAGAATCGTTATGAACTTTAACAGAAATCGATATGGACTTAGAGAAATCTCATGTTGAAAAGATTAAAGCTTCAGAGTAGTAATGCATACCTTTATTGGCTTGTTTGACTTCGGTAATTTTTCCTGTACTTAAGACTTATGAGATATTCAGCAGATATAATTGATAAATTCTTGTTTGGTTTTGTTAATCATCAAAATATGTATATATATACAATTAATTAAAATTGCATGGGGACAGACTGATCATCAATCTCCCCCTTTTTGGTGATGACAAAACTGAACAATAAGCATAAAAAAATATCTGAATTTTTGTACTTTTCTCCCCCTTTTTGTCATTAAGCAAAAAGAAACACTTTGACAAAGAAAGAAGAGAGAAAGAGAAAGAGAGAATACACATAGAGTCATGGCATTCATTGCGGAGGTACAGGCAAATAGAAGGCAGGAGACAACAGAGAGGCAAAATGGGAGATGGTTTCCCATGCCTGAACTTCCTGCTCTTCAAAAAAAGTCTTAAAAGCGCCAAAAGACACAGAGTAAGATGGTCCCATGGTGGAAGCCATCCGTTTGATATGAAGATCTAAATGCCTATAGAGAAGATCAGCATAGGCATCTTTGTCCATGTTGAACTTGAGAAACCGAGAAGTGCCAAAGCTGGCACAGGAGAGGAACTGGTCCATGGTGACCGGGTAGTGATTGTGGTTAGCTCTGAGAGCTTGGTGCAAAGCCACATACACTTTGTATCTTTCTTCCCAGACCTGAAGGGGTCATCAACAAGATTGATGGAGTTCATATCTAAAAAAGTGGCTGGAGAAATAGCTGGTTTGCCTTCCCTGGCCTGAGCTTCATTGAGTGCAGACAACTGCTGAGCTGACAGAGGGTAGAATGTGGACCAATCAGAAGATGTGAGCCTTTCACATTCAGACAAGATAGGGGAGAGAACTTCAGCCTTGACATGGCCCTGGTGATATTCCCTGAAGAGGAATCTAGAAAGGAAACCATGCATCCTTTCTGTACTTTAATTCTGCCCAAAACCCTGGCATAACGCTCAAAGATGATGGATCCTACAGAGGATTCCATAACTAGAAAGTGAATTTGAGGCAGGGCTATCTCCTCAGGTATTTGAAGAGTAGCAAAGTCTACCTTAATATCTGAAGAGTGAGCTGGAACTGGAGACAAGGCTGAAATGGCCTTCTTGAACTGACAGAGCTGAACTTCTGGAAGTTTATTAATGTATCTGAAGTTGTTGAAGAGCATGAAATGCCTGATCATCTTGATTTCTGATTGAATGAAGGGTGCCCAGAGTTCTTTGTGATACATCCTGAACCATTCAGAGAGAGTCAAGGAGTGGTCCCTTGGAGGAAATCTGGCAGATCTGGCAAGAGTGAACTTCTTGAGAAGATCCTTGTGACCTTTGCCCCACTGCTCTTCAGATTTGGAGTGAGCAAGAGAGAAAATTTTGGATTTTTCGGTTTTTGAAAGAGAAGTATAAGGAAAAATAGTGTGCAGATAATCTGTAAGGTTTTGAAAAGGAAGGTTGATGATGGTGGCATAAGCAACTTTAGAAAGGTATTCCCTATACAGTGAGTTATGGTGGTTGGCCACTGTGAGAGAAAACCACAAAGGAGGGTATTTGGGTTCAGAGGAAGAGGAAGAGGTAGAAGTAAGTTTCCTCTTCTTGGAGGCAGGAACAGAAGGATCTGTCCTGTGAATATGGTCTCCCACTTTCAACACAGACCTGAGGATCCCTTCCTCAAATTCATCCTTTATCTTTTCAATAAAGGGAGAACTGAGTTGAGCATGTACAGGTATGATAGTGATGAAAGATGGTGGAGGAGTAGGATGAAGAAAGAATGTGAAGTAGTGTGAGGAGCATCAGTGGGTCCAAGGGAGGGACCGGAGGAGGAGGATGATGCTCCAGCTGAGGATCCAGGAGGGGCCTCAAATGAAGGAGAAGGAATGGTGGACTGAAATGGAGTAGGAGATGAAATTGGTCTAGATTGAGGCTTCTTGAATGTTTGGGGAGCAGGAGGTGCTGTAGGAGCTGATGGTGGAGTGGGAGGAATAGGTGTGTGAGAGGGGGAAGAGGGAGCTGGGGGCTTGGGTGCCAAGATCTCTTCTGCCTCTAACTGCACAGGCTCACTCTCCAATGGTCTGGAATCTTGCACAGATGGCCCTGATGGCCCTGCATCCTGAACATCTGGCCCTGTTGGCCCTGCATCTGGAACATCTGGCCCTGTTGGCCCTGCATTTTCTGATGCTGCTGCTGCTCCTGGTGAAACTGCTTCTTCTTGAGGAGGAGGAGCATGAGCTCCAACTACCTTGATAATATCTGAGAGCATCCCTTTCATGCTGCTCATTTCCTGGTTGAACCAAGTCATAGCATTTCTGATTTGGGCCAACTTTTTGTTAGCCGAAGCTTGACTCAGAAAAATAGAGTTGACATCTGACTGGAGAGAACATAGTAGTTCACCTTGAACATTTAACCTTTCAATTACTGGCTTCAAATGTATGACAATTTTCTTCTTAGCCTTCCTCTGAAATGGAGAATCAGCCAGGAGAGGAACTCCAGAGGCAACCGCTTTTCCTTTCTTCTTACTTTTATTTTCTGGGGGAGGGACATCATCATCTGAGCTCGAAGAGCTTGCAGTCACTCCTTCTCTGTCATCCAGATTGGAAAAATCTCTTTGCTCTTCAACCTTCTCAACATCTGGAGATGCACCTTCATGACCTTCTTTTGATAGCTCCCCCTCAATAGGAGCATTTTCTTCATCTGATACTTGCTCCCCCTGACTGGGAGCAGGTTCCACTGTGAGTCACCTTGGGCAGCTTGGTGCTCGACCTCGACTGGAACATCTTCCATCTGCTCATCAATGTGGCCTGGTGCCACAGTCTCTTTAGCAACACTGCTACTTGCTTCTGGAGCACTGGAAATAAAAGGAATGGAATCTATGATGTCTGCCAGAATCGATGCAACTACAATTGAGGGATGTGGGTCCTCAACAGGAGTAATGTCCTCTGGGAGGAGATCCTCAATGCGCCTTTCTGCAAAGGTTTGAACTGGTTCTTCTGGAAATCCTGAAGCTTCTGCAGACGCCCTTTCTTCTTCTACTGCACTTTCATACTGAACTTCTGCAATGGAGGGTCCTGAAGATTCTGCTGCTTCAACTGCTGGAGCTAAAATTGACTCCACTGGCAGTTCTGGATCCATATTTGCTGATTCCATCTCCGGATGAACAACTGCAGTGTCGATAATGATGGCCTCGCCTTCGGCCACTGAAGCCTTGAACCAAATACCATTCTCCACAGAGAAACCACTCTTCTTCAAATTCCTGGACCTGATTGCTTGGCCCATTTTCTCTACAACTGCCCCAGAGAAATCAACACCGAAGTGTTTGAAAATTTTGGTGAGTAGATGGGCATAAGGCAGGGACACATTTAACTTACTCTTGGTGTCCCAAATCTGATCTCTTGCAAACTTCATTCTTTCCATTATCACTGCGGCCATATTTATTTCCTTATTCTGAATGGCCCAGTACATCATGTCCGAATCAGCCTTTGTGCAAGATGAAAACGTTGCACTTCTGGGAACTAGGATTTGACAGACAATAAAATGGAGAAGACGATTGAAGGCTGATAGTTGATTTATGTCGATCTTGCCGTCTCTCAGCTTGAATCCTGGCCCTATAATTCCCAGACCTTTCACTTGAGCATCCTCAGAGTGAATCCCACTAAATCCGGAAGTCTTTACATTGAACAACACTTTCAGCAACTCAGGGTCTATTCTAATCAAAGTTCCCTTTACTGACGAAACCAGAGACCCATCTTCCTCTGTTCGCATACACACAAAAAAGGCTTTTACCAAGTCCGGATAACTGACCTCTGAAAAGGTGGAAATTTCTGTCCACTGCATCTGATTGATCAACTCTACTAAGCTGCTCATTCCACTTTTCCGCAGATTAGCTACATCTACTGCTTTGTTGCCACAGAGCTTCGTCTTCACAAATGTGAACCTCTCCTGCTCCTCAGGAGTGAGGAACTCGGCGCTGTAGCCACCCAAACTGCCGGCGATGATAGGAGCGGCCATAGATTCAGGTGGGAAAGATCACGGAGGGTGGAGACGGAAGGTGAGGAGAAAGAATCCTCAAGAAATTTTGCGGGAAGTAGGAGGAAGATTCGAATTTGCAGAGGATTGAGATGGAGTTGTTAGGGCATCGGCTCGAGCGGCAGGCTAAAAGAGGGGAAAGGGGTAGACGATGAGGCACGAATCGTTCTGACATCGATTTTATGAATAAATTAATGCTACGTGGAAAGTGAGGCGCCAAGCGGCGGAGAAAACGACAAAAGATTTTGACCGTTCAACTGGACTTCAATGAGAGAGAGTTTATTGCAATAAATTTGAATTTTTTCTTGCTTATCGCCAAGGAGGGAAAAATTGCTTTAATTCTAACTTTAATATGCCACTTGTAAGCAAACTTTTATCACAAATTACACATGCCTAATTCCCTTCTAAGAGATGTAAATCTCTCTTCAGGTAAGGCTTTTGTGAAAATGTCTGCTAATTGGCCATTTGTATCAATAAAAGATATTTCAATATTTCCATTTGCAACATGATCACGAATAAAATGATATCTAACCTCAATATGTTTGGTCCTTGAGTGCTGGACTGGATTCTTGGTGAGATTAATGGCACTGGTGTTGTCACATAGCAACGGGATCGATTTGATATTTAATCCAAAGTCCTCAAGCTGTTGCTTTATCCATAAGAGTTGTGTGCAGCAGCTTCCAGCAGCCACGTACTCAGCTTCAGCTGTAGAGAGTGCTACTGAATTTTGTTTCTTTGAGGACCAAGATATCAAACACCCTGCAAGGAACTGGCAACAACCACTGGTGCTCTTTCTATCTAATTTACATCCAGCATAGTCAGCATCAGAGTAACCTACTAGGCTAATTTCACATTGTTTTGGATACCATAGACCTAAGTCATGAGATCTTGCTAGATATCTAAATATTCTTTTCACAGAAATTAAATGCGATTCTTTAGGATCTGCCTGATATCGAGCACACATGCATACACTAAATAAAATATCAGGTCTACTAGCTGTTAAATAAAGGAGTGAACCTATCATACCTCTGTAGATCTTTTGATCTACTTTCTTACCATCTTTGTCACTGTCCATTCTTGTTGATGTACTCATTGGTGTTGACAGTGGCTTGGTATTTTCGAATCCGAATTTCTTCAATAGTTCTTTTGTGTACTTAGCTTGACTGATGTGAGTTCCTTCCTTTCCTTGTTTGATTTGTAGTCCAAGGAAATAGTTGAGTTCTCCCATCATACTCATTTCAAATTCTCCCTGCATTAACTTTTCAAAGTACTTGCAAAGAGACTCATCAGTAGAACCAAAAATGATATCATCTACATAGATTTGAACCAGTAGGATTTGTTTGACTTTTGACTTTATAAAAAGTGTACTATCTACCTGACCTCTGCTGAAACCATTGTTTAGAAGGAAAGAGCTAAGCCTTTCATACCAGGCTCTAGGAGCTTGCTTTAAACCATATAATGCCTTGTGAAGTTTGAAAACATGATTAGGAAATTCTGTGTCATCAAAGCCCGGAGGTTGTTCCACATAAACTTCCTCTTTTATGAAACCATTTAAGAAAGCGGATTTAACGTCCATTTGAAATAGTGTCAAGTTCAAAGCAGATGCATATGCAAGTAATATTCTAATGGCCTCAAGTCTAGCTACAGGTGCATAGGTTTCATCGAAATCTATGCCTTCCTCTTGAGAATAGCCTTGAGCTACCAACCTGGCCTTGTTTCTTAAGATTGCACCAGTTTCATCCAGTTTATTTCTGAACACCCATTTGGTGCCAATGACTGGATGGTCTGATGGTCTAGGAACAAGAGACCATACTTGGTTTCTCTTGAATTGATTTAATTCATCTTGCATGGCTACTATCCAAGATTCATCAGAGAGAGCTTCATTGACTGTCCTAGGCTCTATCTGAGAAACAAAAGCTAAATAATCACAAGGAATAACATTACCTCTTGTTCTTACCCCAATGGATGGATCACCAATGATATTTTCAAGTGGGTGATCTTTCTTGTATCTCCACTCCTTTGGAAGGTTTTCATGAGTAACTTCTTCTTGTTGTAATTCTTCCAGAGGTGGATCATCCTTGTCCTCAATTGATGCATCCTTTAGTTTCTTGGATAGTTCTTCTGCATCATCATCGTCACTATCTACTTCCTTTCTCAAGGAAGGGTTAGTTTCATCAAAAATAATGTGCACAGATTGTTCAATCAACAAGGTACGTTTATTAAACACTCTATAGCCTTTAGGTTTAGATGTATACCCCATGAAGATGCCTTCATCTGATTTGGCATCCAACTTACCGATATCTCTTTTTCCATTGTTGTGAATGAAGCAAGGGCATCCAAAGGTTCTGAAGTGACTGATCTGAGGCTTTTTCCCTTTGAATAGTTCATATGCAGTCTTCTTCAGGATTGGCCTGATCATTACACGGTTGATAATATAGCTTGCTGTATTGACTGCTTCAGCCCAAAAGTATCTAGGCAGATCATATTCTGAGAGCATAGTTCTTGCCATGTCCAATAGGGTTCTGTTCTTCCTCTCAGCGATGCCATTCTGTTGAGGTGTCCTTGGTGCTGAGAAATTGTGCTCAATTCCCTGATCATCACAAAATCTAGAAAATTTCTCATTTTGAAATTCACCACCATGATCTGATCTGATAGACACAATGCTGAACTTCTGATCTTTCTGAACTTTCTTACTGAAGCTTACAAAACTCTCAAAAGTATCATCTTTATGCTCTAGGAATGATACCCATGTAAATCTTGAGTAGTCATCAACTATGACAAATCCAAAATTCTTTCCTCCAAGACTGGTAGTCCTCATTGGCCCAAATAGATCCATATGAAGGAGCTCCAAGGGTTTTGAGGTGGTCACCACCGTCTTTGACTTGAAGGAGACCTTGGTGTGCTTACCCTTAGCACAAGGTTTACATACACTTTCCAACTTTGTACTGACCTTAGGTAGACCTTGCACAAGATTCTTCTTTAGTAATTTTCTCATGCCATCTATGCTGCAGTGTCCAAGTCGTCTGTGCCATAATTCTGTGGATTTATTTTTATTTGCTGCCAGGCAAACATTTTGAACCTTGAGTTCTTCAAGATAGAGCACATACAAATTCTTTTCTCTATTAGCTTCGAAGATGACTGTTCCATCCTTTAGTATACTGCACTTTGACTCTTGAAATTTGATCTGATGGCCTCTGTCGCACAGCTGGCTAATGCTAATGAGATTGTGCTTCAATCCCTTGACTAGTAGCACATCTTCTATGACTGTTTTTCCTTTGTTTTCCACAGAGCCACTGCCTATTACAATTCCTTTCCCATTATCTCCATAGGTAACTGTTCCATCTTCAGCTTGGAGATGAGAGAACAACTTCTGGTTTCCTGACATGTGTCTTGAGCACCCACTATCCAAATACCATTTGGATGCTCGAGGGTTGTCCTGAAATAAAACATCAAGCTTTAGGTACCCAAATTCTTTTGGGTCCTGATTGGTTAGTATCATTAACTTTATCTTTTAATATCCATTTTTTGTGTCTTGTTGGACATGTAGTTTTAATATGTCCTAACTTATTGCAGTGACTACAGCAGGATAACTTAGTCACTTTTTCTATGTATTTAAAATCAGCTTTGTATGCTATATCTTGTTCGGGTACAAATTTTGGTGTTGGATATGTTTTAGGATAGACCTTGGTTTCTTCATTATCTGGGGGTGTATATCCTAATCCATTTTTCTTCTTACCTGATCTTCTCGCACCTTTTAATATTAGAGAGTTTTTACCATTAGTAAATTTTTCTAGTGTGCTTGATAGTTTATCATTTTCTTCATTTAAGTTTTCAATTTCTTTCCGTAATTCATCAGTACTTTCATGTTTTTCTAGTTTAGTTATTTGTTCATTTTTAACTTTTAGGTCTTCACATAACAGTTCATTTCTTCGTTTAAGTTCAATTATTTGACTTTCTAGTTGTTCATTTTCTGATTTTAGATCTGAGTTTGTATTTTCTATACAGACTATGTTTTTCTTACTTACTTTTAATAGTTTAGTTACTTCTTTATACTTTTCATAAAGTTCATTGAAAGCCTCTTCTAAACTATCGGAGTCTGAACCATTGCATGAATCAAAAGATGAGTCAGAAGTTACCTTTTCTTCAGTGTTTGCCATGAAAGCCAAGTGGGCTTTTTCTTCATCACTGCAGGAGCTCGACTCACTATCTGAGTCGCTACTGTTTTCCCATGCTGCTGCCATTGCTTTCTTTTTGAACTTTCTAAACTTCTTGGAACTGTCCTTCTTCCTGAATTCTGATTTCTTTAACTTAGGACACTCAGTCTTAATGTGTCCTGGCTTCTTACATTCGTAGCAAATGGGTTCTCCTTTCTTCACTTCTTTTCCATCTGGTTTCTTGAAGTCCTTATTCCTTTTGAAATACTTTCTACCAGATTGAGACTTTTTCTTTTTAGCCAAGATTCGCTGTAACCTTCTGGATAACATAGCTTCTTCATTTTCGCTGTCTGTATTACTTTCACTTTCAGCTGAGCTTGCTTCTGGTGAATCTTCTTCAGCTTTTAAGGCGTTGGAGTGCTTCTTTCTGCTAGAGGACTCTCCTAGCCTTTCCATATTGATTTCATGGGCCATAAGGGACCCAATGAGTTTTTCTACAGACATTCTCTTCAGATCATTAGCTTCTTCTATTGCTGTGACTTTTGGAGTCCATGAGGACGGTAAGGATCTAAGTATCTTTCTTACCATATCTCCCATTTCATATACTTTCCCCAGGCTAGCCAGTCCATTTGTGATGTCAGTGAACCGGCTGAACATTTGGGTTATGGACTCACTTGATTGCATCTGAAATCTTTCATATTGAGTGACAAGAATATCAATTCTTGTTTCCTTCACTTTGTCTGTGCCTTCATAAGTAATCCTGAGCTTTTCCCACATTTCCATTGATGATTTGCAGGCTGAAACTCTGTTGAATTCCTTCTTACTTAGAGCACAGCATAGGATACTTTTTGCTTTGCAATTCAGGGAAATCTTCTTTCTGTCATCATCTGTCCATTGTGCTTTCTCATTTGTGACTAACAGATCACCTTCTTCTACTATGGACCAAATTTGATAGTCGTGTCCTTGTAAAAAGTATTCCATTCTGGTCTTCCAGTAAGGGTAATCTTCACCATCGAAGAGAGGGGGTCGGTTGACTGACTGACCTTCAAAATTACCTTGGGCTGCCATGGATCTTTACTCTTCAGATCGTTGGATCCTTTCTTTGTCGAAGAGACTCGCTCTGATACCACTTGTTGCCCTGTTGACAAGCCCAGAGGGGGGGTGAATGGGTTTTTATAAATTCAATCTAGGAGATACCTGTAACCAAAAACAATCACACAAACGATCTTCGAACTACGTTAGTTACTTGTTAGTTTAAATAACAATTACGCAATGAAGACAATCACACAACACAAGGATTATCCTGGTTCGGACTTCCTTTTCTTAGGAGTCCTACGTCCAGTCCCTGAGCAACAACTCAGGATTGCACTAACTAGGGTACAGTCCCCCTAAGGACGCTACAACACCCAGCTCAGCTGGTCTTCCTTCACACACGAAGGGAACAACACCCTGGATGCCACCAGGTCTTCCTTTACAACCAAAGGGAGCAACACCCTGGATACCACCAGGTCTTCCTTCACACCCGAAGGGAACAACACAGAGAAGAATGAAAAAGACTTTCACGCCCCTAGATCCAGCTTTTGATAAGAGAGGATCTGAAGCAACTAGAACTGAGAGCGAAGAGATTAAGAACTATTCACACTCTCAGAACTGAACAGGCTCTCTCAAGATTTTCACAAGAACTAGCGGAGAGCAAGAGAGCAAAAGAGCAAAAACGGAGTGAAGGATCTTGGCTCTTGATTTTCTTCAGAAGAATTTGAAAAATAGTCTCTCAATTTTCTTCTATTCTTCTGTCTTGTATATATATCTTCAATTTGAAATCTAGTCGTTGAAGAGATCGTTGTCTCTCTCTTGAGTAGCCGTTAGACTGAATGACATCTGGAGTCTTGGAAGCTTCCTGTCACAGTCTTTTGATCACTTGAGCACGCAAAGAGATGAGATCTTCACAGAGATCCGTTGGCTTCTATTTGTCTAACGTTGTACAATGAAGCTACATCAAAGGTCTGCACAGATGTCAAGCTCAAACAGCAGACAGATAGGCTGTCTCTGATATCAGTCAACGTCAGTAGCAATAGTCAAGAAAATAGTAATACCAACTGGCTTAAGTCTAAAGGACGTTATCAGAATAAGCACGATAAAGGAAGATATAGTCTGCATGCATGCAGAGATACGTTCAGATCTCATAAATGCAAAAGCGTCAGAGAGATGTCTACGTGGATTTTGACTGGTCAATGCTTTAAGATGAATAAGATATCAAAATATGAAGTTGAAGACTATATGACTTATGAAATCGTTATGAGTTATAGCAAATCGTTCTATAACAGAGATATAAGAAATCGTTATGAATTATGGCAAGTCATTTTGATTCTAAAGAAGTCGATGTGAAACACTTAACAAATCGTTACACAAAGCAAGTCGTTATGAATCCTAAAGAAATCATTGTGAGTCATGAACACTTATCAAGTCGTTATGAAATCTAAAGAAATCGTTGCGGCTAGCAAGTCGTTACGAGTATCAAAGAAATCGTTACGAGAACTAAAGAAGTCGTTGCGGCTATCAAGTCGTTACGAGTATCAAAGAAATCGTTACGAGAACTAAGGAAGTCGTTGCGGCTATCAAGTCGTTACGAACTTCAAAGAAATCGTTGTGATAACTTATGAAGTCGTTACAACAAGCAAGTCGTTGCGAGTTCTAAAGAAATCGTTATGATCACTTATGAAGTCGTTACAACAAATAAGTCGTTGCGAGTTCTAAAGAAATCGTTATGATAACTTATGAAGTCGTTACAACAAATAAGTCGTTGCGAGTTCTAAAGAAATCGTTATGATCACTTATGAAGTCGTTACAACAAATAAGTCGTTGCGAGTTCTAAAGAAATCGTTATGATAACTTATGAAGTCGTTACAACAAATAAGTCGTTGCGAGTTCTAAAGAAATCGTTATGATAACTTATGAAGTCGTTACAACAAATAAGTCGTTGTGACATCGACTTGATTGAAACGACATGACTTTTCAGTCTTATAAGAGAATCGTTATGAACTTTAACAGAAATCGATATGGACTTAGAGAAATCTCATGTTGAAAAGATTAAAGCTTCAGAGTAGTAATGCATACCTTTATTGGCTTGTTTGACTTGGTAATTTTTCCTGTACTTAAGACTTATGAGATATTCAGCAGATATAATTGATAAATTCTTGTTTGGTTTTGTTAATCATCAAAATATGTATATATATACAATTAATTAAAATTGCTTGGGGACAGACTGACATCAAGCTCTTCTTTCTTGTAGGTGACTGAGTTGTTCTAGCTATTCAAAGGTTGAAAAGTTATTCTTCATGGAGTCACCAGTCTTCTATTTATCTCTTTGAAAGATTTAACCGTTGAAGTATCCGTTGTCTCACGTCTTCATGCATGTTGGAGTGTCTGGTCCAATGTAGGGAGAGCAAGAGAACCTGCAGCCATTTAATGCTGGGATAGACACATGCACAGAGGAGGATTGTCTTAATCTCTTCTTACTTCTGTCAGATTGACAGGTCCAACGTTCTAACGTATGTTTCTACTGAAACCTTGCACACAATAAATGCTAAAGCATAGACAACTTATCTTTGTCTAAACTGTCAGTCAACGTTAGTAGTCAAGCTTTAGAAAGATATACAAAAAAGAAAATTCCATTTTGTCTGTTGGATCGAAATGGCAAGTAAAAAAGTCCTAGAGGGGGGTGAATAGGACTTTTGACCTTTTAAATTTCTTCTGAAAATCACAGCACTAAATAAACAAGTTAGTATTCAAAGTGATGTGTGTGATTCAAGTGTAGACTTGGCAGAAACAATCACACAAGAGAATTGGACACAGATTTTATCCTGGTTTGGCCCTTCCCACATAGAAGTCCTACATCCAGTCCTCAAGCCAATCACTTGAGATTTCACTAATCTGCCAATGAATTTGGCCTTCTCTCACCCTTGAGAGGAATTACAACACCCACTTGCTCCCAAGCAAGTCTTCCCTATACAGGGGTACAGCAAAGCCTTTTCACCAAGGCCTTCCCTACACAAGAGGGGCAAAGTGCAGAGAAAGACTTCTGCACAAATACAAGGAAATTTGACAGTGGTGTGTTTGCCTCAAAATTGAGCATAAACACACAGACTTTAAATGGATACAACATATATAGAATTGACTCTAAATCCTATCTGAAGTAAAAGGGGTGGACTAAAAAGAATTGAAATTGAGTACAATTGCCACCCATAAACAGAAATTCTCCACAGACTTTTCTGAAGACAAGGAAGATCTCAGAGGAAGTCAAGCATGAAGACTTTTGAGAGAGCTTGAGGAATTCAAATGGCTCTTTCATGAGAATAGACTTGAATGCACTTTCTGGATTCTCACATCAAGGATGATCTATCTGTGTCTCTCTATCTATTGTTCTTTTTCTCTTGAGCTCCTTTTATAATCTTCAAAAATATGACCATTTGAGAGGATGACCGTTGGAGCTTTGTGGCTGTTTGCAATATAGCCGTTTGAGGAGGAATTCTGGGATCCTTGGGTCTTGAAGAGTTTGTCCAAAAGGCCTTCAAGTATGCTTCTTCCCGAGGTCTTCATTTTGTTAGCATCTAGAAGATAAGCTCTTGTAGCAAGTGACAGAGGGAGAGGTATGCTGAACACATGCTCAATAAATGCCTATTGCAAGGACAAGACAAAAGAGAAAATGCATTTCCATACCCTTGTGGTAGGTGAGTCAGAAAAATTCAGTACAAAGGATGGAACCTAGTATCCCACAAGTATTACAGACAGCAGACAGATAGACAAAAAGTTAAGGTATGGGTCTGTCAGTGGTAGGTGAGATGGTCAGATGCCATGCGTCTGAATTTTACATAAATGCTATGTGTCTTGTGAAGCTAACAATAAAGCAAGGTAGGACATCAGATCTGAAGATTTCAAGGAGACACTTTTCAGAACATGTTTAGCAAAGGATAATTAATTTAGAAGCTGACATGTCACATCCTGTCAGAAATATAATAATAATCTTCAAAGTTTGCATACAACAATCTTCCTATTGAATTTGCTTAAGATACACAAACTGGATTTGATGATCTTCATATAGTCGTAGAGCTGTCAAGTATAAAAGTACAAGTACAGAATTGTCAGTGTAGTTGAATGTGAACAGATAAGTCGATTGAAGGAGTAAGAGTGATTCGACTCATGAGTGATCATTGTGATTCGACTACAATAGTTGTGAGGATTTTTTGAGAAGTATAGAGAACTGGAAGTCGTCGAACTACAAAGACATTCGACTGTAAGAGTCGAAGTCATCAGTCGAATCACAGAGAAAAAGACATTCTACTGTAGAGTTGAAGTCATCAGTCGAATCATTAAGAAAAAGACATTCGACTGTAAGAGTCGAAGTCATCAGTCTAATCATTAAGAAAAGATATTCGATTGTAAGAGTCGAAGTCATCAGTCGAATCATTAAGAAAAAGATATTCGACTGTAAGAGTCGAAGTCATTAGTCGAATTATTAAGAAAAAGACATTTGACTATAAGAGTCGAAGTCATCAGTTGAATGGTATGTAAATGATGAGGACTTAGAAAAATTCGATTTCTGACTGCTATTCTGAAGGAGTCGAATATGGTAGTCGGATTCAGTATGCTGAGAGATAGTTGTGGCCTTAGAAGATTTTAAGGATAGTGTTTCTTAAAAAGGCTGTGGTATAAATAATATACATATTTAAAGATTTGTCATAGCAAAAACATAGTTTGATAAAAACTTGAATTTTCTTAGAGGTAGTTGCTCAACAATTCTCCCCCTTTTTGTTAATGACAAAAAAAATCTTTAAATAAATAACGTATTATCTATTTTTATATCTTTTCTCCCCCTTTGTGACATTAACAGAAAGGATAAAACCGAAGAGAAATGCACAAGTAGGAAGAAATTGCATCTATAAAGGAGTAAACAGTACAGAGAAGGTAGAAATTTTATCTAGAAATTGCATTTGTAAGGGAAATACAACTACAAAGTTCAGATTTTAACTGAACGGGGTAACAACAGAGAAGCAGGGAGTGAGTTTAAGAAAGGTTGGATGAGCTCCCAAAGTTTTTCTTCATTCTTGTTAAAGGAGTGAGCAAACAGAGCTTCATCAATATTGTAGGCTGGGTTGGTGGAGGGTAACTTCTTGATAGACTTGATGTGGCGCCTCCTGTACTAACCAATTCTGTAATGGTATTTTCCAATATCCATCCTGATTTTGAGAGGAACAAACTTTTGGTGGATGCCAGATGGAGGAATTCATTGAAGGTCAGATTCCAATAGAGACCATTTGAGATGGCTACATCCTTAGCTTGATAGTACACAAGGTACCTCTCAGCCCATCGGTGAGTAACACTCTTATGAAAATCCGTAAGACTCTTGGAGTGAAATTGATTGAGGGTAAGTTTCATCTTCAAACACTGAGAGTGATAGGATGGATAGGCTGCTTCCCATTGTTCAGGGGTGAATCTTTAGGATTCAGCAAAACTTAACTGGATATCAAGAAGATGCTTGTCTTTCTTGGAAACTGAAGAAATAAGAACCTTTGGAAACTTAACTTGGATTTGTACTTGATTTTGAACCTGGCAGAAATCCAGAGGAATCTGTTGAAGACTGTTTCAACAAAGGCTGTTCTGTAGGAAACTGCTCCTACCAGATGAGGATGAAGACCAGATGGTAGTGCCACTGTCATGGAAGGGACAATCTCTCTTTGTCCTCTGAGCAAATTCTCAAACTGCCCTATGGAAACATCATGCAATCCTAGTTTGAACCTTTCATGGTTGAAAGATCTCATTTCAAGGTACTTGGCCTGAGAGGCCCTGAGATGCTCTGCAAAAAGGGCATGGAATCTAAGAGAAAGATGTTGAGCAGTTGTCAAGTGATGGGTTCTGGACTGATTTTCTAGAAACCTAGCTGCCTCTTCAGGGTAGAGATCAACAAATTCTTGAGGTGTGAGGCAGTGGCTCTTCTCAGAGATGAGTTGAAGATCAGAAATAGAAAGTTGGGAGGTGTGTATCAAAATGGGAAGCCAATGTTCAAACATGAAATCTGGCAACCCATGAACTTCCAGAAATGCTCTAATAGCAAGATATTCTCTGAACAAATTCATGTTTTGTTCAGAGTGGTGAGTGAAGGCATACCAAAAAGGAGGAAGTAGAAAGGAAGGTTTATCTCTCAATTTGGGTCCACTGGATGCTGACAGTTGGATACTAGGAAGTATCTCAACTAAATGCATGAGAGTCTTCTTGGAGTCAGACTTTGAGGCAGTGGGAAGAGAGGAGGTTGAGTGGAAAGAGTCATGGTGAACTCTTTAAGTGGTTTAACTTGAAACTTCAAGGGGTAGATAGAAAATTTAACATCTTTATAGAAAGGAGTGGCTTCTGGAAGTAGATCCAGAGAGGAATGTAGAGATGGTTGAGCTGATGATGATGGAGCAGGAGATTGAGGATCTGGAGTAGGTGCTGCTGGAGTTGGTATGGTAGTTGGAGAAGTGGCCCTGGAAGAACAGGTTTGACAGGAACACCATTCTTGACTAATCTCCTCTTCACCTTTCTCTTAAAAACCAGAGAGGGCTGGAGAGGTCTCTTGGCTGCTTCCTGCTGCACAGATTCCTCTAAGACTACTGCCACTTCTTTTGGCTGATTTTCAGATTTGTCTACCTGCTGCTGCTCAACATTGGGTTCAAAAACAACCATTGCTAACTGAGCCTGCTGCTCAGTGGTCTGCTTATCTTGCTGCTATTGGAATTCAACTGAACTAGGCTGCTCCTCAGCCTGAACTTCTAGTTCTTTGATAGATGGCTCAAGGACTGGTTCCTTAGGTACAAGTACTTGAGGTTCTGCTTGGTGTTGTTGCTCTTGAGCTGGCATAGATTCTTCTTGCTGCTGTGAGGAAGCAGGCCCTGATGGCCTAGAGGTGCCTGGTTGGCACACCAACTGTAGTAAGAGATCCTTGATTTGCTTGACTTCCTCAAACAAACTATCAAACATAGTATCTAACAGAACAACTTGCATGTGGAGAACTGACATGTTCTCATTCTGGCTTCTGACCAAATTCAGAATGTCATTTAGGCTATTGCTGCTCTCCCCCTGAGACCTTAGCCGGGTCTCAAACAGAGAAGGAGAGTAGTGGGGCTCTCTTTCTTCAAAGATGTGATCATGGGGGGAAGAGTCTGGAATATCTTCAGAAATAATTCTCTTGCCTCTAAGATTTCTTAGGACATCATTGATGGTGTCCTCTGGAGTATCTTGGACTGGAATGGATGGTGGAATATCTTCTTGCACAGGAATGGACTCTTCAGATCTGAGCTGGATAGAGGGAGGATCATGCTGAACTTCAGATGCAGGGGCTTCATGTGTTAGCAGAGAAACCAAAGATTCATCAGGATAGATCTCATGTTCACACTCTAGGATGGAACTTTTATACCACAGATTTTGCTTCTTGCCAACTAAGGAGTACTTGCTTCTTTTCAAGTTAAAAATGTCTATCTTCTCTTTGTTTCCAACAAACATCTCTCTAGATAGATCCACTGAAAATTTCTTGAATATAAGAGTAAGTAGAGATCCATATGGGCGAGATTCTTGGAGATCTTTGGAAGTAATCATCTTCTCCAGAATAACTACTGGCAGATTCACCTTATGCCTCTGAATTGCCAAAATAACAAATTTCCATCTCTAGCAGTAATGGAGGAATGAGTTCCTGCTCTAGGGGTAATGATATTGGTAATTATAGAGTGAATCAGTCTTTTCTCAGCAGACAACTCATTAACTTGAAGTCCTCGTTTGCTAAGGGTCCCCAAGCTACCAATAATCCCTAGCTTTTGCTTTTCCAAGGGGATGAACTCACTAAGCTTATGCCCTGAGTTGGGACAATCCAGCAACTCGACCAAAAGCTCTTCAGAAATTATGATTTTGGTGCCTTTAACATACCCTACAACTGATTTCCAGCAGAGACTTCCAAAGAAGCATAAAAGATCTGACTGCATCGACAACAAATGGCTCAGAAATCTGACAGATTTTGGTCCAACCCATAGCATTCAAAGTCTCTTCGACCCAAGATAGACTTCCAGATAGGTGAGAAAACTCAACTGCCTTTCTAGAGCAAATGGGAATCTTAGCAAGACGTTGGAGTTGGTCTGGGGTCAACTAGACAGACTCGTGTGCCTAAGGGAAGCCATCTAGATGATAGAAACAAAAGAGACTCAGGAAACCTTCAAAGGAGAGAAGGAAATGATCAGTAGAGATAAAAGATCCTACCTTTCTTCCAGAGAGGTGAGGTTTCAGATGGTTCGTGGAAGGGTCCTTTGCCGGAGTACAGTGAAGACGCGAAGAATGCAAGAAGACAGGTGAGTCGAAGAGGATTTCAAACGGGTGTTTGAAAGGTAGAAGGGGTTTACTTACATAGAGAGGGAAAAAGTAACTGGCGCTGATTTCAGGATGAAGGGACGCGATGATTGATTTGACCGTTTAATTATGAAGGGACGCGCCTTAAATGAGGTGTCAGTTACCCCAAATAATTAATTACAAATAATTATGAATAGTGAGCGTCGTTTTAAATATCTGAATGAATCGAATTAGGTATCAGTCGAATATATCATTATAACATGAATCGAATGCATCAATTCTTCATGAATCGAATGTATAAGTCGAATGTAGGACTTGGCGATTTTCAGGATAGTTTTTCCACAAACAGTTCACGGAAATTCTTATCAATGCAATTCGAATACTACTTTAGGAGTTTAATCAGGGTTGCACATACCTATTTCTCTTCTTATTGAAGTAAACCTATCTTCAGGGAGAGGTTTTGTAAAAATATCTGCTAATTGATTTTCTGTAGAAACAAATTCAGAGAAATATTTCCATTGCTTACATGGTCCCTGATGAAATGATGTCTAACCTCAATATGCTTGGTTCTTGAGTGCTGGATTGGATTCTTTGTTAAATTTATAGCACTTGTGTTGTCGCAAAGCATTGGAATATCTTGAAGCTGATGACCATAGTCTTCTAATTGATGCTTGATCTACAAGAGTTGAGTACAGCAACTTCTAGCTATAATATATTCAGCTTCTGTAGTGGATAAAGCCACTGAATTTTGCTTTCTAGAAGACCAAGACATCAAACAACCTGCAAGAATTTGACATGTACCACTGGTGCTTTTTCTGTCCAATTTGCATCCAGCATAGTCAGCATCACTATAACCAATCAACTTGAAATCAGAACATCTAGGATACCATAGACCTAAGTTACTAGAATTAATAAGATATCTGAAAATTCTTTTTACTGCAAGAACATGAGATTCTTTTAGATCAGCTTGGACTCTGCACAGAGACAAACACTAAACATTATATCTGGTCTACTTGCAGTGAGATAGAGCAGTGATCCTATCATCCTCTATAGGTCTTTTGGTCTACCTTTTTGCCAAGAGGATCACTGTCTAACTTAATGCCAGAGCTCATGGGTGTTCCTAAGGGCTTACATTTGTCAAAGCCATACTTAGTCAGTAGATCTGAAATGCATTTGGTTTGACAGATGTGAGTTCCTTCTTTGGTTTGCTTGATTTGTAATCCAAGGAAATAATTAAGTTCACCCATCATGCTCATTTCAAACTCACTTTGCATCAAGTTTTCAAAGAATTTGCAGAGTGATTCATTAGTAGAGCTAAAGATAATGTCATCAACATAGATTTGTACAATTAAGATTCCATTTGAAAATTTCTTTATAAATAGGGTGCTATCTACTTTTCCTCTTATAAAATCATGTGATATAAGATAAGCATTTAATCTTTCATACCAAGCTCTTGGTGCTTGTTTCAGACCATATAGTACTTTCTTTAAATGGAAAACATGATCAGGAAACTTACTATCTTCAAAAACAGGTGCTTGCTCAACATATACTTCTTGTTTAATAAAACCATTCAGAAAAGCACTTTTAACATCCATCTGAAATAAATTGATCATATTAAGAGAGCAAGCATAAGCCAATAAAATTCTGATTGCCTCTAATCTAGCTACTGGAGCATAGGTTTCATCAAAGTCTATGCCTTCCTCTTGGGAATATCCTTGAGCTACAAGTCTAGCTTTGTTCCTAGTTATTACCCCTGATTCATCCATTTTATTTCTGAAAACCCATCTGGTTCCAATCACTGGATGATCAGTAGGTCTAGGCACAAGGGTCCAAACTTCACTACGTTTGAACTGATTAAGCTATTCTTGCATAGCAAGGATCCAAGATTCATCACCCAGTGCATCATTGATTGTCTTAGGCTCAACTTGTGAAACTAATGCAGAGAAGTCACAAGGAATTTGCATACCTCATGTTCTTATTCTGGATTGAGGATAACCTATTATGTTTTCTCTAGGATGGTCCTGATGGTACCTCAAGTCTCTAGGTAGTCCTTCTTGTGATTCTTCTTGTTGTTGAAGATTTTCTAATGGAGGATCTTCTACTTCTTCTTCTTTTCCTTCTTCAAGAGAAGCCTTCTCAAGGTTCCTGTAGAGATCATCAATACATTCTTCTTCTTCTCCTTCTATTTTTGATGGAAGGGTTAGTTTCATCAAATAATACATGAACTGATTGCTCTATTGTTTAAAGTTTTTCTATTAAATACCTTATAGCCTCTAGGTTTTGAAACATATCCTAACAGAAAGCCTTCATCACTTTTAGCATCTAATTTTCCTAGATTATCTTTACCATTATTTAGAATAAAACACTTACAACCAAAGGGTCTGAGATGGCTGATATTTGGCTTCTTATCCTTATATAGCTTATATGAAGTTTTCTTCAGAATGGGTCTGATCATGCATCTGTGATGATGTAGCAAGTTGTATTTACTGCCTCTGCCCAGAAGTATTTTGGTAGATTATACTCATTTAGCATTGTTCTGGCCATGTCCAACAGTGTTCTGTTCTGTGACGACCCTCATTATACCAGTACAGTTATACCAACCCACGTCGGTATAGTGAACATTATCACAGTGGGGCATTTATCCAAACAATAACATACGATTGAGATGCTCATAAATATAAATACAGAGTAGCGGAAGTAAAAGAACCATGTCTTTCATTCATCTCATCATCCACATTTAAGATACACGATTCATGTAACAATTTAAAGATCTAAAGTCCACATATTCCACATAAAGAAGTGCTAAAATAAAATACATAGTTGTCCACAAATTACATAGCGTTTCTATTACAATGCCTCACAATACATACTATGAAATCACAAAATGTCACAAGTGAACACCAAAAAGCTAGTCTCTACGCTCGGAGTCGCTCTCCACTGCCTCCTCTAACGGCGTAGCGTCCCCAACTAAACCTGTACGCCGAAGCAAGTAATGAGTCTAAAAGACTCAGCAAATAACACCACACATATCATACATGCATATATCATAGCAGGTTTTCATCCAAAGTCACAGGACAAAACATGTAGCATGCTTGACATCAATAAGAGACAACTTATCATGGTAATTCTACCAAATTAAACACATGATTCATGATTTCAGATTTTTCCAAATTAAAACGTCCTATCACATGCTTTCTACTTATTCCATCACATATAGGTTTTACCTCCAATTAAGTAAAACATGAGAGCAACCAAACATGGTGTGCTTACATACATGAAAGGAGATCTTCCTATCAGGGTTTCTACACATTCTTGCACGTGCACATTGTCATTTCATACACTTTTAGCTTGCTGTTTTGACTTGAATTAAAAATTCACAACCAATCACTTGAGAGCTACAATCTCAATTAACCATATCATGGTGGCACTTAAACATGGAAACGTTTACACATAAGCAAGAAATGCTACTAGCATGGATTTTATGCATTTGTACACATGTAAAATATTTTCATAACTACAATGAGGTTGCTGTTATGACACGAGTTTAACATTAACGTATCATGGATCACCATTTCATCACCTAACACATTAGTTTCACATGTTTGCACAATTTTTCATTCACATAGTTCAGTTTTTACACATTGGACATTTACACGTGTTCACATTACACAATTTACACATGTACACATTCACATTTTTACACTTTAGTGCTGTGACACATAGTCCAAACCACCATTAGAAAGACACATACACATCACATACACATAGACGTCACCTAGGCAATATAGTGACGACTCTTGGACTGCGCAGACCAGGAGAACAAGTCTCCACCCTAACTAGTGGTACTTGTCCACCTTTTGGATCTCAACACATTGAACCTTCCATGGGGACTTTTCCATGGTACGGTTCTACGGCCCTCTATGGAAGCAGTGTCACACATGGCACAGTCTTACACATTACACATTCTGATTTTAACACACACATTACACATGTCTTCGTATTCTCTCACTTATACACATGGTTCTA
Organism: Colocasia esculenta; assembly: GCA_014218235.1. Lineage (NCBI taxonomy): Eukaryota > Viridiplantae > Streptophyta > Magnoliopsida > Alismatales > Araceae > Colocasia > Colocasia esculenta. The sequence continues at coordinate 129,477,298 of CM024754.1, forward strand.
TTTTCTTAATCAGGATACTACTGTTGACAGGAAGCATACATTCAGTAACTCACATTAATCAGGTTGGAAAAACACATCATTAAGTCATATTCATGATAACATGCATTTATCACATTTTTCACATGAAATTTTCATAACACACTTTGCAGTCATTAGAATAGCATGAAAATTTAACCACATACTCATTTCAGGTTTATAATCTTACATGAAATTTCCGGAATTTTCAGAGTTAACATATATTTTCAGAAATTGAAACATTCAGCCTCATATTATCCATAATTCAATTTCACACCGAACACATCATGAATAGCAGATTCAATAGACCTCAACCCTAAACCCAACATATACCTTATCACAGGAATTTCCCCGGATTTATTTCACAACACCCAATTTACTGGAAATTTCACAAACCCTACGCATGTTTTCTATTTTCCGAACAAAATTTACAGTAAATCATACGAGCATGGAGAAATTTCAGAAATTGCAGGGCACAGACTGACCCTACACACATGGCTCATAAAATTTAGGGCACCCAAATTCCTCACAAGTTGCACAAACAGAAACTAACATGATCTAGGATTTGTATCATACATGCATTTTCATAAATGACACCCTTCATACTAATTCCAAAAATTGTAAGGACCTCACACACATACCACCTATTCATAATACATATCATAGTACGATTACCATATATCCTCATGTGAGAACCTCGAAAAATTATCATATAGAAGGAGAGAACAGCTCATGTTCTGTCCTGACGATCTTAACGGCATGGTATGGCCGTTAGTGGAGCTTAGTGGCAACATCGTTGGCCGTTAATGAAGAACTTGACGGCAAGGGATCTTGCCGTTAAGTTCAGGTCTGTGCAGAAATACAGACCCGAGCTCCAAATACAAGAAGAATGGGGGATCTAGGACTCGATTTAAAATCTGTAAAAATAACAAAAACCCTACTAGACATCTACACGGATGAAATGTGAGGGTTACTTGCCTTTAAACAAGTCTCCAAAGGGATTAAGATGGCGGTGAAGCTCTCCTTGGGCAGTCCCAAGAAGCCTCCACAAATGCTCTCCTCCAGGTTCTGGGTTGGTGTAGAAGCTGAACCGCGGCTGGGAAGTCTTCCCCGATGTTCCAGCTACCCTCCTGATGCAGTAGGTCGCCGGATGAAGCCTTGAATCGCCGGATTGGAGCCTCCAAAGTTGAGTCTTTGTGCAGCTCCGAGCTAGGGTTTTCTCTATCTCTTGAAAGAGGTCAAGAGAGATTTTCTGGTGTAGAAGGGGTGTGGTTTATAGCTGAGGGGTTTGGGGAACCCCGGAGTGGTGATGGGAAAGGCTCAGAGTCGTTGGGGACAGCTCCCCAATGGATGAGCTTCCTTCTTCCAGGATTTCGGGGTCTGCAATGCATGCAGGTCAGAGATCTTAACGTCCACATCCATAGACGTTGGCTTAAGTATTGGCGTCCATGGAAGTGGACGCTGACTCAGCATGGACGTCCATCCATGTGGACGCCAATTGGGTCCTTCGGCCAGAACTCAAAACATGCAGAAACCAAGCCTAACTTATACCTATGCACATGCTATACATATACTATCATGTACACACTACCATCATGAAATTCATACTGTCACGCCCCAACGCGGAATATCGGAGCGCGAAGGCAGTTGCAAGAAAAGGTATAGAGCAAGTACTAGACATCAAACCATTGCACATTGAATAATGCTAAAGTAAATCTTTCTCATTAATAACTTTTCTGTGTCTAGTTACAACCACTAATATCAGAGCCATTCTACAGGGCCCAATTACATTGCAATAAAAGAAAATAACTAACTAGAACTCTAAGATAACATAATGACTCAAGGGTACTCCTGGCTTCACTCTTGGTCATTCCCTTCCTCGTGAGTGTATGTGTCATCCTCGGTCTCACCTGAGAACACAACATCAAATAACGTAGGGTGAGCGATAACGCCCAGTAGGACTTAAATCTCAGGCTCAAGCAGGCTTTAAGTAATTAATGCATTTAATGGCAGAGTATCTAAAGATAGCAGGTACAAGAGAGTCAAAATATAGCAAGAGATAGAACAATAGCACGAGAGCGAGTATAGTTTCCAAAATAGCACAAGTACCGAGTATAGCACGAATAGCAGAATGGCCATAGCACAACTAGCACAAGTATAGTAATAGCACGACGAATATAGCACTTGTTTGTCATTCTAGACATCGAGAGAGTATAGCACGTTTGTGTTTTTGATTGTCATATAGATAGTCGAGATAGATAGCACTTGAGTGTAATGCCAAACACTCTGATCATTTAACTCCCATGGGCACTAGCACTTTCGGGCGCACATCCCAGGACCAGATCGGGCCCTTTATATATTGCCAGGCATTGGTTATATTGTTTATCTTTAGACAATCAGTCAATGGCCAGTATAGAGTACCAAGAAATAGATAAGAGCACTAGATGAATAGACGAGATAGTGGAGTGAACGTGAATAGGTGAGCGAGTAGAGTATAGATGAGAGATAATGGACATTGCACGTAATACGTCGAGTAATCAGGCGATAGTAACAGTTGCACAACACGCGCACTTGGTGTTGGCAGTCAGGTGGAACTCACGACCCTACCACTGGCCTTGTTATGCACAGGTCCAGAGGTCCGGCGTGATTTAAGATAAGAGTGAATCTTCTAATAGCCGTTTGGATCATATAGATCCCTAAAGGGTATCATAGGTATTAGGGTACAACCGGCTCGTCGACCATGTGGGAATCCATGATCAGAGGAGACTTATGGAGGCCTTGTGCAAGAGTTCACTAGTCCGGCGAAAGGAATATCCGACGGAGAGTTCACCACAAGCCAAGTAAAGTGTGTATATAAAACATGTGCTCGACGTTCTAGAGGAATTCTAGAACAGTGGAGCGTCGATATCGGTATATAAACAACGCAAGAAACGAATACAAGTCCTTTAAAATAGGGCAATTACTATACCTTATTTCGGTAATTTACCAGATACATTATGAGATATTTTCTGCAAGATTTCAGCCATAAATAGATGGTTCAAGTGTGTGCAAGTGCAAGAGAAATCATAGATAGAAATAAGTAGTGAACATGTATTTTAAATCATTCAATATAGCATCCTTTTTAAGTAGGGTTTTTACTGGGGGTATAACGGTAAGAAGGCGTAAGGATTATTTAGAAAGTGACAAAAAATTTTTCATGGGTTTTCAGGCAAAACTCTGAGAAGGCGACATATGCCTGTATAGAAGGCGACAGGAGCAGAGCAGATCGCGACAGGGGGTTACACAGAAGGCGACAGAGCTGTCTTGCTCAGGCGGCCAGAACGCGACGGGTGTCCTGTCGCGTTGAGAACGCGACAAGAAGGGCGTCGCGACGGGCTTGAGAAGGCGACGTGTCGGGCAGTCGCTTTCTCAGGTCCGTGGCCTGGTCTGACAGAGTTCTGCTCTGTCTTGGATTGCGGTCCAGAAACTTGCCTTTTTGACATAGGGTAGTTCAGAAAATCATAACTAATTGTATACATGATGAAAATCATGAAATCAGGGCAAATGAAACTAGACATGCGAGAGTACTTCCAGTAAATAGGAATTCGAGAGAGAGCATGGTTTGAACATGGTTTGAGGACGAACAAGAACAAGTAACATAGAACATGCTACAGGGAATAAGATCGATTTAATTCGAGTAACATGCTCAACGAAATTTAGGCCTTTTAGGGGCAAAAGATGCCTATCATGCATCAGTATCTCCCATAAAAATATGGAGGCATGAGATAGAGTATGCAAGGAGATATGAATTAAGCATGAAGGTTCGGGGTCATAAGAGTTGCAGAACATGAAAAATCAAGAACTAAAGATATACTCAATGGAAAATTATGAAACTTGAGGGTTTCGTTCCTGATAGATGATACATCCTACAGAAAAAGTTTCATGATTTATGCTTGTGAGAATGCCTACCTTTGACTCAATTTATCTTCTAGGACTAGAACTTGAAGAACGGGGTTGAGAGCTTGAAAGCTTCTTCTTCCCACGAAATCTCCTCCTCCTTGGCCTCTCCTCCTGGTCCAGGAATCCTTTGGCACGAGCTTGGGTCGGCCATGAGGGTTTTAGGAGAGTATTTAAGCTTCTCCTCTTTCTATTTCCTAATAGGACTCTAACTCCTATTAAATTCCGAATTTCCTCTTTTCTAACCTCCTTCCAAGCTTTCCAATCCCTATTTAGACTTGGAAGAGATCCAAATTCGTGCTAATCCATATGGGGTAGGTTTAGGAATCCAACTCCTACTCAAACTTCCTATTTAATGCATTAACTACCTCTTTTCTATTTAGGTAATAATTTAGTTACGAATTTAGGGTATTTTCCTATTATTCTCTTTTATAAATTCTTATTTTTGACCCAATAATTTCTAGAAGATCCATTAAGCAAAGCCCATTACTCTTTTCCATCTAATGGGTTTTATTTAATGCTCTGTTTAAATATCCATTTAGCCAGATTTTAAATTCTTTATTTAAATTTTTATTTTTCGTAAAAATTCAGGTTGCTACACATACATTATTTACAACTAATTATACACATGCACACATAAGTATAACTAGTTAATACATACGTAGATATGTACAATCTATGCATACACAACGTGAATTCTTTACACGAAATAAATAATGCAACAAAATTCGAGGGCCTTACACCCTCTCCCCCTTAAAGAAACTTCGTCCTCGAAGTTTAAACAAAACTACTCAAACAACCGGGGATACTTGTTCTTCATCGCATCCTCAAGCTCCCAAGTAGCCTCCTCTCGCGAGAAGTTCCGCCATAGAACTTTCACCGACGCAATACTCTTGTTCTAGAGATGCTGAACCTTCCGGTCAAGTATAGCTACTGGTTGCTCCACATACGAAAGATCTTGCTAGATCTCCACTGGCTCGTGGCTAATAATATGAGATGGATCTCGGACATACTTCCTGAGCATAGATACGTGGAAAACGGGGTGAACACTAGCCAAAGCTGGGGGTAAAGCTAGCTCATATGCCACGTTGCCCAATCGTCTGAGAATCTCATACGGGCCAATGAATCTAGGGCTCAACTTACTATGCTTGCCAAATCTGACGACACCACGAGTAGGTGATATCTTCAAGAAGACATGTTCACCCACCTCGAACTCCAAATCCTTCCTTCTGTTGTTGACATAGCTCTTCTGCCTATCCTGAGCCGCAACAAGCCTCCTCCTGATAAGCTGGATCTTATCCGAAGTTTCCTGAACTAACTCCGGACTGATCAACTGCCTATCGCCTGTCTCCTCCCAACACAAGGGAGATCTACAGGGCCTACCATACAACGCCTCAAATGGATCCATACCAATACTTGCATGAAAGCTATTGTTGTATGCGAACTCCACTAGAGGTAAATGACGCTCCCAATCATCCTCCCAATCCAGCACACACGCCCTCAACATATCCTCGAGCGTCTGGATAGTCCTCTCAGACTGTCCATCTGTCTGGGGATGAAACGCCGAACTAAGCTTCAGCTCCGAACCTAAAGCATCCTGAAGACCCTTCCACAGCCTTGAAGTAAATCTCAGATCTCGATCCGAAATGATCGACTTCGACACACCATGCAATCTAACCACACTACTAACATACAATCTAGCTAAACTCTCAACCGACTGCTTCTTCTTCATAGGTAAGAAGTGTGCAGTCTTCGAGAATCTATCTACGACCACCCAAATCGAGTCATTGCCCCTTCTAGATCGAGGCAAACCCAAAACAAAATCCATAGTGACAGCTTCCCACTTCCACACTGGGATCTCCATCCTTTGCATAAGGCCGGATGGTCGCTACCGCTCGGCTTTCACTTGCTGACACACCAAACACCTAGACACATAATCCGCTACATCCTTCTTCATGCCAGACCACCAAAATGATCTCTTCCAATCCTGGTACATCTTAGTGTTACCCGGATGAATAGAGAATCGCGATCTATGAACCTCCACTAACACATGCTCACGGACATCTACCAAGTCAGGGACACAGACGCGATGACGAAACCTAATCACACCATCCTCATCACGAGCAATGCCCGCCTTGCCCACTAACTCCAGGAGTCTAGGGTCGGCTTTCTGTTGCTCGATCACCTCATCCAAAACCGAGGACCTAAGGGACAACTGGGCTACAAATTCCTGGCATAGAGATGGCTCTAACTCAGTCAACGCGCAAGCCGCATCCTCCAACATCTTCCAGTCCTGCTGGAGAAATGGCCTCTTTCTACTCAGAGCATCCGCTACGACATTCGCCTTTCCAGGGTGATACTGAAGGTCGAAGTCATAGTCCTTCAAGAACTCAATCCATCTTCTCTGCCTCAGGTTTAATTCCTTTTGGGAGAAGTGAAAGGCCCCGAATTTTCTTTCCCGCTTATACTTTAGGTATATGTTGTTTGCTTGTTCTTGCATAAATGGCGTACATGGAAAAGATGCATATTATAATTGTAAATTTTGCATGTATATATGCGTGGATGTATATTATTATCGTGAATACAAGTAATTGGCCAATTTTGTATATAAGGTATCTATTTAAATATTATGCAAGTACCATCTAAATATTTAAGTATACCTTATATCACCCCTTTCATGAATGTGGTGTGCGTGATTTTTGTATCTATCTATTTCGTGCATAATATACGTAAGTATGTTACATCCGTGTACGTATGCTATATATATATATATATATATATATATATATATATATATATATATATATATATATACATTGTATGCGTATGAAGATATTCATGTACGTGTTATTATCTTGATGTACCTATGTATGTATGTGTAGGAATAGTAGTGAATTTTGGATGGTTACATGGTATAGTGGTGTATACACCATACTACATAGGTTTCATGTGCATATAATTGCGGATTAGGCATGGTTTTCTGCATAATTTAGACTTCTGGCCGAAGGCCTCTTGGCGTCAACCCCTGGCCGCCAAGGTGATGTCAGCGTCCAGACCTGGACGCCGACACTAAACCTGGCGTCCAACGATCTGGACGCCAATATCTCTGGCCTGCATGCGCAGCAGAGCTGCAAGCTTCTGAAACAAGGTAAGCCAACCATTGGGGGATGTCCCCAACGGCTCTGAAGGCTGTCAAATCAGCCTGGTGAGTGGGAGAGAGACTCTCCTACATGTTAAACCCGAAATGGCTCTCCCCACTCCTCCCTTCACCTTGCAAGAGGAGAAAAAGAAGAGAAAAACCCTAGCTGTGAGAAAACTAGAAGAAAACCTGATCTTCCCAAGCTTTAATCCGCCGATTGGGAGACCTTCTGAGAGATCCCTGAAGATGGGAGCGTAGTACAGCTACCCAAGAAGCATCCCCAGACCCTAAACCTATGAAATACCCAGCCTAGATCGAGGAGGAAGCTTTGACATTTGGTGAACCCTTGGACCCGAGATGCAGAAAAGCTGAACTTAAGGAGCTCTAATCCGTCGATTGGAGGAGGAAACCAAGGAGCTGCCACGTCTGGGAGGCGGCCAATACATCCAAGAAGAGATTCCAGCTCCGAGGTGCCATCTACATCGACAGGAGAAGAGGATCGACGGAGTTTTTGAACACCTTTTTGGCAAGGCCTTCATCAGCTTATTCCGATCTTGTAGATTTAATTCAGAGGCAAGTAACCCATAGATCTCAATCCCATACATGTTCCCTAGGTCCCAGTAATTTTTTATGGATTTTAAATCGTGTCCTGGACCCTCCTTTTCACTGAGTATTTGGGGTTCAGTCTGTGCGGTTGCACAGACAGGAACTTGGCGTCATACCCTTGATGCCAAGATCTCCATAGGCGTCCAGCGATCATGCCATCGAAACTCTTGAACGGCCAGAGGTTGCCGCCAAGTTCTTCAGGACAGAACAGTGAGCTGTTCTTCCTGATAGATGATTATTTTCGATATGTTTTCGCCATGAGGATATAGTGTAAATCCTATATGCTATGTAAAATAGATAATGTGGTGTGTGTGTGGAAATTTCTGTATTTTTCTGTGGATGGCATGAATTTTTTTTAGATTATTGAAATACATGTTGTAAAAAGATGGATATGCATGTTCGTCTATTGTCTACCTAATTCCTGTGGAATTAAATGCCATAAATTTTTTATACCATGTGTATATGTATCAGTCCATGCCCTGAAAATTTGAGAATTTTTCCAGGACTGTGGAATTTACTGAAAATTTTGTTTTGGAAATAGGAGACATGCATAGGAATTGTAAAATCTACAGTCAATTGTGTATTGTGCAATAAATCCGAGGAAAATTTCTGTGATGACAAATATGTTAGGATCAGGACTGTGAACTGTTAAACCCGATGTTCATGTTATGTTCCATGTTAAACCAAATTACGAACGGCATGAGATTGCATGTTTTAATTTCTGTAAATGTAATATGGTTCAGAAAATTATAAAAAATTGCATGTGTGATTATAAACCTGAAATGTGTCTGTGGTTAAAATCTCAGGTTGTTTTGATAACAGTAAGTATCGTTATGGATTTTAATGAGAAAAATGACTATGTGAACATGTTAATTGTGATTTGATGTGATTCAGTGAATTTCAGTATGAGTAAATCTATATTATGATTATTTGGAAGTTGCAACAGTGATGTTAAAATCAGTGAATGATGACTTATGTGTGTGTGTGAATTATGCATGAGTGTGTGTGTGTGAGACGTGAGAGAATAAAGTGGTATTGTGTGTAAACGGTTAATGTGACAAGATAACCAAGTATGCCCATAAGACACTGCCACCTTAGATGCTTGGAGCTGTACCGTAGTGATGCCTCTACGGAAAGCTCAATGCGTTATGCGATACCCTAGGAAAGGGTCTTGATAAAGTGTACACCCTGGCAAAGGGTCTTGTAAAATCCTGGAGGTGGACAAGTTCCACTGGTAATGGTGGGAAGGGCTTTCCCCGGTTTCTGCAGGAACCAAGACTTATCACTGTGCCGGTGATTAAGTGAAAGTGAATGTGTGTGTATGTGACCGTCTAATGGTGGTTTGGGCTGTGTCTTGGCATTAAGTGAAAATAAGTATAAGTGTGACGTGAAAAGTGATATGTGTTCATAGCACAAGGAATGTGCAAAATATGTGTAAATGTGGCACATGTGATGTGCAAAAGTGAAATGATAAGAAGTGTGTGAATGTGAAATAGGAAACAATGGGAAATGTGTGTAAGTGTTGTGTGATAAAACCAAAAGTGAGTGTATGTGAAAGCCAAGGTTTATCATATGGTTGTGTGTAATGAGAAAATAGTATAAGTGTAAATGACAATGTTGTTAATTGATAAATTGTTTATGGATGTGTACAATGTGTGTGTATGTGTTTATGTATAAATTGTCAATTGCCAAAAGTGATGTTACCATTAGTACCAAAATGTAAGTATATGCTTTCATATTCATGGAATTTGAATGATTGGGTGCACATGTGTTTAGTATCATGTTGTATAGTTAAAAATGACCCCTATGCAAAGGTATTATGAATGTGATAAAATTTGTATAAAATCAGCAAGCTAAATGTGAAGAAAATTGTTATGATTGCATGGGAAGTGAGTTAGAAATCGTGCTAGGAGTGCTACCTATCTTGTATATGTTTCCATGATTTAGTTGTGCAACTTTACAATGACTTGGATGAAGTATGGAAACGTGCGAATGTGTATTTTACTCATGTTAATGACACCACGATGTTAGTGATCTTGTTTAGATTTAGTTACATTGTTTAGATAATTGTTTAATGGAATTTGTTTATGTTATAGCATGCTCATGTATGATTTAACTGCTGAAATTTTATTGTGTTAATTGGTAAAAAGCATGTATGTATTGAATCTTAAGTTACTTGCTGAGTCTATTGTGTAGACTCACTCTTGCTAAACGTTTCAGGAAATTAGCAGCGGAGAAGCTAGCAAGATTGAAGTGAAGTTGGACTAAGTGATTGAAGACTTGTAATTTGTATTTCATAAGTATGTAATGCTATAATTGAAGTTTGAATTTTGGTTCTCATGTACTTGGAGCCGGCTATGTATTTGGAACATTTTGCTCTCATGTTATCTCTTATTGAACTATACAGACTGTGGTATGTGGATTTAAAAGTTGATGGAATCAGATTATTTAAATTCCGTTGCATTTATTCGACTCTATTTGTGTATATCTCAGCTCATTTGTTACTTGTTGGGGTATTCTCCCCTGCAGCGGCTTGCTCTCATCCGACGTGGGTTGGTATAACCGGACCGGGTGGAAGTGGGTCGTTGCAAGAAGAGATACTTCAAACTCTTGTGGTCGGTAAACACCTCAAATCTGACACCATAAAGATAGTGTCTCCAGATTTTAGTGCATGAACCACTGCTGCGAGCTCCAAATCATGGGTCGGATAGTTCTTCTCATGCTCCTTCAACTAACGAGAAGCATATGCTACTACCCTTCCTTGCTGCATCAAAACGCAACCAAGGCCAATCCGAGACGCATCCGTGTAGATAGCCAAACCCTCTACACCGCTCGGCAAGACTAACACCGGAGCTGACGTGAGCTTAGTCTTCAACAATTGAAAACTACTCTCACACTTCTCGGACCAAACAAACTTCACTCCCTTTCTGGTGAGCTGAGTCAATGGGGCGGCGTTGGATGAAAATCCCTCAATAAATGCCGATAGTAACCAGCCAAACCAATAAAACTCCGAATATCTGAAGGGGTTTTGGGAGTCTCCCAATCCATAACTGCCTGGACCTTTGCTGGGTCAACTGCAACACTAGCACTAGAGATAACATGCCCGAGGAAATGAACCTCGTGCAACCAGAAATCGCACTTGCTGAATTTAGCATACAGCCTGTGCTCACGAAGGACCTCTAACACTACCCTCAAATGCTGACGGTGTGTGGCCTCATCCGGAGAGTAGACCAGCACATCATCAATAAACACCACAACAAAGCTATCTAAATACGGCCTAAACACCCTGTTCATGATATCCATGAACGCTGCAGGGGCGTTGGTCAATCCGAAAGGAAGAACCAAAAACTCATAATGTCCATAACGGGTTCTAAACGCCGTCTTGGACACATTCTCACTCTTAATCCTCAACTGATGATAACCAGAGCGCAAATCAATCTTAGAAAAGACTGATGCATCTTGCAACTGGTCAAACAAATCATCAATACGAGGTAAGGGATACCTGTTCTTCACAGTCACTTGGTTCAGCTTTCTGTAGTCAATGCATACCTAAGTGACCCGTCTTTCTTCTTGACGAATAATACAGGTGCGCCCCAAGGGGAAACACTAGGGCGAATAAATCCCTTATCTAGCAACTCTTGCAACTGCTTCCTTAACTCGGCTAATTCCGCAAGTGCCATCCGATATGGAGCCTTTGAGATAGGAGAGGTGCCCGGAAGCAACTCTATGATGAACTCTATCTCTCTATCCGATGGCAAACTAGACAAATCATCGGGAAAGACGTCTGGAAAATCCTGCACTACCTCGATCTCCGCAAGAGTAAGTGACTCATCAGCCTCTGGTACTAATACCATGCTGGCAAGAAAAGCATCACAACCCTTGTTTACCATGCGCATCGCCTTTATGGCAGAGATGACCAACTTTCTCGCCAAGTTCCTTGGCAAGGGATGAGAGAACTCGTCCTCACCAGGAATGCGGAAAACAATCCTCTTCCAACGACAATCCACTAACGCATAGTGCTCCTCTAGCCAATCCAGACCAAGAATAGCATCAAAGTCCTTCATCTTTAGAAAGAAGAAACACCCTTCTAAGACTCTATCCTCAATGCACACAGGTAACGACGGAATGCACTTCCTAGTCGATACCGTACCCGCAGGGGTGTGCACAGACAAAGGGACCTCTAAATCCTCGGACTCTACACCTGACTCTAGAGCTAACTGCCTAGAAAACCACTTGGAAATGAACGAGTGAGTGGCACCCGTATCAAACAAAACCCGAGCGTGCACACCTAGAAGTAAAACCGTACCTTCGGTGACATGCTCCGCCTGCTCGACATCCTCTCGTGCTAGGGCAAACACTCGAGCTGGGGCTCGAGGCCTTCTTGGTCTTCCTGTAGCTGGCACTGCTGCTACTACTGCTGCTGGGGCTGGCGCTCCGCGCTGGACTCCCTGCTGAAGTCTCGGACAATCCTTGATCTTGTGGTCGCTACTTCCGCACTTCAGGCACTTTCACGTAATCATCCAACACTCGGAACCACCATGTGTCCTCCCACATTGGGGACACTCTTTCTTCACACCAGGGGAATGTACAGAAGGTACCTGAGTACTGCCGACTGCCACTGATTGCTGCTGTGTCTGGTACACCGCTTTATTCTTGTCCTGTCGCTGGAACGTAGTTGCAGGTCTCTTCTGCGAAGCCTTATTCTCTTCAAGATATTGTTCCATCTCACCCTCCTGCCTACAAGCAGCGCTGAGGGCCTCGTCCAAAGTGCGGTGGTCAAATGCTACTAGCCTCGTCCACAGTGATGGCTTCAGGCCCATCACGAACTTCTTTGTCTTCCTGCGCTCATTTGTCACGATATGAGGTACATATTTAGAGAGTTCAGAAAATCTTGCCTCATACTCTAGCACGGTCATGGAGCCTTGAGTCAAAGAGAGGAACTCCTGCTCCATCCGATCTTGAATATGCTCAGGGACGAACTTGGCCCGAAAGAGCCTCACGAACTCGTCCCAACAACATCAATCGCGTCGTCCTCAAACCATGTACGTAGTAATGAAGCCCACCATACATCAGCTCTTTCCTGCAGTACACCGTTCATAAGCACCATTTAAACGGATCTAACTTAACAGAACATACAACACACAAAACTAACACATACTTGTAGCATATAGGTGGCTAAAGTAACCTTATCCTCATCTGTACACCTAATAGCTCGGAAGATCTTTTCAATCTCCCTCATCCAGCTCTCAGCTAGTAATGGATCGCTCTCCCCCTTAAAAGAGGGTGGCAGCATCCTCTTGAATCTTTCTATGATGGAAGGTCCACCATGGTCCTGAGCTGGAATTTGAGCCTGCTACATCCAACAACAATTAATACACATTCAACATAAAATCATGCAATTTAAATAACACAGGCTACTAGTTGTTTCATTATTCTAACCTGAGCCTCCAACTGAGCTTGGAGTGCAGCCTGGGTGTGGGCCTGCGTCCGCATGGCCTGCACCAAACCTTGCATGAACACTCCATAATCCACGGGCGGCGGGGGGGAAGTACAGGACCCTGTGGTGCCGGGGCCTGCTGCTTAGCCCGCTCCTCACGTCTCGGCTCATCCTCACGGGCCGGCGCTCCGCCACGCCTACCTCTCGAAGCCATGGCTGCAATAAATTTCAGCCACTATTAACGCTACGTTACTTTATTTCCTAACCATTTAATTATCTATTTTTCATTCATTATTAATCAATTCTACATATGTGGACATTCCTATGCAGACTTAGCATGTAATGAAGATGATGACTTATGTATATTCATGTGCAATCTCAACCGGTCGCTCTGATACCAATCCCTGTGATGACCCTCATTATACCGGTACGGTTATACCAACCCACGTCGGTATAGTGAACGTTATCACAGTGGGGCATTTACCCAAACAATAACATACGATTGAGATGCTCATAAATATAAATACAGAGTAGCGGAAGTAAAAGAACCATGTCTTTCATTCATCTCATCATCCACATTTAACATACACGATTCATGTAACAATTTAAAGATCTAAAGTCCACATATTCAACATAAAGAAGTGCTAAAATAAAATACATAGTTGTCCATAAATTACATAGCGTTTCTATTACAATGCCTCACAATACATACTATGAAATCACAAAATGTCACAAGTGAAGTCCAAAGAGCTAGTCTCCACGCTCAGAGTCGCTCTCCACTGCCTCCTCTAACAGTGTAGCGTCCCCAACTAAACCTGTACGCCGAAGCAAGTAATGAGTCTAAAAGACTCAGAAAATAACACTACACATATCATACATGCATATATCATAGCTGGTTTTCATCCAAAGTCACAGGACAAAACATGTAGCATACTTGACATCAATAAGAGACAACTTATCATGGTAATTCTACCAAATTAAACACATGATTCATGATTTCAGATTTTTCCAAATTAAAACGTCCTATCACATGCTTTCTACTTATTCCATCACATATAGGTTTTACCTCCAATTAAGCAAAACATGAGAGCAACCAAACATGGTGTGCTTACATACATGAAAGGAGATCTTCCTATCAGGGTTTCTACACATTCTTGCACATGCACATTGTCATTTCATACACTTTTAGCTTGCTGTTTTGACATGAATTAAAAATTCACAACCAATCACATGAGAGCTACAATCTCAATTAACCATATCATGGTGGCGCTTAAACATGGAAACGTTTACACATAAGCAAGAAATGCTACTAGCATGGATTTTACGCATTTGTACACATGTAAAACATTTTCATAACTACAATGAGGTTGCTTTTATGACACGAGTTTAACATTAACGTATCATGGATCACCATTTCATCATCTAACACATTAGTTTCACATGTTTGCACAATTTCTTCATTCACATAGTTCACTTTTTACACATTGCACATTTACACGTGTTGACATTACACAATTTACACATGTACACATTCACATTTTTCACACTTTAGTGCCGTGACACATAGTCCAAACCACCATTAGAAGGACACATACACATCACATACACATAGACGTCACCTAGGCAATATAGTGACGACTCTTGGACTGCGGAGACCGGGAGAACAAGTCTCCACCCTAACCAGTGGTACTTGTCCACCTCCAGGATTCATCCTAATGCCCTTAGGATCTCAACACATTGAACCTTCCCATGGGGACTTTTCCATGGTACGGTTCCATGGCCCTCTATGGAAGCAGTGTCACACATGGCACAGTCTTACACATTACACATTTTGATTTTAACACACACATTACACATGTCTTCGCATTCTCTCACTTATACACATGGTTATGTTTTCCTAATCAGGATACTACTGTTGACAGGAAGCATACATTCAGTAACTCACATAATCAGGTTGGAAAACACATCATTAGTCATATTCATGATAACATACATTTATCACATTTTTCACATGAAATTTTCATAACACACTTTGCAGTCATTAGAATAGCATGAAAATTTAACCACATACTCATTTCAGGTTTATAATCTTACATGAAATTTTCCGGAATTTTCAGAGTTAACATATATTTTCAGAAATTGAAACATTCAGGCTCATATTATCCATAATTCAATTTCACACCGAACACATCATGAATAGCAGATTCAATAGACCTCAACCCTGAACCCAACATATACCTTATCACAGGAATTTCCCCCGGATTTATTTCACAACACCCAATTTACTGGAAATTTCACAAACCCTACGCATGTTTTCTATTTTCCGAACAAAATTTTACAGTAAATCATACGAGCATGGAGAAATTTCAGAAATTGCAGGGCACAGACTGACCCCTACACACATGGCTCATAAAATTTAAGGCACCCAAATTCCTCACAAGTTGCACAAACAGAAACTAACATGATCTAGGATTTGTATCATACATGCATTTTTCATAAATGACACCCTTCATACTAATTCCAAAAATTGTAAGGACCTCACCACACATACCACCTATTCATAATACATATCATAGTACGATTACCATATATCCTCATGTGAGAACCTCGAAAAATTATCATATAGAAGGAGAGAACAGCTCACTGTTCTGTCCTGACGATCTTAACGGCATGGTATGGCCGTTAGTGGAGCTTAGCGGCAACATCGTTGGCCGTTAATGAAGAACTTTACGGCAAGGGATCTTGCCATCAAGTTCAGGTCTGTGCAGAAATACAGACCCGAGCTCCAAATACAAGAAGAATGGGGGATCCAGGACTCGATTTAAAATCTGTAAAAATAACAAAACCCTACTAGACATCTACATGGATGAAATGTGAGGGTTACTTGCCTTTAAACAAGTCTCCAAAGAGATTAAGATGGCGGTGAAGCTCTCCTTGGGCAGTCCCAAGAAGCCTCTACAAATGCTCTCCTCCGGGTTCTAGGTTGGTGTAGAAGCTGAACCGCGGCTGGGGAAGTCTTCCCGATGTTCCAGCTACCTCCTGATGCAGTAGGTCGCCGGATGAAGCCTTGAATCGCCGGATTGGAGCCTCCAAAGTTGAGTCTTTATGCAGCTCCGAGCTAGGGTTTTCTCTATCTCTTGAAAGATGTCAAGAGAGATTTTCTGGTGTAGAAGGGGTGTGGCTTATAGCAGAAGGGTTTGGGGAACCCGGAGTGGTGATGGGAAAGGCTTAGAGCTGTTGGGGATAGCTCCCCAATGGCTGAGCTTCCTTCTTCCGGGATTTCGGGGTCTACAATACATGCAGGTCAGAGATCTTAACGTCCACATCCATGGACGTTGGCTTAAGTATTGGCGTCCATCGAAGTGGACGCTGACTCAGCATGGACGTCCATCCATGTGGACGCCAATTGGGTCCTCCGGCCAGAACTCAAAACATGCAGAAACCAAGCCTAACTTATACCTATGCACATGCTATACATATACTATCATGTACACACTACCATCATGAAATTCATACATTATTTACAACTAATTATACACATGCACACATTAGTATAACTAGTTAATACATATGTAGATATGTACAATCTATGCATACACAACGTGAATTATTTACACGAAATAAAATAATACAACAAAATTTGAGGGCCTTACATGTTCTTTCTTTCTGCTACTCCATTCTATTGGGGTGTTCTGGGAGCTGAGAAGTTGTGTTCAATTCCATTTTCTTCACAGAACTCCATAAACTCTTCATTTTTGAATTCACCACCATGATCTGACCTGAGACTTGTGATCTGGAATTTCTGATTTTTCTGAACTATTCTGCTGAATTTCAGAAATGCTTGAAAAGCTTCAGATTTGGCTTCTAGAAATGATACCCAAGTATAGCTTGAATAATCATCAACAAGCACATAACCATATAACTTTCCACCAAGACTGACTGTCCTCAATGGTCCAAACAAATCCATGTGAATTAGTTCCAATGGCTTGGAAGTTGTAACAATTGTTTTAGACTGAAAAGAAGTCTTGGTCTGCTTTCCCTTTGCACAGGCTGAACATATTCCATGTTTTCTGAGCTTTAATTTGGGAAGACCTTCAACCAAATCATGCCTTATCAATTTCTTGATTACTAAAGTGCTAGCATGACCAAGTCTTCTGTGCCATAGATCAGACTCATCACTTTTGGTAGTGGCTAGACACATATTTACTTCTTTTAATTCTGCTAGTTGCAATGTGTACAAATTCTTCACTCTTTGTGCTTCAAAGACAATCTTGTTATCCTTCTGAATTATACACTTGTCATTATGAAAACTTACTAAGTGCCCTTTATCACATAGTTGACTAATACTGATCAGATTGTGCTTCAAACCTTCTACATACATAACATCTTCAATTAGGTTCTTTTCTTTAGTACCAATTGTTCCACATCCTAGTACTTTTCCTTTTCCATTATCTCCATAAGTTACTTGACCAGATTCTTCTCTAAAACTGGTGAAAAGCTTCCTATCTCCTGTCATATGCCTTGAGCATCCACTATCCAAATACCATTTGGATGCCCTCAGCTGACCCTGCAAAATAGGCTAAGTTTTAACTTTTGGTACCCAAATTTGTTGGGTCCATGATGGTTAGTTTTAGGAATCCATCTTAAATGTCTAGTAGTACATGTGCTAACAGTGTGTCCTAATTGATTGCAATGACTACAACACAAATTGAAGCATTTTTCTTCTGCACATTGTTGCTGAACTTCTGTTTCGGTTTGTAGTTATGCTGATTACCTTTTTGGAATTTTTTATGTTCTTTTCTGCTACAAATTTAGGTGTTGGATATACTTCAGGATAAATAATTTCTTCTACATTATGTGGAGGTGTGTATCCTAATCCATATTTCTTTTTACTAGACTTAGAACCTTTAATCCTAATAAATAGTGAAGTTTTGCAATTAGAAAATTTTTCAATGGTAGCTTTCAGATAGTTGTTTTCTTCCACTAAATTTTCTTCATTCTTGAGTAAGTTTAGATTTGATTCTAATTCTAGAATTTTGTTATTTTTATTTTTCAAATCTTCACAAAGTAACTCATTAGCTCTTTTGGTTTCATTTAGATTTTGGTTTAATCTTTCTGCTTCCTTTTTAAGAAAGGTATTGCTCTTTTCTTAGTTTATTAAATTTAGCTTCACTATCTTTATTTATTTTACCACTGATTTGTATTTTTCATAAAGTTCATTAAATGCATCTTCAATGTTATCAGAATCAGATTCAGAACAAGAAGTAAAAGATGTTTATGAATTTACCTGTTCTAGTCCTGCCATGAGGGCTAGATTTGCCTTTTCTTCTTCATCAGATTCCGAGCTGGAAGATTCTGAGCTAGTAGCATCTTCATTATCCAAGTTGCTGCCATAGCCTTCTTCTTGAATCTTCTGAACTTCTTTTCTTTTCCTTTCTTCTTATCTGATTTGTCTACTTGGTCCTTCTTCTTGAGTCTGGGACATTCAGATTTGTAATGCCCTGGCTGATTGCATTCATAACATGTAGGTTCCTTCTTCTTGTCTTTCTTAAAGAATTCCTTGACCCAATTTCTTTTTCTTAGCCAAGATTCTTTGCAGCTTCCTTGAGAGCATAGCCTCATCATCATTGTCATCTGATTTTTCTTGGAGTCTTCAGATGAAGAGGAATCTGCAATCTTTAAAGCATTTGAAATTTTCTTTTTCAAGAATTTTAGAGAACCTTTCCATGTTTATTTTATGTGCCATAAGGGATCCTATTAACTTATCAATGGTTAATTGTGTTAAATCATGTGCTTCCTCTATGGCTGTGACTTTAGGAGTCCAAACATTGGTTAGGGATCTTAATATCTTTCTAACAGTTTCTTCATTTGTCAGATTCTTCCCTAAAGCACTCAAACCTACAATTATATTGAAAATCTATGTACATTTGAGTAATATTCTCTGTTAGGATCGGATATTCGGTATTGGCAAAGCTAGAAGGGGGGGTTGAATAGATTTGCAGCGGAAACTTAAGCAATTTATAAATTACTTCGTATTAAAAGATCTACTCAATCAAAACCCCTTTGATCTGATTCAACATGTGTGAATAAATCAATAAGTAGTGTGTAGACGAAATCCCTATGCATGCATCTAGCACAACACAATGCAAACCACAAGTCAAACCACAGTGCACAAGGGATTTTTAGGTGGTTCGGAGATCACACCACGTGACTCCTACGTCCACCCCCCACACAGTGAGGACACACTACTCAACAATTGAGTACAACACACACACACGAGCACAACGGCTCAACCACACACACACACACGCTAGATCAATTCCAGAATAGATCAGATCCTCTAGCCTTGATCTGACCAAGACACCACACACTATGATCTGTACACAACCCTTGTACAAATCACAAACCACACACACTTCCACAAACACCACGTACTGACCTCCAATCAGTACACACACACACAGATATATGAAGGTAGAAGAAAGAAGAGTTCTGAGTTGTAGAACAAATCCGGAGATGAAGAACTCTTCATGTGGTCGTCCAAAAGAACTCCAAGCTTCGTGTTGATGATGATCAAACGATGTAGAAGAAGCTTGATTCGTGGACAAACTGACTTCAACTCCTCTCGTGAGATGGATCTTCCTTGAGCAGAACAGAGAGTTGAAGCAGAAAACAGGGGAACCTTCTTCTTCTTGTTCTTGGCTTAGGGTTTTTTGTGTGGAGGCTCTTGCTGCGAAAATAGCCTCATATGATCCATATATAGTGGTGTCCAAGCATAGAGAGTCGTGCTAAAAGGAAACACCAAAATCTAGATCATATCCCGGCCCTTAGATCTTCCCAAAACTCCGTCTGTCGACAGCCGACATGCTGCTGTCGACAGGAACTGACAGCGTTCCAAAAATCAGAAGATTGGGCTTGCTGGAAACAGTTTACTGTGTGTTGCTGTCGACAGGGCAGTTTTGCTGTCGACAGGGAACTATTCACCTGTTGACAGGGCACTATTCCAGCAGCTTGTCTTGTTCTTTTGCACTGGATTTTGGGCTTGTCTTGCATGGAATCTCACCATAATGTCAACTTGGGTTTTGGGCTTTGTCTTGCATGGAATCTCACCTACATTTAAGAACATTATTAGTGAGATATAATGAACATATAAATGAACAAATTAAACATGTTTTTCTTGATTAGCATTTGCTTTCTTGATTAACATTTGCTTGACTTAGCATTCTCATTATGTTTCACATATACACAAACATCAATTTGTATTGTTTAGAAATCTCATCATCAAAAACAAACATACCATCATGTCAACTTAACATTCTCATGTAAACCCAACATTCTCCCACATGAGAACCCAACATTCTCATTTGGAAGCATTTTGAATTGTTCATACTGAGATACAAGTATGTCTATTCTAGTGTTAACCCTATCTGTACCTTCATATGTAACTTGTAGCTTATCCCACATTTCTTTTGCTGTTTTACAGGCTGATAATCTATTAAACTCTCTTTTAGATAACGCACAACATAGATAATTTTTGCTTTATAATTTAAAGACATATTTCTTTGTCAGCAATAGAAAGAGCACCAGAAGAGGATTCTGCAAGGACTGAAAATCACCTTGTTCTATTACCTGCCAGAGGTCGAAGTCAGTACCTCTGATGAAGCATTCCATCCTTATCTTCCAATATTGATAATCTTCACCATCAAAGAATGGTGGCCTAGTAACAAATTGACCTTCATAGTTGTGAGCTTCAGATGCCATTTCTTCTCAAATCTTTTTGGGATTCTTCTGAGAAGACCTTGCTCTGATACCACTGTTGGATCGAAATGGCAAGCAAAACAGTCCTAGAGGGGGGTGAATAGGACTTTTGACCTTTTAAATTTCTTCTGAAAATCACATCACTAAATAAACAAGTTAGTATTCAAAGTGATGTGTGTGATTCAAGTGTAGACTTGGCGGAAACAATCACACAAGAGAATGGACACAAATTTTATCCTGGTTTGGCCTTCCCACATGGAAGTCCTACATCCAGTCCTCAAGCCAACCACTTGAGATTTCACTAATCTACCAATGAATTTGGCCTTCTCTCACCCTTGAGAGGAATTACAAC
Source organism: Colocasia esculenta (assembly GCA_014218235.1). NCBI lineage: Eukaryota > Viridiplantae > Streptophyta > Magnoliopsida > Alismatales > Araceae > Colocasia > Colocasia esculenta. Next base: position 129,498,541 of record CM024754.1, read on the forward strand.
ACCCCTTGCTCCCAAGCAAGTCTTCCCTATACAGAGGTACAACAAAGCCTTTTCACCAAGGCCTTCCTACACAAGAGGGGCAAAGTGCAGAGAAAGACTTCTGCACAAATACAAGGAAATTTGACAGTGGTGTGTTTGCCTCAAAATTGAGCACAAAACACACAGACTTCAGATGGATACAACAGATATAGAATTGACTCTAAATCCTATCTGAAGTAAAAGGGGTTGACTAAAAAGAATTGAAACTGAGTACAATTGCCACCCACAAACAGAAATTCTCCACAGACTTTTCTGAACACAAGGAAGCTCTCAGAGGAAGTCAAGCATGAAGACTTTTGAGAGAGCTTGGAGGAATTCGAATGGCTCTTTCAGGAGAATGGACTGAATGCACTTTCTGGATTCTCACTTCAAGGATGATCTATCTGTGTCTCTCTGTCTATTGTTCTTTTTCTCTTGAGCTCCTTTTATAATCTTCAAAAATATGACCGTTTGAGAGGATGACCGTTGGAGCTTTGTGACTGTTTGCAATATAGCCGTTTGAGGAGGAATTCTGGGATCCTTTGGGTCTTGAAGAGTTGTCCAATAGGCCTTCAAGTATGCTTCTTCCGAGGTCTTCATTTGTTAGCAGCTAGAAGATAAGCTCTTGTAGCAAGTGATAGAGGGAGAGGCATGTTGAACACATGCTCAATAAATGCCTGTTGCAAGGACAAGACAAAAGAGAAAACGCATTTCCATACCTTGTGGTAGGTGAGTCAGAAAATTCAGTACAAAGGATGGAACCTAGTATCCCACAAGTATTACAGACAGCAGACAGATAGACAAAAAGTTAAGGTATGGGTCTATCAGTGGTAGGTGAGATGGTCAGATGCCATGCGTCTAAATTTTACATAAATGCTATATGTCTTGTGAAGCTACAATAAGGCAAGGTAGGACATCAGATCTGAAGATTTCAAGGAGACACTTTTCAGAACATGTTTAGCAAAGGATAATTAATTTAGAAGCTGACATGCCACATCCTGTCAGAAATATAATAATAATCTTCAAAGTTTGCATACAACAATCTTCCTATTGAATTTGCTTAAGATACAAACTGGATTTGATGATCTTCATATAGTCATAGAGCTGTCAAGTATAAAAGTACAAGTACAGAATTGTCAGTGTAGTTGAATGTGAACAGATAAGTCGATTGAAGGAGTAAGAGTGATTCGACTCATGAGTGATCATGGTGATTCGACTACAATAGTTGTGAGGATTTTTTGAGAAGTATAGAGAATGAAAGTCGTCGAACTACAAAGACATTCGACTGTAAGAGTCGAAGTCATCAGTCGAATCACAGAGAAAAAGACATTCGACTGTAAGAGTCGAAGTCATAAGTCAAATCATTAAGAAAAAGACATTCGACTGTAAGAGTCGAAGTCATCAGTCGAATCATTAAGAAAAAGATATTCGACTGTAAGAGTCGAAGTCATCAGTCGAATTATTAATAAAAAGACATTCGACTGTAAGAGTCGAAGTCATCATTCGAATGGTATGTAAACGATGAGGACTTAGAAAAATTGATTTCTGACTGCTATTGAAGGAGTCGAATATGGTAGTCAGATTCAGTATGCTGAGAGATAGTTGTGGCCTTAGAAGATTTTGAGGATACTGTTTCTTAAAAAGGTTATGTATAAATAATATACATATTTAAAGATTTGGCATAGCAAAAACATAGTTTGATAAAAACTTAAATTTTCTTAGAGGTAGTTGCTCAACATGTCACCCTATAAGCTTTACTTTATGTGACGTGAGTGTGGTAAGCACAGAGATATATCGGGCAGAGATATTGTACCAACACAATAAATGTTAGAGAGCACATGATACAACATGATTCACGGGAAGACTTGAAATCCACAGAGATTTGAAATGTATTTGAATATCATGAAGACTATAATATATTCAATATTATTGAAGAGATAATAATAATATTCATCAACTGTTTAAAGCATAATCGTTGTAAAGAGAGAGTTGATGTTTAAAGACAGTCTGTGTGCTATGAGAGTCGATGTAAATATGAAATCGATGTTGAACCATAATCCATGTGAGAATGTAATCCATGTTGACATGAAGTCGATGTGAACATAATCCATGTATACATGTAATGAAATCAATGTTCTATACAAAGTTATTGTTTAACTGAAGTCGGTGTTTATCTAAAGTTGATGTTCAAGTGAAATCGTTGTTCTAAGTGAAATCGATGTTTGAAATGAAGTCGTTGTTCAAGTAAAGTCGATGTTCCATATGAAATAGATGTTCTACCGAAATCGATGTTTAAATGAAATCGTTGTTTAAGTAAAGTTGATGTTCTTATGAAATCGATGTTATACCAAAATCGATGTTTAAATGAAATCGTTGTTGAAACGAAGTCGATGTTCTAATACTAAGTCGATGTAGATCTGAAAATCGATGTTCTAGATATGAAGTCGATGTAGAATCGAAATCGTGTTCTAAATATGAAGTTGATGTAGAACGAAATCGATGTTCTAGATATGAAGTCGATGTAGAATCGAAATCGATGTTCTAAATATGAAGTCGATATAGACCGAAATCGATATTCTAAATATGAAGTCGATATAGACCGAAATCGATGTTGTAAATATGAAGTCGATACTTAAGTGAAATCGATGTTTTTAAATATGAAGTGATATTCTACTAAGGAAGTTGTGTTTAAGTGAAATCGATGTAGCAGTAAAACAGTAATCGTTGTGAAACTGTTAATGGAAGTCGATGTATACTTAGACAAATTATATGCAATGAACTTCAAGTAACAGTGAGTTTAGATGACTTACTAAGTTTATTTAATTGATACCTGATGATAAACTTTAGAAAATGATGTTAGTTAATAATTTTCAGGGTTTTGTTACTCACCAAAAATACATATAATAAATAACATATATGGAGATGAATTGATCATCACTGTCATATGCCTTGTGCACCCACTATCCAAATACCATTTGGATGCTCTTAGGCGACCCTGCAAATAGAACTAAGTTTTAATTTTTGGTACCCATATTTTTTGGGTCCTTGATGGGTTAGTCTTGGAATCAGTGCAAATGTCTGGTTGTGCAAGTGTGATGTGTGTAATGATTACAGTGACTACAACACAGATCTATGCATCTTTGTATGTGTAGTCTATTGAATTTCTGTTTTTGTCTATAGATATGTTGATTAACTTTTATGGGAGTTTGATTTCCTTTTCCTTCACAAATTTTGGAGTTGGGTATTTTCAGGATAGATAATTTTCTCCTCATTTGATAGAGGTGTATCTCCTACTCCTATTTCTTTTGCCAGATCTAGCACCTTTCAACTTTCAATAGAGATGTTTTACGTTTAGAAATTTTATCTAAGATAGCTCTTAGATAGTCATTTTCTTCTTTTAATTTTTTCTTCATCTTTCAATCTTTTAGATTTGTTTCAAGTTCTATGATTTTACTGTTTTTAACTTTTAGATCTTCACAGAGTAATTCATTTGATTTTTGCAGTTAAGTTTTGTCCTATCTTCTACTTCACTTTTTAGAAAAGTGTTGGATTTTTTTGATTTAGTAGGTTTATCTAACTATTTTCATTTGTTTAACTACTATTTTATATTTTTTCATACAGTTCATGAATGCATCTTCTAAATTATCAGAATCAGATTCTAAACAGAAGTAAAAGATGTTTAGAGTTTACTGGTCTAGTCCTGCCATGAGGCTAGATTGACTGTTCCTCTTGTAGGATCGAATAGGTGGACGGATCAGATCTAGAAGGGGGGGTTGAATAGATATGACACCAATTACTGCGGAAGCTTAAGCAATTCAAAAATTATTCGAATCAGAGATCAATTCAAACAAACAATTTACTGATCTGAAGTGTGGGTGTGTGTAGATGATGTGTGAAGCAATTAACACTTAGTGTGAAAGCGAAATCCTATGCAAGCATCTAGCGCAAACAAGCAGATCAAACCATTGCACAAAGGATTTTTAGGTGGTTCAAAAATCCACCAGTGATTCCTACATCCACCTCTCACCCACAGTGAGGCTCCACTACTCAAAAGAGTACAACTCACACCGGAGCACGACGACTCCAAACACCCTTGAGCACGACGGCTCAACACACAACCTTGAGTTCAACGACTCACAAACTGAGCACGAGGCTCAAACAACAACCGGAGCACAACGACTCCAAATCGAGCACGACGGCTCAAACCACACAGTGAGTGCGACGACTCACAAAATAGAGCTCGACTGCTCACAGTACAAAAGCTAGATCAAACACGAAAGAAATCAGATCCTCTAGCAATGATCTGATTCACAGACTCAATAAACTCAGAAATCTGTACAGAACTTCATGTACAGATCTCACAAGAAGAAATAAGATGAACACTCCAAGAATTAGGTGAAAGAAGTATGAATTGGATGTTCTTCGGTGAGAGGTCTTGCAGACGCTTGAATTGAGGAGCCTTGATGGAATTCGATGGAGATTCTCCTCAGTTGGCGATACTCTGCTTTGATGGCATCTGAAATGCCAGAAATCCCTCTTCTACTACTGCTCTTCAGTTGGATCTGCTCCCTTTCCTAGCTCAGAACCTTCTCTCCAGAGATTCCCCTTGATCCCACGTTCTTCCTCTTAAAAGGATGGCCTGTAGCTTCTGGAGATGGAGCCGATCTGGAAAGCCCCTTTTGCCGCCAAAAAGCTTCTTCTGGAAGTGTATGGGCTTTCTTGCCTTTGGGGGAGGAGAATCATGGATATTTATAGCCCCATATGCCATAAAGTGCCTTGGGGTGCATGGGCACAGAAATCTAGGTCAATCCCTTGATTCCCAAGCAGCCAATGTCCAAAAAAATTCACATTTTTGAGTTTCAGTCAAAGTGTGTCGACACCATAGTGCACTGTGTCGACACCACAGGCATTGTCTTCAAACTGGGCTTCTGGGCAGTGATCTAGTGTCAATACCACAGGGCACTGTGTCGACACCACAGGTAGACTGTGTCGACACACAGGCAGACTGTGTCGACACCACTGGCTACTCAGAACATGCTTCTGGGACAGTCATCTAGTGTCGACACCACAGGGCACTGTGTCGACAACACAGGTGGATTGTGTCAACACCACAGGACATTGTGTCGACACCACAGGTGGACTGTGTTGACACCACTGTGACAAATTTGTGTAAACTTGAAAATATAAAGTGTAAACCATTAATACAAGATATTATCATTAAATGTGATATTAAACATAAAAAACATGTTGATTAAGCATTGTTGTGATATGTATAAAATGTATAACATGTTCAATAGTCATCATTTTAATAGTACAAAATGTACAAAATGTCATCATCAAAATCAAATTATGAGTGATGTCAATTAGTCATGATTAAAGTCATCATTGAAATGTTTCTTTTTTTTTTTAAAATGGTCCTCGGGTCAGCAACCGGGAGAGTGCACCCTATTCCCGGGAATAGAATGATACCACTCCACCAGTACGATCACCTGGGCCAAGATTATTAAAATAAGAGACCTTACATGAAGAGCAGGAGGGGTGACCCCTTAATGAACAAATCTAATGGAAGGGACCCCCGACCGGTCCAAAGTTAGGGGCCCTTTATAGGTATGCGGTAAAGAATTTGTAGAAGAGAAAGTAACATTAGTTGCAGAACCACATGCAAAATTGGCCAAAGCGTCTGCTAATTGATTTGCCTGCTGTATGTGTGACTGATTCTTATTTATAGCGATGCAAAAGAGATTGCGCCTCCCTCCACCAGTGCATACAATCCCATGAAGGACATCTTGATGCTAAAAGAAGCGAGAGGTGGCAGAATCAAATCTGATTTCAGAAAGGTGCAGACCACACTGAAGAGCCAATTGGATACCATCACAGAAAGCTCGCACTTCAGCAACCAATCTAGAGATAAATCTGTAGAAGTGAGCAAAAGTGATCAACAAGGTACCATTGTTATCCTTAACACAGCCGCCGCCTCCATAAAGACCTGGGTTCCCTTTACTAGCACCATCTACATTGAGGACCAGCCCCTCAATAGGCGGGATCCATCTGAGAAGTTTAAATGTAATGGCTTGATCCTTGGAGCAAATCCAAAGGAGGAAAACACTCTTCAGGTACTGATTAGATGAACCTGCCTTGAAAGTATATGACTCAAAAGAAAAGGACACCATATAGCGATGTTAGATATTATTCTTTGAATAGAGTACCTCTTGCCTTCGAACTGCCTCGAGCATCTGGCATGCCAAATTTCCCATAAAGGAGCAGTGAGATGTAAAGTGAGATGAAACCATGGGGGGTGGAGGGATTGCAGCTGCACAAAATTCTCCAAAGGCGATTGGTAATATTGTCATGACAGTTCAAGTTGACATTAAGAATAGGCCTAGCCCACCTCCAAAGTTGAGAAGCCAGCTCGCTAGAAATAAATAAGTGGTTCAGATCCTCATAGGAAGGAGGACTACAACAAGAACATCCGGAGGCAATAGCAACACCCTGGTATGAAATCTGAGAATCCACAGGAATTGCTCTATATAAAATCTTCCAGCAAAACATAGCAGCACGCTTATAGAAGGCAGGATGCCATAATCGCATGAGGGCCATTCTCTTAACGCTGTGAACAGATAATAGTTATAAGCAGAGGAAGTGGTGAAATTCCATCAGACGAAGCAGTCCAAATACAAGTATCATCATGAATAAGACGGATATCTTTGAGGAAACTTGTGCTGGGAAGAAGCCTGCGAATAGGATGATCAGTGTTATTTAAAACATCACGGACAGAAGCTCTGGTACCCACGTATGGACTAGTCAGCAGGTCACTGAGATGTCTTGCCAAGCCAAACATCTTTAAGAAAAATCCACCTTCTTCCCATTGCCGAGAATCCACGAGAATTGTTTAAAATGTTTTGATGAGTAATTCTGAACACAGTTCTAGACATCCATGAGGGATGGATGATTTAAAAGGAGCATCATGATCAATCTTGAACCTGACCCTGGCATAAGAAGCCCACATAGAAGACCCATGGTAGATGTTCCAGAGTTGTTTAGAAGCCAAAGCTAATTGGAGATGCCATAGGCCGCCTTCAGCAAGGGGGCGATGGATTGTATCCCACGAAATCCAGTGTCTCCGATGAACACTATCCATACCACTCAAGAAAAAATTAGCACAAGCTCTTTCAGTATAATTAATCACAGACTTAGGGATGGAAGTAGCAGTAGCGGTATAAACAGGAATATAGTTGAGTACCGAGTTGATGAGAGTCGCCCTTCCAGCTTGGGATAGAAACTTTGATTTCCAAGAAATCAACTTCATGTTAATCTTTTCGATTAGGTACTTATAATCAGCAACTCTAGCTCTACCCACAGAGAGGGGGACACCAAGATAGTAAACAGCACCAAGATGATGCTTAAACCCTGTAGTTATGGAAATTCTGCGAGCTAAGGAAGGAGGGGCCTTCCCAGAGATGATAAAAGCACTTTTCTTCACATTGATTCTCTGACCAGAGCTTGATTCATAGGCTTTTAAGAAATTCAACAGCTTGAGGATGTTGGTAGTTTGGCCATTAAGGAAAACAAGAGTGTCGTCGGCAAAGAGTAAATGAGAGACATGTGGACAGTGCCTGGGCCCTGAGAAAGGCAGAAGAGACGTGGCAGACTGTAGGTTTTTCAACCCCCTACTAAGTGCCTCCTCCATAATGATAAACAAAGCTGGGGCTAAAGGGTCCCCTGGCGACGACCTCTGGAGGATTTGAAATAACCCATGGTAGCGCCATTGAAGAGGACAGAGAACCAGCAATTGGATACCAACATACCAATGTAAGATATAAAGCGGTTAGCAAAACCAAATCTACGGAGCACATCAAACAAGAAATCCCACTCGACCCTATCATAGGCCTTCATCATGTCCAACTTGAAAATGACGTTGTGACCTCGAACGTTTCTGCCAAGATCCTGGAAAAGCTGACTGGATAGAGAGATGTTGTCCACAATATTCCTACCTTTCACAAAAGCACCTTGCTCCTCAGAAATTATCAAGGGTAAATTTCAGAGAGATGGCCATAGATAATCTTAGAAACAACCTTATAACAGAAATTACAGAGACTAATCGGCCTGAAATCTGTGAAGGAAGAGGGATGGGGAACCTTAGGAATGATAGCAATCAGCGAAGAGCAAATTCCATTAGGGAGAGGGTACCCCGAAAAGAAACCTTTAACAGCTTCAATAACATCTGTGGAAACAATATCCCAGCAAGTCATGAAGAAACAACCCGTGAAACCATCAGGTCCAGGAGCGCCATCTTCATTCAGGTCCCACACCACCAGCTTAATTTCCTCACTAGAAGGAATAGTGATCAAAGATGCATTCTGCTCCTCATTAATCAGCATCGGGATGTTTTGAAGAATGGATTGGTCAATTACATGCTCTTCAGAGGTCAGAAGCTTTTGAAAATAATTAGCAGCCTCAACAGAAAGTAAGCTCTGATCTTCACACCATACCCCATTAATTTGCAGTCGATGAATGTAGTTTTTTCTCCTGTTACCGAGCACCACTGCATGGTAGAAGGCAGTATTTCTATCCCCTTCTTTTAACCACTGAACTCTAGCCTTCTGAGCCTAGAAAATCTCTTGGTAGTGCAGGGCACGGCGAAGAGTAGCGTCTGCGCTCTGATTAGGTTTTGTTCTATTCTCACCAGAAGGATCAAAATCAAAATACATTGCATATCATCCACCCGAGCTTCAGCCTGGCGCACAGAGACCTCCACATTGCCAAAGACATTAAAGTTCCAAGCTCTCAACATAACTTTGACAGCCTTTAACTTAATATGCAGATTAACAAAAGGATTAGGGGAGGGTACATTCACATTATGCCATATGTCAGAGACTTACTGGAAAAAATTCTCATGGGACACCCACATCTTCTGAAAAAAAACCTGGAGGGGATAGGAGACTGGTGAGCAATTTTCATCAACAGGGGGGCATGATGAGAGGGTGATCTAGGAAGGTGTTTAACATAGAAACTAGGGAAAGACATATTCCAAACTGGGAGTAATAAGAACCGGTCTAATCTTGCCTTAATCGCTGTATGCCCAACTCTGTTATTAGACCAAGTAAACCTCTAACCACTGTAGCCAGCGTCAAGAAGACCAGCAGCCGAAGTAAAAGAATTAAAATCAATCATACATAAATGGTTAGGGGTAGAACCACCTTCCTTCTCAGAAGGACTAGAAACACAATTGAAATCACCCCCTACCATCCAAAGCAGCTGGTAATTGCTCAAGTTCAGAAGATCATCATAGAGTAGACGGCGAGAGCTCATATCACAAGCAGCATAAACGGCGGTGATCATGCAGAAAGGTACATCATCTTTAAGGATATTAGATGAAATAGATTGATCAGATCTGCCAGAAACCTGCAGGGAAACAGATTTGGACCAGAAAAGCCAAATATTAGATTCTTTACCGGCGTTACCAGCATAGTCATGCATATTTAAGTAGCGACACATGTTGGCAGCCCTCGAAAGCTGGATCTTAGGCTCAAAAATAGCAATAATGTGCAACTTATGTTTCCTTATATGATGCTTAAGGGCTCTTTTGGAGGCCAAGTTTGAAAGGCCCGTGATGTTCTAGAACAAGGCAGTATAATTCATGAGGAATGGTAACCCGAGGTACCCACCCCCGCTTTCGCTCTGGACCTGGTGCAAACACCCATGTTCGGAAGAATGTTGCCATCTTTAGAAATCTGAATAGAAGCCATAAGAATATTCTCAGAAGAGGCAAGGGTAGCCGCTGGAATCCGTGGGAAATCGGAGCAATGATCTGATAAAGATTCCTCTCGGATCTCGTTGCACTCAATGTCCCTGGACTTACCCCGGACCACCTGCTCAATATTATTTTCCAAGACTGGAGATTTAGTACCATAGATATCACGTTCCGGCCTGAGAAGTGCCGGGAGATTAGACGCCGGCGACGCCGCCAGAGAAGGAGACACTCCAGAACACAGTTCATTAACTTCTTTACCAGGGTTTGCATGCTCCTGATCGATGCCATGCACGACCACAGAGGAGGAATCCAGGGTGCCATGCACGTCCGATGGAGGGGGGGGCTGCTCCAACACCAGCGTTTGCAGGGTCATAGCCCCACACTTGCTTGAGTCCACCAAATTAATTGGGAGATGAGCCTCCGAGGCAGCAGGCATATCATTTAAACGAACATCACTACCTAACCGCTCAAAAACATTACTAACCGGGATGGACATGTTCACAGGTTTAGTGGTAGAAACCTTTGAAGGGACACCTTTTCTATGCACCACACGCCACTCTTGCTCTGGGATTGGACCTTTGTCTGGCAAGGTAATAGCAGTGGGTTGTTGACGAGCAAGAGGCTGAGCCATGTCTCTGGACTTCTTTTTGCACATATCATGAGTATGATCCAACTTCCGAAAAATATTATAGACAGACAGAACTCTATGAAAGTTGACAAACTTCTAGAAACCCAGATCACCCTGACCAATCCATATACGGTTCACAAGAGGCTTGGCAATATCGATATCAACGCAGACGAGTGCTTCAGCCGTTTGCGTCCATGCAAGAGTGGAATCATGGATCCTCAAGACCTCCCCAAAGTTACCATCAATACACCTTAGGTAGTCTTCATTGTAGAGATTAACAGGTAGGTTAGGAAACCCAACCCAGATAGGAATGAGGGTAGGATCCGCTGAGAAATCAAAATCAGAAGCCCATCGGAAAAACCGATACAAATAACCTTTCAGATACAAGTTCTTCCTGACCAACACCTTAAGGAAGTCCTCCTCATCAAAGAAGCGAAGTAGAAGATGCCTAGGATTCAAAAAACTTATTATACATTCACCCCTGAGCGCCAGCCTCTAGGACAAGCAACTCTTTATTTCGGGAATTGAAGGTCGCCCATAAGAGCACTTGGAAACAATGGCAAGCTTGAGTGGCTATTCAGACTTACGAACCTCCTCTTTGGAGAAATAAACCGTAGGAAGGCCTTCATCAGTGAAAGCAAGAGGCTTCAACACCAGATCCACCTTGGGAGGATGGAGAGAGGATGCTAAAGCCCGCGCGAAGTTGAGGCCCTCCGTCCCGTTGGATGCATCAGACGCCATTAGGAGGACAACCTGTCGGCTACCCAAGGGCAGCTGGCAGACGAAGAGAGGAAACCCAGAGAAGGACTGCGCAAATCCCCATAGCTTCTCTCTCTAGAATCTAGAGAGAGACCATCATCATTAAAAGGTTTCAAATACACACTCAACCCAACATTGTCCCCTTTTGATGATGACAAAATATATGCACAATCTCCCAATAGCCTGACTCCCTGACTACAATAACTCCCCTTGACCATATTCATCCTTTGAACAACTTTCTCCCATAAGAAACTTTCTCCCCTTTAAAGAACTTTCTCCCCCTTTTGACATATCAAAAAGATAGATAAGAGAGAGAAACAAAGAATGTAGGAGATCAAGAAATGAATGTAGGAAATGAATTGTCAGAAATAATCAAAATAAGTGAGACAAAGTGATATTGTCAAATGAGAGAAATTATTGTGTTTTGGTTATTGTGCAACAAAGTGTAATCACAAAGACACACTCAACACAAGGTATTGCAAGATATAATGATCTGAATGAAGTTAAAATAATGATGCAAATGTGAAGTAAAGTAACCTATATGAGTGAGCAGAAGTATTTACAAGGATGTTGGGAGCTTTAATTGTAACACAATGTATAATAATAGGTCTAAACTTAGTAAACATGAACTTTATTAAGGTATTAAGCTTTCTCTCATGTCAATTTGATTTTCTTTCATTTTTTTTAAAATGGGAAAGAATACATGAATAAATTAGTTAAATCTCACTTTTCAGTGGAAGAGATCACATTGATCAGATGCAAGACCTCCTGATTACTCAGTGGTTTAACTTTCATTATCTTATACAGAGTTGAAAATTTGATTTCCACTTTTTGACGCGAAACAAATCACTTTTTAGGTGAAATGACCCGGTTACGCAGTGTGTTCAAGAATTGCATTGCTCTGTTTGTATCTTTTCAAATTGTTGATCATTTTCTTTTGATGTTTGCAGAATATGTTGTTTTGACCAGAAAAGTCATGACTACGAATTTAGAAGAATTATTCTTAACATGTGGTAAAAATGAAGCTTAAACATGCACATGTTAAATAGTAAAGCCACTCATGTGCCTACAAGTGTTTGCAAGTCATTTTAAAGACATTCAGTATTAAGATTGCTTAACCTTGAAATGATGATGAATCTTTGAAACTAAACTAAATGCACAATGAGTTTAGTTTCAATGTCTTAATTCTCTCATAATAAAATAGCACAAAGACTCAAAAATTCTGATAATTTTGGGGTTCAAGATAGAAGTAAGGTCAAAAATGTGACAATGACTCCCCTTTCATATATCTCCCCCTCACAAGGTGAACATGAAGATTATTGAAGAAATAGGAATGGAATGAAGTGAAATAGAATGAACAAGAATATTTTTGAAAGACAAGGGACTCCCCTCAACAATTGCATACAAGACTCTTGATACTTGGCGGAGACATATACTCACGCATAGTGAAAGTGTCCAGAAAGCTGACTTGTCTTTCTTCAAATCACCATTTGATATACCAAGAATACCAATGTAATGTGAGAGTGAGGAATTTATTTGCAAGAACATGAAGACTTTCATTTGCAAAAAGAGATAGAAGATATCAAGAATGTGGAAATTTGCACAAACTAAGCTCTCTTCTTAAAGATGAGAATTTGTTTTCTGGAAGAGGCTTAGTGAAAATATCTGCAATTTGTTTTTCAGTTTCAATGAAGTGAAGTTCAAAAGATTCTTAGCGACCTCATCCCTTAGAAAATGGTGCCTTATTTCAATATGTTTGTTCGTGAATGCGAATTGGGTTTTTTAGACAAATTAATAGCACTAGTGTTATCACACAAAATAGGTATACAACTCAATTTGTGATTATAGTCTAGGAGCTGATGTTTCACCCAAAGAACTTGAGTGCCACAAGAACCAGCCGTAACATATTCAGCCTCTGCAGTGGATAGAGCTACTGAATGTTGCCTTTTAGAAGCCCATAAAATTAGGCATCCACCTAGATATAAACACAAGCCACTAGTATTTTTTCTAGCAAGCTTACAACCAGCATAATCAGCATCACAGTAAGCAATTAAATCTACTTGCAACCAGCAAGATACCAAATTCCAAGTTCACATGTTCCAACAAGATATTTAAAAATCCTTTTGACAGCTAACATGTGACTTTCTTTAGGATTGGCTTGAAACCTGCACACAAGCACACGCTAAACTGAATATCAGGTCTAGAGGTTGTGAGATAAAGTAGAGATCCAATCATACCTCTGTAGGTCTTTGGGTCTATGACTTACCAAATGAATCTTCCTCTAGTTTTACATTCATTGCTATTAGTGTGCTTGAATATTTAAGGTGCTGAAAGTCAAACCTTTTCAGAAGTTCTTTGACATACTTTGACTAATGAATATCCCTTCACTGGTTTGATGCACCTGCAATCCCAAAAAGAATTGTAAGTCTCCCATCAAACTCATTTCAAATTCAGTTTTCATGTGATCAGCAAATTCAGTACACAATTCTTTATTTGTAGACCCAAAAATTATGTCATCAACATAGATTGGAGAACAATGATTTGATTATTGACAATTCTTGTAAACAGGATTTGGTCTACATGACCTCTTGTGTAACCTTTATTCAACAAAAATGAACTCAACCGGTCATACCAAGCTCTTGGAGTTTGCTTAAGACCATAAAGAGCCTTATTGAGTTTGAAAACATAATCGAGATATTTTGATTTTCAAAACCAGGAGGAGGTTGTTCTAAAAAAATATTTTCTTTGATGTATCCATTCAAGAAAGCACTCTTCACATCCATTTGATAAACTTTAAATTTCAGAGATGATGCAAAAGCAAGAAATATTCTCACAACTTCTAGTCTAGCTACAGGGGCATATGATTCTTCAAAATCAACTCCAAACTCCTGATTGTACCCCTTGGCAACTAGTCTAGCTTTATTCCTAACAACCTATCCATTTTCATTCAATTTATTTCTGAACACCCATCTAGTACCAATAACAGATTGGTCACTAAGTCTAGGTACTAATTCCCACACTTGATTTCTGTCAAATTGATGAAGTTCATCATGCATTGCATTGATCCAATCCTCACTAGTTAGAGCTTCATCAATTGACTTGGGTTCAATTTGGGAAATTAGTGCTAGTGGGTCTTCATTTATTGTATTCAGAAAAGATGATCTAGTTCTAACTCTATCATGCACATTACCAACTACATTCTCAATTGGATGATCTCTTAAAAATCTATTTTCAGGAATTACCTCTTGGGATGCATGCAGTTCTGGAACAATATTACCTGAACCACTTGTGGTAGGTGATTGATTGTCCAGATTTTCAAATGGATCTTCATTCTCTTCAACAGTTGGTGAAGATTCGACAACGAAGTCATCCTCTTCATTATTTTGAGAAACCCTGCAAGATGTAGAGTCATCAGTTGATATGAGTTTTCATCAAAAACCACATGTGGAGATTCTTCCACAGTTGTATTCTTGAGAATGTAAACTCTATAAGCTCTAGAAATTTCTGAATAGCCAAGAAAAATGGCTTCATGACTTTTGGCATCAAATTTATCAAGATTTTCTTTATTGTTGTTATGTACAAAACACTTGCAACCAAAGATTTTAAAATAAGACAGAGTTTGGCTTTTTGTTTTTCAAAAGTTCATAGGGGGTTTTTCTGATTTTTGGTCTGACCAATGCTCTATTCAAGATGTGATTTGCTGTGTTCACACCTTCAGTCCAGAAGGATTTGGGCAATTTACTTTTCAAGAGCATAGATCTATCCATTTCCACTAGAGTTCTATTCTTCCTTTCCACAACTCCATTTTATCTGGAGTTCTTGGAGAAGAGAATCTGTGAAAAATGTTCAGTTCAGCACATAAATCAGAAAAATGTTTGTTCTCAAATTCTCCCCCATGATCAGTCAAAATGGATTTGATTTTATGTGAAAAGCCCATTAAGGCAGTGGTGCAGAAATTCCTGAATTCTAAACAAGCATCACTTTTGTGACATAGAAAGATGACCCAAGTGTATCTAGTAAAATCATCAATGATGACAAATCCATATTTTTTACCACTAAGACTAAAATTCTTGTTGGCCCAAAAATGTCTATATGAAGTAATTCTAGTGGCTTAGAAGTGAGTACATCATTGAAAATTTTAAAAGATTTTCTGGTTTGTTTTTCTTGAGCACATATCCTACAAAGTTGATTCTCTACATTGGGAAGAGATTCAGGAAGTCCTTTAACCAGATTTAGCCTTAAGAGTTTATTTATTGTGTTGAAACTTACATGACCAAGTCTTTTGTGCCATGTCCATGCAATTTCATTTTTATTTGCCACCAAACAAATGTTTCTAGCAATGTTTTTATCAAGTTTGATCATGTAGATATTGTTTTCTCTTTTGCCAAAGAATTTTATTTTTTCAGTTGAAGAATCAATTATTTTGCAAAAATCAGATTAAAAAACAACCTTGTGACCTTTGTCACACAATTGACTAATGCTCAAAAGATTATAATCCAAACCATTAACTAACAAACATTTTCAATTGAGTTTGAGGAGGATTTAGCAACCTTTCTAGATCCAATGATTTTCCCTTTATTTTTACCTCCAAAAGTAATAGATCCTCCTTCCTTTTCAATCAGAAATAAAAACTTTGTTCTGTCTCCAATCATGTGTCGTGAACACCCACTGTCAAGGAACCACACATTGAAGTTGGGTGCACTGAAACGCGCGCATTGTTGATTGTACAATTCCGTTGTCTAGAGTTCTTTGCACATAGCAACAAGCTCACCTCCTCTAAACTGTCTCACAGATTTAAAATAGCAAAAAGGAACTAGCACAATGGTGAGAACAGGTCATTTCCACAGGGAGACTGAATAGAAATTGATTTAAACTACTTTAACTTGGAATCATTCTAACGACAATGTATTAAAAGTGAATGTGTAAACAACACCAATCAAATCCCCCACACTTGACAAATTAAACTTAATGAAAGAACAAGTAGAATGGAGAACCAAAGAGTTGGTATCACTGTACCCTCACAGCTCGAGGGATCAAACAAGTAAGAAATCTAAACTAGGCACATACGTATGCATCTCTAAATCTGAATTGCTTCGGAAAGATGACGAAACACGAATTCTCAAAAGAACATTCCAAACCACTGTACCCTCATAGCTCAAGGGATGAAGAACAAACAAGAAATAAGATGCAACCAGCTTCAGAACAGCAAGGCGAAACACATTGGATCTCGTCTTCCTCACAGTCTAGTGAATTAGTAAGAAAATGACAACAGAAATATAGACTGCAATGAACTCAGAATTTATCCACAGGGAAGAAATAAAAACACTGCAGAAATAGAAATAGACAACCTCTAGGTCGATCTCTCCCAATCCTTAGAATCACCCACAGTAACAAAGAGGAAAAGAACACAATGCTTAAACCATCTGAAATCTCTCAATTGAAGAAAGGACGAAGGAAGAGGTCCTCTGTTCGCACCCATCCAAAGCCAACAGAAAAGAAGCAAACTCAGATGAAATACTCACATCTCACAAGAACAGAAGAAATTGCATGATTGAAATGAGAAATTAAAGTCAAATGGATCGAACTCTCCCAATCCAACCATTAAACTAAGAACAGAAGACTAAACAAATGCATTGGCTCAATTCCACTAAGAACAGAAAATAGAAAGAAGAAAATTGAACACTCTGATCTGATCCTCTCACAGAAGACAGGAAAAGAAACCAAACAAATCCAAATGTCAAACTGTCTATCACTGTTCAACCATTCAACCAAGAACAGAGAGAAAAAAAAACTGAACAATTGTAATAGATCGAAGCAAGTAAACGCAAAATTGAACAATAATTTCCCCAGATCACCCTCACAATCTGGGCAGAAGGAAACGAACTAAACCCAGGAGAAATGCAACTAACTCACTTAGCAGAACTGGATGAAACTAGACTGAAGAAATGGAAGAAACCCCCGAATCCTTCACAGCAGCTCCCAACAGCAAGAACAACACAGCAGCAACAATTCTGGTGTCTTTCCTCATAGAACAGATCAGAAGAAATGGAATAAAATTCCCCAAATGCTGAACAACTGAAATCTCTCACAGCACTACTCTCCGGAAGAATATAAACTAAAATTAAACTCCAAAAACAATCGAACCAGCCAACCCCGGCATGCTTTGCTTGAAAGGAAAAATATAGGAAGAAATGGCAAGAATTAAACTAAAATCTGAACTGGCTAACATCTGAACTGTGGAAAAGTAGAAAGCTATAAAACAAAAAAAATGCCGAATCCCTTCTTTTACAAATGCTGAAAGCAAAATACAGAAGGAATGAAAAGCTAAAGAGGAATCCCAAACTGAATGGCGAAATCCCCTGCTCTGCAGCTTACAGAAAAGAAGAAAGAAACTCCCAAAAATTCGAACTCCAGCCCTCCCCTGAGAAGTCTGGAAGAAAAAGAAGAAAACTGGAAATTAAACTAAAAATTCTTTAAAAAAAATTCTAACTAGCGAACCCCACTGGAGAAGAGGACCTGAGGTCCTTATATAGGCTCCAAGATCCTCCTTAGCAGCTCCGCACGGCCACTGCACACGAGCTCCAGCTTCACCATCTGCGCGCCACACACAGAGCCAGCTCAGCTCCTCTGCAAGCTTCACACACCCGCTCCTGCACCGCACGAGATCTGCCTCCATCGCTAACCGCCCAGCACCGCGCCTTGCACACTCGGACCATCACCATCCGCAACAGCCCTGGCCAGCAGCCCAGCATCCGGATCCGCCATCACACCTGCATCAGCCGCATGCGCCACATGCCCAAACCCATCTGGCCACCTCATCCGCCCCCAGCCTGGTTCGCCTGGGCGCTGGCCGCTCAGGCCCTGCACCGCCTCCAGCCTGCTGCCATCGCCAGAGCCTGGCCATCGCACCAAGCACTCCTGGTCAGCAGCGCTCCACACCCAGCAGATCTGGGTCCTCTACCAGCCCCCTGCACCAGCGCATCCATCAGTCCGCCTCCACCTCAGCAGCAGCTCACCATCTGCCTCAGCACACACCCAGCCCAGCTTCAGCAGGCGCACCGCCATGCCCAAGCCCCAGCCGCATTAGCTCTTTCCAGCTTCTTCGTGAAGCTTCCACTGCCTCCCAGACTCCTGTTAGGAAGAGAGTTAAAGAGGGTTTAGTGGGGTATGTGGCAGGATAGAATTGGGTGGGGTATTTAGAATATTTTATTTGATGAGATTGGGTGGAGTATGTGGTATGAATAAAAAGTGTGATTTATTTACAACTAATATGTCTAAGATTTATTAAAAGATGATTCTAAAAATTATTTATGTACAATTATACTTGTAAAAGAAGAAAACACTTTATTAGTCAAACTACTCTAAATGTATTGATTTTAAATCTAACTATGTGTTCTTCACAAAAATCTAACTAAAATGCTCAAAATTTTATTTTTGGATGACATGAAAATTAAAATCAAATTGTACGTTATCTATGGACAAAGATGTCTAAAATTACTATATATATGAAATTTAACGCGAAAAATTATGTCGTTATCATGCACGACTTTCCTGCATAAATCAGATCAGAGAAAAAAAGATTTTGGTACCCAAACATTGTTGGGACCATCAGTTTGTTTGAACAAAAACAATAAGTCTTTTCTGATCCATATTTGAGTTGTTTTTGGTTTTTGTTTTGTTTCAGAAATGATTTCCCTTTTGGGCATTTTAACATTCTGATTTGGAATGAAAACACCAGTATTTTTCATTTCATGAGTAGGGAAATTATGCATTTTGGCATAATTGTTCATGTATGGAAATCCAAACCAAGAATTCTGTTGAGTGAATGATACCAATAAGGATTATGATACCATTGATTCCAAGAATTGATCCAATTAGATTGACATGATGTCTGGATCTCCAATAACCATCATGAAAGTTTGTTTTTGTGTTTTTACAATTTATCAAATTTTATTTGAATTTCTGTTCAACTGGTTGTTGTTTTTCAGAATTGGACAATTCGACCTGTGTTGGATTGGTGTCAACTCAACAGCCACAATTTCAACTTGTGGTTGACTGGTGTCGACCTATCAGCAATGTGTGTCGACCTGTTTTGTTTCTTTTGATTAGAAACATTCTTTTTGTTCTGATTCTTGGGTCTTTCAGATGTGTTCTTTGACACTTGTTTATTTTTGTTTTCTGGACTAGTGCTTTTGACAAATTTTATCAAAGGAATTTTTGAAGGTTTTTCTTTCTTTTCACTAGATTTATTCTTCAAAGATTTTTCTGTGGTGAATCCTAGTCCATGTTTTGTAGCATTCATTTTTAGTCCTAACAATGCATCAAGGTTTTCCTTTCCATTTGTGAATTTTTTTTATCACTTGTTCCTTTTCATCCAACAACTTCTTGAGTTTCTGAACTTCATCAATGACTTGTTGCTTTTCTTTTTGTTGCAATTCTATTCTTTCAGAAAAATTTTCAAAATCATTGTTGGCCTTTTGAGATGCAATTTTAAATTCATCAATGTCATTCAAAAGATCTTCCTTTTCTTCATTGAGTTCAGTTATTTCATTTTCAAGTTCAGATATTCTTCTATTTAAGGAAGTATCATGCATGACATTTTCAATTTTCTTTTTCAGATATTTATTTTCTTTTCTTATTTTAGAATATTTTTCAATCAACTCAGCATATGCATCTTGCCAATCTTCAATGGAATATTGTTCAAAAGAAAAACTTACCTTTCCATCACTGCTGTTTGCCATAAAGCATAACTCCTCATTTACAGAACTTGAGGAGTTCTCTTCTTCATCTTCACTTTGGTCTTCATCCGACCAAGTTGCTATCATGGCTTTTGGCTTCTTCAATTTGTTGTTCTTCTTGTATTTGTTCTTTTTGATCTCAGGACACTCACCCTTCATGTGTCCTGTCTTGTTGCACCTGTAGCAAACAATATCTTCATCAGTTTTTTGATTTCTGCTAGCATTAAAATTTGAAGAAGAAGCATTCCTTTTACTAGAAGAATAATTTTTCTTTCCATTGAATTTTCCTCTTCTTGATTTAAATTTTTTTTTGAATTGCCTAGTCATGAGGGCAAGTTCATCCTCATTAGACTCAAACTCTTCAGAACTTGATTTTTCTTGACTTTTCTCTTTGTTGCTTGATGAAGCTTTAAGTGCTACTGGTTTAGCTTTAAGCATATGTTCTTCACTTCCTTTCAGATTTATTTCATAAGTCATTAAAGATCCTATGAGTTCATCCAAAGAAATTTTGGATAAATCCTTAGAATCTTCAATCACTGTAGCCTTTGTGTGCCAAACAGATGATAGAGAGTGCAAGATTTTTCTTACCAGATCAGCATCAATGTATTCCTTACCTAGTGCCTTCACTCCATTGACAATTATCATAAACCTAGCAAACATATCAGAAATTGTTTCATTAGATTTCATCATAAACAATTCATAATCAGAAACAAGTATGTTTGCTTTGGTTTCCCTAACTTGAGATGTTCCTTCATACATTAATTCAAGTTTATCCCACATTTCTTTAGCAGATTTACACATGGATATTCTTGAGTATTCTTTAGGGTAGATAGCACATTGAAGCATATTCATGGCACTGTAATTAAAAGTAGCTTTCTTAATTTGCTCTCTCCATGATCTTCATAAGGACCCACTTCAACTATCCTCCAGATTTCATAGTTTTGAGCCCTAATAAAAACCTACATGCGATTTTTCCAATAAGAGTAATCAGACCCATTAAAGAATGGTGGTCTATTAATGGAATGGCCCTCAGCTACAAATCCTCGAGAATCCATCAATCACAATAAAAGATAATGAAAGAGCAAGCAAACAACTCAAGCAAGCAACACAGAGATCAAACAGAGGCAATCAAATAAGATCAGAAACAGATATTAACCCGCTCTGATACAAATTGTAGGATCGAATAGGTGGATGGATCAGATCTAGAGGGGGGGTTGAATAGATCTGACACCAATTACTGCGGAAGCTTAAGTAATTCAAAATTACTTCGAATCAGAGATCAATTCAAACAAACAATTTACTGATCTGAAGTGTGGGTGTGTGTAGATGATGTGTGAAGCAATTAAACACTTAGTGTGAAAGCGAAATCCTATGCAAGCATCTAGTGCAAACAAGCAGATCAAACCATTGCACAAAGGATTTTTAGATGGTTCGAAATCACACCAGTGATTCCTACATCCACCCCTTACACAGTGAGGCTCCACTACTCAAAAGAGTACAACTCACACCGGAGCACGAAGACTCCAAACACCCTTGAGCACGACGGCTCAACACACAACCTTGAGTTCAACGACTCACAAACTGAGCACGACGGCTCAAACAACAACCGGAGCACGACGACTCCAAATTGAGCACGATGGCTCAAACCACACAGTGAGTGTGACGACTCACAAACCAGAGCTCGACGGCTCACAGTACAAAAGCTAGATCAAACACGAAAGAAATCAAATCCTCTAGCAATGATCTGATTCACAGACTCAATAAACTTAGAAATCTGTACATAACTTCATGTACAAATCTCAAAAGAAAAATAAGATGAACACTCCAAGAATTAGGTGAAAGAAGTATGAATTGGATGTTCTTCGGTGAAGAGGTCTTGCAGACGCTTGAATTGAGGAGCCTTGATGGAATTCGGTGGAGATTCTCCTCAGTTGGCGATACTCTGCTTTGATGGCATCTGAAATGCCAGAAATCCCTCTTCTACTGCTGCTCTTTAGTTGGATCTGCTCCCTTTCCTAGCACAGCAACCTTCTCTCTAGAGATTCCGCTTGATTCCCACGTCCTTCCTCTTAAAAGGATGGCCTGCAGCTTCTGGAGATGGAGCCAGATCTGGAAAGCCCCTTTTTGCCGCCAAAAAGCTTCTTCTGGAAGTGTATGAGCTTTCTTGCCTTTGGGGGAGGAGAATCATGGATATTTATAGCCCCATATGTCCATAAAGTGCTTTGGGGTGCATAGGCACGGAAATCTAGGTCAAATCCCTTGATTCCCAAGTAGCCACGTGTCCAGAAAAATTCACGTTTTTGATTTTCAGTCGAAGTGTGTCGACACCACAGGGCACTGTGTCGACACCACATGCATTGTCTTCAAACTGGGCTTCTAGGACAGTGATCTAGTTTCGACACCACAGGGCACTGTGTCGACACCACAGGCAGACTGTGTCGACACACAGGCAGACTGTGTCGACACCACTGGCGACTGCTTCAGAACATGCTTCTGGGACAGTCATCTAGTGTCGACACCACAGGGCACTGTGTCGACACCACAGGTGGACTGTGTCAACACCACATGACATTGTGTCGACACCACAGGTGGACTGTGTTGACACCACTGTGACAAATTTGTGTAAACCTGAAAATATAAAGTGTAAACCATTAATACAAGATATTATCTTTAAAATGTGAGATATTAAACATCAAAAATATGTTATTTAAGCATTGTTGTGATATGTATAAAATGTATAACATGTTCAATTAGTCATCATTTTAATATGTACAAAATGTATAAAATGTCATCATCAAAATCAAATTATGAGTGATGTCAATTGGTCATCATTAAAAGGTTTCAAATACACACTCAACCCAACACCTCTTCTTCTGATTCTGAACTTGAGGAGTCTGAAGTTGTAGCTTTTTCATTATTCCAAGCTGTGGCCATAGCTTTCTTCTTGTATTTTCTGAATCTTCTTTCTTTGCCTTTCTTCTTATCAATTTTTTTAGCAGGTTCTTTCTTCTTGAGTTTCGAACATTCTGACTTGTAATGTCCAGGCTGATTGCATTCATAATAGGTTGGCCCCTTCTTCTTTTCTCTTTTGAAGTATCTCTTTGAGCCGAGCTTCTTTTTCTTTGCCAGAATTCGTTGGAGTTTTCTTGACAGCAGAACTTCCTCATCACTGTCATCTGATCTTTCCTTTGAATCTTCAGAGGAAGAAGAGTCTGCAACTTTCAAAGTATTTGACATTTTCTTTTTCGAAGTGCTTTTAGAAAATCTCTCCATGTTATTTCATGAGTTATAGGTGAGCCAATTAATTTATCAATGGAAAGTTTTGCTAAGTCATGAGCTTCTTTAATAGCAATGACCTTAGGGGTCCATGAATGAGTTAAAGATCTAAGTATTTTTCTGATAGTTTCTTCATCAGAAAGATCTTTTCCAAGAGAGCTTAAACCTACTACTATATTTGAGAATATATTGTATATTTGAGTAATATTTTCATTTGGAAGCATTTTAAATTGTTCATATTGTGAAACAAGAATGTCTATTCTAGTTTGCTTAACTTTGTCTGTTCCCTTATATGTTATCTACAATTTATCCTACATTTCTTTTACAGATTTGCATATTGATAATCTATTAAATTCTCTTTTTGATAAGGCACAACATAGATAGTTTTTAGCTTTAAAATTTAGAGACAGTTTAACTTTATCAGCTGCAGTAATTGTAGTAGTACCTTCAGCATGAACAATAATATAATCACATGTTTCTATTACCTGCCACAAATCAAAGTCTGTGCCCCTGATGAAGCATTCCATTCGCATCTTCCAGTATTGGTAGTCCTCACCATCGAAGAACAGTGGTCTGGTGACTGACTGACCTTCATAGTTGTGAGCTTTAGTTGCCATCTCTTCTCAAATCTTTTGATTCTTCCGAGAAGACCTGCTTTGATACCACTTGCTGGATCGAGATGGAACTAAGTTGTCCAAGAGGGGGGGGGTGAATAGGACTTCTTGTGCTTTTAAAATTTTATCTAAAAGATAAACAACACTAAATAGAGTCGTTAGTACTTAGTATGGTGTGTGTGAAACAAGTGTAAGCTTGGCGGAAATAATCACACAGAAATGCACAAGAGATTTTATCCTGGTTTGGCCCTTCCCACATGGAAGCCCTACGTTCAGTCCCCAAGCAACCACTTGGGATTTCACTAACTACCAAGCGCACTTGGCCTTCTCTGAGACTGAGAGGAAATACATCTGTTTGCGGACCAACAAGTCTTCCCTTAAACCAAGGGGTACAAGACCATCTACAACTATAGATCTTCCCTTCACAAGAGGGGCACTGTAGGGTACAAACCCCCTACAGGTTATCTTACACAGAAGTTGAAAACTTGTGTGTCTGCTCAACAACAATGAGCAAACACAGAGATTCAGAAAGAGAAACAGATGAAAGTGGAGCTCAAGCTCTTTCTAAAACTGAGGTGGACTGAAAAGAATCTGCAATGCAGAAAACCACAAAGCGAAGAAGACTTCTAATAACCAATGGAGAGCATGAAGTCTAAGACTGAGGAGTGGCTCTCTTTCTTTTTGAGTGGCTCTTCTAGCTTTCAGATGAGAGTGAATTGTGTGCTTCTATGTCTTCTATGTATGTGTATTTCCATATCTCTTCTCTTTGTCTTCTTTAGACTTCAAGCTTCGGCTTTATATATATGAGCTTCAAATTTGCCCATTTGAATTTTGGCCGTTGGAAGCGAGCCATTGAAGGATGTCCATTGAGAGGAGATTTTGATCTTCTTAGGTTTGTCCATGAAATCTTTAGCTTCATGAGTCCCAACTTCTTTAGGCTATATTTTGTAGCTTCATGCTTGAGATACAACTTCATTAAAGTTCTGAGAGGCTCCATGTGCAAGACTGGAGGTTAACCAAGCTTCATAAATGTTCTGTAAGCTTGAAAGGACAGGACAGAAAGATATCTCCATACTTTCAGAGGTAGGTGAGATACATATAAGAATATAAGGTATGAAGAAGTTCAGAACATTTAAGAATGAACAAACATTTGCACACGATCTCTTTCTGAAAGTCATGGGATTTCTTATAGGGGCAGGTAGGTTCTGACAAATAGCCCATACAACTTATACTTATTAAGCATTTAATTATTGACCATCTGTCGACCAGAGATCAACTTATCTTCCTGTCAGTGAAAGAGAAAAAATATATCTCATACATTACAGATCCCAAAAAGGATATTTTATAGATGAATAATATTAAATAAAATATTTTTCTTGCCAAAAAGATAATTGAATTTTATATTAACTGAAGGAAAATGATTTTAAGAAAACTATCTTTATGCAAAAGATATTTCAATGTAAAACTTATGTAATGATGTACATTAGGTTGTGCTCACTGATAGAGACTTAAAAAGAACATTTAAGTATAGATATACAGAAGTTGATATGAGAAACTTCGATTTTCAAGGAGTCGGAGTCAGAAATAGCAATACAACTGTAACAGATAATGAACTTTGACTTCAGAAGAAATACAACTACTTTGACTTCATTGAAGTCGGAGTAAGGAAGTAATGACTTCGACTTCGTGGGGAGTCGGAGTAAAGGTCAAGCAAACTTCGACTTCTAGGAAGTCGGAGTGCCAGCAAATGGATAGCAGACTTTGACTTTTATGAAGTCGGAGTATGTCTAACTTCGACTTTCAAGGAGTCAGAGTAAGGCTCAATAGATAACCAATCGGTACAGACTTCGACTTTTATCAGAAGTTGGAGTAGGCCCGATTTCGACTGTTCAGGAGTCGAAGTGCTACAGGTTGTTCATCAATCAAAGCATTACTTCAAATTTTCAGGAGTCAGAGTGCTACAGGTTGTTCATCAATCGAAGCATTACTTCGATCCGACTTTGACTGTTCAGGAGTCGGAGTGCTACAGGTTGTTCATCAATCGAAGCATTACTTCAACTTTTCAAGAGTCGGAGTTAGTATGATATATAGTGTACGCTGTGGACTTATAAAATTTTCATTGTGTTGAAACTTAGGTTCTGTGAAAGCATGAACTTTGGCATAAATATGTTTGTATAAATAATAGCCTTTTGGCTTGTTGATTTTCATAAATGGTAAAGGCGAAGATTTTAAAAGGTTTTGTCATAGAAAAAATATCATGATAAATGTTTAGTAATTATATTAGCAAAATAGATAGGAGTAGTTGCTCAACAATTTTCATTTTCTTTTCATATTTATGTGACATTTAAATTTGATCTATGCATGCATAGAAATTTAATGCTAGACACACTTCACGAGAGTGTGTTAAGCCCGTGTCAATGAACCTTCTCAATCAAGACTTTGGGATTGATGTGCACGTTCTCATTTTGAATGATGAGAACGTGTATATCTAACTCAAAGTCTTGAATTGTCCCGTTTTGGACAGTCTGTGAATGTTTGATCGCAATTAGGTGGTCATTTACTATGTGTTTGTACTATTTGTTGAAAATTTTGGTTGCGCTTACTCACTCCTTTTTGATATACCTTTATTGATTTAGAATATTTTCTTAACCATTTATTAGTAAGTGTTTAAGAAAATATCTTAATCAATAAATATTTTTGGTATATCGAACGGGTGTGGGAAGATGCTGCTGAAATTTGTTGGATCGAGATGGAGTTTTAGATGTCCTAGAGTGGGGTGAATAGGACTTCTTGCACTTTAAAATTTTTATCTAAAAGTAAGATAATACTAGATAGTATTGTTAGTTCTTAGTGTAGTGTGTGTGAAATAAGTGAGAATTTGGCGGGAATAATCACACAAGTGCAGAAATGATTTGTCTTGGTTCGGACCTCCTATCAATCAGGAGTCCTACATCCAGTCCCCAAGCACCCCTTGGGATTTTCACTAACTACCAAGAACACTCGACCTTCTCTCAACCTGAGAGGTATTACAACCCATTTGCTCCCACACAAGTCTTCCCTTTACAGAGGGGTATTACAATCACCAATATAGTAGGTCTTCCCTTCATAGAGGGGCACTACAGGGAACAAACCCCTTGCTAGTTACAACATAGAAATGAACACATGTGTGTCTGCTCTGAAGGATGAGCAAACACAAAAAACAGAAAGAGTTTGTACAAATAAGAAAGACTACTCTAACTCTTTCTAACTGAGGGTGGACTGAGAAAGTTTACAGACAAGTAAACACCCCTCAAGAACTTCAAATGCAAGAGAGTAGAAGGCTGTAGCTTGAACAGAAGGCTCTCTTTCAGATCCTGTGTGCTCTTTTCTTTCTTTGGTGAGTGTTGAGACTACTCTCTATTTTTGTGTATGCACTTTACATATGCCTCACACCTTATTGCTATATATGTTATTTTTGTATTTCAAATATCAGCTTCATATATAAGCTTCATTCTTTAGCTTCCCGTTGGGAATGTAGCCTTTTGAATTTGAACATTAGGTCTTGAGGTTTGAGATGACCATCATCAGATCTTTGAGTCTTTGAGTCTTAACGACTTCCAAGCTATGTGGTAGTTGCATGGTTCTATCTCAGATAGGTTTTTCTGAATATCTACAAACACCATACTATGTCTCTTCTTTTTGTCGGGGTTAGTCTTGTGAGATATAAAATAATATGAGAAGGTAAGGGACAAGTAGTTTCTAACAAATATCTATTAGTTCCAGATAGACAGTCTGTCCTTTGGACAGTACAGAGTTAGATGAGCATTCAAGAGGAATGGACACCTGCTTGGCGCGCAATACATCTACAAAGAACCTTTTCCTTAAAATCTGGAAACTGGATATTCTGAAGCATGGTAGCATATGTCTTTGTAAGACACGTAGCATTCTTGAAACGATAAACTGTGAAACTGATCTTCAGAAATATTTATGTCAGAAATAATATATAAAAAGATAGAGAAGTATAATGCACATATATTATCATACAGATAGCAAAGAGAATATCACAATGTAGACCATGTGTTCATCTGTTGTTAAATAATTCCACAAAAATTAAAACATTAATTGCACTAATTATACATTACTAGTTTTCCAAATATAACAAGTCATAAAGAAATTTATAGTTAAATATCATGAGTCGAAACCTAACTTCGACTCTTCAAGAGTCGGAGTAGGTCGGTAAACATAATAACCAACAATTGATGTGAATCATATAAGCAATCGATGTTCAGAATAAGACAATCAATATTCATAATAGTAATTGATGTTCAGGATAACACAATCGATATTCATAACAGTAATCGATGTTCAGGATAAGACAATCGATGTTCATAATAGTAATCGATGTTCAGGATGAGATAATCGATATTCATAATAATAATCGATGTTCAAGATAAGACAGTCGATGTTCATAAAAGTAATCAATGTTCAGGATAAGACAATCGATGTTTATACAATCAATGTTTAAGGAATCGATGTGGAGTAACAATAATCGATGTTGGAGTGTAAGAGCAATAGATGTTCAATCAATCGATGTGAAATAACAGTAATCGATACAAACAATCGATACAGACAATTGATACAGACAAAGGCAATCGATAGACAAACTTCGACTATAGACGTCGACTGTATGGAAGTCAGAGTGGGACATCGATTGATGTTCTTTATATGACAATCGGTACCAGACTTCCACTTTTTGAGAGTTGGAGTAGTACAAGTTTGTTCATCAATCGATATCATACTTTGACTTTCCAAGAATCGGAGTGTGACCAGTTTGTTCAGCAATCGGTCTAGCACTTTAACTTCTTGGGAGTCGGAGTCAGTATGTTATATATGACTATACAATGTGTACTTAATGAAAGATGACAGTGTGTCGACACTTTCTATAAAAGGTTATATAGTAGTACATGTACGCCTTTACTTTAACACATTAATTTTCATACAAAGTACAATGTGATATAATTAAATAAATTTGTTTAACTAAAAGATTACTAAAAGATTTTGTCATAAGCAAAAATATTTATCAAACATTTGTAAAAGATAATTGCACAAAAATTCTCCCCCTTTTTGTTAATGACAAAACAATCTTTTATATAAACAATGTAAACAAATTTGTGTTCAATTAAAATTAAAAAAATATTTGCTCCTATGTTTGCTCTGTTCTATATATCTTTTATCTTCTCCCCCTCTGTGACATTAACACCCTTTGTGACATTAATAGAAAGGATATATGTCACCCCTGTCATTTAATATTTCTGTAAATGTCGAGATGCAACCGACTAGGAAATCGAGAACAAGTTTAAAAATTTTTCGAGCAGGAATTGCCTGGGGTCATGACTTAACATAAAATATAAATTAATAGCCATTCCTCAAAGTGGAGGTAATTACATGATTCCTAAACTATAATTCAAATGTCAGACATGACAAGTGTTGATCTCTCAACACATAATTCCCGTTGCCCCGCCTTCTAGAACTGACGAATTCCTGGAAAAAGAGTAGGGATGAGCAGTCTTGCCCAGTAGAATTTATCCTCTAATAACAAAGAAATAGAAATTGGAATCAAGGAAAATTTGCTGCACACGAGGATAACAATTAACAGTGTTCAAGAAAGGGAAGAATAATAGAAATCAAGATGTGCAATATTGAACCATGCAAGATTAAACTGATACATTAATGAACTGAATCAAATAATGAGTGTCAAGCACATAATGACATTCCATCATTATCAAACGTGTAATCACTATCTAGTAGTCCATTGAACACGTACTGGCGATAAATGCAACTCAGTTAAGTCATGCTAATGGGAAACAATAACATATAATTGAATATTCATCAATCAAGTAGTAGGCCATGTCCGATGCCATGACACGATCAGTAGATCCATTCTCGACGGGTACATATTCGAATAGACTGATTTAGTGGCTGGGTTTGGAAGATCCATTCTTGACGGGTATATTCGAATAGACCGATTCAGTGGCCGAGTTTAGAAGATCCATTCTCGACGGGTACATATTCGAATAGACCGATTCAGTGGCCGAGTTTGGGTGTTCCTCCCAGGGACTGAACTTGCCCCTATTTGCATAAGCATCTTGATCCAGTAGAGTCCGAAGACCCGAGCAGTAAGTACATATTCATTATTGTTATGTTCCCGGACAATTATGCAACACTTTAGAGTTTTAAGGATAAGGCATATGTAAAAGATTGTATAAGAACTTCAAAAGAGTTGGAATGATTGGGGTTTCAAGGGTAACACAGTTATGCAATATGAGAGGTTTATGATAGTGAACCAAATTCAAGCTGTAATTATTAGCCGAGATTGAACTTTCAGAAGTCAATCGAGAGTCGATGTATCGAGTCAGTTTGTGAATCAGATGCTAAACGGAATTTCTAAGCGATATTACCATGTCAAAACACTGGTCGTAGTTACAAGACGGTCTAAACTTACAAGTTCTGGAGATATCATATAACATTTTCTACTCCTTTTTAGGCTTTAGAGAATAGCTCTGTGATGTGGTACTTAGGCTTACTTAACATATTAAGTCTTAAACCTTTTATCGAAAAGTCAACGAAAGAATACATCACGAGGATAGTCATGAAATCAATATGGTCGATCGAACCATTCAATTCCTAATTTTTATTTAGAATTGGAGATAATATCATATCAATGTAAAAGTCATATTAATGTAAAATAAGGGATGGACATGTTTGACTTCCTTTTCAGTAGGAGAGGGCTCCCTTGGAGAAGTCATATGCGTGTTTATCATTTTTCGCCGGACCTTGGATTTTTAGCATTCTACTAGGTTTATTTGAATTATGAGACTTTTAGGTAGGTCAAATTATGAGAGATTAGAAAGACGTTATTTTGATGGAATCGCTAAAATCACGTTTTTCTTCTTCGATGGGAGAGTTGACTTTTTATTAGTAAGAAATATTTTTTTTTGATATTTTTATTGGATTCAAATAGGGGGTACTTCCTTATTTACATGTAATATCTTAAGTAAATGAAACATCAAATTATAACATTTAGATATTGAATGTAAATAAGGTATGAGTTTTAGTTTTGCAGGGTTCTACTGACACTTTGGAAGATCAGTCCTGTCAGAAAAACACAAGGTCGATCGACCGAACAGAAGGAATCGGTCAATCGGAATAACCAAATCGGTCGACCGACCTAGCTAGTACTAATTTCTGGGTTGACTGTAAAATCGGTCGACCGAAATAGGAAAATCGGTCGACTGACCTTGCTGGCAGTTGGCGGTCGACCAGAATAACAAAGTCTGCCGGCCGACCAAGCCAGTAATGGTTTCTGGGTTTGATTGTGGAATCGGTCGACCGAAATGACAAAGTCGGTCGATCGGAAAGGTGATATCGGTCGACTGAAATCCAGAAATCGATCGACCGATTCCGGTAAAAACCAGAATCGTACGGTCACAAATCACACCACTTTTTCTGGCCTGGAAATGGAAATAAACACTCCAGAAAGGTAAAGAGGAACCTACTTATCAGTTGGACATGGCCGTCGGGTGGGGATGAACTTCCTAAACTTCTTATCTCTCTTGTTTCTCTCTCCTTAGCAACTTCTCTCTCTCTTCTTTGCCTCTGCACCTGCTTTCTCTCTTCCTCTGCATTTACTCTCTCTCTCTTCTTCTCTCTTTCTTTTGCATGGTGGTGGTAGTAGGAAGCAGCGGTGAAGAAGAAGAAGAAGAAGTATAAAGAAGACGAAGAAGAAGAAGAAGTAGCAGAAGAAGATGCAGGAAGAAGAAGCAGCGGCAGTGAAAAGGAAGTGGAAAGTAGAAGAAGAAGAAGAAGAAGAAGAAGAAGAAGAAGATGGCAAAGGTGGTTTTGTCAGATGACTGCCACAAGATGATGAGGAAGAATCCTCATCGTCCACCTAGCATCTACATTGGCCACAAGTTTTATGTGGATGGAATTTAGCCACGAATGCTTGATTACGTAAGAAGGCTTACATAATGATATTACGTAATTCAAATTAATTTGTTTAGATTCTTTGGGCCACTAATTTTATACTTAAATAATATCCAATTGATATGAAACTTTAGACATAAGCTTATTGGGATATAATTCAAATTGTGGTAATTTTAGTTAATTTTTCGAATTAGTTTTTCATCGAGTGAAAATTACTCCAAAAATCATTAGGTCGACTTAATCTGGATATTTGTGCATAGATAAGTTGTAATATTTATATTTTTGAGATTAGTACATTTTTCTGGTAATTATGATGTTGTTAGATTTTACTTTTGTTACCGAATTCTGATGACGCCCTGTTGGGGTGCACACATCTGAAGACAGTACCAGAAGCACATAAATTATGTGAAAGAATTCTAGATTCAAATGTAATCATATTTTATATCTTTTATGGTAATCAAATTCTTTTTCTAATGCTCAATATTTTATTATTATTTAAATTTTGGGTGTTAGAATATAAAATAGAGAAAGAGAAAGAAACACATAGAGATAAGGAGGCACAAGTATATCAATAACTGAAAAGCATTTGTACAAACTTCAAGAGAAATGTGGGAGATAGAGAGAAGGTGGAATTTGATCAAGGAAAGGTTGGAGAAGATCTCAGAACTTCTTCTCATTTTCTGGGAATACATGGGAAAGTTTTGAACTATCTAGATTGTAAGAAGGCCCTACAGAAGGATTTTTCCTATAGGACTTAAGATGTCGGTGATGATACCAAGAAAGCTTCCTGTGAAAGGCATCACCAAGAAGAGTTTGCCTAAGAGGAATGAATTTCCTACTAGTAGCTTTAGGTAGAAAATCATGAATTGTGATGTTCCACTGGAGATCTTGTGACTGAGCAACTGCCTTGGCCTGGTAGTAGATTCTGTATCTGTCTTTCCATTTCAGAGAGTTAGACTTCTAAAGGGCATCATACTTCTTATTTAGGTATGAAGAGGGAGACAGTTTCTGATTTTTGCACTCTTGAGCCTCTTCAGGATAACAAATTTCCCACTATTCTTCTGACAATATTTCAGACTCAGCAAAACTATACTGGAAATCCATGAGATAGTATGAATTCTTTGTGGCATTCATCAGGACAAACCTATGAAAGGATAGCTTGATGTTGTGCTTGATTTTGAACCCGACAGCTAGCCTGATGTGCCTATTGAAGACTACTTGGGCAAAATCCTTTTTAGAGGAAATTGCACCTATCAAGTTGGGGTATAGACCAGAGGGTAATCCAACTGTCATGGATGGGGAGATAGCTCTTTGTCCTTGGAGTAACATAGACCACTGATCCCTACTGACTTCAGCTAGATTTAATCTGAATCTTTCTCCATTGAACGGCTTCATCTTACTAAAACTGGTTTGCTGCTCTTTTATTAAGTTCCCAAAAAGATCAAAAAATCTAAGATTTAAATGAGAGGAGAGATTTAATAGTCAACTGCTCCTGTCTTTAGCTTGCCTAAACTTTGCTGCTTCTCCAGGATAGATTGATAGGAAATCCACATCTGTCAGACTATGACTCTTCTGAGTGATGAGATTTAAAGCATCTAGAGGAACTTCCTTGGTTTAGATCAAGAGAGGAAGGCAGTCCTCAAACCTTGTAGGCTGGCAAACCATGGACTTCAAGAAAGACTTTGATTCTAAAAAATTCTTAGAAAAGAGCAAAATTGCATTCATAATGATAAATGAAGGCATACTAAAAAGGAGGAAATGATTGGCCTGGTTTATTTTTCCTCTTCAGCCCAACAAAGATGGAAATACCACACTGGGCACTATCTGAGCAAGAGGGTGAGTAGGAAGAGCAGAAGAAGGAGTAGATGAGGTAGGAAGAGATGAGAAAAAGTGTGGTGCCAAGTTGTGTAGAGTTGGTGTATTGAAAGTAGGAGGAGTGTAGGTATACACCATAGGAAAGGATGCATAAGAAGTTTTTGGTGGAGAGGGAGGCTGAAGAGCAGAAGGGATCAAGATCAGAGGAGGCTGAAGGTTGTGAGGAAGGAAAAAGAATAGATCCGGATTTGACTAACTTACTCCTGACTCTTCTCTTGAAAGTCTGAACCCTAGGCTGAGCCTCTTCTGCCTATGTGGACTGATCTACTGGTTGCATTTCTTGTTCAACTGATTGCTGCTCTAATTGCTCAAAAGGTTGCTCTGGCTGTGATTGCTGCTATTGCTGTTCAACATGTTGATCTGAAGATTCCTCTGGCTCCACAGCTGACTGATCTATCTGTTGCTCTGGTTGCTGTTATGGCTGATTGGGCTGCTGCTCTTCTGGCTGAGGTTCTGAGGTAGGTGCTGGAGAGCTGCCTTTGCCTTGCTGGCAAACAAACTGAAAGAGTAGATCTTTCATCTGTTGAACTTCTTCTGACAGGAAATCAAACTGAACATCAATCTAGTGTATATGTATCTGGAGTACACCAAGCATATCTTGTTGCTTAAGGACC
This sequence comes from Colocasia esculenta, assembly GCA_014218235.1. Classification (NCBI taxonomy): domain Eukaryota; kingdom Viridiplantae; phylum Streptophyta; class Magnoliopsida; order Alismatales; family Araceae; genus Colocasia; species Colocasia esculenta. The sequence continues at coordinate 129,532,776 of CM024754.1, forward strand.
ACATTGAGCACATCATCAATGGTCCGGCTAGTCTCCCCTTAAGACCTTGGTTGGGTCTCAACTGGAGGTGGAAAGACATGATGGAACTCTTCATGCATAGTTGGCTCGAAAGAAGTATGACTTGGAATTTCTTCTTCATGAGCTACTGCTTTACCCTTGAGATCCCTAAGGACTTGATCAATATCTTCAAGAGGGTCTTGGTCAAGGGAAGGTCCTGCTTGCTCTGCTTCTTGTGCAACTACTTCTTCTCTTACTTGCTCTCTTCTGAATGCTGGATGCTGAACTGGTTGAGTAGTGGAGGAGCCCTGTACCTCATTAGGAAATGTTTCATGAGTACATTTTGGTACAGAATCCTTAGTCCAACAATTGTGAGCTTTATCCTCTAAAATTTAGTGACTTCTTTAAAGGGTGGATAGCCCAATCTTCTCTTTTACTGACACAGAAAGTTCATCTAACAATTCTACTGAATATCTTCTGAAAATAACAGTGAGCAAAGGTCCATAAGGAAGAGATTCTTGTAAAAACTTGGATCCTTCCATCCTCTCAAGAATAATAGAGGCAAGATTTACTTGATGCCTCTGAATAGCCCAAAATAAATCTCTGACTATGATGGAAGAATAAGATCCAGCCCTAGGGGTGATAATGGTGGTGATGATAGCATGGAGGAGCCTCTTCTCTGCAGAGAGCTTGTTGACAAGAAGCCCTCTTTTAGAAATAGAACCTAGGCTCCCAACAACTCCTACTTTTTGCTTTTCCACAGACACAACCTCATTGATCTTATGCCCGGAAGAGGGGTAATCTAAAATATCTACTAACAAATCTTTAGAGAGAGAAATTTGAGTATCTTTTACAAATCCGTGTAGGGACCCATCAACAAAGACTTGAAGGGTCACGTAAAAATCCTTCACTGCATTCTCATATGTTGTCTCGTTGATTTGGCATAAGCTTGACCATCCCATTATGTCCAGGGTTTCTGCCACTGAACTGAGTCTTTCTGTCAACTGAGAAAAATCCGCAATCTTTCCAGGACAAATCGAGGCTTTGGCAGAGTTGAGTCTATTGAATTGTTTTGGAGTGAAGAAAGAACCGTCCAGAGCCCTAAAAGAGGCCACCTAGACCAATACGAGGGAAGAAACTATGAATGATTGTAAAGGAGATGTGAAATGAGTCCAGAGGTGTCAAAGATCCTTCCTTTCTTTAGAAGGTTTGAAGAAATCAATAGATTCTTAGCAAGGGTTCTGTCGGGTCGAAAATCTACGCGGAAACTGGGAAGAAGACAGAGGAGTTGGAGCAGTTTCAAATGAGTGATTTTGGAAAGAGAGAAGGAAAGGGTTTTATTAGGGAAGGAAATCCATAACGGACCAAAGAGTAGGAGATGAACGGTTGAGATTAAATGAATGATCAATTATTTAACTCTCCCCCCAAATATAATTTTGACTTTTAAAATAAGACCAGTGACTCCGACTTTCGAAACTCCGACTCCTACACTCCGACTTTCGAGAAGTCGAAAGTTTAGGACTTTGAAAAAGTTGACGATAGATAGGTCATACAATGTACTTAGAGTTTTAAGTATTCATTCAGGATTGCACATTCCTATTTCTCTTCTAATTGAAGTAAACCTTTCTTCAGGGAATGGTTTAGTAAAAATATGCGCTAATTGATTGTCTGTAGTAACAAATTCAAGTAGGATATCACCATTACTTACATGGTCCCTGATGAAATGATGTATGACATGTGCTTGGTTTTTGAATGCTGGCTTGAATTTTTGGTTAGATTGATTGCGCTTGTGTTTTCACGCAGCATTGGAATTTAATGCAATTTGTAACCATAGTCTTCTAGTTGATGTTTGATTCAATAGTTGAGTGCAGCAACTTTCAGCTACAATGTATTCTGCTTCTATAGTGGACAATGCTATTGAATTTTGTTTTCTAGAAGACCAAAAAATTAAGCACCTTGCAAGAAATTGACAAGTACCACTGGTGCTTTTTCTGTCTATTTTGCATCCAGCATAGTCAGCATCACTGTATCCAAGCAATTTAAATCAGAGCATCTGGGATACCATTGACCCAAATTACTTGTATTATAAGATATCGAAAAATTCTTTTAATAACATTAATATCAGATTCTCTAGGATCAGCCTGAAATCTGGCACATAAACATACACTAAACATTATATCTGGTCTACTAGCAGTAAGATAGAGTAATGACCCAATCATACCTCTATAGATCTTTTGATCTACTTTCTTAACAATTGGATCACTATCTATTTTTATTCCTGAGCTCATGGGAGTTCCTAAAGGCTTACACTTGTCAAAGCCATACTTAGAAAGTAAATATGAAATATTATTAGTTTGACAAATGTGAGTGCCTTTCTTGCTCTGCTTGATTTGCAAGCCAAGAAAGTAATTAAGCTCACCCATCATGCTCATTTCAAACTCACTTTGCCTAAGGTTTTCAAAGAATTTGCAAAGTGATTCATTAGTAGAACAAAAAATAATATCATCAACATATATTTGTACAATTAGGATCCCTTCTGAAAATTTCTTAATAAATAGAGTGCTATCTACTATACCTCTTGAAAAATCATGTGATAGAAGATAAGCACTTAGTCTCTCATACAAGTTCTTGGAGCTTGTTTCAGACCATATAGTGCCTTCTTTAATCGAAAAATATGATTTGGATATTTAATATCTTCAAAGCCAAGTGGTTGTTCAATATAAACTTCTTCTTTTATGAAACAATTTAGAAAAACACTTCTAACATCCATTTCATACAAATTGATATTAAGAGAACAAGCATACGCTAGTAAAATTATGATTGTCCCCAATCTAGCTACTGAAGCATAAGTTTCATCGAAATCAATGGCTTCCTCTTGAGAATATCCTTATGCTACTAGTCTAGCCTTGTTCCTAGTGATTACCCCTGATTCATCAATTTTATTTCTGAAGACCCATCTGATCCCAATAACTGGATGGTTAGAAGGTCTAGGTACAAGAGTCTAGACCTCGTTGCGTTGGAACTGGTTATGTTCCTCTTGTATAGCTAGGATCCAAGATTCATCTGCCATTGCATCATTGATTGTCCTAGGTTCAATTTGAGAAATAAATGTAGTGTAATCACAGGGAATAGTCATACCTCTTATACTTACCCTATCTTGAGGATCACCTATGATATTTTCTCTTGGATGATCTCTGTGAAACCTCAGTTCTCTAGGTAGACTCTTCAAGAGAAGCTTGTTCCAGATCCCTACACAAATCTTCTACAACATCTTCTTCTTCTTCTATTTTCTTAATAGAAGGGTTAGTTTAAGACATGAACTATTTTTTTCAGTTAGTTTAAGACATGAACTATTTGTTCAGTTGTTAAGGTTTTTCCTATTAAATACCCTATATCCTCTAGATTTTGAAATATATCATAATAGAAACCTTCATCACTTTTAGCATCTAATTTTCTTAAATATCTTTACCATTAATCAAAATGAAACACTTACAACCTAAAGGTCGAAGGTGACTGATGTTTGGCTTCTTCTCCTTGTATAGCTCATAAGGTGTCTTCCTTAATATTGGTCTGATCATGCACCTGTTGATGATGTCGCAGGCTGTGTTGACTATTTTTACCCAGAAGTATCTTGGTAGATTGCATTCAGTAAGCATTGTTCTGGCCATGTCTAGTAGTGTCTTGTTCTTTCTTTCTACTACTCCATTCTGTTGAGGTGTTCTTAGTGTAGAGAAATTATGTTCTATGCCATTTTCTTCACAAAATCTGACAAACTCTTCATTCTTGAATTCTCCACTATGATCAGATCTAGTATTGATTATTTGATATTTCTGGTTCTTCTGTACTAGTCTACTAAATTTTAGAAAAGCTAAGAAAGTTTCTGATTTAGCTTCCAAAAATGATATCCAAGTGTATCGTGAATAATCATCCACTATTACATAGCCATACACTTTTCCTCCAAGACTTACTATTCTTATAGGTCCAAATAAATCCATGTGAATAAGTTCCAATGGTTTGGAGGTTGTCACCAATGTCTTGGATTGAAATAATGTCTTGGTTTGCTTTCCTTTTGCACAGACTGTACTGATTCCAGACTTTTTCATTTTCAGCTTTGGGAGACCTTCAAGTAGATTATGCTTGATTAACTTTTTGATCACTGATGTGCTAGCATGTCCTAATCTTCTATGCCATAAATCAATCTCTTCACTCTATGTAGTTGCAAGGCACAAGTTGACTTCTTTCAGTTCCGCCGGTTATAAGGTATACATATTCTTAACTCTTAGAGCTTAAAAAATTACTTTCCCATCCTTTAAGATGATACATTTGTCATTCTGAAAATTCAATAAGTAACCTTTATCACATGACTGACTGATACTAATAAGGTTATGTTTCAATCCCTCAACACACATAACATTCTCTATTAAATCCATTTCTTTTGTTCCTATTGTTCCACGGACTATCACTTTTTCTTTTCCATTATCACCATATGTGACTTGACCATCTTCATTTTTGAAACTTGTAAATAATTTTCTATCACCTATCATATGCCTTGAGCACCTACTATCCAAATACCATTTGGATTCTCTCAAGCGTCCTTGCAAGCAAACCTAAGTTGAGACTTTTGGTATCCCAACTTTCTTGGGTCCTTAACGGTTAGTGATTTATCCTAGTTCGGACCTCCTACCAATCAGGAGTCCTACATCCAGTCCCCAAGCACCCCTTGGGATTTTTACCCGAATTTTCTTTTCCCGCTTATACTTTATGTATATGTTGTTTACTTGTTCTTGCATAAATGGCGTGCATGAAAATGGTGCATATTATAATTATAAATTTTGCATGTGTGTATGCGTAGATGTATATTGTTATCATGGATATAAGTAATTGGCCAATTTTGTGTATAAGGTATCGTGTTTAAATATTATGCAAGTACCATCTAAATGTTTAAGTATACCTTATATTACCCCTTTCATGGGTATTGTGTGCGAATATATGAAGTGCATATGTGTATGTACGTATGTAGGTTATCTTATGCGTGTAATAGTTGTATACCTAATTCTACATACGTAACACCTTGGTATACTTAGGTATGCATGAGTATATTTAGTTGTAAACGTTGTTCATTTGCATGGTGTAGTTAATGTGTACATTGTACTTTGTACATTGCATGTACACATAAAGTGCAAGTAGGGTAGGTGTATTTAGTAGTGTATATTGTAATTCTATATTCCTCATGAATAACATGCATGTATTTTTATGATAATTAGGTGAGAATAGGCAATTAGCTAAATTGTGCATACCGTGTATATTAATAAAATCCCATGCAAATAGTACTTAAGTAATGTTGTGCAAGTTTAATCTAGTTACTGGTGTGCATGTGGTATCTATCTATTTCGTGCATAATGTACATAAGTATGTTACATCCGTGTGTGTATACTATATATATATGCCAAATCAAGTGAGTGCAAGCAAGAACTACTTTATTGAATAGATTATTCCTAGCTAACTTAATTCATATTGCCTCCTAATGATTGTGAAGCCTCGCAATTCTGTCATTTATTTTGCCGCGTGATTGAGTCACGCTTATGTAAAACCTCATGTACGCATAGGTAGATATCTACGTACATCTTATCTTAGTGTACTTATGTATGCATGTGTATGCCCAGGTATAAATGTTATGGATTGCACGGGGTGGTAATATACATATTATACGTTATACATTGTATGTATATATGTAGTGTAACACAGTTCTTTGCGTGTTGAGTCATGTTGTGTGTATGTATATGTATATATATATATATACATTGTATGCGTTTGAAGATATTCATGTACGTGTTATTATCTTGATGTACCTATGTATGTATGTGTATGATTAGTAGTAAATATTGGATGGTTACAGGGTGTAGTGGTGTATACACTATACTACATAGGTTTCATGTGCATATATGTGTGGATTAAGCATGGTTCTGCATGATTTTAAGTTCTGGCAGAAGAGTGTCTTGGCGTCAACATGGATGGACGCCCATGATATGTAAGCGTCCATATCGACTGACGCCAACCCTAATGTAGCCGTCCATGGATGTGGACGTCAATATCCCTAATTTTCTGTGCGCAACAAAGCGCAGAGAGCACTCATTGGGCCAGACTTCTGATTGGGGAGATGTCTTCCCACGGCTCTTACCTGTCCCTTCAACCCTGCAGGAGCCCCTCTTGTCCCCTAGTTTATAAAACACATCCCTTTTGCAACCTAGAGAGCTCTCTTGGCTCTTTACTAGAAAGGAAACCCTAAATGAGAGAGAGAGGAAGGACTGACCTTGGAGGGCTTGGATCCGGTGACTGGAGGCGTTTTCTGGTGATCTTCTACGACAAGGAGGAAGGCCATACGTAGATGAAGGCTTCCCTGGCGTTGGACTGCAGCCTGCAACCCCCTAGAACCCGGAGCAAAGGATTTCTGAAGGCTTCTTGGCGCTGCCCAAGGAGGGCTTCATCAGCTTACTCCGATCTTGTAGATTTATTTGAGAGGCAAGTAACCCATAGATCTCAATCCCATAGATGTGCCCTAGGTCCCAGCAATTTTTGTGGATTTTAAATCGTGTTCTGTACCCTCCTTTTCACCTTGTATTTGGAGTTCGGTCTGTGCTGCTGCACAGACAAGAACTTGGCATCAATACCCTTGACGCCAAGATCTCCCATCGGCGTCCAGCGATCGTGCCGTCAAAACCCTTGAACGGCCAGAGGCTGCCGCCAAGTTCTTCAGGATAGAACAGTGAGTTGTTCTTCTTGGTAGATGATTATTTTCGATATGTTTTCGCAATGAGGATATAGTGTAAATTCTATATGCTATGTAAAATAGATAATGTGATGTGTGTGAAAATTTCTGCATTTTTCTGTGGATGGCATGAATTTTTAGATTATTGAAATACATGTTGGGAAAAGATGGATTATGCATGTTCATCTACTGTTTACCTAATTCCTGAGAATTAAATGCCCTAGATTTTTCTATACCATGTGTATATGTATCAGTCCATGCCCTGGAATTTTGAGAATTTTTCCATGACTGTGGGATTTACTGGAATTTCTGTTTTGGAAATGAAAGACATGCATAGAAATTGTAAAATTTACATTAAATTGTGTGCTGTGCAATAAATCAAGGGAAAATTTATGTGATGATGATTATGTTAGGATCAGGGTTTTGAATGGTTAAATCCGATGTTCGTGTTATGTTCCATGTTAAAGTGAATTATGAATAGCATGAAACTGAATGTTTTAATTTCTGTAAATGTAATATGACTCAGAAAAATCTGAAAAATTGTATGTGCGATTATAAACCTTAAAATTGTCTGTGGTTAAAATCTCATATTATTTTGATGACAGTAAGTATTGTTATGGATTTTTTTATATGAAAAATGACTATGTGAGCATGTTAGTTGTGACTTGATGTGATTCAGTAAATTTCAGTATGATTATATCTGTATTATGATTATTTGGTAGTTGCAACAGTGAGGTTAAAATCAGTAAATGAGGACTTATGTGTGTATGAATTATGTATGAGTGTGTGTATGGAATGTGAGAGAACAAGTGGTATAGGTGTGTGAAATGGTTAATGTGACAAGATAAACAAGTATGCCTATAAGACACTGCCACCCTAGATGGTTGGAGCTGTACTGTAGTAATGCCCCTACGGGAAAGCTCAATGTGTTATGTGATACCCTGGGAAAGGGTCTTGATAAAGTGTACACCCTGGCAAAGGGTCTTGTAAAATCCTGGAGGTGGACAAGTTCCACTGGTAATGGTGGGAAGGGCTTTCCTCGGTTTCTGCAGAGACTAAGACTTATCACTGTGCGGTGATTAAGTAAGTGTATGTGAATGTGAGTGTTATGTGATCGTCTAATGGTGGTTTGGGCTGTGTCTTGGCATTAAGTGAAAATAACCATAAGTGTGATGTGAAAAGTGACATGTGTTCATAGCACAAGGTATGTGCAAGATATGTGTAAATGTGGCACATGTTATGTGCAAAAGTGAAATGATAAGAGTGTGTGAGTGTGAAAGAGGAATTAATGGGAATGTGTATAAGTATTGTGTGATAGAACAAAGTGAGTGTATATGAAAGCCAAGGTTCATCATATGGTTGTGTGTAATGAGAAAATAGTATAAGTGTAAATGACAATAGTGTTAATTGATAAATTGTTTATTGATGTGCACAAATGTGTGTGTGTATGTGTTTATGTATAACTTGTCAATTGCTAACGTGATGTTACCATTAGTACCAAAATGTAAGTATATGCTTTCATATTCATGGAATTTGAATGACTGGATGCACATGTGTTTAGTATCATGTTGTATAGTTAGAACTGATCCCTATGCAAGGGTAATATGAATGTCATAAAATTTGTATAAAATCAGCAAGCTAAATGTGAAGCAATTGTTATGATTACATGCAAAGTGAGTTAGAAATCATGCTAGGAGTGCAACCTATCTTGTATATGTTTTCCTGACTTAGTTGTGAAGTTTTACGAGGATGTGAGTAAAGTCTGAATGTATGTGAATGTGTATTTCTACCTATGTTAATGACACCATGTTATTAGTAACCTTGTTTAGACTACAGTTTTACATGTGTTAGAATGGTTGTTTAATACAATTCCATGTGAATTTATTTTGTTATAGCATAGCATGTATGATTTAATTGCTGAAATTCTATTATGTTAAATGTTAGAAAATATGTATGTATTGAATCTTAAGTTACTTGCTGAGTCTATTGTGTAGACTCACTCTTGCTAAACATTTCAGGAAATTAGTAGTAGAGGAGCCAGCAAGATTGAAGTGGAGTTGGACTAAGTGATTGAAGATTGTAATTTATATTTCATAGTATGTAATGCTACATTTTAAATTTAATTTGATCAAATGCACTTGGAGTCGGCTATGTAATTGGAAAATATTGCACTTATGTTATCTCTTGTTGAACTATACAGACTGTGGTATGTGGATTTAAAAGTTGATGGAATAAGATTTATTTAAATTCCGTTGCATTTATTTAATTCTATTTGTGTATATCTCAGCTCATTTGTTACTTGTTGGGGTATTCTCCCCTGTAGCGGCTTGCTCTCATCCGATGTGGGTTGGTATAACCGTACCGGGTGGAAGTGGGTCGTTGCACAAGAACACTCGGCCTTCTCTCAACCTGAGAGGTATTACAACCCACTTGCTCCCATGCAAGTCTTCCCTTCATAGAGGGGTATTACAATCACCTATACAGTAGGTCTTCCCTTCACAGAGGGGCACTACAGGGAACAAACCCCCTACTAGTTACAACACAGAAATGAACACATGTGTGTCTGCTGTGAAGGATGAGCAAACATAGAAAATTAGAAAGAGTTTGTACAAATAAAAAAGACTGCTCTAACTCTTTCTGACTAAGGATGCACTGAGAAAATTTACAAACAAGTAAACACCACCCAAGAGCTTCGAATGCAAGAGAGCAGAAGGCTATAGCTTGAAAAGAAGGCTCTCTTTCAGATCTTGTATGCCCTTTTCTTTCTTTGGTGAGTGCGGAGACTATCTCTATTTTTGTGTATGCACTTCGCATATGTCTTACACCTTGTCATTATATATGTTATTTTTGTATTTCAAATATCAGCTTCATACATAAGCTTCATTCATCAGCTTTCTGTTGGGAATGTAGCCGTTTGAATTTGAACATTAGGTCTTGAGGCTTGAGATGACAGTCATCAGATCCTTGAGTCTTTGAGTCTTAATAGTTTCTAGGCTATGTGGTAGCTGCATGTTTCTATCTCAGATAGCTTTTCCTAATTATCTGCAAACACCATACTTTGTCTCTTCTTTTCTCGGGTTAGTCTTGTGAGATATAAGATAATATGAGAAGGTAAGGGAGCATTCTAACAGATATCTATCAATCCCAGACAGACAATCTATCTTTGGACAGTATAGAGTTAGGTGAGCATTCAAGAGGAATGGACACCTTCTTGGCACGCAGTACATCTACAAAGGACCTTTTCCTTAAAATTTGGAAACTGAATATCTAAAGCATGCTCGCACATGTCTTTGTATGACACGTAGCATTCTTGAAAAGATAAAATGTGAAATTGATCTTTAAAAATATTTATGTTAGAAATAATATATAAAAAGATTAGAGAAGTACAATGCACATATATTATAATACAAATTGCAAAGAGAATATCACAATGTAGATCATGCATTCATCTGTGTTAATAATTCCACAAGAATTAAAACATTAATCACACTAATAATATATTAATAGTTTTACAAATATAACAAGTCATAAAGAAATTTATAGTTAAATATCAAGAGTCGAAACCTAACTTCGACTCTTCAAGAGTCAGAGTAGGTCAGTAAACATAATAACCAACAATCGATGTGAATCATATAAGCAATCGATGTTCAGAATATGACAATCGATATTCATAATAGTAATCGATGTTCAGGATAAGACAATTGATATTCATAACAGTAATCGATGTTCAAGATAAGACAATCGATATTCATAACAGTAATCGATGTTCAGGATAAAACAATCGATGTTCATAACAGTAATCAATGTTCAGGATAAGACAATCGATGTTTAAAGCAATCAATGTGAAGTAATAATAATCAATGTTGGAGTGTAAGAGCAATCAATGTGAAATAATAGTAATCGATAGAAGTAATTGATATAGACAATCGATACAAACAAAGGCAATTGATAGACAGACTTCTACTATAGAATTTGACTGTATGGAAGTCGGAGTGAGGTATCGATTGATGTTCTTTATATGACAATCGGTACCAGACATCGATTTTTGAGAGTCGGAGTAGTACAAGTTTGTTCATCAATCAATATCATACTTCAACTTTCTAGGAGTCAGAGTGTGACCAGTTTGTTTAGCAATCGATCCAGCACTTTCTTGGGAGTTGGAGTCAGTATGTTATATATGAGTATACAATGTGTACTCAATGAAAGATGATAGTGTGTTGACACTTTATGTAAAGGTTATATAGTAGTACATGCATGCCTTTACTTTAACACATTAATTTTCATACAAAGTACAATATGATATAATTAAATAAATTTGTTTAACTAAAAGATTACTAAAGATTTTTTCATAAGCAAAAACATTTATCAAGCATTTGTAAAAGATAATTGCACAACAAATAAACATTTATCTAGCATTTGTAAAGATAATTGCACAACAAATTTTTAGCAAATTGTACAAACAGATAGTAAATAGCCATATGAGTGCGGTCAAATATTCACAGATGGATAAAAAGTGATAATTTAAATAAGATGTCATTCCTATTGATTTCGGTTGCGTCGAACGATGTGTGAAAATGGTCAGATTTATTGAATTGGAGGTTGAATTTTAAAGTTATTTGTATGTTAATATTGGTTAAGCGCAGGAAAAAAATGGCTTCAGACCATTCATGGATGTATTGTAGAATAGTTGATCATATGGTGTCTATGGAGTTTAGGGCCGGAGTTGAGACTTTCATTCAGTTTGCATTAGGGAATCCAAGTGCAGCAGTAGACAGCGAAGGTTGCATGCAATGTCCTTGTATGATTTGTAAAATTTGAAGTAGATTTCACCATGGGAGGTTCAACATCATTTATACTGTAAAGGGTTGTTGAAGGTTATATGAATTGGACATGTCATAGTGAGGAGCTTTAGTCACACGAGCCTAGTAATGTGGAAAGCATAAGTAAGTACGTACAGGCTCGGGTCTATTTGCGCCTCCTCCTCCTAAGGTAGCAGGTATGTGTTAGGATCGGATATTCAGTAATAGCAAAGCTAGAAGGGGGGGTTGAATAGATTTGCAGTGAAAACTTAAGCAATTTAAAAATTACTTCGTATTAAAAGATCTACTCAATCAAAACCCCTTTGATCTGATTCAACATGTGTGAATAAATCAATAAGTAGTGTGTAGACGAAATCCCTATGCATGCATCTAGCGCAACACAATGCAAACCACAAGTCAAACCACAATGCACAAGGGATTTTAGGTGGTTCGGAGATCACACCACGTGACTCCTACGTCCACCCCCCACACAGTGAGGACACACTACTCAACAATTGAGTACAACACACACACACGAGCACAACGGCTCAACCACACACACACACGCTAGATCAGGTTCACAACAGATCAGATCCTCTAGCCTTGATCTGATCCACACACCACGTTGTCTGATGCAAACAAGCAATCATAACAATAATCCACACTTCCACAACATCCACGTACTGATCTCAAATCAGTGCACACACACAGATATATGAAAGTAGTGAAAAGAGAAGAGTTTTGAGATGAAGAATCAAATCCCGATGTAGATCTCTTCTCGTTGGTCGTCCAGAAGACTCCAAGCTTTGTCTTGACAAGTATCAGTTGATGGAGAAGCTTGAACCATGGACGAACCGGCTTCAACTCCGCTTGGAAGGTTGTTCTTCTTTGTTCTGGGTAGAGAGATGAAGCAGGGCAGCAGGAAGAAAGCCTTCTTCTTGACCTTTGCTTAGGGTTTTGGTATGGTGGCTCCTTGCTGCGAAAATAGCCTCATATGATCCATATATAGTGGTGTCCAAGCATAGAGAGTCGTGCTAAAAGGAAACACCAACTTAGGCAACGTTCACACTTTCCATTTCTGAAGACTCTGTACGTCTGTCGACAGGTCATACACTTGCTGTCGACAGGTATCATCAATATGCCAAGTTCCAGAAGTCTGGAGGTTCTTTCGAAGCTCTTGCTCTGTGCATCTGTCGACAGGCGACTTTGTACTGTCGACAGGCACATGTTTTCCAGAACACTGGTTTTCTAACTGTGTGCTTCTGTCGACAGGGACAGATTTGCTGTCGACAGGCAGTTCTTTTCAGAACACTATATGTTGCTGGCTTGCTTATTTGTCGACAGGGGTTTACTTGGCTGTCGACAGGTGCTCTGTCTTCTGACTTTTTCTTGATCTTTCATACTTGTTGTTGGCACATGTCTTGCATAGTATATCTCCTACAATGGTAAACATAATTAGTGAGATATTATGAACAAATATAATCAAACATTGTACCAAGTTATTGTGACAAGTCATTTGTATGAAGATCTCATCCATTAAGCTCAATTTACATTGTTCATCATCTAACCTCAATTCACATTATTCATCATCAAAAACATGTTGTATTATTATTTAGAATGTGAACCCAACATTCTCCCCCTTTTTGATGATGACAAAATTAATCAATTAAGTAAGTGCACAATTGAGTTTTCTCCCCCTTTTGACAACATCGAAAAGCATACTACATATACACATGTATTAGACAAAGAGCAAGGAACTGTGTTTCCAGTCAGTGATCAATAAGTACACACAATTACAAAAAGGGCATCCATTGCATGAGCAAAAGTGAAGGGTAAAGAGATGATGAAGTTAACAGATGGATGACTCAAAGAAGTGGAAGGAAATGAAGCAAAGAACTACTTGACCACATAACTGAATTGTGAAAGATATGAGTGGGAAGGAGTGTTCAAGTAGAATCTAAAGGTTGAGAAGTGGTTTATACACATTGCAAGATGTCATAGACACTAGTATTAAGACACATAAAAATTCTACAATGGTTAAGAGATAATACTCCGGGAATCTCAAGTTATAGCATTTAGGATACATCGTCCAAAAACATATGAACGTAAGATAACCCCTTGAATAAAACCATTAAATAAAATCATATAGCTTAGTTGTGATTTTCAGTTGGTAAAGGAAAGTAATGTCCACATAAACATTTGACAATTGACAACCCATTGCTCTTGATTTAAATCTTGGAGGCTCCACTCTATTTCACGCATTTGAACAATTTCTTTTGTCAAGTTAATGTGGGAAAAGTAGTAATTAGGATCACTTTCACCTTTTGACGTGAAGGTAGACATGAGGGATGCCCATACCCCCAGTTACTCAGTGTAAGTGACCATCATACTATTGTGCAGAGATAATGAAAGGACTTTTTGACGCGAAGACAGACATTTGTGATGCCCATGTCCCCGGTTACTCAGTGATACTCATCATTGCTCTGCCTTTGTCCCATTTTAAATACTTTTTATGAACTTTTGAGTATTTGAAATAGGCAACTTTTCTCAATTTGTTTTTTTTAACAATCAAGGTCAATGGTTATTTAATGTCAATGGTTAATGTAAAACATTAAGTTCAAAAAACCTTCTTACTTATCAAACCATTTTAGAAACATGATAATCCACAAGGGAGTTATTCAAGTGAGTTAGGTTAAAATCATTAGATTTGATCAATGTTTTCTAGATGACACAACCTAGACTCAAGCACAAAATATTATATCAAAATCATTGTGATTAATTCAATGTCTTTGATACCATGTGAATATGAAAGATTGCAATGAATATTAAGTCCAAATTCTCCCCTTGCATCAATAATATGAACATACTCATAAGGTAAGGATTAGAGAAGATGAAGATTTATCATTGAAATGTGTATCTGTCGACAGCAAGGGAGTGCCTGTCGACAGATGCACTCAGACCTGAAAGACTTGGTTCTGGGAGGTCAAGAACTGTGCTTGGCTGTCGACAGACTATTTGGGGCTGTAGACAAGGGCTTTGAAACTTCAGCTTTAAGGCTTTGAATTGAGAGTGATTTGAACCATAAGATTGAAGGATAAATACACATTGAGTATGAAGGGTATCCCTTATGAATTTCGCTCACCTAGCCTTAACTTACTCCCCCATAGAGTGTGCATATGATAACTCATCATTCAAGCATTTGCACACAAAAGAGCATCCATAAGCATGTTCAAAATTTACTCCCCCATAACACATGCATAAAAAGTAGCACATAAGTAGCCTTATGCATAACATGACTTTTGGTACTTGGTGGAGTATCTTACTCACGCATAATGATAGTTTCCAAACAAGCATAACTTGTTTTCCACATGTCATCATTTGATATACCAAGAGGTCATGTGCACAGTTATGCAAGCAAGATGGCATGATTCCAATTGCTAAGAGGCATTGTCATGTGGGGTAGCATTAAGGCACATTTTGCATTGCTCAGATAAGGTAAGAATCCATTTCAATTTCAGCAGTTCAAATATGAAGTGATAAGGAGATTTTACCTGAACAGTCTTCAATCATAGTAAAAAAAAAAAAAAATTTACCTTTGTTCTCCATCATTTCTTGCCTGGCACAGCCAATGTCATGAATCCATTTCTAATTTTTGGCTGCAAGACATCTCAGCTTGTTGATCAAGCTAGTTTTGGGACCCACACTTGCTTGGGTCCTGCAATGACATTAGTGTTAGGATCTAACAATGAAGATTTCAGAATCCAAAGTGATTTGGTTTTTGGATTTCTATTATTTTGTGCAGTTTTCTTGTTCATAGATACATGAAAATTTTGATCTTTATGAACATGATGTTATCCTTGTGTGTATGAACACATGGATTATTATGGAGCTTTGAAGCATGCACAAAATCATGGTTTTTATGCCAACAGTTCTTAGAAATATGACTAATTTTATGACATGTGAAGCATTGGGCTGGTTTGGCATGATTATGACAATGCTGATTTTTATTCCAACAGAATTTAGCAAGATGACCAAGTTTATTGCATTTGAAACAAACAGGTTGAGTACTTACCTGGAGCTTACCATAGTGTGATTGCATTTGCTGGAATCTCTGAGGTCCTTTAGAGTACCTTTCATCACCCTTGGGTTGAGAAGAAGGAGGTGGTACCCTTTGGTATCTCATGGCATGATGTGGAGTTGGAGATTGCCTTGAAGCTTTTTGAGCTGTTGGAGGAGTAGAAACCTTGTACAATCCTGCTTTCTTTTTCGGATTTTCAGTTGTAACAACATTCTTTCTAATTGCTGCATTTTTGTTCAAATTTTTATTTTGTTTTGAACATTTTTCTTATTTTTCACAGAAGCAAGACTTGTGTTTTTCAATTCATTTTGAATCTTCTGTTTTTCAGCTTTTAATGCAACAACTTTTTTTCTGAAGTCTGAAGCTTGTTTAGCATGACATCCAAACCATTTTTCATTTTGTTCTTTTCATTTTCAAATTGAGCAATTTGTTGTTCCAGATCAACAATTTTATTCTTAGAATTGTTCCATTCGTCATCTAATGGTCTGTCATGATACATGCATTCAATCTTCTTTTTCAGATGATTATTTTCCTCAATCAATTGGTTGCATTTCTCTTTTATTTGATGATCATGAGCCATGTTGGAGATTTGTTTGATCAATTGATCATTATCAAATTTGAGATTTTCATTATGATCAATTAATTTTCATTTTGATTTTCAAATCAGAATTTTCAGATTCCACATGATCAAGATCTTCTTTCAACTTAGAAAACTTGATTTCATAGTTTTTGACTTCCTTTTCCAATTTTTCATTCTCCATTTTCAATTTTCATTTTCTTCATAGAATGCTTGAGCATTATCAATTATCATTTCATTCTTTTCTAGATTTTCTTTTAGCTTCTTGTTTTGATGTTTAACAGTTTTAAATTGTTTGCACATGTGCTCATAGCATTCTATCAATTCATCATAAGATATATCATTCTCTGAATCAGAATTGGATATTGATGCATCAAATGGATTTGAATTGATTTACCTGATTCTTGAGAATTTCTTGACACCTTTGACATATGTGATCCTCTAGAGTCGTCTGAAAGAGAAGAGCCTCTTGAGCTTTCATGAGTCATGTAGCATTTTCTTCTCTTCTCTTTCTAGACTTGCATGTTTTCATAGAGGAGACCTGCATTTTATCAACATGATTATCAAACTCAATAATCATTGGTCTATTTATGATACTCGAGAACTTAGACATATTTCTGAGTATGTGTTAGATAAATAAACCAACCAACAGAATCAGATAATCAGATGAGAATCAGAATCAAATATAATCCCAATCAGAGCAATTAACCACACATAAACAGATATGCCAAATCACAATCGATGAACAGAAAAACCCGCTCTGATACCAATTGTTAGGATCGAATATTCGGTAATGGCAAAGCTAGAAGGGGGGGTTGAATAGATTTACAGCGGAAACTTAAGCAATTTAAAAATTACTTCATATTAAAAGATCTACTCAATCCAAACCCCTTTGATTTGATTCAACATGTGTGAATAAATCAATAAGTAGTGTGTAGACAAAATCCCTATGCATGCATCTAGCGCAACACAATGCAAACCACAAGTCAAACCACAGTGCACAAGGGATTTTTAGGTGGTTCGGAGATCACACCACGTGACTCCTACGTCCACCCCCCACACAGTGAGGACACACTACTCAACAATTGAGTACAACACACACACGAGCACAACAACTCAACCACACACACACACGCTAGATCAGGTTCACAACAGATCAGATCCTCTAGCCTTGATCTGATCCACACACCATGTTGTCTGATGCAAACAAGCAATCATAACAACAATCCACACTTCCACAACATCCACGTACTGACCTCAAATCAGTGCACAGACACAGATATATGAAAGTAGTGAAAAGAGAAGAGTTTTGAGATGAAGAATCAAATCCCGATGTAGATCTCTTCTCGTTGGTCGTCCAGAAGACTCCAAGCTTCGTCTTGACAAGTATCAGTTGATGGAGAAGCTTGAACCACAGACGAACCGGCTTCAACTCCGCTTGGAAGGTTGTTCTTCTTTGTTCTGGGCAGAGAGATGAAGCAGGGCAGCAGGAAGAAAGCCTTCTTCTTGACCTTTGCTTAGGGTTTTGGTATGGTGGCTCCTTGCTGCGAAAATAGCCTCATATGATCCATATATAGTGTTGTCCAAGCATAGAGAGTCGTGCTAAAGGAAACACCAACTTAGGCAACGTTCACACTTTCCGTTTCTGAAGACTCTATACGTCTGTCGATAGGTCATACACTTGCTGTCGACAGGTATCATCAATATGCCAAGTTCTAGAAGTCTGGAGGTTCTGTCAAATCTCTTGCTCTGTTCATCTGTCGACAGGTGACTTTGTGCTGTCGACAGGCACATGTTTTCCAGAACATTGGTTTTCTGACTGTGTGCTTCTATCGACAGGGACAGATTTGCTGTCGACAGGCAGTTCTTTTCAGAACACTGTATGTTGCTGGCTTGCTTATCTGTCGACAGGGGTTTGCTTGGCTGTCGACAGGTGCTCTGTCTTCTGACTTTTCTTGATCTTTCATACTTGTTGTTGGCACATGTCTTGCATAGTATATCTCCTACAATGGTAAACATAATTGGTGAGATATTATGAACACATATAATCAAACATTGTACCAAGTTATTATGACAAGTCATTTGTATGAAGATCTCATCCATTAAGCTCAATTTACATTGTTCATCATCTAAACTCAATTCACATTGTTCATCATCAAAACATGTTGTATTTATTATTTAGAATGTGAACCCAACAGTATGTATATTTGAATTTGTAAGTATTTGTATAGTCGTTATTTATATTCTTTAACATTTTATATTGTAATAGGACCGAGTCCCTCTACGCCTACTGTCACGCCCCGACGCGGAATATCGGAATGCGAGGCAGTTGCAAGTAAACAGGTACAGAGCAAATACTAGACATCAAACTGTTGAGCAACTACCCCTAAGAAAATATAAGATTTTGTAGATTTAGCATATATCATGTTTTTGCTATGACAAAACTTTTAAATAGACTTTCTACAGAGTAAATATATCAATTACATATCACAAAAATATATATATATACAATAGTGTGACAAACTCCATCTCAAGATTTTTCTAAGTCCACAGACTCTCCCTATGTCATACTGAATCCGACTTGAGACTTCGACTGCTAACTCTGACTCCTTCAGAATCGAAGTTAAAAACCACTTAGGATTTTTTCTAAGTCCACACCAATATTCATAATTCGACTGTCAACTCCGACTTATATAGTCGAATACTTCATAAAGTTAACTACATAATCCGACTGTCAACTTCGACTACTACAGTCGAATGCTTCAGAACTCTAATTCCTCAGTATCCAACTTCTAAAGTCGAATTGCCTTTATTTCCTCAGAAGTCAAATCCTAACTTCTCCAATAGTAGAATTATTCCAGTTTCAACTTCGACTTCTAGAGTCGAATTATAATCTTTCTGAGAAGTTGAATCATTCATTTCATTCCAGACTTGTATTCTAGTATAATATCTATTAAAGTCGAATCATTCTTCAACTTCCATAGTCGAATTGCATATTCCTTTGTATCTGACATCACTGTCAGTTCCGTACTTAGTGTTTTTTTGAACCTTCCAGTTCAACAATTAGTGTAATCTTGTTTCCTAATCATCTTTTGACATTATTTCTGATAAACTTTTCAATGATCAAATATATTGCTGATCCATCAAAATATCATTATTTTATTATTATTTTTCTGACAAGATAAGACATATTATACTTAAACTATTCATCCAAAAATGTTTAGATTATTTTTGCAACTCTTTATTCAAACTGAGCTGTTTGCTTCATGAAAATGATTCGGATTTTGTGGATACAGAAGAGATAGTGCATTTATTACATTTCAGGCACATGGCATCTGACAGAGGTTCACCTACCACTGTCAGACCCATACCTTACCTTCTTAGTACAACTGTCTGTCCTTCTTTCTATCTGAAAAGCATGACTATACGAGGTTTCCATACCTCTTCTTTTTCTCTCTGACTCACCTACCTCAAAGGTATGGTGATACTCTTCCTTTTGTCTTGTCTTTGCTGCAGACATTTATTGAAGCACATTTTCATCATGCTACCTTCACAGTCCATTTAATGAGAAGTTGATCCTCTATCTGTGAAGCCTCAACCCTCGTCTGAAGACATTGGAAAGAAGCAAGACAGAAGGACCCATGGACAACAAGCCTTGCAAAATCCAAAGGATCCTAGAGCTCTCTTGAAATGGGCAAATTCCAACGGCCATCTTTCAAACGGCTATATTTGAAGCTATATAAAAGAAGCTGAAGTTTGAAATAAGAATAGACATAGAGATATCAAGTGCAATTCAACTCTAGTGAGCTGAATACTTACAATTCTCTCAAGCCAAGAAATCTCACAAGCCCTCTTCCAAGCCACAAGTTGGAGAGCTCCCCTTTCAGCAAGATTCTCATCAGCTCTCCTTGTTTCCACAGAAGTCTTATGTCCGGGTGGCAATCTGTAATTGCATACTTTTTTCTGAAGTCCACCCTGCTCATTCAGAAAGGATTTGAGTTTCAACTCCAATCTGTTAACTTTTTTGAATTGTGTGTTTTTGCTCATTCTTGAAGCAAACACACAAGAGTCATTTATTTCTTTCTTCTGTGTAATTTCAGCAGGAGGTGTGTTCCTGCTTACCCCTCTTGTGAAGGGAAGGCCTTGTGGAAGGCAGTTCTTTGTACCCCTGTTTAGGGAAGACTTGCTTGGTAGCAAGTGGGTTTGTATTACCTCTCAAGGGTGAGAGAAGGCCAAGTTATTGGCAGATAGTGGAAATCTCAAGTGGTTGGCTTGAGGACTGGATGTAGGAAGGGCCGAACCAGGATAAATCCTTGTGCATATTTGTGTGATTGTTTCCGCCTAGTTCACACTTGAATCACACACACCACACTAAGTACTAATGAAGTTATTTAGTGTTGTGCAATTTCAGAAGAAAATTTTTAAAGCCAAGACGTCCTATTCACCCCCCCTCTAGGACATCTATAGTGACATTTCGATCCAACACAAACCATTGCACAATGAATAATAATAAAGAAAATTCTTCTCATTAACAACTTTCTAATGTCTAGTTACAACCACTAATATCATAGCCAATCTATAGGGCCCAATTACATTGAATAAAAGCAAAAGACTAAACTGACACTCTAACATAATGCTAAGACACTAGGGTGCTCATAATGTCACTCCTGGTCGTTCCCGTCCTCTTGAGTGTATAGTTCTCCTCGATCTCACCTGAGATCACAACGACAAATAACACAGGGTGAGCGATAACGCCCAGTAGGACTTAAATCTCAATAGTCAAGCAGGCTTTAAATAATTAATGTATTAAAAGATAGAGTAACTAATGATAGAGTGAGAGAGTCAAGTAAAAGATAGCAGGATAGCACATAAACGAAATAGTACAACTTTCCAAATATAGCACAAGTGTCGAGCATAGCACCAAATAGAAAGATGGCCATAGCACAAATAGCACAAAGTATAGCAATATCACAATGAGTATAGTATAGCACTTTTGTCAATAGACAATGAGAGAACATAGCACTTTTTGATTGTCATTTAGATAGTCGAGATAGATAGCACTCGAGTGTAATGCCAACACTCTGATCATTTAACTCCCATGGGCACTAGCACTTTCGGGCACACATCCCAGGATGAGATCGGGCTCTTTATATATTGCCAGGCATTGGTTATATTGTTTATCTTTAGACAATCAGTCAATGGCCAATAGAAAGTACCAAGAAATAGATGAGAGTACTAGATGAATAGATGAGATAGTAGAGTGAACGTGAATAGATGAGCGAGTAGAGTATAGATGAGAACTAGTGGACATTGCACATGAAACGTCGAGTAACGAGCGATAGTAACAGTTGCACAACACTCGCGTTCGGTGTTGGCAGTCAGGTGGAACTCATGACCCTACCACTGGCCATGTTAAGCACAGGTTCAGAGGTCCGACGTGATTCAAGATAAGAGCGAACTTCTAATAGCCGTTCGGATCATGTTGATCCCTAAAGGGTATAATAGGTATTAGGGTACAACCGGCTCATCGACCATGTGGGAATCCATGGACAGAGGAGACTTACAGAGGCCTTGAACAAAGACTTACTAGTCCGACGAAGGAGTATCCGATGGAGAGTTCGTCCAAGTCAAGAGAGAGTGTGTATATAGAAACAAGTGCTCGACGTTCTAGAGGAATTCTAGAACAGTGGTGCATCGGTAACGGTATTCCCAAAACATCGCGAGAAATGTAGACAAGTCTATTTAAAATATGGCAATTTAATTACATAAATTACTAGATGTATTATGAGTTAATTACATGCCAAGTTAAGCCATAATTGGATGGTTCAAGTGTATGCATGTGTCATGAAATCAAAACTAGAACAAGTCATGTGCATGTTTTTTTTTTTAAAATAAGACATTTATGTTCAGATTATAACATGTATATTTACTGCGTATATGATTGTTAACAAAGGGTATGAACACTGTAACAAGTGTTAGCAATAAAAGTTATGGGTTTTCAACCAAAAAGCCAGAACGCGATGCACCCTTGTAAGGGTCGCGACGGGGTTCAGGCAGAACGTGACATAGCCTTGTACAGATCGTGACGTCTTGTCAGTTCAGGCAGGTAGGTCGCGACGGGGTCGCATGAGGGTCGCGACGGGCTCTTCAGATCGGGCAGCAGATCGCGATGACAGGCCCTGTCGCGTTCAGATCGCGACGGAGGGCTCTGTTGTGATGGCCTTGTGAACGCGGCCTATCAGGCCATCACGTTCACAGGGTCTACGCCCCAGTCCGACAGGGAAAAGACATTACATGGGATTGCGGGCCAGAACTTACCATATTTGACACAGCATGATTCATAAAATCATAACTAATTGTACAAGCAATGAAAAATCATGAAACTAGTTGCGAATTGATCTAGACATGCATGGGTACTTACAGTAAATAGGAATTTGAAAACAGACATGGTTTCAGCATGATACTTCACGAAGAACATGGGACAGTACACAGTTAAGGCAAAAGATTTAATTCATGATGTAGGGTTGATGAAAATTAGGGCTTTCAAGGGCAAAAGATGCCTAACATCCATCAGTTCTGACAGTAAAAATCTCATGGTATGAGGACGAGTATGCATGAAGATATGAATTTAAGAAAAGGGTTCGGGGTCATGAAGTTCACAGAACTTTGAAAATTTAGAACAAAATATTTGCTCCATGGAAAAATATGAGACAAGAGGGCTTTGATTCCTGAGGTTTAGATCAACCTACAGACGAAATTAATTTAGTTTTTCTCGTGAGAATGCCTACCTTTGATCGTTTTACTCTTCTAGGGCTAGAACTTGAAGAACGAGGTTTATGGCTTGAGAGCTCCTTCTCCCCACGAGTTCTCCTCCTCCTTGGCCTCTCTTCCTGGTCCAGAAACCCTTGGCAATGAGCTAGGGCCGGCTATGAAGGTTTAAAAAGAGTATATATGTCTCTTGTATTTCTAATTCCTAATAGGACTCTAATTCCTATTAAATTTCAGGATTTCCTATTTCTCTCACCCTTTCCAAGCTTGAGAACTTCTAATTGGGTTAGGATGGGAGCTAAATTCGTGGCCAAGCTACTGGGGTAGGTTTAGGAATCCAATTCTAACTCAAATTAGCTGTTTAATGTATTAATTGCCCTTTTTTTATTTAAGTAATAATTTAGTTACGAATTTAAGGTATTTTCCTATTATTCTTCTTTTAAAAGTCTCTATTTCGGTCCACTAATTTCTAATGGGTCAATTTAACAAAGACCATTACTTCTTTTCATTTAATGGGTTTTATTTAATTCTCTTTTATTTGATTTTCTAATTGCTTTTATTTTTATTATTATTAAATTTTTATTTCTTGAAAAATCCAGGTTGCTATACCTACTGTGCCTCCTCCTCTCGTGACTTCCTCAGGTCCTTCTACAGGTATATATAAATGTAAATCATGGAGGTTAAAGTGTGTATATATATATATATATATATATATATATATATATATATATATATATATATAATTCTATCAGTCAAATTTTTGTACAGGACTTAGTGCTTCTACACCTCCAGTTTTTGTAGCAGGTGCATCTACGGTGCCATAGGCAGAGGATGCTGTTAGTCTGCAGGAGGGAGGAGGCAGTTTTTATGATGCCACTATGTGGGAGGTGTGGATAAATGGGTACATAATAAATTTATATGTATCTTATATTAAGGGTAGTTATTTAGTTCATAAATTTATTATAACAAATTACATAATTACAGGGATAAAATAGATCCTGCCCAGGCGTCTCAATTCATCACAAGATCAATTCAGAGACCTTTTCCTGGGCCTATTCATAGATTCAACAATTTCCCAATGGACGTCCAGGAGTTGTTGTATCAGATGTTCGAGGTATGTAATTTCTTATTATAATCTATTTGTTTTCTTACTCCTACATTCAGTAAACTAACTCTTATATGTATAGAGTAATCATCTATTCATGCGTCTCTCGGACGAGGCATGGTCTCGATCAGTATGGATGGCCACTGCTCAGTCAAATTTTAAACATCTGTTGTATAATGCGAGGAAAAATGCATAGAGAGTTTTTCAGAGTCTAAACCCGACTCTTTGGAGGGAGCGTGCACCGACATGGATGAGGAGAGACTACTGGCAACGTTTGTGCAACATATGGGCCGAGGAGAGGTGGCATGAAACCTCCACAACAATGAAAGTGAATCGGGCCGCCAATCTAGAGGCCAACAAGCATAAAAGTGGGTCCGTCTCCTTTGCAACCCATCAGTCCAGATTGGTAAGTCATATGTCTGTTGTGGTATACTTTATTTATATAGATACTCATTTATGCAATGTTTTTCTGTAAAATAGGAAAAGGAGCTAAAATGGCCTTCGACATTTCAAGAGGTATTTGATAAGTTGCATAAGAAGAAGGGGACGGATCAGTACGTTAGCGAAAAAGCCCAAGAGGTTGCGGTAAATATTTACAGTCTTTTCACTATTTATTTTTTCTCATTACAGATTAATATTAATTGACAATTTTATTTTTTATAGGAGTCATATAGCCAACATATGATAGAGAAGTACGTCGGGGAGGAGGAGCAGCCACAGTTAGATCTTGAGGTATGGGTTGCGGCATCTGGTGCCCAAAGAAAGGCCATGTGTATGGTTTTGGGCATAGTATGGATATGAGCAGGTTGTTATTTGGCGCCTCGAGTTCATGATCACAGGAGACTAGTGCATTCACCACACCTTGTGCTCCAGGTACTGCTCCCAGTGAGGTGATGGGTTCATTCGAGATGAGATCTCTAGTTTGGAGTCTCGTTTGGTCCACACGATGCATACGTAGGTGTCCAACGCTGTCCAGGCCTCGCTCTCCCAGGCTCTAGCCTAGGCTTTCTCTCAGGCCCTCTTCTAGGCCAACATTCCTGCTCAGGTAGCGTCATCGACATCAGCACGGGCCACTCATGTGAGTAAATTGATTTTATTTTAATTTCTCTATTCTAACAGTCATTTTTTTAATCACTAAGTTTAAAACATCAAAGCTTAGGTTCAAGGGTCCAAAATAAGGAATACCTATCATACTGGAGTCTGATTTATTCCAACACGGTCGGGCTGAAGA
Organism: Colocasia esculenta; assembly: GCA_014218235.1. NCBI lineage: Eukaryota > Viridiplantae > Streptophyta > Magnoliopsida > Alismatales > Araceae > Colocasia > Colocasia esculenta. The sequence goes on from CM024754.1 coordinate 129,558,097, forward strand.
GCATGACTTGTGGAAACTGACAAGGTTCAAATCGGACTTCCGGTTTGCACATGACGCTCAAATACACAATTGTCAAATTAATTACTTAGAAACTATTGAACTCGGGTTTAGGGGTCCAAAGTTAGATTTACTAATTCGATCGGCATCTGATTTGTTCCAACACAACTAGGGTGATGAGTGTGACTTGTGGAAACTGACTGAGTTCAAATCAGACTCCTGGTTTGAGCTTAGCACTCAAATTCACATTAAAGAAGTTAGTTTAGTTAAAAAATGAAGAACTTAGATTTGAGGATCCAAAATTATAAATACTTATTTGATTGGCCTCTGGTTTGTTCCAGCACGGTCGGGGCGATGAGCGTGACTCATGGAAACTAACAGAGTTCAAATTGGACTCTCAATTTGAGCTCGGCACTCGAAATCACATTAAGCAAGTTAGTTTAGTTAAAAAATGAAAAACTTAGGTTTGGATGTCCAAAATTAGAAATACTAATCTAATCGGCCTTCGACTTGTTCCAGCACGGCCAGGGCAATGAGTGTGACTTGTGGAAAGTAACGGAGTTCAAATCGGACTCCCAGTTTGAGCTCAGCACTCGAACTCACATTAAGCAAGTTAGTTTAGTTAAAAAAATAAAAAACTTAGGTTTTTGGGTCCAAAATTAGAAATACTAATCCGACCAGCCTCTGATTTTCTCCAGCATAGCCAGGGTGATGAGTGTGACTTGTGAAAATTGACGGAGTTCAAATCGAACTCCCGGTTTGAGCTCGCCGCTCAAATTCACATTAAGCAAATTAGTTTAGTTTAAAAATGAAGAACTGAGGTTTGAGGGTCCAAAATTAGAAATAGTAATCCGATTGACCTTCGATTTGTTCCAGCATGGCCGGGGCAATGAGTGTGACTCATGGAAACTGACGGAGTAAAAATTGGACTCCCAGTTTGAGCTCGACGCTCGGACTTACATTAAGCAAGTTAGTTTAGTTAAAAAATAAAAAGTTAGGTTTGGGGTCCACAATTAAAAATAATAATCTGATCGGCCTTCAATTTGTTCCAACATGGCCAGGGTGATCAGTGTGACTTTTGGAAACTGACATAGTTCAAATCGGACTCCCGATTTGAGCTCGGCGCTCAAATTCACATTAAGCTATTTGGTTTAGTTTAAAAATGAAGAACTTATGTTTGAGGGTCCAAAATTAGAAATACTAATCCGATTGGCCTCTGGTTTGTTCCAGCACGGCCGGGGCGATGAGTGTGACTCATGAAAGCTGATGGAGTTCAAATCGGACTCCTAGTTTGAGCTCGGCGTTCGAACTCACATTAAGCAAGTTAGTTTAGTTAAAAAAATAAAAAACTTAGGTTTAAGGGTCTAAAATTAGAAATACTAATCCGATCGGCCTTCGGTTTGTTCCAGCACGACCTGTGTGATGAGTGTGACTTGTGAAAACTGACGGAGTTCAAATCAGACTCCTGGTTTGAGCTCGACGCTCAAATTCACATTAAGCAAGTTAGTTTAGTTTGAAAATGAAGAACTTAGGTTTGGGAGTCCAAAATTAGAAATACTAATCCGATTGTCCTCCAGTTTGTTCTAGCACGACCAGGGCGATGAGTGTGACTCATGAAAATTGACGGAGTTCAAATCGGACCCCCAGTTTGAGCTCGACGCTCGAACTCACATTAAGAAAGTTAGTTTAGTTAAAAAATAAAAAACTTGGGTTTGGAAGTCCAAAATTGGAAATACTAATCCGATCGGCCTCCAGCTTGTTCCAGCATGGCCAGGGCAATGAGTGTGCTTTGTGGAAATTGACGGAGTTCAAATCAGACTCCCAATTTGAGCTTGGCGCTTGAACTCACATTAAGCAAGTTAGTTTAGTTAAAAATAAAAAAACTTAGATTTGTGAGTCCAAAATTAGAAATACTAATCCAATCGGCCTCCGATTTGTTCCAACAAGGCCAGGGCAATGAGTGTGACTTGTGGAAACTCATAGAGTTCAAATCGAACTCCCAGTTTTAGCTCGGCGCTCGAACTCACATTAAGCAAGTTAGTTTAGTTAAAAAATAAAATAAAAAATATATTTGGGCAGTCCAAAATTAGGAATAATAATCCGATTGGCCTCTGGTTCATAGAATGGGTGCCTTAATTTAATATTTGAACCTCTTATAAAGATATCTTATGATAAGTAGTCTATCTATTAATTATATATATTATAATATAAATAATATAATATTAAGCAATTAAGTACAAGAAACATAAAACTACATTAAATGTACCTATTTTTTTTTATCTTTCTACACGAATATGTATGATAATTTATTTAATAATAAACTTTTTCTTATCTTGTTTTCATTCTTATCTGCTTTCTAAAACTAAAATAATAAGAAGTTTTTATGAGTTCGTGACTCTATCTAATCTAATACAAGAGGGATTCATCGTAAAAGTCACAGTCGAAGAAATCAGTGTGACTTGTGAAAACTGACGAAGTTTAAATCAGACTCCTTGTCTTATTTCAGAGTTTAAATTTATATTCATCAAATTAGTTTAGTTTAAAAATGAGTGAATTATATAGAAAAATAAATTCTAAAAAATTAAATTATTTATTTATTATAGTATTTAATTTTAATTTATTATTTTTATATATCTATTGTAGGTTCCTTCATCAAGTGGTGTCGGAGGAGACAAGGACGAGGAGGATGCAGAGGATCCATGATTTTCTTTCATTATTATGGAAATTTTATGTATTATTATGGACATTTTATGTATTATTATTGTGGACATTTTATATTATTATTGACATTTTATGTAATAGTGGACAATTTTATTTTTATTATATGTACACATGTTATATTTTTGATATATATATATATATATATATATATATATGAAAAAATATTAAACAATTAGAGACCGATTAGCAACCGATTATATCAGTCACTATTTCAGTCACTATTTTGTGACTGAAAATATCGGTCACTAGTTCAGAGTATAGCGACCGACATATTTCAATCACCATTTGGGTCACTATTTTGTGACTGAAATAGTGACCGAAATATTGCAGTCGCTGTATTGTTTTAGAGACTGAATAGAGACTGAATTGCTACAATCTCTGATCTATGATTGATTAGTGACCGAAAAGTTTTGGTCACAATATTGTGACAAAAAATTCTACATCGACAGATTCAGTCACTAGTCGATCGCAATTCGATCACTATTTCTGTTAGTAACTGAATTGTGACCGAATAGTGATCGAATTATCGGTTGCTATTTGTATTTTTTCTTGTGGTGACTCCAGAGCAAAAGAATGCTCTGAAAGAACAGTGGAAGAAGGACAAGAAGGCCTTATTCTTAATCTATCAAGGGTTGGATGAGGCAAATTTTGCGAAGATTGCCAAGGCGACATCGAGCAAGCAAGTCTGGGATATCTAAGACATAGTCTACAAAGGTGTAGAACCAGTGAAGCGAATTTGCCTTCAAACTCTGAAGACTGAATTCGAGGCTACTCATATGAAGGAGGATGAGAGCATCTCCGATTATTCTTCATGATTAGTTGTGATCGTGAATCAGATGAAGTGGAATGGTGAAAAGATCAATGGCATCCGTGTCATTGAGAAAATGCTTCGGTCACTCACATCGAAGTTTGAGCATGTGGTCATTGTCATCGAGGAGTCCAAGAACATGGAACCTCTTAGTCTTGAAGAGCTCGTGGGATTGTTGCAAGTTCACAAGCAACGAATCCAATTGATGTCTCAATGAACTATGGTGGAGCAAGCATTAGAGTCTAAATTGACTCTAAATGATCAAAAGAAAGGTGGTGGAAGAAGTAACAATTATGCAAGAGGTCATGGTCGTGGAAATCAACAAAACCATAATAATCTCCCACATAAAGATTCTAATACTAGTCGAGGTAAAGGCAAGTATACAAGTAACTGTAGAAATATAACGTGCTACAATTGTCACAAGTTTGGGCATTTTGCATTTGATTGTTGAAGCAGAAAGATAGATTGATAAAATAAATCTAACTTTGTAGAAGCTTCAAATACTGAAATCAATCTAACTTTGTAGAAGCTTCAAATACTGATGAGGATCCTACTCTTCTCCTTGCATGAGAAGAGAATCTCGAGCAACAAATTGTGTGGTTTTTTGATTCAGGAGCAAGCAACCACATGTACGGGAGAAAGGAGCTCTCCATTAATGCCCATGGTAGTGTTAGTTTTGGAGATTCATCTAAGCTAGCAATGGAAGGCAAAGCAAAGATCAAAATCTTCCAAAAGGATAGTACACCTCGATACATTTCTAATGTATATTATGTTCCTAGCATGAAGAGCAATATCTTTATGTTGGAACATGCAAGAAAAAAAAAGGGGTGGGGGTGGAGAATGTTGGAACATGTATGTAAATTTTGTAATTTAAAAAATGATATTTAATTTCAACTTTTGATGATGACATAATAATAATCAATTTACAATATTCATATGATAAGATACTCAATCACTACTTTTATCAATTTATCACTTATAAATAGTTTAGACACTACACACTTCACTGTCTATAAACAGTCACTTCGTCATATATGAACCAATCATTTTATCATGCACAAAGCTTACTTTGTCATATATGAAGCTCGCTTTGTTATATGCGAAGGCTCACTTCATCATATACGAAGAAACATTTCATCGTATATGAACAAGTACTTTGTTATACTAAATGTATTCAAATAACACAAGTCATTAACATTTGTGCACCACATCATATTATTCTTATGATTAAATAATTTACGATATTTGTGTGTTAATGATCAATGACCATATTATCTTGATTCATGATCTAATTTTTGTTCAAAATAATTCATGAATATATTTCATTGATTCATGATCTAATTTCTATTCAAAATAATTTGTAAATAAATTTCTTTTTGTGAATAGTACAGAGACTATGTCTCTTGAAATTACACACACAATTACTTACGATACTCTAAGTCTCATTTAAACATTGTGTTATATAAAGTTTGTCATTTCAGAATCCTAGACATGTATAAAGTATAAAACAAAGTCTTCGTCTGATGTTTCAGAAAAAGCCTTTGACACATGTGTAGACGCGAGATTTGGCCCATCCCCGCGTGGCTCTTTGGCCCATTAAGCCTCGTTTGACCGTTTGTTGACCTGCCTCGGATGCCATGTAGACGGCAGCATCGATGGCCGCCGACTACTGGTTGGCAGCAATCCCCCTTGACGTTGACCCATACAGACGTCCACATCCCTGGACGTCTGCATGCGGTTTGCGGCAGGATCGCGTGACGTTAACCTGGTTTACCTGGTCTGTGCAACAACCCCGAGAATATAGCCCACTTGCGTCTTTCTCTCGCCCATGCACTGCATGGGGCTGTTCCCAACGGGCATATGGGCCACCTTGGCACCCCCTTGACTCAGTAAAAAGCCTACTTGGCCTCTCCCCATTGGTTGGAGTCTTTATACTTGGATTGCCATGTGTACAAGTGTGCTTCTTCACACTTAGCATCCTAGGCACTCTAACCCCAAGCTCCACTGTCTATATAACATTCCCTTGAGCCCTCTGAACCAGGGGAGAGAGGCTGGACATCCACATGCTGAAGCTTTGAGAGAGGAGAGATAAATTGCACTCAACCCTCCACAACTCCAACTCTTCTTCGTCTCACACATTAGAACGTCTAGGAGGTTTCTTCCAGAGCTGGAGGAGCCCTGCAAGGAGCTGCAACGCCATCAAACGAGGATCTACACCTCCCCCCTCTCTCTTTCCTTATTTGCTCTTTAGTTATTTGCATGCCACACACACTTTCCCATTCACTCTAGGCACATAGGGCACCTTCCTATACACCTAGAAAGGGGTTTCCCAACCAAAAACGGAGGGAAGAAGGGTGGTCATAACACTTGGCCACCCCTCTTCTCAAGTCCGCAACCAGTACGAGACTCGCCTTTTGGGCTTTTCTCTTTTTGTTTTGAACATTTACTACACTGCATTTGAGTCTAATAGAGCTTTGTATGTGGCAGGAACACTGTGAAGAAGACCGTGGAGCTCTCTTCTTTTGGCCGGCCGAAGGACGAGAAGTCGAAGCCCCCAATCTCAATCCGCCACGCGAGGTAGCCTCACTGACACGACCGTCATACTTCCTTGGGCACAGGTAAGGCCCTGGCGATCACATCTCTCCACTTTCTTTGCTGGTTTTCTTTGTTCTCTCCTTAGTCAACTCAGTCAACAAAAAGGGGTCAACAAAGTCAACCTTCATCCCTTCATCGCCACCGAGGGATCAGCTACGTTCGTCATCCTCCGGAGGACATCCCCGACAGTCACCGGGGTGCCGAGAGGGGAACGGATCGTCCACAACATGTCGAAAAACCTTTTAACTAAATCATCAGAGCAACACTACACATATCTACCAACTATACAGTTTATCTTATACATATGAAATTGTGTAGAATTTTTTCTACGAAACATTTATTGACATTACATAAAGTAGGTAGATGCCAATATTTGAATTAGTTGACAACAATGTTTACCTAGAGGGGGGGGGGTGAGTAAGATAAACAAAAATCTGAAAGACAAAATCACCACTTGAAACTTTGGTTAGTGTAAATAAAGCATGTAATAGAAATTAAAGGCGCAGAAGCAATTACATATAAGAACACAAACATTTATCTAGATTCGACCCTTCTAAGATGGAAGTCCTATGTCCAGTCCCTAAGCACACTCTTGGGATTTCACTAATCAGGGTACAACTCCCCCAATGATATACAATACCTACCCCTGTTGATCTTCTTCTAGATCTTTCCGGGCAAGAGGCACTACAAAAAAAATCAATTTAGCAATCGATATTGCGACCGACATTTTCAGTCACTATTCAGTCACAAATTGGTGACCAATTAGTGGCTAAAATAGTTCGGTCATTAAACAAACATTATAGTGACTGAACTAAAATCGGTCACCAATTTGTGACTTAATAGTGACTGATTAAAATTTGGTCACCGAATTTCACCATTTTTCGAAAATGGAGCAAACTTTTGTGACCGAATATTTTCGGTCACCAATCAGTCACAAAGTTGTCACCGATTAGTGATTGATGTTTTTCAGTCACAGATTTTTGTGACCGAATATTTTCAATCACTAATCGGTCACAAATCTATGACTGATTTCATTTCGATCACATATTTTCACGGTTTCCCAGGTACGAAGCAAAATCTTGCGACCAAATTTTTTCAGTCACTAATCGGTCACAAATCTGTGACCGATTAGCGCCTGAAAGTATTCAGCCGTTATAGCTGAGAAATTTAGAGACTTGATAGTGACCAAACTTTATCGGTCACTATTTTTCCCTTGTTCTTCTATTTCTGCTCTCTCTCTCTCTCTCTCTCTCTCTCTCGTTCGCTGTTGTGGGACGCCACACGCTGCCGTCACCCCCATCAGATGCCATCGTCACTGCCGTCAGATGCCGTCATCATTGCCGTCGAACGCCGTCGTCACTGTCGCCGAAGCTGCCATTAGATCCCACGAGAGTCATCGTTGTCTTCTCCTCCAAGAAGCCCTCTCTCTCTCTAACTCTCTTTCTCTCTCTGTCTCTCTTTGTGTGGTAGCTGACAGTGTGGGGGGGTGTTCCCAACTTTGGGGGACGGGGGCTCGGAGGATGGGGGGCAATGTGGGGGTGGGAGAGCGGGGGGGGGGGGGGGGGCTTGTTGGTGTGGGTCAGCGTGGGGGTGTGGGAGGGGGGGGGCTGGCAGTGTGGGGGTGGGAAAGGGGGGGGGGCTCGGTGCTGTGGGGCAATGTGGGGCGGGGGGGTGGCACTGTGAGCTTGAGGGAGGGGGGGGGGGCACGACAGGTGGGAGGGGGCAGTGTGGAGGTGTGGGGGGGGGGGCGTAGTTTGAGGGTGGGGGAGGGGGGGCACGGTAGGTTGGTGGGGGTAGTGTGGGTCGGGGGTGAGGGTTGGGGGAGGGGGGTACAACGGGTAGGTGGAAGGGCAGTGTCGGTCGGGGCTGGGGGGGGGGGGGGGGGCAATGTGGGGGTGGGGGGGGGAGGGTTCGGTGGTGAGAATGCTTCTTTCTTCACCTTTTTTGGGGTAACCTTCAATTTTGTAGGAAAGATAAAATTCGCCTTCCTTTTTGTTTTGAGGAGAGCCAACAATATGACTATGATGTTCTTCATTGTTCTTTGCAACTTTCTAATATTTTGAGCCGTCTCAAAATTGCTCATCTCATGAGCTTCATCCTCATTATTCCAACAAATCAACTTATTTTCAGATGGACTAATCAATCAAGATTCTGTTTGACCTGTTAAAAATAAAAAAATAGAATTATATGTCACAACAAAGAAAATCTAGCATAGGATGATACATTTTATTTTGTTTGATTTGTAAAAAATTTAGCATAGAAAATCCACAGCATCTAAGGTCTAACTAGAACTACATATCAAAGATCTAGTCCAAACCATAGAGCCAACAATCCACAAGAAATCCCGAGCGAGTCACTATCAATGTAACCCAGTGTAGAGACCTGACCCTCAACGACCAGCACATAAGCCATGATTTGTTCCAAAGGCCAAAAACTTAGATCTCAAAGACCCATAACATAGGAACACTACCAAAATTCCAAGACAATTGGTTCATGCAAATACTCGGATTATTCAACTCATCGCAGTGTGCTAAACATCAGACCACAGTACCTCTAAAATGGAGCTTGAATTCCAAAAATTATGAAGAGCAGTGGAAATGAAATATGAAAATATTGCCAACATGAGAAATGTTGTAATTTAAGCAAGCATTTTAGGGATATATCATTTATGGCTAAACTATCCCAAACAGGCAAGATATACCCAAGAAACTAAACCTCTATCAAAATAGGAACCTCTCACGTACAGGTTCACTCTCCATACAAGAGCTCCCAATCCCATTGTTGGATTAATTCTGAATTTAAATCTAACTGTATATCTAACTCACGACTATTCGGATCAGAAATATAATTACTAAAAATAAATAATAAAAAAATAACAGAGGCAGCACAATCTATTCCGGCTCATCTAACCAAGCATGGATATAAAAATGTCTATTCTAGATGAGGCACCTAAACTCATAGTCAATGATCATACAATAAAAGAAGAAGGGATCATGTACATCAAAATAATGCAAGATGATCACTATACATCCAGAAATTACATGTCACCTTGAAACTTTTATTTCTTTATATGAAAAGACTAACCTGACATTCTATCAGTCAACTGTTAACGAAGGCAGTGTGAAGATTGGGGGGGGGGGTTGACGTTTATTCTTTTAGTGTTTATAGGATTTTGTTTAGAATTTTTATTTATGTGAAAATATGCCAAATTATTATTAGATTAATTCTTGTGAAGCATGTGTGTTATTAGAAGTGTTAGAATAATTCATCTTATTAGTTTCAGTACTCTAAGCATGTTTTAGGGTTACTAAATTCATATATCCCTATTATAAGATTTATTATGTAATATAGAATATTATCTTGATCATTTCTTTAAAAATTAGATCTATGATTTACTGTGTATGATCAACATATAGTTAAAAAATGATCATGTTTTGATCACTGTAAAAGTAATTATGAATTTTTGAAGTCTATATTATCATGTGATGCAGTTTGTTTTAATTTTATTTAAATAAGTGATTATCATCATTTTTATGGTTTATGCTTTCTATTTAATCGATGTGAGCTAGGTTGTGTAAGTGCAACCTAACACTACACACATCTTAGGAGAGCGTGTTAATCCCGTGTCAATGAACCTTCCCATTCAAGACTTTGAGATTGATGTGCATGTTCTCATTTTGAATGATGAGAATGTGTATATCTAACTCAAAAGTCTTGAATTGTCCATTTTGATCAGTCTATGAGTGTTTGATCACAGTTAGGTGATTATTTATTATGTGTTTGTATTATTTGTTGAAAATTTTGATTGCGTCTACTCACTTTTCTCTGATATACTTTTATTGATTTAAAATATTTTTTAACCACTTATTAGTAAGTTTTTAAGAAAATATCTTAATCAATAAATATTTTTGGTATATCGTAGAGGTGTGGGAAGATGCTACTGAAATTTTCAGCAATTGTACAAACACATAGTAAATGGCCATCTGAGTGTGATCAAATATTCACAGATGGGTAAAAAGTGATAATCTAAATAATATATCCTTCCTATTTATTCATTTCGGTTGCGTCGAATGATGTGTGAAAATGGTCAGACTTATTTTATCTGAGTTTGAATTTTAAAGTTATTTGTATGTTAATATTGTTGAGTGCAGAAAAAAATGGCTTTAAACTGTTCATGGATGTATCGTAGAATAGTTGATCATGTGGTGTTTGTGGAGTTTAGGGCTGGAGTGGAGACTTTCATTTAGTTTGCATTGGAGAATTAAAGTGCAACAGTAGATAGCGACGGTTGCATCTAATGTCCTTATATGATTTGTAAAAAATTGAAGTGGGTTTCACCATGAGAGGTTCAACGTCATTTATACAGAAAAGGATTTGTTAAAGGTTATATGAATTACACATGTCATGGTGAGGAGCTCTGGTCGCACGAGCCTAGTAATGTGGAAGGCACAAGTACATACATGGATATGGTTGTAGATGCCACTAGTACTACGTTCAATGTGCATAAGGATCCTATATACGCTGAAGAAGTGCCGAATAAGGGAGCCGAAAGATTTTATCAGTTACATAAGGATGCTGATGAGCCATTGTGGGATGGTTGTCAATAACACACTCAGTTGTCAGTCGTGTCATAGTTGCTGAACTTGAAATCTGAATTTCACGTAATTTGAGTTAGGACTTGGATATGTGAAAATAGATGCATGTCTTAATCATTGTATGTTGTATTACAAGAGGATGCAAATAAGATATCATGTTCTATTTTCCATCATGATAGATTCAAGCCTTAAAGAGGGGACAATTCGAAGCAAAATGATATACCTCATACGTCATTGTTGTATTTCCCTCCCACATCCAGACTGCAGCGGATGTGTATGTCCTCAAAGACAGCTCGATATATGAGATGGCATGAGGAAAGAGTTCGTCGTGACGAGGATATAATCAGTCATCTTGCAGATGGCGAAGCTTGGACTCATTTCAACCATGCTCATCCTACCTTCTCAAGGGAGTCACTTAATGTGAGGCTAGGTTTATGCACTGACAAATTCAATCCATTTAGAGGTTCAGTGGCTTCTTACTCCAGTTGGACAGTGTTTATGACACCATACAATCTTCCGCTGAGCATGTGCATGGAGGGAGAGAATTTATTCTTATCCTTATTGATTCCTCGTCTGAAAAATCCTACAAAAAATATAGACATATATCTCAGACCATTGATTGATGAGCTGAAATTATTATGGACTGATGGAGTCAATACTTATGATTCATCTAGAAAGCAAAATTTCACCATGTGGGCAACATTGATGTGGACGATAAGTGATTTCCCTGCATATGGAAGGCTATCTGGTTGGAGCACACATGGGAGGCTAGCATGTTCTTACTGTATGGATAATACCAAATCATTTGTACTTAAACATGGTGGGAAGTCATGCTGGTTTGATTGCCATCGACAGTTTTTAGCAGAAGATCATTCTATTAGAAGACAGAAAAATGCATTTAAAAAGAACAGACTGGAACTAGATGAACTTTTGTTTGAGTGGTTGTTAGGTCAACATATGGCAGCACATGTAGAAAATTTACCAGATATAACACAACTAATGGGCAGTACATGACATCCCCCAGGTTTTGGGAAGGATCACAACTGGGTGAAAAAAACATTTTTTTGGAGTTACCTTATTGGTCAACTCTTCTTGTGCGGCATAATTTGGACGTGATGCATATCGAGAAGAATGTCTTTGATAATGTGTTCAACACCGTTATGGACATAAAATGTAAAACAAAAGACAATGACAATGCACGTTTGGACTTGTCCATGCTTTGTAAACGTCCAGAGTTAGAACTTGTAGAAATAAATAAAAAATTAATTAAACCAAAAGTAGTTTATGTGCTTGATAGTGGACAAGTAAAGGAAGTATGCCAGTGGCTAAAACAATTGAGATTTCCTGATGGTTATGTGTCCAACATTGCTCATTGTGTGAATGTCAGTGAGGGGAAGATATATGGAATGAAGAGTCATGACTGCCATGTGTTCATGCAAAGGTTGCTACCCATTGCATTCTGTGACATGTTGCCGAAGCCTCTATGGGGAGCATTGTCTGAGTTGAGTCAATTTTTCAACATTTTATGTGCATCAGAACTCAAGCTTTAGGATGTGCAAACCATCAAACAGAATGTGGTCACCATCGTTTACAAGTTAGAGAAGATATTTTTGCCTGCCTTTTTCGATTCGATGGAGTATTTACTTATACATTTACCATATGAAGCTAAAGTCGGAGAGCTAGTACAATATAGTTAGATGTATCCATTTGCGAGGTATATTTAAATATTAAGTAATTATTCTTATAATTACTATATATGTATGATCTATGTGTCATTTGTCATCTGAACTATTGGTGTAGGTGTATGCATGACCTGAAAATGAAAGTTCGCAATAAGGCAAAAATGGAGGGTTCTATTGCCGAGGCATACATTATGAAAGAAATATTGAAGCTTTGTTCGATGTATTTTAAACCAGACATACAAACTCGTCGTACTCAACCTCCACATAATGATGATGGGGTATTTATTCAACTCGCATGCTTGATGATAGAGAGTTATGCGACACATAGATCTATATTCTTTTGAATTGTATTGAGCTTGAGTGTTATATTGAGTAAGTACTCAACTCAGAATTCAATGTATATATCTCTTGTTTGCCCTTCTTCTAGCCATTAAATGAGCTCTTCCATTCATTCTATAGAAAATTGGATTCAGAAATAATTCAAAGATATCCACATCTCACTAATGTGGAGGTTGAAAAAGAATGAGAGAAGTCATTGACCTTATGGCTAAAAGATCGCGTAAGTGTCATTCAATAGGGTTCTACTAAAGGTCAAGTCCACTTTTTAACTAGTCTTCATATTTTGGTAGGTTGAACAAGGTTTAATTACTAATCAAAAGTTCATCAAATAAGTTATGGCCCATCGAAAGTCGTACAGAGATGCCCAGGATTTATTGTGAATGGGTACAGATTTCATACAAGAGACTAGGGTTAGAGTAAGTCTATGATGAACAACGACGTATGTGTTAAAGGAAGTACATACAATGAAAATGAATATGACTACTATGGTATTGTAGAAGAGATCTACAATCTCTATTTTCTTGTTTAAGTGTCATTGGTTTGACCGCAATTCTATTTGAAATGACACAATGCATGGGATTATCGATGTTAAACATAAATCCAAATTGAATACTTATGAGCCGTTCATTTTGGTCACACAAGCCTAGCAAGTGTACTATACAAGCTATCCATCATCCAAGAATAAAGAAAGAAAAGATTGGTAGAGAGTTTGTAGAGTTAGATCAAGGCTTTTTGCCGATTACGATTTGGATTTGACTGATTAGAGACCTGAAGATGTCAATGTCGAATTCTTTCAAGCAGACTTGGTTAATGATGTAGAGTTGGCAGCTAATATGGGTTTAGATGAATCTGAAGAGCCATTTTACTTATGTAAAGAGAATGAAGTCGATCCACATGAGTTACATAATATCAATGTAAGTAAGGTGTTTGATGAGGATTCTGATGAGGAGGAGGAACATACCAGTGATGAGTATGAAGATGATGACGAAGATGGGGCTGAATTAGATATATCGTTAGCATCTGAGAAGGAAATGGATATAGTTTCAAAATGGGTAGAAGATATTTACATCTTTTCATTATTTATATTGTCAAATTTTTTAGAAAGTTCACATATTTCCTTATATAGTTGTTGACTAATATGCATGAATTTTGTTGTTCCCCATAAAGATATTGTTTGAGGAGCACAATCGAGCTCTAGTGGTGTGAGGAGACCGAGTAATGGGAGGGGCTCTTCTCCCGCAACAGGTCTGCATATTTAAATTTGTAGTTTCTTTGAGTATTGATTTGATGTATTATTTATACCATTTAAATTCTTACAAGTTCTTTGGCGCCTCCTCTACTCGCGGCAGATATGTATATTTAAATTTGTAAGTATTTGTATATTGATTATATATATTATTTAGTATCTCATATTCTAACATGATTGAGTACCCGTACGCCTCCTCCTTGTTGCCCAGTTAGGTAGCCCAGAGGGGGGGGGGTGAATGTGTCTTTAAAATTTATCAATTAATACCTATTCACTAAAAACGTTCACAAAGAAATACACTTTGAAGATTTTTAGTGTTAGTAAAGAGAAACAACAAACACAAGAGGACAATCACACAACACCAGATGTATCCTGGTTCGGACCTCCTTTCCACAGGAGTCCTACGTCCAGTCCCTGAGCAACAACACAGGATTTTACTAACTAGGGTACAGTCCCCCTATGGACATTACAACACCCAGCTCAGCTGGTCTTCTCTTCTTAGCCCGAAGAGGAACAACACCCTGGATACCCCACCAGGTCTTCCTTCACACCAGAAGGGCACACACACACCCTGGATACCACCAGGTCTTCCTTCACATGAGAAGGGTACCAGCACAGAAACAAGTAAGCAGGAGATTAAGCCCCTAGATCAAGCTTTGATAAGCCAAGATCTGAAGCTAGGGACTGAGAGCAATAAGTTCTACAAACAAAAGCTCACTATCAGAACCAAACAAGCTCTCTCAAAGTCTACAAACAATGCAGAGAGCAAGAGCTAATCTAATGGAATGAGGCTTGGCTCTTTCTTCAGAACTCGCAGAAGACTTGATGAACAGAGAGTTTTTGTATGACTATCGTTCTCTGTCTATGTATGTGTATATCTCTTCTGGAGCTCCTTTCTTCAATATATAGCTTCAATTTGAAATATAGACGTTGAAGTATCCGTTGCCTCTAGCTTTTGGTGGAATTAGACTGAGTGGCACTTGGAAGCTTCCAGTCAATCAGTCCTTTATCCATTTGTTAACGTAAAGAGATAGGATCTTCTGAAGTGTCCTTTGGCTTCTACAAAGTCCAACGTTGTATGACAAATGTTTGTCAGAGACCTGCATACATTAAATGCTAGAACAGTAGACAGCTAGGCTGTCTCTTGTTGTCAGTCAACGTTGATGTGATATTCACCAAAATAGTAATGCCATTTTGCTGTTCTAAAAGATGCATATAGAATAGTCATGATAATGGATGATATCGTCTGTATGCATGCAGAGATACATTCAGTCTTCATTAAATGCACATATGTCAGAAGAATATGTGCGAAGACTTTGACTATTCAACCCGTTGAAAGGATAAGTTATAAGTCAAGTTGATTGATATGAATTCAATGCATTTATGACTTATGAAATTGTTATGCAATCAAATAGCAAATCGTTGTGAGACATGAAAGAATCGTTGTGATCGTTGAGGAAATCATTATGATTACTTAAGAAGTCGATGCGCAAAGCAAATGGTTATAATATCTGAAGCAATCGTTGTGATAAGCAAATCGTTATGATAACTAAAGGAATCGTTATGATAGCAAGTCGTTACGATGACTAAAGGAATCATTACGAGAGCAAGTCGTTACGATGACTAAAGGAATCGTTACGAGAGCAAGTCGTTATGATGACTAAAGGAATTGTTACGAGAGCAAGTCGTTACAATGACTAAAGGAATCGTTACTAGAGCAAGTCGTTACGATGACTAAAGGAATCGTTACGAGAGTAAGTCGTTACGATGACTAAAGGAATCGTTACGAAGCAAGTCGTTGTAGGAATGATTTCTTTTGAGATCAGAAGAAGTTTCAATCTATGAAGAAATCGTTAAGGTACTTATGAAATGGTTATGAAGAAATCGTTACAGTTCTACTGTAATCGTATGATCTATAAAGAAACCGATGTGTACTTAGACAAATATGATGCTGTATACAATGTAAATATGCTTACCTGTTTTGGCTATTTTCCTTTGGTATAATCATGTACTTAGACTTGTAGAAAATAGGTTAGTGACCTTTAATTAAGGGTTTGATAATAATAATATGGTTTTGTTAATCACCAAAATAGAAATGTAATTACTTTTAATTACATGGGGATAGACTGTTCATCAATCTCCCCCTCTTGGTGATGACAAAACTTTAACAAATTAACAAACTTTAGCAAATAGCACAAATAAATAGAGCTCCATATGTATTTCAGAGCTGCAATAATTCTCCTCTTTTTTGTCATTAGCAAAAAAAAATCAAGGAAAAGACAAAGAAGAAGAGAAAACAACTGAATGAGACGGAAATACTATGTGTATTCATTCATTCTGGGAAGGTACAGGGAGATAAAAGGCAGGAGAGAGGAGGGAGGCAAAATGAGAAATGATTTCCCATGCCTGTTCTTCCTGCTTTTCAAAAACTTGATGAAATACACCAGGGGCAAGAGTGTACATGGGTCCCATGAAGGAGCCATTCTCTTCAAATGGAGAGCCAACTGCTCATCAAGGAAATTGGCATAGGCTTCTCTGTCAGGGGAGATTCTTTTGAAGGATATTGAGCCAAAACTAGCTCGAGCAAGAAATTGATCAACTGAAATGGGATAGAAGTTCTGCTTGGCCTTCAACTCTTGACAAAGGGCTACATAGACTTTATAACGCTCAACCCAAATCTGGAAGGGATTCTGGACTAGGTGAATCGAATTCATGTCTAAAAATGTAGCTTCTGAAACTGGAGGGTGACCTTCCCTGGTTGACATTCATTAAGCACTGACAGCTGCTGAGCAGAGAGAGGGTAAAATCTGTCCCAGTCTGAAGGTGTCAACCCCTCACATTTTGACAGGATGGGAGCTAGAACCTCAGCACGACATGGCCTTGGTGGTATTCTCTGAAGAGAAATCTATGAAATGCCACTTGGAAGCCCTCTGTACCTTGATTTTGCCCATTACTCTAGCAAAACGTTCAAAGATGATAGAC
This sequence comes from Colocasia esculenta, assembly GCA_014218235.1. NCBI lineage: Eukaryota > Viridiplantae > Streptophyta > Magnoliopsida > Alismatales > Araceae > Colocasia > Colocasia esculenta. Next base: position 129,575,062 of record CM024754.1, read on the forward strand.
CCAACAAAAGAGTCCATGACCAGAGAGTGAATAGGTGGAAGCAAGATTCCCTCTGGCACCTGAAGGGTGGCAAAGTCCACTTGGATAGCTTCAGAGTGGGCGTCGGCTGAACCAAGTGCATCTATGGCCTGCTAAACTGGCTGAATGGACCTCAGGGAGTCGATGGACATATCTATAGTTGTTGAAGAGTTGGAAATGCTTGGCCATCTTGATCTCCTTTTGAATAAATGGGGCCCAAAAATGCTTGTGATGAATTTGGAACCATTCTGAGAGAGTTAGGGAATGGTCCCTTGGACGGAATCTAGCAGACCTATCCATAACAAATTTTTTTGTGCAGCTCTCTGTGCCCCGTAGCCCATTGCTCTTCATCTTGGATGAGCAATAGAAAGATTTTGGATTTTTCAGTTTTGGTGAGAGGGGTATAAGGTAGAATGACTTTAAATGGTCTGAGAAATTAAGAAAAGGAAGGTTGACAAGGGTGGCAAAGACAACTTTCTGTAGATATCTCTATACAGTGGTTTTTTTTTTGTTGTTCACTGTGAGAGAAACCACAGAGGTGGATGAAGAGGTTTAGAGGAAGAGAAGAGGTGGAAGAAAATTTTCTCTTTTTAGGTGCAGAACTAGAAGTCTTGCCCTATGGATATGATCCCCAACCTTCAGTACAGACCGGAGGATGACTTCTTCAAACTCATCCTTGATTTTCTAAGATAGGGAGATTCAAGTTGAGCACCCTCAGGAATTACAGTAATGAAAGAGGGTGGAGGAGGGGATGTAAAAGGGAGTGGTGAGGTAGTAGGAGGGATATCTGATGGTCCTGAGGATGGTGGACCAGAAGAAGAGGAGGCTCCAGCTGATGATGACACTAGAGGAACCTCAAAAATAGGTGGAGGTGGAGAAACGGGTGTTGAAGATGCAGGAGATGAAGTGGATTGTGAAGGAAAAGATGTAGGTGATGAGATGGTCTGTGTTGTGGTTTCTTGAAGGTTTGAGGTGCAGGTGGAGCTGTGGATGATGAAGGTACAGGGGTCTGAGTGGAGGAAGGAGCTGGGGGCTCAGGAGCTGCAGCTTCTGCTTCTTTAGCTATGATCTGCACAGATTCTGACTCCAAAGCCCTGATGGCCCTGACACCATCTCAGCTGGCCCTGAAGGCCCTGAACCACTGACCTCAACTTGCCCTGAAGGCCCTGACACCTTCTCAGCTGGCCCTGAAGGCCCTGAACCACTGACCTCAGCTTGCCCTGAAGGCCTGATGCTTGCTCATCTGGCCTTGATGGCCGACCCACTGACCTCTACTGGTAGATTAGCTGTTGCCGGCCCTGATGCCCTGCCTCTTGCTCATCTGGCCCTGATGGCCTTGGAACACCTTCTCACTTTTTTGATCAGTAGGAGGTGGAGG
>CM024754.1:129576557-129651543 GCA_014218235.1 Colocasia esculenta
GAATTCTTGGGAGGCCTTTGAGAGGCAAGTTTTAGTTCATCAATAAGGTTCAGGAGATTTTCTTTTTCTTCATGCAATTATGTTACTTCAGTTTCCAGTTCACAATTCTATGGTTTGAAGATTGGTTATGGTAAAGGTTTTCAATTTTCTTTTGATGTGTTTGTTTTCTTTCTCATTTCAAAAAATTTTCAACTAAATCAGCATAAGCATCCTGCCAATCATCTATAGTGTAGTCTTCGAAGGATGTACTTACCTTTCCATCTGAGCTGTTGGCCATGAAGCAAACTTCCTCACTTCAGAGCTTGAGGATTTCTTCTCTTCTTCTTCCTCACTTGAGTCTTCATCAGACCAAGTGGCTACCATGGCCTTTGGCTTCTTAAATTTCTGGAACTTCTTGTGCTTTTCCTTCTTGTTCTCAGGACACTCTCCCTTCATGTGTCCTGGTTTGTTGCACCTGTAACAAACAATATTTTCGTCAGATTTGTGATTCTTGTTGAAATTAGAAGAGGAAATGTTTTTCTTACCTGAGAAAAACTTCTTTTTCCCAGACATTTTTCCTTTTCTGTATTTCAAGAATTTCTGAATTGCCTGTCATGAGGCAATTTAATCCTCATTTGACTCAGACTCCTCAGAACTTGTCTTTTCCTGACTTTTATCTTTATTGCTTGAAGAGGCCTTAAGTGCCATAGGCTTGGTCTTAAATATGTGTTCTTCATTTCTTTTTAAGTTGATTTCATATGTCATTAAGGATCCAATCAATTCATCCAAAGAGATTTTGGACAGATTTTTGAATCTTCAACGACAGTGGCCTTTGTATGCCAAATTGAAGAAAGTGAACGTAAGATTTTTCTTACCAAGTCTGCATCTGTATATTCCTTACCCAAGGCCTTTAATCCATTCACAATCACCATGAACCTGACAAATATTTCAGAAATATTTTGTTAGACTTCATCATGAAAAGTTCATATTCTGAAACTAGAATATTGCCTTAGTCTCCTTTACTTGTGATGTTCCCTCATAGAGTAATTCGAGTTTATCCCACATCTCTTGGTAGATTTGCACATTGAGATTCTCGAATACTCCTTGGGATGGACAGCACATTGAATCATGTTCATGGCACTATAATTCAATGTAGCTTTCCTTATTTGTTCCCTAGTCCAGGTGTCTTCTTCTCCCTGGTTTTCATAGGGACCCACTCCACTACTTTCCAGATCTCATAGTTCTGGGCCCTTAAAATACTTGCATACTGTTTTTCCAGTAAGAATAGTCCGTCCCATTAAAGAATGGTGGCCTATTTATGGAATGACCCTAGCTATGAAACCTTTGGAATCCATGACTCTAAAGCCGAAAGAAAATGCTTAGCAAACAAATAGGCAAACACTCAAACACACAACACTCAGAAACAAAAACTGCTCAGATCAAATCAGATCAAAGAACCCGCTTTGATACCAATTGAAGGATCGAAGTGAAGGTGAGGAAAAAGATCTAGAAGGGGGGGGGATGAATAGATCTTGCCACTTTTGCGGAAGCTTATACAATTTAAAAACACTTTTGAATCAGAGGCAATTTTATCAGTGAAAAACCACAGATCTGATGAGATTTGAGTGAGTTGGTAAAATAGATGTGAAACAAGTTGATTAAGTGAAATTAACCGATCCTATGCAAGCATCTAACGGATGAAATGATCAAACCACAATTAGACAAATGCACAAGGATTTTTAGGTGGTTCGGAAATCACCCAAGTGATTCCTACATCCACCCCTCACACCCCCTGAGGATTCACTAAAACAACTGGGTAAACACCCACTGGAGCCTGACAACTCCAACACTTGAGAGCTTACAACTCACACAACTTCTAGAGCAAGACTACTCTAGAACAACTGAGCAAGACTGCTCAACACAACCTTGAGTTAGACAACTCAAACTGAGCACAACGGCTCATAACAACCTGAGCACAATGCTCACACAACTTGAGCACAATGCTCACATAAGACTTGCTAGACACCAACTCAAGACATAGACCTTCTAGCAACAGATCTAGTCGAAAATGAGACCACTAATGAGAGCTATGCAGAAGCACTTGCATAATCTCAAAAGATATCTCAGAAGAACAGAAGTACAATGAATTGTATTACATAACTTCGTTCTTCAAGTGTACTCCCTTGTAGAAGCTTGGATTGGGAAGAGGCTTGCAATCTTGAAGTCCAAAACCGATGCTCTGCACTTTGGAATTGTCGGATCTTCCTTGAATTCTTCTCCAACGAAGGCTTCTACTGGATCTGCTTCCTTGGGATGCTTCAGAGGTTTCTACAGGGATCACACTCCAATTCTCACACTTGAATTGGTGAGAATTGGTCTTCTGGAAGCACACGGAGAGCAGAGGAGGGAGACGACCTCTTGTAGCCGCCAGGAAACTTTCTAGAGGCTCTAAGAGTTAGTTGGGTCTCTCTTTTTGTGATGGGGGGCCGATTAGGGACCTTTTATACCCAAAAGATTCCAAAGATACCCTTTGGATACAAGGGCACACGATTCTAGGTTGATACCCCATCGCCCTAGGCTGACACGTGGCAAACATCCATCTTAAGATGGAATCTTTCCGAAGTGTGTCGACCTGCCTTGGTGGTGAGGTCGACCTGTTGTCCAAATTCACAAATAGGCTATTCTGGGAACAGGTCTAGTGTCGACCTGCTCTGGTCCTATGTCGACCTGCTGTCCCAATTATGCAAACAGGCTGTTCTGGGAACTGAGTCCAGTGTCGACCTGCCTGAGAGTGCGTCGACCTGGGTAGTGTAATCCTGGAATCTGCAACTCGTGTCGACCTGCTTCTGGACTAGTGTCGACACAGTCTAGGCAATTCTTCAGCTTTTTGCCTTTGAGACTGAGGTGTTGTGTCGACACCATTGAGGGGTGTGTCGACACACTTTTACAAAAAGTGTTTGTACTGAAGAAATAAAAAATATATCATTAGTAAAATATTTATTATAAGTACAAATGATAAGTGTGCTTTGAAACATGCTTTTGAATATAATTCTCAGGTAAGGTGTGTTTATCATGTTTCAATTAATTTGCATTAAAATCACATTTGTCATCATCAAAATAGGAGGGAAAAAGATATGAAATTACAAATCAACCCAACAACGATCTTCCGCTGGCCATGTTATGCACAAGTCCAGAGGTCCGACATGATTCAAGGTAAGAGCGAACTTCTAATAGCCGTTTGGATCATATCGATCCCTAAAGGTGTGTATGGGTGTTAGGGTACAACTGGCTCATCGACCATGTGGGAATCCATGATCAGGGGAGACTTACAGAGGCCTTGTGCAAGGGTTCACTAGTCCGGCGAAAGGAATATCCGACGGAGAGTTCCACAAGCCAAGTAAAGTGTGTATATAAAAACAGGTGCTCGACGTTCTAGAGGAATTCTAGAACAGTGAAGCGTCGATATCGGTATATAAAGAACGCAAGAAACGAATACAAGTCCTTTAAAATAGGGCAATTAATATACTTTATTGCAATAAATTATCAGACATTATGAGATATTTTATGCCAGACTTCAGCCATATATGGATGGTTCATGTGTGTGCATGTGTAAGAGAAACCATAGATAGAAAAGAAGTCATGAATATGTATTTTAAAGCATTCAACATTGCTCCATTTAAAACAGTATTTTTACTGCGTGTGTGACTGTTAAAAAGAGCGTAAGAATATTGTAGAAAGTGAAAGCAATAAATTTATGGGTTTCATCAAAAATCTTGTGAACGCGACGTACCCATGTAAGGGTCGCGACATGGTCATGATGGAACGCGACAGGGTCCTGCACGGCTCGCGACAGGGCTGTCTGCTCAGGCGGCCAGAACGCGACGGGGTTTCCTGTCGCGTTCAGAACGTGACAAGATGTTGGTCGCGATGGCCCTGAGAACGCGGCGTGTCGAGCCATCGCGTTCTCAGGTACTTCACCTGAGTTCGAGCAGGAAAAATGTTCTACATCGGATTGCGTGCCAACTTGACTTGTTTGGACACATAGTACTTTGAAAAATCATAACTAATTACATAGTCGATGAAAAATCACGAAACAAGTTGCAAATAAACTAGACATGTAAGGGTACTTCAGTAAATCGAAATTAGAGAGAGAGCATGGTTCATATAGGGTTTGAAATGAGCAAGAACGAGTTATTAGAACATGACGCAGAGAGAAAGATTGATTAATTGGATCAGCATGCACAATGAAATTTAGGGCTTTTAGTGGCAAAAGATATCTAACAACATGAAGTATCTACAGTAAAATTTTGTAGCATGGGGTCAAGTATTCATAGAGATTTGAATTAAACATGATGTCTCGGGGTTATCTTGTTTGCAGATCTTCTAAAATCAAGAACAAAAGATTGGCTCGATGAAAAAGAGGGAATCAAGAGGGCTTTTGTTCCTGGTGATTGGAACTACCTACAAACGAGTTTAATTTAATTTTTGCTCGTGAGAATGCCTACCTTTGACTCGATTTGTCTTCTAAGGTTAAAATCTCCAAGAACGAGGAAGAAGCTTCAAGAACTCCTTCTCCCCATGAGATCCTCTCCTCCTTGCGTCTTCTCCACGACTAACAACCTTTGGCAATGAGCTAGGGTCGGCCAAGAGGATTTAAGAGATGTTTTTATGCATGTATGGGTTCCTATTCCTACTTCTATTCTAATTGCTCTTTAATTACGAGATTTCCTAACTCCAACCTTCCTTTCTTGCTTTCCAACCTCTATTTAGGTTAGGATGGGATCTAAATTCGTGTAAATCATAAGGGGTAGGCTTATGAATCCAATTCCAACTCTTATTGCCTCTTTTAATGCTTAAAGAGTCCTTTTCTATTTAAGAGATATTAAGACTCCGAATTTAGGGTATTTTCTTTTTATTTACTATTTGTAAATCATATTTTGACCTAATAAGTTCTAGAGGATCCATTAAGCAAAGCCCATTACTTTTTTCCATTAATGAGTTTTATTTAATGCTCTTTTCATTGAATATCCCATTTTCCATTTAATGGGTTTTATTTAAAATTTAAGTTTTCTTAAAAATTCAGGTTGCTACATCCTCCCCCGCTTAAAAGAATTGTTCCCCAAATTCATATGACCTTACAGGAGAGAATGGTGATCGAATAGATCAGGTAGTTGCGTCTGATAATTCCTTCTGGTTCCCATATGGCTTCTTCCACTCCACGGTTATTCATAAGACCTTCACCACGTGAATGGGACGATTTCTGAGTTGTTGTACCTTCCGTTCCAATATCTTGACTGGCTTCTCTTCGTATGTCACATCCTTGTTCAACACCAACTTCTCGTGGAGAATGATGTGCGTGGGGTCGTACACATATTTCCTAAGCATGGAGACATGGAACACATTGTGTACACATGACAGATCCGGTGGCAACGACAGCCGGTATGCAACCTCACCAACCCTTTCGAGTACTTCAAAAGGACCGATGAATCTAGGGCTGAGCTTTCCCTTTACACCGAATCTTTGGATGCCGCGAGTAGGTGACACTTTTATAAATACATGATCACCAACTTGAAATTCCAGATCTCGCCTTCTTTTGTCGACGTAGCTCTTCTATCTGGATTGGGCAATCTTGAGCCGATCTCTCATTACCTGAATGTCCTTTGTTGTCTATTGCACCATGTCTGGGCCTAGCCATTGTTGTTCTCCAACCTCATTCCAACATGCAGGGGATCTATAGTTCCTTCCGTAGAGCGCTTCAAATGGTGCCATCTTAATGCTTGCCTGATAACTGTTGTTATAGGCGAACTCGATTGTGGTAGGTGCTCATTCCAATACCTTGAAAATCTATAGTGCAAGCTCTCAACATGTCTTCCACTATTTGGTTGGTTCTTTCAGTTTGCCCATCGGTTTGTGTGATGGAATGTGGTACTAAAGTTGAGTTTAGTACCCAGTGCACCTTGCATCCTTCCAAAAATGAGATGTGAATCTTGGATCTCGATCCGAAACAATAGATGATGGAATCCATGTAGTCTTACAATCTCCGTGACGTATACAGCTAGTACCTCTACGGACCACTTACTCTTTATAGGCAGAAAGTGGGCGGATTTGGTTAGTCGGTCCACAATGACCCATATGGTGTAAAACCCCGGAAATTAGCAAATTTAAATTTTAGAAAGATAGAGGGATAAAATAAATAAACGTATTGGAGAGACTTCCAATACCATATGTTAATGACCTATTAATAAGATTGGGCCAATAGAGCATATTTGGCCCAAGGATATGAACGAACTAGGACAGAAATTGCCCAGAAATTCGTGTATGTAATTATGCAGTAATTAGGGAGGGTAATTTAGAGTCATATTATGGATGAGTAGTCATGTAAGGTAAGCCAAAACCGAACTCAATCTCAATTAGTGGTTTCCTAAACCTTGCTACCTCTTTTAAGTAAAGGAATCCCAGATTTTTTGGAAACTAGGAAACAGAGCTCGTAGCCCTTTCCTAGCATCATTAGGACTCTTAACACACCCTAAAACTATAAGAACTCATCCCTAAACTCTTGGGGAAGGTCTAACAACGAAGTTGGAGTCGTTTAGAAGCAAGCAAGAACTTCTGAGGAACAGGAGAAAGGCTGGGAATCCGGAGCTTCATCCCCTGCATCCTCTGTTGCGTTCAGAACATCAACGGGTTTTAGATCTTCGTAAAGGTAGGTGTTCTCGGGCCAAGATTAAAGAAAACCAATGCCAACATGTAGTTCTTTGAGTCTAGGATCATTTGCACTTGATTTGCCCAATTTTCATGGAGTATTCTTCGTGTATGGTGATTATCCCGAAGTCTTGCACAGTTAGGGTTTTTCTAGTTCGTCATATTGTGCACACGATTCAAGACCAATCTGACTAAACTTTATTCATGAAAGTTCTTCCAATTGAAGTCACGATCATCTTCTATGTTGGACGTTTTGTCCAAAATCCTCGTTTGAGAGTTAGGAGCATGATAAGAGTCTCTGCATGATACTAAAATTTTAGGCTACACTTGACTTTCTGTTCTTCATATGTTTTCTTGGGATTCGAGACCGAATTAGATCAACCCTCAACATACAAGTTCTTCTACTATTTGTCCTCTTCATCTTTCATGTTGAACATTTTGTCTGACTGTCATTCGTTAAAAAGTTATAAGAGTCGTAAGTGAATCGCTGCATGAGATGTGTCATTGGGTTCCACATGACCACATGTTTGTTCTGGAAGGCCACAGTGTCGACACTGCCTGGGCTAGTGTCGACCTGCTGTCCCAAACAGCCCAGATGGTGTTCTGGGAAGCCATCTAGTGTCGACACCACCTGTGCTAGTGTCGACACACTGTCCCAGTTTGACCCAGAAAGTTCTGGGAAGCTGATCTAGTGTCGACACCACCTGTGCTAGTGTCGACACACTGTTCCATATTGGCCAGAAGGTTTCTGGAAGCTGTCTCTAGTGTCGACACTGCTGACTCGTGTCGACACTACTTGACCTTTTTGCCTTGTATTTGATGCACTGTGTCGACACTACCTGAACTAGTGTCGACACTACCTGACCAGTTTGCATGATTTTGTCTTGTGTTTGGAGCATGGTGTCGACACCACCTGATCTAGTGTCGACACTACCCTTACAAGATTTTTGTATAATTTGAGTCTAATCATTTCATGATGTCTTAAGCATGTACATGATGTTATATGGTATGCATGGACTTAAAATAATCAAACCATTAAAGGAAATGGTAATGATATGAATATGATTCTAATGTGTAATTTTGATTGTTCTTATGATCCTTGGATTATCTTGTGATCTTGCTTATTGTCAATTGATAAGATAAGAATATGTATGAATGTGGGGATGAATACATGATTAGTATGGACATGTTATTGGTGATTTGCATATAAGTTTCATGGTTTCATGTTTTCCGGTGTTCAATTGATTATTTGTCATATGCATACATGTTAGGAAAGTACATGTTCTACATATGATCTGTCTTTAGAAACACCCTCTTGTCAAGACATTAATGAATTATGAAATATAAGATACGTCGTTATCCTGCCTTGTTCTTTTGAGCTGTTTGTCATTCCTTGACTCTATGAGTGATCATGTCTTTTTACTATGAGCTTGTCATTGAAACTCTGTGGCCATAATATGAATATGTTTGTTCGGCACATCGTGGGACTCCGGTCCAAAACTTGATCAATGCCTGTGCAATAGGGCCCTGTCCGGTCCTGGGGAGGAGCGCCCCAACATACTTGTTAACCGCGGGAGTATGGACTCTTGGTGCTTGGCATAGCACACCTGACATGCAAGATTGTGAATATGTGCCTCCTGTTTGACATGATAAGTTTGACTTGACATGATATGATAAGTTTGTTCTTGTGAACACATGAACTCTGCTTGAATATGGCCAATCTATTCTGACATGATTTTATTCTTGAAATATTGTCTATTGTATATGGAACTCGACAATTGATCTGATATGATATCCATTCTACTTTGCTATTCAACTTGTTAGAAAAGCATGCATTGTCAGCATACTCATAAGCTTATCTGCCTATATAAAATGTTAATCATGTATACTAGTGCCCGCACGTGATTGAGATATAAATCCTACTGAGCTAGTTCGCTCACCCCTATCATCCTGCCCTTTTTCAGGTAGTGATGAAGAACCCGTGGAGTCGGATGGGACTGGGCAAGAGTGACGAGCACCCGTCCTAGAATAGATGACAGTTTAGAATAGATATGAGTAGTCTATGTAATAGTGAAACTTTTCTGGAAGATTATTTGAATAATGGACCCTTTGGTTAATTCTTCTTATGTGAGGTTGTATCTAGTTGAATGAAATGAATTAAAGTATACTATTGGTGACCATATTATAGTCTTGAATGTGTTGTTATATCTGAATGTGACTCTGCACTATTCAACTGTGATACGCCGTTTGTATCGTTCACGTCCCCCGGTATTTATTCCGCTGCTAAATATTCGGGGCGTGACAGTTGGTATCAAAGCCTGAACTTTAGGGTCCAGGGAATAGAAATATGGAATGAAACTAGATTACACGAGTCAAAACCTGTCGTACCTAATGTGAGCTTGGGTAGAGCCATGGGAATAAAAGTCACATGTGATATATTTAGATGACTAACTCGCATTATTATCTTGAAGGTGATCATTACCACAATGGCCGCAGAACGTGCCCAGGCTAGGGACATGCAAAGAACCATACAGAACTTGACTCAAGCTATCTTACAAGCCACCCAGGGTGGAGGTAATCGCGGAGCCGGTGAGCTCCACCGGAATTTTCGGAACATGGATCCACCTAGGTTTGAAGAGAGTACTAACCCAGATGTTGCTGAGCACTGGGTTAAAGAGATTGAAAGGATATTCAGGGTTATGCAATGCACAGACCAGAACAAGGTACTCCTGGCGACTTTCCAGTTGGAAAAGGATGCCAGGGCATGGTGGGAGTCGGTAGAAGCACCCTCAATGGACAACAACTACATGGGCTCAGTTCATTGAGCGTTTTAACGCCAAGTACTTTTCTGAGAGGGTCCAAGAACGGAAAGCAGCCAAATTTGCGGCTTTGAAACAGAGAGGACTTAATGTGGCTGAGTATGAGGCCAATTCTCTCGGCTGTCCCGATACGCTGTTCACTTGATTGGGACAGAAAGGATGAAGGCGAAACGCTTTCTGAATGGCTTGAGGCCCCAGTTCATCACCCAACTGGCGCCAATGGACATTCAAACTTATGCTGAAATGGTAAGAAAGCTCAACTATGGAAGATGCCATGGAGACTGCCGAAAGGATTAAGGGAAAATCCGTGAAACGGGAACAAGTGTCTTCTGCTGGGAGGTATCAGCCGACTATTGGGAAGAAAAGGCCCAGTGGCGGGGTAAATGAACCAGCGGATAAAAAGCCGAAGGAGCTAGGTAAGCAAGTAATGGAGTGGCAACAGGAGAAAGGTGTAAACATTGTGACAGAGCTGGTCATCGGACTGAAGAATGCTGGAGAGCGCAAGGGAGATGCCTACGCTGTGGGAGTCGTGACCATAGGATCTCGGACTGCCCAATGTTGAAAGAACAAGCCCCTCATGACAAACGTCAAATGGACAGAAGAGGCAAGGCCGACTGCAAGCTGTCCAGGAACCAGAAACTGCTGAAGAAGGAGGTATCGTGGAAGGTACACTTACTATTCTTTCCCGACCTGCTTATGTTCTCTTTGATACGGGAGCTACGCACTCCTTCATTTCTCAAACATTTGTTGATACCCTATCTGTGAACCAGTCCCAATGAAATCTGGAATAGTTGTGTCAACCCCGATTGGTCCGGGTACCAATCTTACAAACCATATACCATCCAGTGAGGTGTTGATTGAAACCCAAAACCTACCAGCAAATTTAATATGTATGGACATGGCAGGGTATGATGTGATACTGGGAGCAGACTGGATGTCTGCACATGGGGCTAGTATAATTGCAGGAGAAGTAGGGTAACTTTTAGCCAGTACCCAAAACTAGTGTTCACAGGGGATAGAAACCGCAGGAGATTGTCACTTATCTCTGCACTGCAAGCCAAAAGGATGATGAGGAAAGGTTGTATGGCCTTTCTTGCTGCTGTAGTCATTGCAAAGAAGGAAGTCAAGGTAGAGGACATCCATGTCGTCAGCGAATACGCTGATGTTTTCCCCGAAGACTTGCCAGAATTCCTCCCGAACGAGAGGTCGATTTTACCATCGAATTGGTCCCTGGTGCAGCACCGGTATCTAGGGCACCATATAGAATGTCCCCCGCGAACTGAAAGAATTAAAAGAGCAACTGATGGAACTGTTAGAGAAGGGTTTCATCCGACCAAGCACATCGCCATGGGGTGCACCGGTCCTCTTCGTCAAGAAGAAAGATGGGTCGATGAGACTATGCATAGATTACAGACAACTGAATCAGTTAACCATCAAGAACAAATACCCTCTGCCAAGAATTGATGAGTTGTTTGATCAATTATCTGGAGCTACGTACTTCTCTAAAATAGATCTCCGATCTGGTTATCATCAATTGAGGATCAAAGGAGAAGACATTCACAAGACTGCCTTCCGAAGCAGGTATGGGCATTATGAATTTATTGTTATGCCTTTTGGACTAACAAATACCCCTGCAGTTTTCATGCAACTGATGAATAGCATTTATCGCCCATATCTTGATAAGTTCGTGGTGGTATTCATCGATGATATACTGATTTATTCCAAGACAAAGAAAGAGCATGAGGAGCATTTGAGGATTTCATTGCAGATTTTGAAGGAGAACAAATTATATGCCAAGTTAAGTAAATGTGAATTCTGGCTTGAGGAGGTATCCTTTCTCGGGCATGTGGTGACCAAAGATGGTATCGCTGTTGATCCATCAAAGGTTGAGGTTGTGTTGAAATGGGAAAGACCGACAAGCGTCACAGAGATCAGGAGTTTTCTGGGATTAGCTGGGTATTACCGAAGGTTATAAAAGATTTCTCAAAGATTGCAGTACCATTAACCAAGCTGACCCGGAAGGAAAATCCGTTTGTGTAGAATGAGGATTGCGAGGAAAGTTTCAATAACTTGAAGAAGTGTCTGACTACTGCCCCTGTCCTCGCCTTACCCACTGAAGAGGGAGGATTTGAAATTTATTCAGATGCTTCTGGTACTGGACTGGGATGTGTCCTAATGCAACAAGGGAAGGTATAGCTTATGCTTCCAGACAGTTGAAGATCCACGAAGTGAACTATCCGGTTCATGACTTGGAGTTAGCAGCTGTGGTATTCGCCTTAAAGATTTGGAGGCATTATATCTATGGTGAGCAATTTAAAGTCTTTTCTGACCACAAGAGTTTGAAATACCTGTTCTCACAGAAGGAGCTTAACATGAGACAAGAAGGTGGTTAGAGTACCTTAAGGACTTTGACTTTTCCATCCAATATCACCCTGGGAAAGCTAATGTAGTGGCAGACGCTCTAAGTAGACAACCAGGAACTGTTCTAACTAGTATGATGCTGGGCGAATGGAAGTTACTGGAGCAATTTGCAAGTCTGAATTTAGACATGGAAAAGAAGGAGAAACAAGTAATGATTTCTCTCCAGATACAATCCGGTCTGCTGACCGAAATCCAGGAGAAACAGGGAGAGAGACCCACTCTTAGTTCAGATCAGGGAGAAGTTAGAACAAAGACCCGACTTTACTCTATCAGCTGAAGGAAGATTATTATTCAGAGGTAGAACATGTGTCCCTGATCATGAAGAACTCAAGAAAGGTTACTGAATGAAGCTCACCAGTCCAAATATACGATTCATCTCCAGAATCAACAAAGATGTACCAAGATTTAAAAAGGTCGTACTGGTGGCCAAACATGAAGAGGATGTGGCCGATCATGTGGCATACTGTTTGACTTGCATGAAAGTCAAAGCCGAACATTTTCGTACGGCTGGAGGACTGCTACCACTAGAAATCCCAGAGTGGAAGTGGGATAGTATCGATATGGACTTTATCATGGGATTGCCCAAGACTAGAGGTGGTAAGGATGCAATTTGGGTAATAGTTGACCGATTGACTAAGTCGGCTCACTTCTTGCCGATCAAGAGTACATGGTCAGTGGATGTGTTGGCCGCTCTATATGATAAGAAGTAGTTAGACTGCGCGGGGTTCCATCTAGCATAATATCAGATCGGGACCCTAGATTTACTTCACACTTCTGGAAGGGTTTACAAGCAGCAATGGGTACTAAATTAAACTTTAGTACTGCCTTCCATCCTCAGACTGATGGACAAACTGAAAGGACCAATCAAATTGTGGAGGATATGCTTCGTGCTTTGGTGCTGGATTTCAAAGGTCGATGGGATGATCAGTTGTACTTGATGGAGTTTGCTTATAACAATAGCTATCAAGCTAGTATCAAAATGGCTCCATTTGAAGCCTTATATGGCAGGAGTTGCAGATCACCCCTTTGTTGGGAGAGGTTGGGGAGAACCATGGTTGGACCCGACTTGATTGAGGCCACTGTCCGGAAGGTTCAGATTGTCAGGGAACATCTGAAGATAGCACAATTCAGACAGAAGAGTTATGCAGACAAGAGAAGGAGAGAACTGGAATTTCAGGTTGGCGAACATGTTTTCTTGAAGGTCTCACCTTCGAGGGGAATACAAAGATTTGGGATCAAAGGAAAACTAAGTCCCAGATTTATAGGGCCATTTGAAATTCTGGAAAGAATTGGTCAGGTGGTGTATAGACTTGCACTACCTCCGCAACTAGCAAACGGCATAATGTGTTCCACATATCCATGCTGCGGAAGTACTTATTCAATGCCGACCATGTAATTGACCACGAGGACTTGGAGATTCGGGATGACCTGACTTATGAGAACCCGATCAAACTGTTGGATCGGAAGATTCAGCGACTCAGGAATTGTACCATACCTATGGTGAAGGTCAATGGAGTCGAGACGGAGTTACTAATGCTACCTGGGAAACAGAGGATAGAATGAAGAAAAACCACCCGGAGCTATTCTCAGGTACGATCTACACCATTATGCGTAAATTTGGGGACCAATTTCTTAAGTGGGGGAGGATGTAAAACCCTGAAAATTAGCAAATTTAAAATTTTAGAAGATAGAGGGATAAAATAAATAACGTATTGGAGAGACTTCCAATACCATGTGTTAATGACCTATTAATAAGATTGGGCCAATAGAGCATTTTGGCCCAAGGATTGAACAAACTAGGACAGAAAATTGCCCAGAAATTCGTGTATGTAATTATGCAGTATTAGAGAGGGTAATTTAGAGTCATATATGGATGAGTAGTCATGTAAGGTAAGCCAAAACCAAACTCAATGTCAATTAGTGGTTTCCTAAACCTTGGCTACCTCTTAAGTAAAGGATTCCCAGATTTTCTGGAAACTAGGAAACAGAGCTCGTAGCCTTTTCCTAGCATCATTAGGACTCTTAACAACATCCTAAAACTATAAGAACTCGTCCCTAAACTCTTGGAAAGGTCTAAAAACGAAGTTGGAGTCGTTTAGAAGCAAGCAAGAACTTCTGAGGAACATGAGAAGGCTGGGAATCCGGAGCTTCATCCCCTGCATCCTCTGTTGCGTTCAGAACATCAACAGGGTTTTAAATCTTCAAAAGTAGGTGTTCTCGAGCCAAGATTAAAGAAAAAATGCCAACATGTAGTTCTTTGAGTCTAGGATCATTTGCACTTGATTTGCCCATTTTCATGGAGTTTCTTCGTGTATTGGTGATTTCCCGAAGTCTTGCACAGTTAGGGTTTTTCTAGTTCGTCATATTGTGCACATGATTCAAGACCAAATTTGACTAAGCTTTATTCATGAAAGTTCTTCCAATTGAAGTCACGATCATCTTATATGTTGGACGTTTTGTCCAAAAATCCTTCGTTAGAGAGTTAGGAGCATGATAAGAGAGTCTCTGCATGATACTAAAATTTCAGGCTACACTTGACTTTCTGTTCTTCATATGTTTTCTCAGGATTTGAGACCGAATTAGATCAAACCCTAAACATCCAAGTTCTTCTACTAATTGTCCTCTTCATCTTTCATGTTCAATTTTTGTCTGAATGTCATTCGTTAAGAGTATATAAGAGTCCTAAGTGAATCGCTGCATGAGATGTGTCATCGGGTTCCACATGACCACATGTTTTGTTCTGGAAGGGCCACCAGTGTCGACACTGCCTGGGCTAGTGTCGACCTGCTGTCCCAAAACAGCCCAGATGGTGTTCTGGGAAAGCCATCTAGTGTCGACACCACCTGTGCTAGTGTCGACACACTGTCCCAGTTTGACCCAGAAAGTTCTGGGAAGCTGATCTAGTGTCGACACCACCTGTGCTAGTGTCGACACGCTGTTCCATATTGGCCAGAAGGTTTTCTGGAAGCTGTCTCTAGTGTCGACACTGCCTGGATCCGTGTCGACACTACTTGACCTTTTTTCCTTGTATTTGATGCACTGTGTCGACACTACCTGAACTAGTGTCGACACTACCTGACCAGTTTTGCATGATTTTGTCTTGTGTTTAGAGCATGGTGTCGACACCACCTGATCTAGTGTCGACACTACCCTTATAAGATTTTTGTATAATTTGAGTCTAATCATTTCATGATGTCTTCAAGCATGTACATGATGTTATATGGTATGCATGGACTTAAAATAAATCAAACCATTAAGGAAATGGTAATGATATGAATATGATTCTAATGTGTAAATTTGATTGTTCTTATGATCCTTAGATTATCTTGTGATCTTGCTTATTGTCAATTGATAAGATAAGAATATGTCTGGAATGTGGGATGAATACATGATTAGTATGGACATGTTAGTGGTGATTTGCATAAAGTTTCATGGTTTCATGTTTTCCGGTGTTCAATTGATTATTTGTCATATGCATACATGTTAGGAAAGTACATGTTCTACATATGATCTGTCTTTAGAAACACCCTCTTCAAGACATTAATGAATTATGAAATATAAGATACGTCGTTATCCTGCCTTGTTCCTTTGAGCTGTTTGTCATTCCTTGACTCTATGAGTGATCATGTTCTTTTTACTATGAGCTTGACATTGAAACTCTGTGGCCATAATATGAATATGTTTGTTCGGCACATCGTGGGACTCCGGTCCAAAACTTGATCCAATGCCTGTGCAATAGGGCCCTGTCCGGTCCTGAGGAGGAGCGCCCCACGTACTTGTTAACGCGGGAGTATGGACTCTTGGTGCTTGGCATAGCACACCTGACATGCAAGATTGTGAATATGTGCCTCCTGTTTGACATGATAAGTTTGACTTGACATGATATGATAGTTTGTTCTTGTGAACATATGAACTCTGCTTGAATATGGCCAATCTCTTCTGACATGATTTTATTCTTGAAATATTTGTCTATTGTATATGGAACTCGACAATTGATCTGATATGATATCCTTTCTACTTTGTTATTCACTTGTTAGAAAAGTATGCATTGTCAGCATACTCATAAGCTTATCTGCCTATATAAAATGTTAATCATGTATACTAGTGCCCGCACGTGATTGAGATATAAATCCTACTAAGCTAGTTCGCTCACCCCTATCATCCTGCCCTTTTTCAGGTAGTGATGAAGAACCCGTGGAGTCGGATGTGATTGGGAAAGGGTGACGAGCACCCATCCTAGAATAGATGACAGTTTAGAAATAGAAATTGAGTAGTCTATGTAATAGTGAAACTTTTCTGGAAGATTATTTGAATAATGGACCCTTTGGTTAATTCTTCTTATGTGAGGTTGTATCTAGTTGAATGAATGAATTAAAGTATACTATTGGTGACCATATTATAGTCTTGAATGTGTTGTTATATCTGAATGTGACTCTGCACTATCAACTGTGATACGCGGTTTGTATCGTTCACGTGCCCCGGTATTTATTCCGCTGCTAATATTCGGGCGTGCATATGGCGTCGAGTCCATCACAAGTCTTGGGTAAACCCATGATGAAGTCCATGCCAATGCTTTCCATTTCCACTCCGGAATATCTAGCGGTCTGAGTACACCAGCAGAGCGCATGTGTTCTGCTTTTACTTGCTGGCAAGTAGGCAGTGAGCAGCATGTTCACTACCCTCCTCTTCATGTTTGGCCACCAAAACGTTCTTTTCATATCTAATACATTTTGGTACCTCCTGGATGAATAATATACTTTGTCTTGTGAGCTTCATCCATTAGTCTTCTCTTCAATTCTTCATTGTCGGGAACGCATGTCCTTCCTTGAAAGACAAGCCTTCCGTCTTCAGTCATTGCAAAGTCCGGTCTTTCAGTTAGAGTTTCTTTGATGCGAACTAAGAATGGATCATCGTCTTGTTGAGCTTTGATCTCCTCTAGTAGATCAGATTGAATCTTGATATTGGCAACCAAGACTCGATCATCTTTATGTTCGATATTTAAGTCTAACCTTGCGAATTGTTCTAGTAGTTGCATCTCGCCAAGACTAGACTTGAGACAAATGCCATTGGCTTCCTACTAAGAGCATCAGCCATGGCATTTCCCTTGCCTGGGTGGTATTGGATGTGGAAGTCGAAATCTTTCAAGTATTCCAGCCATCTCCTTTGTCTCATATTGAGTTCCTTCTGAGAGAATAAATACTTCAGACTTTTATGGTCTGAGTAGACAGTGAATTACTCGCCATATAGATAGTGTCTCCAAATCTTCAAGGCGAAGACCACGGCAGCCAGCTCGAGGTCATGTACAGGGTAGTTGACTTCATGTGTCTTCAGTTTCTTGAAGAATAGGCAATGACCTTCTCCTTTTACATGAGTACACATCCTAGCCGATTCCTGAGGCATCGGTGTAGACAGAGAAACCTTCTCCCTCTATTGGCAAAGTGAGAACCGGTGCTGAGGTAAGACAGTCTTTGAAGGTTTGGAAACTTTTCTCACACTCTTTACTCTAGGAGTATGGATTCTCCTTTCGTGTCAGACGCGTGAGAGGAACGACGATCCTTGAGAAGTCCTTGATGAACCGCCTGTAGTTGCCAGCCAGTCCTAGGAAGCTTCTTATCTCGGTGACGTTGGTTGGTCTCTCCCAGTTGAGTACAACTTCGACTTTGGAGGGATCAACAGAGATGTCGTCCTTTGAGATGACATGGCCTAAGAAGGATACTTCTTCGAGCTAGAATTCACACTTGCTTAATTTTGCATATAGTTTGTTTTCTCGTAAGACTTGCAGTGCGGTCCTCAAGTGTTCTTCATGATCTTCCTTGGTCTTTGAATATATGAGGATATCATCGATGAAGACGACCACAAATTTGTCAAGGTATGGCCGATATATGCTGTTCATGAGTTGCATAAAGGCTGCAGAAGCATTGGTTAGACCAAAAGGCATAACGACAAATTCATAATGTCCATACCTGCTCCTGAATGCCGTTTTGAAAATATCGTCATCCTTGATCCTCATTTGGTGATAGCCAGATCGAAGATCGATCTTGGAGAAATATTGCGCTTCAGAAATTGGTCGAATAGTTCATCGACCCTAGGCAATGGGTATTTGTTCTTGATGGTAAGCTGATTGAGTTGTCGATAGTCGATGCACAGCCTCATCGACCCATCCTTCTTCTTGACGAATAGCACAGGTGCTCCCAAGGGGAGGTACTTGGTCTGATGACCCCTTCTCTAGCAGCTCCATCAGTTGTGCTTTTAGTTCTTTCAATTCGGTAGGCGACATCCGGTACGGTTGACGCGATACCGGGGCAGCTCCAGGAGTCAACTCAATGGCGGAGTTGACGTCACGTTCAGGGGGAACTCCGGGTAAGTCTTCAGGGAATACATCTGGGTAGTCCTGGACTATGTGGATGTCTTCTTTTTTTGAACCCTTCTTTTCGACTATGACGGCCGCAAGGAAAGCAAAACATCCTTTCCTTATCATGTTATGGACTTTTAAGGCAGAGACTAGAGACATCCGCTTCTTATATCTAATCCCAGTGAATGCTAATTTGGGAAGTCACTAAACGTCACCCTTCCTTTCTTACAATCGACGCTTGCCCCATATGTGGACAACCATTCAGCTCCCAATATGACATCATACCATTCCATGGACATACATACCAGGTCGGCCTTTAGGTTATGGTCTCGATCATTACATCGGCAGATGAAAAGTATTGGTTTAGTTTCTCCTTCTCCCCTAAGGGTGTTGTGACAGAGAATTCACAACCCATGGTTGTAGGTTTTGCAATCAGGGTATCAGCAAAGTGTTGAGATATGAATGAATGAGTAGCTCCAGTATCAAATAACACAAATGCTAGCAAAGAAAAGACTTGCAGGGTACCTTCTACCATGCCAGCTTCCTCGATGGTTTCTTCATTGTGCAGGGCTTGCAGCCTGCCCTGTTTCTCAGGCATAGCAGTGCGCTTCTCATTTTCTTTCAGCATCGGGCACTCGGGTATGTGATGCTCACGACTTCCGCAGCGCAGACACGCTTTGGCTTTTCTCCAGCACTCATCAACGGTGTGTCTAGGTTTATCACAGTGCTTGCAGTTACCTTTTGCTGGAGTGTTGGGGATGAAGACCTTGGGTTTCCTATCCTGGCTGGATCCCTCAGTTGGGTGGAAAGGACGCTTTTTGGCCGTTGGTCCGCTTGGTAGATGCTGGTCCCGATGCCATCTCTTTCTTTACGAACTTCCCCTTGAAACGGTCGGTGAAGTCCGTAGCATCTTCTAGTAGCTGAGCCCTCCTCACCATCTCGACGTAGGTCGGAATGTCGAAAGGTGCGAGTTGAGTGATGTAGTGGGGCTTAAGGCCGTTTAGAAAGCGCTTAGCCTTCATCCTCTCGGTGTTCACCAGATATACAACATATTTTTCCAGTCTAGAAAACTGAGCTTCGTATTCTGCTACTGTCAGGCTTCGTTGTTTAAGAGCAGCGAATTCAACAGCTTTCTTTTCTTGTACTCATTCGGAGAAGTACTTATCATTATAAGCTTCCTTAAATTCGGCCCAAGTAAATTGGCCGTTAGCTTTTGTGGCTTCCACGGACTCCCACCATGCGCGGGCATCCTTCTCCAGTTGGAATGTCGCTAATAGGAGTTTGTCCCCGTCCGCACATTGCATTACATAGAAGATCCTTTCCATTTCCTTTAGCCAGTGCTCCGCTTCATCTGGATCTGTAGACCCACTGAACCTAGGCGGGTTCAGACCCCTGAAATTACGATGCAGCTCGCCTGCACCCAGTTGGTTCCCTCCGCGGTTACCACCACCTTGCTGGGTGGCTTGTAGTATGGCACGAGTCAGTTCCTGGAGGGACTGTTGCATGCCTCTCATATGGGCACGTTCCGCAGTCATTGTAGCTGTTTAGTTCCTATAAAATAGTTTGATAGTTATAATGCTGATTAAAAGTTTAATTTATGCGTGTGTTAGTTTATTTTAGCCGATTACCCATGGTTCTACCCACATCTCTCATAGATAGGATTACTGACTCTTAGTCGAGGCTGGTCAACCTAGATCACCCTATACTTAAGGATAACCTAAGCTCTGATACCACAAAACTGTCACGCCCCGACGCGGAATATCGGAGCGCAAAGGCAGTTGAAGAAAAAGGTATAGAGCGAATACTAGATATCAAACCATTGCACATTGAATAATACTAAAGAAAATCTTTCTCATTAATAACTTTTCAGATGTCTTGTTACAACCACTAATATCAGAGCCATTCTATAGGGCCCAATTACATTGCACTAAAAGGAAATAACTAACTTCAACTCTAAGATAACAAAATGACTCGAGGGTACTCCTGGCTTCACTCTTGGTCATTCCCTTCCTCGTGAGTGTATGTGTCATCCTCGGTCTCACCTAAGAACACAACATCAAATAACGTAGGGTGAGCGATAACGCCCAGTAGGACTTAAATCTCAGGCTCAAGCAGGCTTGAAATAATTAACACATTTAATGGAAGAGTATCTAAAGATAGCAGGTACAAGAGAGTCAAATATAGCCAGAGATAGCATGACGAGTATCAAGAGAGCAAAATAGTAAACTTTCCAAATATAGACTTTCCAAATATTGACTTTCCAAAAATAGCACAAGTATCGATATAGTTTAAGATAGCAGGATGGCCATAGCACAAATAACACAAGTATAGTAATAGCACAACGAGTATAGTATAGTACTTGGTTGTTATTCTAACAACGAAAGAATATAGCACTTTGTGTTTGACTGCCATTAGATAGTCGAGATAGATAGCACTTGAGTGTAATGCCAAAACACTCTGATCATTTAACTCCCATGGGCACTAGCACTTTCGGGCGCACCTCCCAGGACCAGATCGGGCCCTTTATATATTGCCAGGCATTGGTTATATAGTATCTTTAGACAATCAGTCAATAGTTAAGAGCACTAGATGAATAGACGAGATAGTAGAGAGAACATGAATAGACGAGCGAGTAGAGTATAGATGAGAGCTAAGGGTACATCACGTAAAATAATGAGTAAACAGGCGATAGTAACAGTTGCACAACACGCGCACGTCGTATTGACAGTCAGGTGGGATTCACGATCTTCCACTGGCCATGTTATGCACAAGTCCAGAGGTCCGACGTGATTCAAGGTAAGAGCGAACTTCTAATAGTCGTTTGGATCATATCGATCCCTAAAGGTGTAATGGGTGTTAGGGTACAACCAGCTCGTCGACCATGTGGGAATCCATGATCAGAGGAGACTTACGGAGGCCTTGTGCAAGGGTTCACTAGTCCGCGAAAGGAATATCCGACGAAGAGTTCACCACAAGCCAAGTAAAGTGTGTATATAAAAATAGGTGCTCGACGTTCTAGAGGAATTCTAGAACAGTGGAGCGTCGGTATCGGTATATAAACAACGCAAGAAATGAATACACGTCCTTTAAAATATGTCAATTAATATACTTTATTGCAATAATTACCAGATACATTATGAGATATTTTATGCCAAACATCAGCCATATATGGATGATTCATGTGTTTGCATGTGTAAGAGAAATCATATATAGAAAAGAAGTCGTGAATATGTATTTTAAAGCATTCAACATTGCTCCATTTAAAACAGGTCTTTTTACTACGTGTAGACTGTTAAAAAGAGCGTAAGAATATTGTAGAAAGTGAGAGCAATAAATTTTATGGTTTTCATCAAAAATCCTGTGAATGCGACGTACCCATGTAAGGGTCGCGACATGGTCATGATGGAACGCGACAGGGTCCTGCACGGCTCGCGACAGGGCTGTCTGCTCAGGCGACTAGAACACAACGGGGTTTCCTGTCACGTTCAGAACGCGACAAGATGTTGGTCGCGACGGCCCCGAGAACACGGCGTGTCGAGCCGTCGCGTTCTCAGGTACTTCACCTGACTTCGAGCGGGAAAAATGTTCTACATAGGATTTCATGCCAACTTGACTTTTTTGGACACAGGGTACTTTGAAAAATCATAACTAATTACATAGTTGATGAAAAATCACGAAACAAGTTGCAAATTAAACAAGACATGTAAGGGTACTTCCAGTAAATCGAAATTAGAGAGAGAGCATGGTTCATATAGGGTTTGAACATGATCAAGAATGAGTTATTCAGAACATGACACAGAGAGAAAGATTGATTAAATTGGATCAGCATGCTCGATGAAATTTAGGGCTTTTAGGGGCAAAAGATCCCTAACAACATGAAGTATCTACAGTAAAAAGTTCGTAGCATGGGGTCAAGTATTCATAGAGATTTGAATTAAACATGATGTCTTGGGGTTATCATGTTTGCAGATCTTCTAAAATCAAGAACAAAAGATTGGCTCGATGAAAAAGAGGGAATCAAGAGGGCTTTTGTTCCTGGTGATTGGAACTACCTATAGACGAGTTTAATTTAATTTTTGCTTGTGAGAATGCCTACCTTTGACTCGATTTGTCTTCTAGGGTTAAAATCTCCAAGAACGAGGAAGAAGCTCCAAGAACTCCTTCTCCCCACGAGATCCTCTCCTCCTTGGCCTCTTCTCCACGACTAACAACCTTTGGCAACGAGCTAGGGTCGGCCAAGAGGGTTTAAGAGATGTATTTATGCATGTATGAGTTCCTATTCCTACTTCTATTCTAATTGCTTTTTAATTACGAGATTTCCTAACTCCAACCTTCCTTTCTTGCTTTCCAACCTTTATTTAGGTTAGGATGGGATCTAAATTCGTGCTAAATCATATGGGGTAGGCTTAGGAATCCAATTCCAACTCTTATTGCCTCTTTTAATGCTTAAAGAGTCCTTTTCTATTTAGGAGATATTAAGACTCCGAATTTAGGGTATTTTCTTTTTATTACTATTTGTAAATTCATATTTTGACCCAATAAGTTCTAGATGATCCATTAAGCAAAGCCCATTACTCTTTTCCATTTAATGGTTTTATTTAATGCTCTTTTCATTGAATATCCCTTTAGCTGGGCTTTTTAATTTATTATTTAAATTTTTATTTTTCTTAAAAATTCAGGTTGCTACAGATTACGGATTTATGAAAAATAGAAGATAAATGTCCCATTTTTGAAGAGGTGCGCCTTTATGGCGGAAAACGACAAACTCCAGTTTGAAAGAAATAAAGAATTTCACAAAATGTACCGACATGAGAATTTACGTAAGAAGGATAAATGAGAAGTAATTGAGATAATTTTTGCTCACTTCAAGGAGAATAACTAATTGGGCTCCGAAATTTAATATTTCAGTATTTAACAGATAAATCTATCACAATTTACACATGCCTAATTCCCTTCCGAGAGAAGTGAACCTCTCTTCGAGTAAGGTTTTTGTGAAGATATCCGCCAACTGATTATTTGTGTCAATTAAAGATATTTCAATATTACCATTAGCTACATGATCACAAATAAAATGATATCTAACCTCAATGTGTTTGGTTCTTGAGTGCTGTACTGGATTCTTGGTTAAGTTTATGGCACTTGTGTTGTCACATAACAGTGGAATTGACTTGATGTGCATTCCGTAGTCCTCAAGTTGTTGCTTTATCCATAGGAGTTGTGTACAACACTTCTAGCAGCCACGTACTCAACTTCAGCTGTTGAGAGTGCTACTGAATTCTGCTTCTTGGAGGACCAGGATATCAAACATCCTGCAAGAAATTGACAACCACTGATGCTTTTTCTATCTAGTTTGCATCCAGCATAGTCAGCATCAGTACCCTACTAATTTACTTCACATGATTTTGGATACCAGATACCTAGATTATGAGTTCTAGATAAATATCTGAAAATTCTTTTGACATTAATTAAATGAGATTCTCTAGGGTCTGCTTGATATCTAGCACCATCTATACACTAAATAGTATATCAGGTCTGCTGGCAGTTAAGTAAAGTAGAGAACCTATCATACCTATAAGATCTTTTGATCTACTTTCTTACCATCTTTGTAACAGTCCATTCTTGTTGAAGTGCTCATTGGTGTTGACAGTGGCTTGGAATTTTCGAATCCAAACTTCTTCAAGATCTCCTTGGTGTATTTGGTTTGACAGATGTGGGTGCCATCTCCTCCTTGCTTGATTTGTAATCCAAAGAAGTAGTTCAGCTCCCCCATCATGCTCATCTCAAATTCTCCTTGCATAAGCTTCTCAAAGTACTTGCAAAGAGATTCATCAGTAGATCCAAAAATTATGTCATATACATAAATTTGTACAAGTAGTATGTGCTTGACCTTTGACTTTATAAATAAAGTGCTATCTACTTGTCCTCTAGTGAAACCATGATCTAATAAAAAGGAACTAAGCCTTTCATACCAGGCTCTAGGTGCTTGCTTTAAACCATATAATGCCTTATGAAGTTTAAAAACATGATTTGGAAATTCTGAATCATCAAAACCCGGGGTTGTTCTACATAAACTTCTTCTTTAATGAAACCATTTAAAAATGCAGACTTGACATCCATGTGAAATAATTTCAAATCTAGAGCAGATGCATATGCAAGTAAAATCCTAATAGCCTCAAGTCTAGCTACAGGTGCATAGGTTTCATCGAAATCTATACCTTCCTCTTGGGAATAGCCTTGAGCAACCAATCTGGCCTTGTTTCTTAAGATCACACTATTTCGTCCAATTATTTCTGAACACCTATTTGGTGCCAATAACTGGATGACCTGATGGTCTAGGAACAAGTGACCATACATGGTTTCTCTTGAACTGATTCAGTTCATCTTGCATGGCTAGAATCCAAGACTCATCAGTAAGAGCTTCATTGACTGTCCTAGGCTCTATTGAGAAACAAATGCTAGATAATCACAAGGATTGCATTACCTCTTGTTCTTACCCCTACAGATGGATCACCAATAATATTTTCAGGTGGTGATCTTTCTTGTATCTCCGCTCCTTTGGAAGATTTTCATGTTCAATGTTGTTTGCTGCAAGTCTTCCAGTGGTGGATCTTCCTTGTCCTCAATTGATGTGTTCTTTAATTTCTTAGACAAGTCATTTGCATCATCAATGTCACTCTCTGCTTCCTTTCTCAAGGAAGGGTTAGTTTCATCAAAAATAATATGTACAAACTGTTCAATCAATAAGGTGCGTTTATTAAACACTCTATAACCTTTAGGTTTAGTAGCATACCCCATGAAGATGCCTTCATCTATTTATTTGGCATCCAACTTACCAATGTCTCTTTTGCCGTTGTTGTGAATGAAGCTTGGACATCCAAAGGTTCTGAAGTGACTGATCTTTGGCTTCTTTCCCTTGAACAACTCATATGCAGTCTTCTTCAAGATGGGTCTGATCATTACTCTATTAATGATATAGCTTGCTGTGTTTACTACTTTAGCCCAGAAATACCTTGGTAAATCATATTCTGACAGTATTGTTCTTGCCATATCCAATAAGGTTCTATTCTTCCTCTCAGCGACTCCATTTTGCTGTGGTGTCCTTGGTGCTGAGAAGTTATTCTCAATCCTTTGGTCATCACAGAATTTTGCAAATTTTTCATTTTGGAACTCTCCTCCATGATCTGACCGAATTCCAACAATACAAAACTTCTTGTCTTTTTGTACTCTTCTGCTGAAGCTTACAAAACTATCAAATGTATCATCTTTATGCTCCAAGAAGGAAACCATGTGAATATGGAATAATCATCCACAATAACAAATCCAAAATTCTTTCCTCCAAGCTAGTGGTCCTCATTGGCCCGAATAAATCCATGTGAAGGAGTTCTAAGGGTTTAGAGGTGGTTACCACAGTTTTTGACTTGAAGGAACTCTTAGTGTGCTTCCCTTTTGCACATGGTCTGCAGATACCATCCAATTTATTGCTGACCTTTGGCAGACCTTCCACAAGACTTCTCTTTCTGAGCTTATTCATGCCATCCAAACTGCAGTGGCCCAATCTTCTGTGCCACACTCAGTTGACTACTCTTTGCTGCCGCTAAACAACATCTTGATCCTTGAGTTCTTCAAGATAGAGCACATACAGGTTCTTTTCTCTGTTAGCTTCGAAGATTATTGCTCCATCCTTCAGGATACTGCACTTGGACTCTTGGAACTTGATCTGATGACCTTTGTCACAAAGCTGGCTGATGCTTATGAGGTTGTGCTTTAGCCCTTTGACACACAGTACATCTTCAATAATTGTTTTCCCTTTGTTGCTCACAGAACCACTGCCTATCACTGTTCCTTTTCCATTATCTCCATAGGTGACTGTTCCTTCTTCAGCTTGGAGATGAGTGAACAGCTTCCTGTTCCCTGACATATGCCTTGAGCACCCGCTGTCCAGGTACCACTTTGATGCTCGAAGGCTTCCTGAAAAGGAGACATTAAGTTTTAGGTACCCAAGTTCTTTTGGGTCCTTGTTGGTTAGTGTCAACAGTTTCCCTTTTAATTATCCATTTCTTATGTCTAGTTGGACATGTTAATTTTATATGCCCTAACTTATTGCAATGGCTACAGCATGACTTTTTTGTTACTCTTTCAATATATTTGAAATTGGCTTTGTATGCTATATCTTGTTCAGGTGTAACTTCGGAGTTGGATATATTTTAGGTTAAATTATTGTTTCTCCATTTTCTGGTGGTGTATATCCTAAACCATGTTTCTACTTTCCTGAACGTCTAGCACCTTTTAATATTAAGGAGTTTCTTACCATTTGTAAATTTCTCCAGTGTGCTTGACAGTTTGCCATTTTCTTCATTAAAGTTTTTATTTCTTTTCTCAGTTCATCTGAACTCTCCTGTTTTCCTAATCTGATTATTTGTTTATTTTTATCTTGTAGATCTTCACATAATAGTTCATTTCTTCTTTTAGTTCAGTTATTTGTTTTTCTAATTCTTCATTTTCTGTTTTTAGATCTGAATTAGTGTTTTCTAACATGCAGTATTTTTCTTACTAACTTTTAACAGTTTGTTACTTCCCTATATTACAGTATAATTCGTTGAAAGCTTCTTCTAGATTATCAGAATCAGAATTATTGCAAGAATAAAAAAATGAATCAAAAGTTACCTTCTCTTCATTGTTTGTCATAAAAGCCAAGTTGGCTTCTTCTTCTTCACTGTTTGAGCTTGACTCACTATCTGAGTCGCTGTTGTTGCCCATACTGCTGCCATAGCCTTTTTCTTATGCCTCCTGAATTTCTTGGAGCTTTCTCTCTTTCTGAATTCAGGCTTCTTGAGCTTTGGGCATTCTGTTTTGATATGTCCTGGCTTTTTACACTCGTAGCATATGGGCTCGCCCTTTTTCTGATCTTTTCCATCTGGTTTCTTGAAGTCCTTATTTTTCTTAAAGTGTCTTCTACCGGATTGGAACTTCTTCTTTTTGGCTAGAATGCGCTGCAGTCTTCTTGATAGCATGGCTTCTTCATCTTCGCAATCATTTGAGCTTTCATCTTCGGCTGATGACTTATCTGATCTATCTTCTTCTACTTTAAGAGCATTTGAATGTTTCTTTCTGCTTAAGGATTCTCCTAGTCTCTCCATATTTATCTCGTGGCCATAAGGTATCAAATGAGCTTTTCTAAAGACATCTTCTTTAGATCATTAGCTTCCTCAATGGCTGTTACCTTGGGAGTCCATGTAGATGGAAGAGATCTAAGGATTTTTCTGACCATATCTCCAATCTCACTGGTCTTCCCCAATCCTACTAATCCATTTGTAATGTCTGTGAATCTACTGAACATTTGAGTTATGGACTTCCTGGTTGCATCTGGAACCTCTCATATTGAGTTACAAATATCTATTCTGGTTTCCTTACCTTGTCCGTGCCTTCATAAGTGATTCTCAGTTTTTCCCACATCTCCATTGCGGATTTGCAGGCTGATACTCTATTGAATTCTTTTTTTGCTGAGAGCACAGCACAGAATGCTTTTAGCCTTACAGTTTAAATAAATCTTCTTCCTATCATCATCTGTCCATTGAGCCTTTTCGTTGGTGACTAGGAGATCGCCTTCTTCAACTATGGACCATATCTGGTAGTCATTACCTTGTAGAAAACTCCATTCTTGTTTTCCAGTAAGCATAGTCTTCTCCATAGAACAATGGTGGTCGGTTGACAGACTGACCTTCATTGTGACCTTGGCTGCCATGGATCTTTACTCTTCAGATCGTTGGATCCTCTTCTTTGTCGAAGAGACTTGCTCTGATACCACTTGTTGCCCAGTTAGGTAGCCCAGAGGGGGGTGAATGGGTCTTTAAAATTTATCATTAATACCTGTTCACTAAAACGTTCACAAAGAAATACACTTTGAAGATTGTTAGTGTTAGTAAAGAGAAACAACAAACACAAGAGGACAATCACACAACACCAGATGTATCCTGGTTCAAACCTCCTTTCCACAGGAGTCCTACGTCCAGTCCCTGAGCAACAACTCAGGATTTTACTAACTAGGGTACAGTCCCCCTATGGACATTACAACACCCAGCTCAGCTGGTCTTCTCTTCTTAGCCCGAAGAGGAACAACACCCTGGATACCCCACCAAGTCTTCCTTCACACCAGAAGGGCACACACACACCCTGGATACCACCAGGTCTTCCTTCACACGAGAAGGGTACAAGCACAGAAACAAGTAAGTAGGAGATTAAGCCCCTAGATCAAGCTTTGATAAGCCAAGATCTGAAGCTAGGGACTGAGAGCAATGAGTTCTACAAACAAAAGCTCACTCTCAGAACCAAACAAGCTCTATCAAAAATCTACAAAGAATGCAGAGAGCAAAGAGCTAATCTAATGGAATGAGGCTTGGCTCTTTCTTCAGAACTCGCAAAGGACTTGATGAACAGAGAGTTTTTGTATGACTATCGTTCTCTGTCTATGTATGTGTATATCTCTTCTGGAGCTCCTTTCTTCAATATATAACTTCAATTTGAAATATAGACGTTGAAGTATCTGTTGCCTCTAGCTTTTGGTGGACGTTAGACTGAGTGGCACTTGGAAGCTTCCAGTCAATAATTCCTTTATCCATTTGTTCACGCAAAGAGATAGGATCTTCTGAAGTGTCCTTTGGCTTCTACAAAGTCCAACGTTGTATGACGAATGTTTGTCAGAGACCTACATACATTAATGCTAAAACAGTAGACAGCTAGGCTGTCTCTTGTTGTCAGTCAACGTTGATGTGAATATTCACCAAAATAGTAATGCCATTTTGCTGTTCTAAAAGATGCATATAGAATAGTCATGATAATGGATGATATCGTCTGTATGCATGCAGATATACGTTCAGTCTTCATTAAATGCACAGCTGCCAGAAGAATATGTGCGAAGACTTTGACTATTCAACCCGTTGAAAGGATAAGTTATAAGTCAAGTTGATTGATATGAAATCGATGCATTTATGACTTATGAAATCGTTATGCAATCAAATAGCAAATCGTTGTGAGACATGAAAGAATCGTTGTGATCATTGAGGAAATCATTATGATTACTTAAGAAGTCGATGCGCAAAGCAAATGGTTATAATATCTGAAGCAATCGTTGCGATAAGCAAATCGTATGATAACTAATGAATCGTTATGATAGCAAGTCGTTACGATGACTAAAAGAATCGTTACGAGAGCAAGTCGTTACGATGACTAAAGGAATCGTTACGAGAGCAAGTCGTTACGATGACTAAATGAATCGTTACGAGAGCAAGTCGTTACGATCGTTACGAGAGCAAGTCGTTACGATGACTAAAGGAATCATTACGAAAGCAAGTCGTTATAGAACGATTTCTTTTGAGATCAGAAGAAGTTTCAATCTATGAAGAAATCGTAAGGTACTTATGAAACGGTTATGAAGAAATCGTTATAGTTCTACTGTAATCGATATGATCTATAAAAGAAACCGATGTGTACTTAGACAAATATGATGCTGTAAATACAATGTAAAGATGCTTACCTATTTTGGCTTATTTTCCTTTGGTATTAATTCCTATGCTTAAGACTTGTAGAAAATAGGTTAGTGACCTTTAATTAAAGGTTTGATAATAATAATATGGTTTTGTTAATCACCAAAATAGACATGTAATTACTTTTAATTACATGGGGATAGACTGTTCATCACTCCTCCCGCGACATGTCTGCATATTTAAATTTATAGTTTCTTTATATACTGATCTGATGTATCATTTATGCCATTTAAATTCTTACAGGTCCTTCGACACCTCCTCTACTCACGACAGATATGTATATTTAAATTTGTAAGTATTTATATATTGATTTATATATTATTTAGTATGTCATATTCTAACAAGATCGAGTACCCCTACGCCTCTGGTACCTCCTCCTCCCACGACAAGTATGCATATTTAAATTTTTAGTTTCTTTGTGTATTGATTGTGTGTATTATTTATGCCATTCACATTCTTATAGGCTCGAGTCTTTTTGAGTCTCCTCCTCTTGCAGAAAATATGTATATTTATATATCTTTCATTATTTATATTGCTTATGCTTGTCAAATTTGTACAGGACTGAGTGCCTCTGCACCTCCAGTTATGGTGGCAGGTGTCTCTATAGTGCCACAGACAGAGGATGCAATTAGTCAGCAGGAGGGGGAGGGCAGTTATATAGATGACACCCTACGAGAGGTGTGGATAAATGAGTATGTAATAAATGTGTTGTACTCTATATTGAGAACCTATTTCATTCATCAACCCATTTTAACATTTATAATTGTAAGGATAAATTAGAGCCTGCCTAGGCATCGCAATTTATTACAAAGACAATTCAAGCACACTTTCTTGGGCCTATCCATCGATTCAATAATTTCTCGATGGAGGTCTAGGAGTTGTTATGTCAGATGTTCATGGTATGTAATTCCCTATTTTAAATTAATTCTGTCCATTTTAATACATTTACTAAAATGACTTATAATACAACTAACTCTTTTTTGTACAGAACAATCATCGATTCACGTGACCCTTGGACGAGGCACGATCTCAATTAGCCTGGACGGCCACCGCACGACAATCATTCAAACATATAATGTACAGTGCAAGTAAAAGTGCGCAAACTATTTGTCTGAGGGCAGATCCGACCCTTTGGAGGGAGCACGACCCTACTTGGATGAGGAGGGAGTATTGGAAAGATTTGTGTAACAGATGGGCCAAGGAGAGGTGTTGAGAAACTTCCACCATAATGAAAGCCAATCGTGCCACAAATCCTGAGGCTAACAAACATATGAGTGGGTCCATCTCTTTTGCAACCCATCAAGCAAGATTGGTAAGTCATGTGTTTGATTATGATATATTTTATTTATATAAGTACTCATTTGTGAAATGTGATTTGTAAAACATGAAATGCATTAAAGCGTGCACCGACATTTCAGGAGGTCTTTGATAAGACCCATAAAAAAGGGGATGGATCAGTATATTAGTGAGAGAGCCTGGGAGGTTGCTGTAAGTTTTTATAGGTGTAAAAAATTTTATGTTTTCTCATTAATGACTAATTAATAAATTTTCTTATTCAACTTGCAGGAGTGATGTAACAGGCAGATGAGTGACAAGTACGTAGGGGAGGACCACCAGCCGTAGTTAGATCTTGACATATGGGTTGCAGCATCTGGCACGCTAAAGCAGGGCCATGTATATGGTTTTGGGCACAACCTAGACATGAGCAGGGTACTATCTGGCTTTTGAGTTCAACATCACAGGCAACTAGTCCTTTCACGACGCTTGCACCCCTAGTACTACTCTTGCTAACGTCATGGGCTTCATTCGAGATGAGATATCCGGCATGGAGACACGACTTGTCCAGACTATGCGCACGGAGGTCTTTGAGGTTGTCCAGGCCCAGCTCTCCTAGGCCTTATCCCAGGCCCTCTCCTAGGCCTTCATCCAGACAGGGATTCCTCCTCACGGAGCACCCTCGATAGCATCACGGGACCCTCATGTGAGTGTTTTATTTTTAATTTATTTTAAATTCACATTTATTAAGTTAGATTAATTTTAAAATAAAGAACTTGGGTTTGAGGGTCTAAAATTAGAAATAGTAATCCGATTGGCCTTTGATTTATTCCAGCACGACCGGGGCGATGATTGTGACTCATGAAAATTGACGAAGTTTAAATCAGACTCCCAGTTTGAGCTCGGCGCTCAAATTCACATTAAGCAAGTTAGTTTAGTTTAAAAATGAAGAACTTAGGTTTAGGCGTCCAAAATTAGAAATATTAATACGATCGGCCTCTGATTTGTTCCAGCACAGTCGAGACGATAAGTGTGACCCGTGGAAACTGACGGAGTTCAAATCGGACTCCCAGTTTGAGCTCGGCTCTCAAATTTATATTAAGCAAGTTAATTTAGTTTAAAAATGAAGAACTTAGGTTTGGGGGTCTAAATTTAGAAATGTTAATCTGATCGACCTTTGATTTGTTCTAGCACAACCTAGGCGATAAGTGTGACTCGTGGAAACTGACAGAGTTCAAATTGGACTCCCAGTTTGAGCTCAGCCCTCAAATTCACATTAAGCAAGTTAGTTTAGTTAAAAAACCAAAACCTTAGGTTTGAGGATCCAAAATTAGAAATACTAATCCAATTGGCCTCCAGTTTATTCCAATATGGCCGAGGTAATGAGTATGACTCGTGAAAACTGAGGGTGTTCAAATCGGACTTCTGGTTTGAGCTCAGCGCTCAAATTCACATTAAGAAGTTAGTTTAGTTTAAAAATAAAGAACTTAGGTTTGGGGGTCCAAAATTAGAAATACTAATCTCATCCGCCTCCGGTTTGTTCTAGCACGGCCGGGGCGATGGCTGTGACTTGTGAAAGCTGATGGAGTTTAAATCAAACTCCCAGTTTGAGCTCGGAGCTCAAATTCACATTAAGCAAGTTATTTTAGTTTAAAAATGAAGAACTTAGGTTTGGGGGTCCAAAATTGGAAATACTAATCCAATCGCCCTCCGGTTTGTTCCAACACGACTGGGGCTATGAGTGTGACTTATGGAAACTTACGGAGTTCAAATCGGACTCCCAGATTGAGCTCGACGCACAAATTCACATTACGCAAGTTAGTTTAGTTTAAAAAACTTAAGTTTGGGGGTCCAGAATTAGAAATACTAATCCGATCGGCCTTTAGTTGGTTCCATCACGGCCGGGACAATGAGTGTGTGTGAATTGTGAAAACTGACGAGTTCGAATCAGACTCCTTGTTTTATTTGGAGTTTAAATTTATATTCCTCAAATTAGTTTAATTTAAAAGTGAGTGAATTATATAGAAAATAAACTCTAAAAACTTAAATAATTTATTTCTTATAATATTTAATTTTAATTTTTTATTCTTATTTGTCTATTGTAGGTTCCTTCATCGAGTGGTGCTAGAGGAGACGAAGACGAGGAGGATATAGAGGATCCGTGATTTTCTTTTCATTGTTATGGATATTTTATGTATTGTTGTGGACATTTTATGTATTATTATTGTGGATGTTTTATGTATTAATATTGTGTACAGTTTATGGACATTTTATATATTATTGTGGGCATTTTATGTATTATTGTGGATAATTTTTATTTTTATTATAAAACATGTTAATTTAGAAAAATTAATATATATATTAAAAAATAAAAAAAATAGAGTCAATTAGCCACCAATTTTTTGGTCACAATATAGTGACCAAATTTGTGACTGTAAAAATCGGTTGCTAAGTTAGCATTTAGCAACCAAAATATTTCGGTCACTCTTTTGGTCACAATATAGTGATTGATTTTGTGACTGAAAAATCGGTCGCTAAAGGCGACCAGAAATTTTGGTCGCTATTTGATCACTATTTGTGATCGAATACTTTTGGTCACTGTCTTTTCTTTAGAGATCGAATAGAGACTGAACATTTACGGTCTCTGATCTGAGACCGAATAGCAATCGAAAAAATTCGGTCACAATATTGTGACCAATAATTCATCACCAACATTTTCAGTCACTATTCATATTTTCGTTAGTGACCGAATGGAGTTGAATCTGTCGGTCTCTATCTGCATTTTTTCTTGTGGTGAAGGCATCCGACTTCTATTACAGGTCAAGAAGCCAACCTCCTAGTACAACCCTCGTGCGGTTCTGTTGAAACAAACCCCATCTATGTTCTTCCCTTAACACAAGGGGAACACAATGTACCGACCCTCTGCTGGTCACCACCCCCAGCAAACTTGCTGGTCCTCTCTTCACACAGGAAGAGGAACAACCCTTGTTCTTCTTTGGAAAGAAAGAACAGGCTGTGGAGATCAAGTTTTGAAATAAGGAACTTAGCATGCTTGTGTTGAGCAACTATCATTTAGAAGATATGTTGAACAACTCTCTCTTTTTAATATTGTGTTTTTGCTATGACAAAACCTTTTAAGACTTTCTCTACAAATAAATTTATTGAAATATACCACAAGTAACATGACTTGTATAATACTATATATCAACACTCACGAAATTTCTGTAAATCCACAGCATATACTATGTACCATACTAACTCCGACTGTCGACTCCGACTCCAGAAAAGTCGAAGTGTTGAACCATAATTGAACTGTACTCCAACTCTTCGAAAGTTGAAGTCTGTTAGTACTCCGACTTCTTGGAAGTCGAAGTCTAGACTCCGACTCTCTTAAAGTCGAAGTAAGATATCGATTGATGAACTCTTTCACTCCGACTTCTAAAAAGTCGAAGTCTTGACTCTAGCTTTCTTAAAGTCGAAGTCCTCTTACTCCGACTCCTGAGAAGTTGAAGTCTCTGTATTATACTCCAACTCCTTGAAAGTCGAAGTCTATTATTGTTTGCACTCCAACTCCCCAGAAGTAGAAGTATGACCGATTGATACTTATCACTGCGACTTTCCAAAAGTCGAATTTTGTGTTCAGTCTTACTGCGACTTCTATAGAGTCGAAGTTCATCTTGTATCTCTTGTTTCTGACTCTGAGTTTAGGAAAGTCGAAGTGTACTATCAACTTCTATGTACTTAATAATAACTTATGTATGAGTTTGTTGTTTCATATAATCCATGAAATCTTGAGTTTATGCAATTCAATATGTTTGCTATCCCTATGGAATCTCTTACAGTATGATTAACACTTGGATATCCTACAGAATAATGCTCTTTATTAATACCATCATTTAAATATTATGTTAGGTAGGATATTTATATTCAAAATGACCACATAAAATATCTTTGAATAGATCTGAAATATTTATACAAATTGGTCTCTTGCTTTTTATCAGTATTCAGATCCTCTCCCTTTTGACAGTTGCCTTGCAGTAAATGCATGGTAAGTATAGGCTGCATAGTGTATCTATCAGGAGTTCACCTACCACTATTAGACCTTACCTTACCTTCTGGATGCAATTGTCTGTCTACCTTTTATTGCATTGAACATCTGTCCATCCGAGGTTCTTTATACTTTACATATATTTTCATCTCACCTACCTCCGAAAGCATGGAGGTATCTTTTTCTGTCTTGTCCTTTCTTGCAAAACATTTATGAAGCATGCCTTGCTCTCAGTCTTCAACATGGAGTTTTACAAAATAATTAATGAAGACTGAAGATACAAGTTTAGTCTGAAGACATTGGAAATCCAAAAAGCTGAAGGACTATTGAATAACAAAAGTCTCAATCCAAAGGATCAACAACTACTTCTCAAACGGCTACTTCTCAAACGGCTAGTTCTTTAACGGACAATTTCAAACGGAAACTTAAGGCCTCTGAAGCATATATAGAAGCCAGAGTTTTGAACAAGACAACCAACTCAGATAGTGAGACAACAACACAACTCCCATCTGAATTTGGAAGCAAGAGTCTCCATAAAGCCTTCTACTGAATTGAAAGAAAGAGAGCTGCCTCCTCAATCTCCAACTTCAAAGCTCTCAAGTTCTTAGAAGTCCTTTTCTGATTGGGTGGCATTTGTAACTCTAGATCTATTCTTCAGTCCACCCTGTTAGATTCCGAAAGAGTTAGAGCTGAACTCTCATTTGTAATTCTTTCTGATTCTCTGTGTTTGCTCATCTTTTTGAGTAGACACACCAGTGTTTCTCATTTCTATCTTAGATAACCCGCAGGAGGTTTGTTTCCTGCAGTGCCCCTCTTGTGAAGGGAAGACCTATTGTGTAGGTAGTCTTTGTACCCCTAGTTAAGGGAAGACTTGCTTGGAGCAAGTGAGATTGTAATACCTCTCAGGTTCGGAGAAGGCCAAGTTCTCTTGGAAGTTAGTGAAATCCCAAGAGGTTTCTTGGGGATTGGACGTAGGACTTCTATGTGGGAAGGGCCGAACCAGGATAAAATTTCTTGTGCATTTTTGTGATTGTTTTCGCCAATTTACACTTGTTTCACACACTACACTAAACACTAACAACTTTGCTTAGTGTTGTCTACTTTCAGATAAAATTTTTAAAAGTGCAAGAAGTCCTATTCACCCCCCTCTAGGACATCATTATTGCCATCTCGATCCAATAGCTTGCTCTTCAATAGCAACTTGTGAGCTGAAAAGGTTTATCGAAGGAATACAAGACTCTTAGGCTAAAAGCCTCCCTCTCATATTACACAGACACACAGAAGCACAATGAGAGAGAGAAAGAGGGGAAGCTTGAATGCTTGGAGCTTTAAAAGACTTCAACTTGAATGCTTCTCTTGAATAGGCTCGAGCACTTCCTCTCTTTTCTTTGAGTGTGTATGGCATTTAGGCTCCTTAATGGTTGTACACTTTCACAGACTGATTTTCAGGTAGGCTCCTCTTTCTCTTTTACTTCAAGGCTTCATCCTTTATAGTGCAGCTGTAGAGGACCGTTGAAGGATGTAACCATTGGAGCTTCTTCTTCCTCTTCTGCTCTTCTTCTTCCTCTTCTGCTCTTCTTCTTCTTCTACTCACTTGAGTCTAACTGTTGTTTGGAGCAAAGAAGATCCTTCCAACTTTGTTCCTAACGGATGCCTCATGAGAGTACTTGATTTCTACAAGCACAGAGGACAATGTTAGGTAAGATAGGTCATGTGTCAATCAACATCCATACCTCTTGTGCAAAAGTTTATATTTCCAGCTGAAATTCCTACTATGCTAGGTAGAAGCTTTTACTTTTTACCACGAAAAAAGAAGTTCTTGAGAAATGCAAAAAGTAACTTTAGTTAGAGAAATAATAAGTTAAACATATGAAGTACATTTGAAATTTCATTTGGTGCCAAGACAGTCAATTCAAACTGAGAATATGATCAATCAATATGAATATAACTTAAGTGTTCATCAATCGATGTGAAACAATACCAATCGAAAGAAATATAAGAGTAATCAATATTTCTTAAAGATAATCGATATAATGAAGACAATTGATATGAGTTCTTAAAGACAATCGATATGTTAAAAGACAATCGATGTGATAACATCAATCGATATGATAAAGACAATCGATATGCAATAAGGACAATCGATGTGAAGCTTAACACCAATCGATAGACACTTTGAACACCAATCATTATAAAACTTTAACAGCAATCGATGGAATACTGTTCACCAATTGATAGGCGTTTTATTCTCCAATCAATAGCCAACATGATCACCAATCGATAGAGATTTTGAACAGAAATCGATTGGACTTATCAGTACAAAACATTGAGGGGATAGAAATTATAATATTTATAGTGCAAAAATATTCTTAAAAATATTATTAACTATTACTATGAGATTTATGATGGGCATGAGTTTTTGTTATCATCAAAACAAAGGGATAAAAAATAAGAGTGGTTCAACAATCTCCCCCTTTTTGGTGATGACAAAACTCATATGAATTTTTTAAAATTAAGATATTCAAAACAAGTATTGAACAGAAAATTCACAGATAAAATACTCTCACCTTTTTTGTCAATAACCAAAAGAATTTTTTTACCATTGACGTTCATTTCCTTTCTATTTGTATGGAGATCTCTTATCATTTCTTGCGTTTGAAGGAGTTAGAAGGAGAGGGGTTCAACAATACTTGTATGAAATTATCATCTCCCCCTTTTACTTGCTCCCTCTGAATGTGAGGCTTCCCCTTGATGTAAGGCTCCCCCTTAGTTGATGCTCCTCTTGTTGGGTTTGATCTTGTGGTTTACTTGACACATCCATTTGTTGTTTGTCAAGTCTTCAAGGGTTTCCTGTATTATTTTCAAAAAGATCTGGTGCAGATGTTAGTAGTACTGTAAATAAAAAAAAATTATAAGTAGAAGAAATTAAAGATGACTACTTCCTCTTATGATTGGAGTGAAGTGAAGAGTTGGTAGTCACCAATCGGATGTTGTACTCTGTAGATTTTGATGATCACAAAAATACTAAGTTTAACTCATGTTGAGAAAATCACAAAACACTAAGTATAAATCATGTTCTTGACCTAAGTATTTGTTTCATTTATATTTAAATTGAGGGTCTGAATTGTGTGTTAAGTGTGTAGTAAAAGTGTCCACAAGTCGCACTTGATGTGGACATTACAAAGCCAAAGAATTGGACAAAAAGAAAAGACAAGACTGGAAGAAGAACTGTAGAACTAACACAATCAGACGACCGACTTTAGTAAATCAGTCGATTGATTATGTGAAGGTCCAATCGATTGATGAAGTTAAGGCCAATCGATTGAAGAGCAAGGCCCAATCGATTGATGGTCAAGCAGAAAATCGAACGACTGATTTGGGGATTTCAGTCGATCGATTATGGATCAATCGATTGATGTTCAATCCAATCAATTGATGGTGAAAAGGCCAATCGATTGATGACCAATGTTCTGATTGGTGAAGAAAAGATCAGACGACCGATTTGGCAAAATCAGACGACTGACCTAGCCAGTACAGGTTGGCACTAGGATAGTAAAGAAATAGGATGACCGATTCTCTAGAATCGGACAACTGATTGGCTAGTTGATTTGCTAACTAAAGCGGCAGTTGAAGTTAAGACAGAAATCGGATGACCGATCCGAAGATTTTAGTCGATCGATTCTGGCGTTTCTACATACAAACTTTTCTAAACAGAGTCCTACGAAGATCCAACTCTTTCCAAACTTTGAGGAATCCTTTAGGATTGTAGATAGAACATGTTCTCATAATTTGGTAGAGTTCTCCACACACCCAAGATCCCATCTTGTGCCCTAGAGTTTAGAACAAGGGTTATTGCCCTGGAGAGATCTACATGAAGCTTTGAACCTGTGGAAGCCTGTAGAATGAGTCTCCATCATCCAAAGTGTTCCAGAAGTTCTAAGAAGGTATTCTTCATCATAAAGGTGTGGACTTGGTGCTGCTACTTGCAAGCCTCCGTTCTAAAGCGTTCTACATCGGCTAGTTCTGCACTGAGACAACGTCGAGCAAAGACGACCACAAGGCAGACCTTCTGTGACAGGAGAATTCTATACTTGCTTGTTTAGATTGTTGTCTTCCTATTCATGTTTTTCTTATGTTCTTTTTAGAACCCTGAATATCACTGTTTGTGTGTGTGCTCGGGTTGTGAGCACGTTGTGGGTGTGTAGTGTGTGCGTACATACACACTGTGTTGTCTCATCCCTGAAACAAGATGGGTTTGTCTTGTCCCCAGAAACAACTGTGTGTAGGGTTTACACTTGTACCTAGAAACAAATAGTGAAAATACTCATAGGGTGTGAGGTAGTGGACGTAGGCGCACACAGGGGTGTGTTTGCTGAACCACTCTAAATCCTGCATGTCATATAGTTTGATCCATATCTTCTACCTCCGTTCTATACATGCTAGGATAGTTGGTTTCACAGTTTCTATTGTCATATTCTGCTGTGCACATCATTTTATAAATTGTCTTAATTGAGTTTAATCTATTCTTTTTAAAATATTTTTAAATTAGGCGATAACCAATTCACCCCTCCCCTCTTGGTTGCTCATCGCACATACACCTGTACTTTATCGGATGCCTTTGAACATCCCTAACCATACCCTTTTGAATGTCTTTTTTGTCCATTAAGATCAAATTGACATTCTCTTCTTCTTCTTCGATACTTGAGTTGTCTGAAGAGTCATCCCAAGTAGCTATGAAAGTCTTCCTTTTATATTTCTTATATTTCTCTTATTTTCTTTTCTTCTTTTTTGGTTTTTCATATCTTCTAAGCTTTGGAAAATCTGGCCTAAGATGTCCAAGTTGCTTACATTCATAGCACATCAGTTCCTTCTTCTTTTTCTCTTTCCTCTTGGTTAAGATTTTTCGGATAACTTCTTCTTCACTGTCAATATCATTGCTTTCACTTGCAGTGGCTTCATCCAAAAGTGCTTTCTTCTACCTTGAATGCATTGTTTATCTTTCTTTTGAATCCACTTTCCCTTAATCTTTCCATATTGATCTCATGAGCCATTAATGACCCTATGAGTTTTTTCAAAGACATGGAGGAGAGGTAATTTGCTTCTTCTATGACAGTGACCTTAGGAGTCCATAGTTTTGGTAGAGATTCGAGGATTCTTCTCACCATGTCTCCAGTGCTATATGCTTTTCCATGTCCTGCAAGACTATTATCTATATCAATGAATCTACTGTACATCGAGTAATGGACTCACCTAGTTTGATTTGGAACTTCTCATAATTTGTGACAAGGATGTCAATCCTAGTCTCTTTTACTTTGTCTGTTCATTCATAAGTGAGTTTCAACTTGTCCCGCATGTCTTTTGCTATTTGCATGCTAAGATCCTATTAAATTCTTATCTAGTTAGTGCGCAACACATGAACCTCTTGACCTTGCTGTTCAAGGATACCTTCCATTTGTCTTCATCAGTCCATTCTTCCTTGGGCTTTGATATTTGGAGATCATCATCTTCTATGATGCTCCAGAGTTGGTAATTGTAACATTGTAGGAAGAACTTCATCCTTGTTTTCCAATAAGTGTAGTCTTCTCCATCAAATAGAGGAGGTCGGAAGATGGATTAGCTTTCTACGTGTTGAGTCTTTTATCTCCATGACTATATATTTTGGTGATAACAAAACTTATCATAATACGAAGTTCTACTTCGTCATATCTGAAGTTTATTTTGTCATA
This sequence comes from Colocasia esculenta, assembly GCA_014218235.1. Lineage (NCBI taxonomy): Eukaryota > Viridiplantae > Streptophyta > Magnoliopsida > Alismatales > Araceae > Colocasia > Colocasia esculenta. The sequence continues at coordinate 129,617,420 of CM024754.1, forward strand.
TATGAAGCCAACTTCGTCATATCCAAAGTTTACTTCATCATATACGAAGCTCATTTCGTCATACATGTTTTTGTCTTGAACAGTCAAAGTTCACTTCGTCATACACGAAGTTCTACTTCGTCATATCTGAAGCTTCAATTCGACCGACAGCGTTATGATCTGTTTTATACAAAGTTCCACTTTGTCATATACGAAGTTACACTTCGTCATATTTGAAGTTCCACTTCGACCGATTACGTTATATTTTGACCAATCAAAGCATTCCATTTTGACTGACTACGTTATATCTTGACCAGTCGAAGTAGCCAGTCGAATTGAAACATCGATTACCTTTAAACATCAATTTTTGTTTGACTTAAACATCGATTATCCTTAAAACATTGATTACCATTATACATCGATTGTGTTTAAACATCGATTGACTTCAAACATCAATTGTGTTTAAACATCGATTGCATTTAGACATTGATTGCCTTTAGACATCGATTCTCTTTAAACATCGATTGCTTTAGATATCGATTGCCTTGTACTTAAACATCAATTGCTTTAGATATTGATTGTTTTATGAACATCGATTGGCTTTATCATATCAAATGCTATTTCAAATAAAATATCTATTACCTTTATCAAGCTATTTTCCTTGATGAAATTATATTGATCATATTACATATTCTCTGATCAAGGAAGTTTTTGAAAATATCTTTGATAGAATGATTAAAGGTTTCACAGACATGTTTTAAATACCCTTGGTGTTTGAATGTGTGAATTTCATATTTCCCACCGTTTGGAGCACATCTTCTCATGTAAATATTCTAAGATATCTGTATGTGGCTTGGTTAGTCACGAGACATAGCTCCCTTGGGGAAAGTGCTTTATGGTTTTCCATCTTTATAACAAGTCTTCTTATGCTTTATATGGTGACAGAATGGACATATTTATTTCTGTATAATATCTTTCTGCACCTACTCAGAACGTTGATAGTCACTGAAGACATCTCTCTCTCTTAGCATTTAATGCTTGTAGGTTTCCTGTAGTTACATATTTCTACAACGTAAGACCTGCTGTGACTGCATGGAAACAAACATTAAGAAATGAGAGACAATGGATATCTGAACGGTTACTTCTGAAGAAAGTAGGAATGCCTATAAGAAGATGATAGCTACGAAGAACAAGGAAAATACAATACACAAGTGTACACATAGAGATCTTCACCACCATTCAGAATAGAAGAGTAGTATGCCCTCACTCCAAGTCTATCTGCTCTAAGCTCTCATTAAGCCTTCACTTGTATTCTTTTTTGAGAGCCTGTTGTTTCTAAGAGAGTAGCATCATAGATCCATTTCTTTCTCTTTCAGTTCACGCCTCAAATCAAGCAAGCTTTGTTGTATAAGCTTGATCTAGGGGCCATCCCTTCAACTCTCTTTTTAGAGTGTTCCTCTTCCTATGCGAAGAGAAGACCTACTGTGGGTAGGTGTTTTTGTAACGACCACGAGAACCCAACCCTCGACGACAACCGAGAACCCAATTTTCGCAGTCGCCACCCATGGATCCGGGGACTTGGAAGGGCTATAAAACAAGTCTAATAGGAAATGTAAAGGAAATAAACATCAACTACTCAACTAGGAGCACACGCAGAATTAGGAAAAGGAAATAGCGAGAGCACTACGTATCGCTCTAGGTACAGTCCCAACACACAGAGTACAAGTAAGGGAAGGGAAGAGCAAACCCATTTAGGGCATACCCCGCGAGTGAAGTATAACTAATGGAAAAAAGGGGGAAACCACTACTAGCTATGGGGACGACGACTACCGCCCCTCCTCTGCCTGACACGCACCCAGCCGCTGCTGGGAAGTCTCACCTGGAAAAAAGGGGAAGGATGAGTGTCACGTCCCAAAGCATGGTAGTGGAAGAGTTAATTGATCATTGAGACATGAACAATCAACAAATAAACCTCTAACTAACGAGCATTATAAGTGCAACAACACAATCATAATAGGGCCCACATAATAAACATAACTAAGCTTTTATTCAAATCTCAAACTCTTTATTTCATCTCAATATAAAAACTAATACATACTCCATTTCAACTTGAACTACAGGACTAAGACTCAATAAAAAGAGAAAATTACATATTATCCTCACTACCTACTACATCAATCTATCTCTTAAGGTAACTAATAGTAGACGCTAAGATTGGAACACGCTCTTCACTTAGATGCATTCCCATCCTTGTCCTGGCCTTCGTCTTCTACGTCGATATGACCTAAGATGTTTAGAAGTAGGGAATGAGCAAACTAGTCCAGTAGGATTTATATCTCAATGTGCGGGCAATGATATAAGTGATTAACATTTTAGAACTAGGAGGACACGATTATCAAGATATGCATGAACGATAAATCCATTTAAATTCGATACGTGTACAAGATAGATTGAAGAAGAGTGATTGAAAAAGATCTAGAATGATGTAACAAGTAAGAACTAATAGTGAAATAGTATGTACAAGCACGCATGATATCATTTAATTGCATGAACATAGGATGGCCATATCACGTAAGCAAGCAAGCATGCATGAGCAAGAACTTTTAACATGTAACAGTAATCAGGCACGATGACACTAATGTGCCTAAGGATCTATGCCACCTTGAAATGCACACTAGGACACATGTATGTGGTTATTGTATCTAGCATTCAACACGCAGTACTACGAGCACAGATGCAACGCCAATAATCTTATACCCCATGGTTAATAGTATATTTACGACTCTTTATTGTTGGGGCCAGACTAGAGCCCTTGGATACTCGCCGTGCCAGATACACATCTCACTATTTTCAAATGTACATACCCATAGTCAATCATGGCTAATAACAAGAGTTTTCAAGAAGTATACAATTCAATATCATGCTCATGATGATTTCAAGAAAAACATGTCATGCGAACATGATTTTATGATAACAATAGTTCAGATAGAATTTCAGAAGCATGACGTCGCAATTTACACTTTTAGTTAAATCTTTACTTTAATAGCTTGGTTTCATGATTATAAAGTCACACTCAAGAGAAAGAGACGAGAAAGGAAGTGCACGCTATCTCCAGGGAACTTCAATGGTACAACCAACTCGGTCTCTATGAGGAATCCATGGAGTATGGTAAATTTCAAAGGTCTTAGTGGAAAGGTCCCTAGTTTACCAGAATGGAATGTTCAGTAGAGAGTTTCCAATCCCTCAAGAAAGGGCTACCTATTTGTGCAATAGTGTAGCGTAGAATGTGCCACAATATCACAATCCACAGGTTTAAAATAAGCAAAAAGCAAGTAACATGAAGACATATTATAAAGCAATACTAAGAAGATTTCAATAACATGGTTTCTACAATTTAACAATATCAAGTTTCAGTTTAAAAGCAAACTAGTACACATCATGTTGTCTCTTTTGGTACGGCAGCAAGCTAACCTAGAGGGGGGGGGGGTGAAAAGGTTTTTCTGAAATCTGAAATAGAAACTTAAACAACAGAAAATTAACACTTGAATGTTGGTTAGTTAAGTGTGATAAAGAGTAGCAATGCGGAAGCAAATAAACAATCACATAGAGGACACAAGGAATTTATCCTGGTTCGGCCCTTCCCACATGGAAGTCCTATGTCCAGTCCCCAAGTAACTTCTTGGGTTTTTACTAACTAAGGGTACAGTCTCCCTCAAGGACAATACAACACCCAGCACCCCAACCGCTCTTCTTCTCTTTCCCAGGAAGAAGGCAGCCCACTTCTTTTACAGGTCAAGAAGCCAACCTCATGGTACAAACCCCAATGCGGTTCTGCTAGACACAAACTCCTAGCTAGGTTCTACACTGTATACAGTCCTATAGCTGGACAAAGATCTTTCTTAGAAAAGAAAGAACAGACCAAGAGCTATTACAAGATGAACACTACGTACTCTAGCTCTTAGCCACAGACTCTCCCCCAGATTTACGATGACCATAGAGAGAGAGTGAAGAGAGGAAGGCTTGAAAGCATTGAAGACTTCTGCTATGAAGGCTTCTCTTGATTTGGCTCTTCTCTCTTCTCTCTTTCTTGAGTGTATGTGGAGTTAAGGTTCCTCACAGATGCACACTCCTTCAAAGATTTTCAGGAAAGCTCTCTCCTCTTGTTCATCAGCTTGCTTCATCTTTTATATGAACAACTTTGAACAAATCCGTTGAGGAGATCTGTTGGAGTTCTAGCCGTTGCTCATCTTCTCTTTCTTCTGATATTTTGTGGTCTACGACGTCTGCAAGCATAGAAGAGAGTGTTTAGATAAAACAGTGTTTCTGTCAAAAGCTCACATACCTCTATGCTTCCTATTTTCTCCCAGAAGTAGTAAGTGACCACCTTTCTGTCTGATAGGAGAGGAGATCTAGAGAGATAAAAGAAAATCTTCTGTCAGAGACATTTTTGACTTTTTATTAGGCGCCAAACATATTTGAAAGATCTGTGTATAAAGAAAATGATTTTACATGAGGTTGATGTTTGGACAAAATTGATGTTTAAGTAAAAGCAAATTGTTATTATAAAGATAGGCAAATCGATGGGCAAATCGATGTTTTCACTTATCGAGTCGATGTGGCAACCAAATTGTTATGAAACTTATCAAATCGTTATGGCGTTCAAATCGTTATGAAAACTTATCAAGTCGATATGGCATTCAAATCGTTATGAAAACTTATCAAATCGATGTTTTGGTCAAATCGATGTTCTCATTTAGGAAATCGATGTAAGAGAGAAATCGATGTGACGATCAAATCGTTATGGTACTTATCGAATCGATGTGAGAATCAAATCGTTGTTTCTCACTTATGAAATCGTTATGATAACCAAATCGTTATGAGAGAAAATCGTTGTTCTGACTTATCAAATCGTTGTGGCGACCAAATCGTTGTTTCTCTTAACGAATCGTTACACGATCAAATCATTGTGTAACTTATCAAATCGTTGTTAGTGAAACCATGTGGCACTTTGAACTGAAATCGATGTATATTAATAAAGATCGATTTAGCATTTTAGTGCACAACACTCAGCGATAATTCCATAAATTTATATTTATTAGGAAAATATGAATTAAATATATTTAATAATATTTAATTAATCATAATTTTGTTATCACCAAAATACAAGTGGTTCAATAATCTCCCCCTTTTTGGTGATGACAAAATTTACGAGAATTTTTTGACAAAAACACTTAAAGCATATAAAATACAGAAAATTCATAGATAATTCTCTCTCCCTTTTTGTCACTAACCAAAAGGAAGGATATTACCATTCATTTCTCCCTTTGAGAAAATTTCTTACCATTGAGTTGTTCAACAATGATTGACATTAATGAATAACTCCCCCTTAGTCTGTGCTCCCCTAAATGAGAGACTCCACCTGAATGAGACTTGCAAATAGTTATTAGTAATACTGAAATTTTAAAATAAATAAATGACTACTCCCTCTTCAAATATGAGTTGGATGAAGAGCTGGCAGTCACCAATGCCTTGAGCATCCTTGATCCTGATGCTCCAAGGCTATCCTGCAAATAAGCTACTCAGAAGTAGGTACCCAAATCTTTTTGGGTCCTTGATGGTTGATGCATAAAATTAACCTGTAGGAATCCAAACTAAGTGCCTTGTTGTGCAGGCGTTTACAGTGTGTCCAAATTTATTGCAATGAGAACAACAATGAATATAATCTATTTTAAAGTTCTTATTGTTTTATGATGTCTGTTTAGAACACAATTTTTAGAAACCTTTTTCGTTTGATAAAGCTTGTTCATTTCAGAGGCCTTTTTCTGAGGCATTTTGGTTTCTTTTACAAAATTTGGCAAATAATATTTTCCTGGAATTATGGCTTGTTTTCCTTTTTTCGAAGGTATGTATCCAAGCCCTTGTTTATTATTTCCAGATTTTGACCCTTTCAAGTATAGGGCTAAAGATGTTTTCCCTCTAGTTAATTTTCTAACTGATTCTTTTAAATAAAGATTTTCTTCAGTTAGAGTTTTAAATTTTTCTTCTAACTCTAACTTCTCATTATTCTTGCTTTTCAAATCTTCATTTAAAAGATAATTATTATTTTTACTGTCCTTTAATGTTTTTCTAGTTGCTCCAATTCAGATTTAAGATCAGAATTGGTGTTTTCCAAGCAAGTAGTGTTGTTTTTTAGATTTTTAATTCTTTTACAACACCCTTATGCTTTTCATATAGTTCATTAAAGATTTCTTCTAAGTCTTCAGACTCTGACCCTGAATCAGTGCATGAATCAAAAAATGGGTCAGAATGTACCTCATCTAGTCCTACCATAAGGGCTAGACTTACCTGCTCTTTCTCCGACTCTGAGCTTGATGATTCTGAGCTTGTGGCCTCTTCATTTTCCCAAGCAGCTGCCATGGCTTTTCTTTTGAATTTCCTGTGCTTCTTTTGGACTTTTCTGGTTGACCAGTCTTCTTTAGTTTAGGACAATCTGGTCTTAGATGTCCAGGTTTTCTGCATTCATAGCAGACTGGTTCTTTTTCTTTCTCTCTTTCTTTTGAATCCTTCTTGATCCAATTTTCTTCTTCTTGAGAATTTTCTGAAGCTTGGACAATATTCATCTACGTCACTGTCTTCAGTATCTGTATTTTGGAACTAGAAGAAGAAGAAGTGGAAGAAGTAGCTGCAACTTTAAGAGTATTAGTACATTTTTCTTTGATGAGCTTTCATAGTCTCTCCTTATTAATTCATGTGCCATGAGGGAACCTATTAAGTTATCAATAGAAAGTTTGGTTAAGTCATGGGCTTCTTCAATAGTAGTTACTTTAGGTGTCTATGAAAGAGTTAAGGACCTAAGTATCTTTCTAACAGTTTCCTCATCAGAAAGATTTTACCAAGAAAACTCAAACCAACTACTATGCTCGAAAATCTATTATACATCTGAGTGATATTTTCGTTTAGAAGCATTTTAAATTGCTCATATTGTGAGAAGAGAATATCTATCCTAGTTTGTTTTACTTTATCTGTTCCTTCATAAGTTATCTGCAGTTTATCCTATATTTCTTTAGCTGATTTACATGCAGATACTCTACTAATTCTCTTTTAGATATGCACAACATAAGTAGTTCTTAGCTTTAAAGTTTAAAGAAATTTATTCTTATCAGCTGCTATAATGATAGTAGTACCAGCAGCAGAGTAAACAACATAATCACCTACCTCGATTACCTGCCACAGATCAAAGTCTGTGCCTCGAATGAAGCATTCCATTCTCATCTTCCAATATTGGTAATCCTCTCCATCGAAGAATGGAGGTCTGGTGACTGATTGACCTTCACCATATCCTTGAGCTGTCATGGATCTTCTCTAAGATCGTTGGATCTTCTTTGAATTTTAGAGACCCGCTTTGATACCACTTGTTGGCCTTTTGGTACGACAGCAAGCTAACCTAGAGGGGGGGGGTGAATAGGTTTTTTGAAATCTGAAATAGAAACTTAAACAAAGAAAATTAACACTTGAAAGTTTGGTTAGTTACGTGTGATAAGAGTAGCAATATGGAAGCAAATAAACAATCACACATAGGACACAAGGAATTTATCCTGGTTCGGCCCTTCCCACATGGAAGTCCTACGTCCAGTCCTCAAGCAACTTCTTAGGTTTTTACTAACCAAGGGTACAGTCCCCCTCAAGGACAATACAACACCCAGCACCCCAGCTGGTCTTCTTCTCTTTCCCGGGCAAGAAGGCAACCCACTTCTTTTACAGGTCAAGAAGCCAACCTCCTGGTAAAAACCTCAGTGTGGTTCTGCTAGACACAAACCCCTAGCTAGGTTCTACGCTATATACAGTCCTACAGCTAGACAAGATCTTTCTTAGAAAAAAAGAACTGACCAGAGCTATTACAAGATGAACACTACGAACTCTAGCTCTTAGCCACAGACTCTCCCCCAGATTTACAATGACCACAGAGAGAGAGTGAAGAGAGGAAGGCTTGAAAGCGTTGAAGACTTCTGCTATGAAAGGCTTCTCTTGATTTGGCTCGAGCTCTTCTCTCTTTCTTTGAGTGTATGTGGAGTTGAGGTTCCTCACAGGATGCACACTCCTTCAAAGATCTTCAGGAAAGCTCTCTCCTCTTGTTCTTCAGCCTTGCTTCATCTTTTATATGAACAACTTTGAACAAATCCGTTGAGGAGATCCGTTGGAGTTCTAGCCGTTGCTCATCTTCTCTTTCTTCTGATATTTTCTGGTCTACGAGGTCTGCAAGCATAGAAGAGAGTGTTTAGATAAAATAATGTTTCTATCAAAAAGCTCACATACCTCTATGCTTCCTATTTTCTCCCAGAAGTAGTAAGTGACCACCTTTCTGTCTGACAGGAGAGAAGAGATCTAGAGAGATAAAATTAAGAAAATCTTCTGTCAGAGACATTTTTGACTTTTCATTAGGCGCCAAACATATTTGAAAGATCTGAGTATAAAGAAAATCGATGTTTACATGAAGTCGATATTTGGACAAAATCGATGTTTAAGTAAAAGCAAATGATATTATAAAGATAGGCAAATCGATGGGCAAATCGATGTTTTCACTTATCGAGTCGATATGGCAACCAAATTGTTATGAAACTTATCAAATCGTTATGGCGTTCAAATCATTATGAAAACTTATCAAATGGATATGGCGTTCAATCATTATGAAAACTTATCAAATTGATGTTCTCATTTAGGAAATCGATGTAAGAGAGAAATCGATGTGACGATCAAATCGTTATGGCACTTATCGAATCGATGTGAGAATCAAATCGTTGTTTCTCACTTATGAAATCGTTATGATAACCAAATCGTTGTGAGAGCAAATCGTTGTTCTCACTTATCAAATCATTGTGGCGACCAAATCGTTGTTTCTCTTAACGAATCATTACACGATCAAATCATTGTGTAACTTATCAAATCGTTGTTAGTGAAATCGATGTGGCACTTTGAATAGAAATTGATGTATATTGAATAAACATCGATTTAGCATTTTAGTGCACAACACTCAGCGATAATTCCTTAAATTTATATTTATTAGGAAAACATGATATTTAATTAATCATAAATTTTGTTATCACCAAAATATATTTAATAATATTTAATTATCATAAATTTTGTTATCACCAAAATATAAGGGTAAAATATGGGAGTGGTTCAACACATCAATCACAAGATGGATAGATCATACGATTAAGAATAATTAGAATATACTTTTAGGTTGTTATGATTTTTACATAGATGAACAGTTTTTAAGCCACTGGACAGACACGAAATACACTAAGAACTAATGTAAACATGTAGTACTTAAACATAACACTGACTGGAGGGTGTCTGGGGAAATTGCAATGGGTTCAGTCGTCGCCTATTTCCAAGGTTAAACAGAAGAAAACAAGACTTCAGGATGACTAACAGAATCGCAATGGGGGTACCGATCGCGTTCAAGTCAATCGATGTAACTAATCGATTGCTGGACAGAAACGCGACGGTCTCCACAGTCACTTTTAAGGCAATCGATAGGGGTACCAATTGGTGACCATCGAAACGTGAAGGTATCCACAGTCGCATTCAAGGCAATCGGAGTAGAATCACGACATCAAGATGTGACGCGTTCATACAACTCTCTTAAATATGAAATACGCGCAAAAACCAGGGCGGAAAAAATATCAAATTGTGACGCTCTTACCGGTCGCGATTTGATCATGCACTAAAATCTAAGTGGCACACAGTTTGATGCTATAAGATCATGTCAGAACGAAAGTAAACCACGACGGTCTACGCTGTCCCTTTTCAAGTAATCACAATGGGTTGGCCTGTTGCGATACTATCTGTAGACACGCTAAAAATGACACCATCATGGGCAAATTTCAAATTATGCCATAATGCCATTAATGGCTCTCTTTTTTGCCTTGCGAGAGTAATTTTCCCATTATTCAGGGTCTTCCGCCCATTTTCCTTCATTTCCTAGTGCTTCCCCTAATTTTCCTAAGTTTGCCAAAGGTGTGGACAAAGAGTGCAAATCGTGACGGTCTAGGTGGTCGCATTTATAATCGACTGATGAAGAGCAACTAAATGTGATGGGTCATACCGTCGCTAATTTGAAACAATCGATTGGTCTTAAACGTGACGGGTAGTGCCGTCGCGATTCTAGGCCAACTGATTGGTCATACCAATTGGCTTTAACGCGTTAGGTTGTGCCGTCGCAATTATGTACCGATTGATGACCAGTAATTGATTGCCAGAGCAATAATCGAATATTTTAAAATGTGTGGGGCTACCCCATCATGATTCTTTATCGATTGGTGTTCCGACAATCGATTGGTGTATTGATTATCTTAAACGTGTCGGTCACATACGTCGCGATTCAGAATTTCTATATTCTCCAATAATTTCCTTATTTCATTTTTGAAAATACTTATTTCCTTTTTTCTAAAATGCGTTCGCTATGGATGTTGCACTTCTAATTTCTATATTTAACATTAGGAAAGTTTTCATAAACAAAATTCGAAAAAATAGACGTGACGTATCGTCTCGTCGCGATTCATACGATCATAATCCGATGAAGATAGAAATTCATGAACGCGACTACTCCAGTCATCGTGTTTAAATTTTAATAGTGCCCACTGCCTCTGTCGTGATTTGCACTTGTTGTCCACCTCATACTTTGAGCCTGACTCATATATACACATGATGTCCCATCGTCCCAACGTTAGAGATTCTCTAGAACACCATGTCCAGTGAGTTTGGGAGAGCACAATTCACGATGGAGCTCTATCGCACTGCCCCCTCGTATTGTCAATGCCTCTCTTCTCCACCTTTTGAATCAGTAGTAGCAAGAGCAGCACACCTTCAGCACCTATGCATCCTCCTCTTCATCAGCTCCTTGCGCCATCAACAAAGGGGAAGCACCTCCCTCTCTTCTTCTTGTTCATAACTGTCACTGAAGACATCTCTCTCTCTGAGCATTTAATGCTCGCAGGTTTCCGATAGTCACATGTTCTACAACGTAAGACCTGTTGCAACTGCAAGGAAACAAGCATCAAGAAATGAGAGACAACAGATATCTCAACAGTTACATCTGAAGAAAGCAGGAATGCCTGTAAGAAGACGATGGCTGTGAAGAACAAGGAAAATACAGACACACAAGTGTACACACAGAGATCTTCATCTCCATTTAGATTAGAAGAGTAGTGCGCCCTCACTCTAAGTCCATTTGCTCTGAGCTCTCTTGAAGCATTCACTTCTATTTCTCTTTGAGAGCCTGTTGTTTATGAGAGAGTATCATCATAGCTCCATTTCTTTCTCTCTTAGTTCACACCTCAGATCAAGTAAGGCTTTGTTGTATAAGCTTGATCTTGGGGCCATCCCTTAAACTCTCTTTTAGAGTGTTCCTCTTCCTGTGCAATGAGAAGACCTACTGTGGGTAGGTGTTTTGTTTCCTTGTTAAAGGGAAGACTTACTGTGGATAAGTGGTTTGTTCTCCTTGTTGAAGAGAAGACCTGACCTGCTGTTATAGGTGGTTTTTCTGCCTCTTATTGGGTTGAAGAGAAGGCCAATGGGTGCTGGATGTGTAAGTGTCCATAATGGGGACTGTACCCTTGGTTAGTGGAATCCCAAGTAGTTTCTTTTGTACTAGATGTAGGACTCCTGGTGATAGGAGATCTGAACCAAGATATAACTCTTGTGCATTGTTTGTGTGATTGTTTTTATCTTATTCTACTGCTCACTAACTTTAACCTCTACATTTAATGTTTCTATTTGAAGTTAATTTTAACAGGAAAATTTCAATATATATTTTAATCAATCCATTCACTCCCCCCCCCTTTGGGCTTGCAACCTCGTCAACAAGTGGTATTAGTCAAAGCCTTGGTCTCTGAAAATCAAGAAGATGTAATGATCTTAGAGCTAAGTTTAAATGGCAACCCAAGGTTATGCAGAGGGTCAATCTGTCAACAAGCCTCCACTATTCGATGAAGAAGACTACAACTACTGGAAGACCATAATGGAATTCTTCCTACAAGGCTTCGACTACCAAATCTGGAGCTTCATAGAAGATGGAGATCTAATAGTCCTAAATTCCAAAGAGAACTGGACAGATGGTGACAAGAAATTGATGTCTCAGAATAGCAAGCCCAAGAGTATATTATGCTGCTCATTAAGCAAGAAGGAGTTGAACAAAATATCTACATGCAAGTCGGCTAAAGAGATGTATATATATATTTTTAATAAAACCTGGTCCTCAGAGTCTCAACCAGGAGAGTGCACCCTCCCACAGAGGGGGAGAATGGTCCCACTCCACCAGCGAGAATATCTGGGCCAAAATAATATATATGAAGAAGAACATACAGAAACAAGGGGGCATACCCCCATCAGCCCAGTCTAACATTCATAAGACCAAATCTGTCAATAAGTAAAGGCCCCTTACAAGAATGAGGAAGACTATGCATGCCCCAAAAAACCTCATTGTGCATTGCTGAAATAGCATGGTTTGCAAGCTTATCCACCACTTGGTTAGCCTCCCGAAAAACATGAGAATGGATCTGAAATCATCATGCAACAATTCCTTCACATCACGCCACCATCTGTATATTTTCCAAGTGATGCAAGTCCTCTTCTGGAATGACTTAACAAGAGATAAGGAATCAGAGTATATAGCGGATAGGCGAATCCCCAAAAATGGGCCAGACACAGACCATCACAGAACGCCCGAGTTTCTGCAATAATGTTGTTACCGTCCCCATAGAAATTAGCAAAAGCAACAAGAACCTTGCCATGGTTATCTCGGATACACCCTCCTCCTCCACAGATCCCAGGATTACCTTTGGACGCCCCATCCACATTTAATCAGAAACCCACTATGGGAGGTATCCAACGAACAAGCTTCAGCTGCTTGGGATTGGTATTTGGATGAAAGCCATAATTGTGTAGGATTTGCTCTTCAGCCTGCGTAGGAATAATATTGAAAGTGGACTTGGTAAGAGCAAACCGGATGTGAAGCTTGATGTTCCTGATGATGTCGCCAGACCAAATTTTTTTGTTCTCATATCTAGCTGAGCATCTGCATTTCCAAAGTTCCCATAACATAAGAATCAGACAATAGATGGATATAAACCAAAAGGAGAGCTAACATTCATTTCCTAAATAAAACTCCAAATCCTTGTAGTTATATGGGTATGAAGGTGAACTTTGTTGCTGATTAAAGGTAGGAACCACTTCCACATTTTAACAGAAATATCATCGTTGATAAAAACGTGGTTAAGATCCTCAAACTTTGGGAGGGAACAACAATTGCATCTAGACACCATAGTGTGACGGAACGCCTCGGCCAAGCCCGTTAAACCGATAACGTACTTGATCCGAGTCCGCCTCCCGCGAACGGGCCGAAGCCTCGCAAGGGATACCAAACCACAGTCCGTGTAAACATAAAGGAACACACCACATTTTATATATATATTTCACAAGTTTACATAGCCAAATTTCCACAAAAACTAAAAAGAAGTACAAGAGCCTGGGGCATACCCCGAGGTACAACTGAAGAAAGTAAACAACTACAAAACTACACTGCTGGAGCTACTCTGCTGGAGGTGTTGACCCTGCACCGCTACGACGCGGCCCGAAACTGGACGTCGGACGAGAGACGTCCTCCTCGCTCTCACCTGTGGGGGTAGGGGTGAGCCTCTCTAGTCACTGGCTCAGTAGGGAACTCCCCCAAAACCGAGCAAACCAAACACCAAGAGTACGAATAGTAAACAACACCAACAATTAATATAACAACTAAGCAGGTAAGTAAAGCTGTAAAAGTACTCACCGTCTGCCGACTACGAGAAACAACAGTAATAATTAAACGGAAAACCAGTACAGGTGTACAAGCTAAAGTAGAGACAGCCAGCACGAGCCACGTGAACTGGTTCGCGACACCAGAAACTGACTCGGACAACTAACACAGGTCTACCTCTCAGTCTCACAGCCACGGACGAAAGGTCCAGCTGCCGCTCCACATAAAAAGGTTAAGCAACTGTGGAGACCAACTAAACACCACCACCTGCAGACCACACGGTCACAGGCCCATGCCTGACACCTCCAGAGACCCTGGCCTGGGCTCGCTAGAGTGAGGCACTGGAAAAGGACTAGCTGGGGACCAGTGTCGACTACTAGTGTCCGTACCCCCAACTACGAGCGCGCTACAAGTGACTAAAAACAAACTCAAGTGTCACTGTCCCACTGTCGTCTTTCCCTCAGCCGGACGTACAACTCAACACAGGAGTGAGGGTGTCCAGGTCAGACGACACAGACCTCGACGGTACAGCACAAGTACCGAGACAAAGCCCCGAGCTAACAGCCTGGCTCACAAAGAACCTGGGGCACCCAACTGGAGAGGTAACCACGGTAGGCGTCGTACTACTCGCCACGTACACAGAACCACGTGCACACACACAACCACGTGAACCTCACGTAAAGCACAAGTAACCACGGTCCACTACACGTGAACCCAACTGACTCGCGTAAACAACACGCAGTCACTGAAGTAAGCAACTAGCTGCATACCTTGTATGCTTAACACGAGAACCAAGTGCACTCAGTGCACCTCATGTGTCAACACACATGCATTATCAATAATATCATAATTCAGTTATTTCTGTTCATATCAGTCGGCAGCAACATCGACTGCCGCCTATACCAAGTCAACGGCAAGGGACCTAGCCGTTAACATCCTGGCTGAGGAGCTTGGCGACAAACGATGTTGACGCCAAGTTCTTCGGCCATAAACCCTGCAGAAACCCTAATCCGGCTCTGCGGGCTTTCTAACTATTCTAACTACTAAAAAACATGCAAATGCAATTCCTTTAGCATGCTAATACCCAATATAACCCATTATAACATGCTTCGTACATTAAACTACTCAAACCACCCATTATCCCGTATGGTGCAACATGATCTGAAAACTCATTATCATGCTAATTCAAGTGGTTATGATGTGTTTTAATGTTTCTATGGAGCTACCAGGGTTCGTCCCCTACCTCAGAACACGCTAGAACTTCCCGCAATCTCCCGTTCACGCCGAGCCCTCCGCGAGCTCCCACGGAATTGCACCACACCGCGACGTTTCCTCGCGTTAATTCAGCGATGCCGCGCGTTCTACTATCGTCCAACTACTCCTCAGAACCTATTAGAAGCTTCAGAAACACCGGGGCGCGAAGCTGGGGCAAGAGGGGAAGTGTAACGCCCCTCTTAGACCCAGTACAGTTACACCAACTCACATTGGATCTAGTAGAGGTATTACAGTGGAACGAATCCAACAATTTCCATTACAGGTTGAAATATACACAAATAACTATTCAATTCCAATGATAATTAACAGAACTTGGAATTAAACACTTGCAATCAGCATTTATTCAAAAGCAAAAAGATAACATAGTCCAAGGTTTATTACAATCCAATGATCAGTTGCATAAAGGAAATTACATAAGATCCTCACATACAAGTGCCACTATAAAACTCCCTAAGACAAGCTAAGTCTCCACGTCCTCACGCTCTGAGTCAGTTTGCACTAACTCCACCGTATCCTCTGGCTCTCCTGAAATGTTAGGCAAGTATGAGTCCACAAGACCCAGCAAATCATATGAAAGACAGTTCAAGATATTAACATTATATTGTTTTAAAACATGGTAGTATTAGCATTCCATTCATTGATATCATATACTTTTCTTACTATAGTTCTAAGTCCATTGGCAATCATTCATTTCATGGTGATTTTAACAATAAGGAAATAAAAATGTTTCACATGTAGCATGGAATTACTTATTCATGAAAACTATTCGATGTTATGTGACTTACAACAATTCTCATGTATCAATTTCTCACTATACATGCACTATTCTTTTACATAACAATTTTCATGTAGTAATACTAAAACATTGACATGTAACATGAAATCCTTTGAACAAGTTCACATGTAGGAATGTAAGCATATAACATGTAGTATGTAGCATGTAGAACAGGTAGACATGATTGTAGCATGTGACATGTAGCATGTAGATATGTAACTTGTAGCATGTAGTCATTTTCATATAGTTGCCAAGACATAGCCCACACTAAATTAGAGATCAGTAGTCATTTAACATTCACTTATCACCTAGGCAATGCGGTGATGAAGTCATAGTATTTGCGCAAAACCGGGGAAAGTCCTTCCCACCTTGACCAGTAGAACAAGTCTACCTCCAGGATTTCAATCCGTTGCCCACGGATTCATTTCTTTACATGTAGGTGAACCATTACCATAGGGGCATCTACGGTGTAGTCCTTGTAGGAATCTCTAAGATAGCAATGTCTTATGGCATCATTGTTATAATGCATACACTAACGTATATAATAGATAGTGACATTTCATTTCATACTATTAACATGTGTCAATGCAATATTTCAAAGTACAACACTTTCAGTTCTGAAATCCTATTTACTGTACAACAGATTTCTATCATGATACTAATATTCATTCTTGCATTTTCATGCATTTTTATTCAATTCTATGTGTAATATATTGTTCAGAAATTCATAACAGAACGTACACATGTCTGAAAATTCTGAAATTTTAACAGAAATTCGAAATCAGTAATTACAATACACATGCCAAATTTCATAATTTTCTGATTTCTGCAACTATTTTTCATGAAATTAACTCTATTAAATCAACTAACTAACATGGTTTAATATTGAGAAAAGCTCACAATTTTCACATGGAAAGGGATTACTGTCATATCATATCTATTGCAGTAATCTAAACATCAATCAACATGCTTTCTTTTACATCATTGTACTTATCTTATACAATTAAACCTTGATCATTGTCATGTAATTATGCATGTTTATCAATTCATATATATATAATATAATGAACCTGCACATTATAGCAATAGACAGTCCATAACAATAACATACTCTAATATTACATGGCTGAAACGCTATACATTCATAAATTATACATTAAAACCAATTCACTCAGATTTCTGGAAATATATGATTCTGTTAAACTTGACGTCAATTAGTATGACGTTTACTATGTCGACGTCCACATACGTTGTCGTTAAGTAATTATAGGCGGCGGCACATAGCGCCGTTAACACAAACCGACGGCGGCACATAGCGCCGTTTACATATAGTAAGGACAGAAAATACATATATATTTCGGATGAACTAAACGGCAGTCGATATTGCCGTTTACATATTATAGGCGGCAATACCCTGGACGTCTAGTTCTAAGACACAGAAAACACAGAAACCTGCATGCAATAACGACGTTTCTAACCCTTCCCGTAGGTTGTTTACATGCTTAAAAATACAGAAAAATGTTAAATACGTAGTATACATATCCTAAACCAATCCCCATGCAACTTGCCTCGATCCCTCCTAATGGAGTGTCGAATCCGAGCTCGAAGAAGCCCATCTCGCCAGGGAGACAGTCTTTCCTCCGTCTTCAAGCACTCCGAAACCTCCTCGATGAAGTTCCTCCGCTGGATGAGCCTTTGGGCACGAAGTCCTATGTGTCTCCTCGGTGTAGATGCCTTCGAACCGCACGAACTAGCACCAGATCACTATGCAAATCCCTTCCTCGGCCCTCTTTCTCTCCTCCAGAACCAAAGCAAAAAACCCCCTTTTTTCCTGTGAGATCTGGTCTTATAAAGACCTCTCAAACAAAGACCAAGCCTAATCCTGACCCTCGGATCTAAAACGCATCGCATCAGCTCATTAAAACCTTCCGAAACGGCCGATCTCTTTAATCCAGAACGGAAAGCTCAAAAACAGGCAAGTCAGTTTAACGTCAACATAGGTTGTCGTCTACCCCAAATATAAACGTCCATCGTTGATGTCGTTTATAGTCTTGCCCATAATTAAACAATTCAGAAAATATTAAACGTCAATACCTATCGTCGTTAACATCCATAAACGGCATGCGATGTTGCCGCTTACAAGCTTTAACGTCAAATGCTCTTGACGCCTAGTTCACACAGAACAACATTCAATTTATGCAGAAATAAACACACAATGAACAGAATACATTTAAGGAAATTTAGGGCACTAAGGAATGAGAGTGAGCGGGGGTTGAGAGAGCTGCCCTCGGGTGAGACTATAACTGAAGAATTCTCAGGTGGCGTCAACCCCTATGCCGCCAACAACAACCGCCACCCTTAGCGTCCACACCTACTGCCGCCAAGTTCAAGAGTCAACGGCCACTCACATGGACGAACCAGTCAACGGCCCCCCTGGCCGCCAACTCCAACTGACAGCAGCAGGTCTTGTTTCATTTCAGGACCAACCCTGCTCTTCACCTGCTCAAACCACACATTCACATCACACATTCCACACAACTAGCTCACATTGGCCTCACAACGGCCTACACAGCCAACACACACATGATCCGCATGGATCCGAAAGGCACGCGACGTTACACATAGTAACTCCACTTTCAGATATTCTGCCATCTATAGCCACCACTCTATTTAAAATCTTCCAGCGAAACAAGGAGGCCCTACGATGGAAAGAGTGATGCCAAATCTTCATGAGTGCAGGACGGCAAACCCAGTACGTCTGAGCAAGTTGTAGGTGGACTTAGTAGAAAACTCGCCATGTGATGTTGCAGTCCAAATGTATTTATCCTCATCACTAGACAAGTGTAATCCATTCAAGACTCCAGCAGGGATAGCCATCCTCAAAGGATGGGATGTGTCAGAGACAACCTCCTACAAAGAGATCTCCAAGTCCTCAAAAGGGCCTAGAGAATAGTAGATAGTGGCTTGTCTCCAATCCAGGTGTCTTTTAAAATATCAATCCTGTCACCCTTACCATGAATCCATCTAGTATTTCTTTGAATTAAGGAATTTGTAGCCATGCATACGCGTGTTGGCATACCAGGAATATTGAATAATTGTGAGCATGATAACGCCTTCTAGCATACCCAGACCGTAAGGAGCTACCATGACGGATGTTCCAGATTTTCTTAACCGCCAGAGACAATTGAACATGATGAATATTACGAACACCTAAACCTCCCTCCACCTTTGGACATTGAATTTTTTACCATGCGACCCAATGGCGGAGGCGAGAACCATCAATACCATTCCAGAAAAATGCAGAAGAACACTTCTCAATGTAGGATATAATAGTTTTAGGAAGAAAGGAAGCAGCCACCAAGTATACTGGGATAGAAGATATCACCGAGTTGATCAAAGTGATCCGGCCAGCTTGAGATATCAGCTTTGCTTTCAAGCTACCAAGCTTAGCATTCACTTTCCAATCAGAATTTATAATCAGAAGTGAGGACTCTCCAGATCTAAGCGGAACACCAAGGTAAGAAAGCGCCCATTTTGTTTCTTTAACCAGTAACATCCATGATCTTTTGAATGGAAATCATAGAGGCTTTGCCAGAAACCATAAAGGAAACTTGTACTCGCATTGAGAACGACCTGAAGAATGAGCAAGCCCTGTTCAGAAGTTGCATAAGCTGCTTAACATTATGGATACTACCATTGAGAAAAATGAGGTGTCATCAGCATAAAGGAGGTGAGAAGGGGGCGAACAACCCCTGGGGCCAGCATAAGAAGAGGCATGAAAGGTTGCGGAATTCCCTATATGGTAATCTAGAAGGGGGGGTTGAATAGATTACTGTCTATTAAAATTTTATACAACCTTTTAGTCACAACACAGACTTTCTGAATTTGCAATAGAATCAAAGTAAGACTTAGATGTGTGTTGGTGATGTGTAGATGAAAGAGCAATCTATCTAACGTGTGTAGAGACAACGTGCCTATCAACCATCTAACGTAGAAACATTCAAACCACAAGACACGAAGATTTACGTGGTTCAGAGTACACAACTTGTGTATCCTACTCCACGGTCCACACACACACGCAGAGCAAACTGCTTACGAGCTAGTTCGGTGACTACAACTCACACACATGTGTTATCTGATGTGCACCACGATCAGAACAACACACACACGTGAATCAAGCACAAGGGCTGCTTGAGACACACCCACACACACACATATGATAGAAGAAAGAAAGTAGAAAGAGTTCTGAGTGGAAGGGATGAATCCTGATTGAGAACTCTTCTTGGGAACGTCTGGATGGAGTTCAAACTTCATCTTGATGGCTTCAGATCGATGGAGAAGCTTGAATCCACGACGTTCTATCTTCAGTACTGCTGGATCAATGGATCTTTCTATCTCTGAGCAGCAGGTTGAAGCAGAGCAGCAACAATACCTCTTGGTCTTGGACTTGCTTTAGGGTTTTGGTGGTGGCTGCTTCTGTACGAGATTTGCTTCAAATAGTTGCTTATATAGTGGTGTTTACATATGGAGAGACGTGGGGTTGGAACCACCATCTTTGGTAACTTGGAAAGTTTCCGTATCTGAAGATTCTCTACGTCTGTCGACAGGCCTTGATCATCTGTCGACAGATAGCAACAGTTTGCACAAAACAGAAGTCTGGGATTTCGGTTGGCAGCAGTTTTCTGAGTGCATCTGTCGACAGCCGACTGGGCATCTGTCGACATGGCTGTTTCCTGAACTTGGTGTTTTCTGCCTGTTCACATCTGTCGACAGGCACCTTGGAGTCTGTCGACAGGTGACAGATTTCAGTGCTTTTGATCTGTTTCTCTTGTTTTGTGATAGCTTGGTTGTATGCCTTCATACCTACATGATAACATATAGTGAGATATTATGAATACATGAAAGACCAAATATTGCATCAAGTTATTTGTCATGTATCAAACCTCAATTAAGATTGTTCATCATCAAAAAACATGTTATTATAAACATTAGAATGAAAACCCAACATTCTCCCCTTTTTGATGATGACAAAAATATTCAATTAGTGCACAATTGAGGTTCTCCCCCTTTTGACAACATCGAAAAGTACGCACAACAGTCACACATGTAGATAGCAGAGAACTGTGAATTCATTAATATGATATGAAGCATACACAGGACAAAGAGTGGACTGAAGAGACATGAAAGGGAAGGAAATTACATGACATCAAATAAAGCAACATGACACAAGACAAGACAAGACTCAGACGGAAATAAGATAACAGGACTTGACCCACTCCTAGACACATAAACTAACTAAGCAGCATCATCGGCAGGCGGTGCAGGAGCCCGACGGTTGTCATGAAGCTCAGTAGAGATGTTATCCAGGCGAGTGTCAAGTGCTGCAATGCTCGTATCCATTGTGTCCATACGTGCATTGAGCGTGTTGAATCCAGTTGTCATCTGAAGCTGGAGCTGAGCAATCAGATCACGGAGCGAGGGCTCAGCAGCAGCATCACTAGCAACATCTCCCGGCACATCAAGAGGTGCAGACTGGGAGTCTTCATCAGCATCGTCTTCATCACCAGAGCTTCATCTTCTTCAGTGTCTTCATCCATGGCAGCAGCTGGTGCCTTACCTTTAGTTCCTGGTGACCACTCCATCAACCATCTTATACCCCATGCGATGTGCAGCAGTGAGATCGAAGCTATTGCGGGAGTTAAGCGAGACACACTCACTGTCTGGAATAGGGATGCCAATGAATTGCATGAGAGAAGTGAGTGGGCAAGCAAATGGCATGGATCTCCTGGGATTATAGTAGCATTGCCTGATGAGGCCAAGCATCAAGGCAGATAAGTTTATGGGTTCACAGTTTAGGAAAAAGGTGAACAGTGATTTGTGAACATCAGTGACTAGTTCACGACTGCCGTGCTTAGGTGCAATGAGGGTGGTGAAAATATGATGGATCATGCGGTTCAGAGGAGGGAATGAATTGGCATTGAGTTTAGCAATCTTCTTTGTGCCATCATAGGGTTGGAGGGTGATTAAAGGATAGTAGATAGAAGCATCTGGGTGATGTGCTAGAATTTCAGCCCCAGTGTTAGGAATTTGAAGGGCAGTGCTAAACAGATTGGCAGGTGAGTTTGAAGGTAGTGCCCTTTACAAGGTGTAGAAGTCCCCCTTGTCGGAGAGGCTGAGATTGTTGAAGAACTCAGTAACGGCAGTGGGAGAGTAGGCCGTATGAGCATATAGAAGAACCGTCCAGCCCTGATGTCGAACAGGGGTTGGAGATTCGGGAAGAGGTCGGCCAGAGAAGGGAAATCCACATACCGAGGTGGGACGAACGTTGTGAAAGTGCCCTTCACCCTTGTGAGTTTCAGACGGGGTGGGATGACGAGCTCGGGGAGACGATCATCCCGATGCTTCGTCCGGCGCTCATCAGGAGCCCGGGAGTCTTCACCAGCGTGAGAGGAGGCGGGACGACGACGAGACATCATCTTCTTAGCCCTGGAAGCCATGAAGACGACAGGAGCAAGGTGTATGAAGGGGATGATGGATGTAGATAGTAGAACAGGAGAGAAAGAGCAAGAGAGGAAGGGGGTAGGGTTTCTCGTCCAGAGAAGGAGGGAGGTGGTTTGAGGAGGAAAGGAGGGTGATTTGGTGGTGGAGGAGGAGAAAGAACGGGGTTGCCTTTTGAAGAGATTGGAAGGAAGTTTAAAAGGCAAGGGTCCCACCAAATCAGCCCCAAACGGCGTGCCCGTTGGACTTCCCAAATTCGGGCTGGCGCCGGCTGTCGACAGACGCCTGGGGGCTGTCGACAGGCGCCTTCAGAAATGCGCCAGACTGTTGTTTGTTTGGATTTTGAAGAGAACTTCTGAGCAGTGTATACACGATGTATATATAAGGTGTAAAGTAGGTGAACACACATTGGAACCTATCATATGCACGGATATGAAAGCCATCCCATTGACCTAAATGGTTTAAACATAATACTCAAGGAGTTTCAAGTTAGAGCATTAAGAGAACATCTTACGGACATTGAGAAAAGACACCATTACCCTTGTTTGATTAAGAACATTGTAGAACAACACTGTCCCTAGTTTATGATGATCAAATGATGATTGAAATGAACGTCTAAATTTCTTGATAACCATAAACACCAATGACCCTGTGATTTGAGACACAGTGGAGGCTTCACTCTATTTCAGTTCTTCTTTGTTTGCAATGAATGAATGCAATGGGAGAAGGGGTAATTAAGAGAACTTCACACCTTTTGACGTGAGGATAGACATGACAAGTGTCCGTACCCCCAGTTACTCAGTGGAAGTGTCCATCATACCGTTGTATAGAGTTGATGAGATAGCTTTTTGACGCGAGGGCAGACATTTGTGATGCCCATCTCCCCGGTTACTCAGCAATACACATCATTGCTCTACCTTTACCCAATTGTAGATTGACTTTTGTCTAATTTTTGTTTTTTTCAGAAATAGGTAGCTTTTCTCCATTTTAGATTAAAATCCAGATCAAAGAATGTATATGATTAGCAGTCAATATTAGACATAAAGTTCAATGACCATAAGACTTTTCAAGTTACTTGAGAATAGTGTTTGCCTACAAGGAAATTATTCAAGAGAGTTAGGTGTTTATCCTCTAAGATAGTTCAATGTTTTCAGAATGATATAACCTAGACTCATTCATGAGTAGTATGTCAAAATCATGGTGGTTTAGGGAATAACATTAATATCATGTGAATATGATGGAGTCAAACATGCATAGTCACCCAATAGACACCTTAGTTGAAAGACATGAACCTGCTCAAGAAGTGTGTGATGAAATAAGCATGAATTTCCTTGATGGGGTGTCTGTCGACAGCTAGAAAAAGCCTGTCGACAGCTACACACAGACAGAGTGTTGCCCGGTCAGGGATGTCAGAAACTGTGGTGGTCTGTCGACAGATGAAATTCGTCTGTCGACAGATGC
Organism: Colocasia esculenta; assembly: GCA_014218235.1. Lineage (NCBI taxonomy): Eukaryota > Viridiplantae > Streptophyta > Magnoliopsida > Alismatales > Araceae > Colocasia > Colocasia esculenta. The sequence goes on from CM024754.1 coordinate 129,641,203, forward strand.
ACACAGAAAGATTGGCAGTCGGGGATAACAGAACCTGTGCATACCTGTCGACAGATGGATTTTCGTCTGTCGACAGATGCACACAGAGTGCAGAATCTGTGTTCTGTGGGGCCTGAGCTGTCGACAGAGTGAATGAGGACTGTCGACAGATGCCTGTGCAAAGCCAGTTTAAGGTTAGAATGAAGAATGAAATGACCATTGCATGTGAGGAAATTGAAGGTACACAAAGGATGAGTGATTTCCTTCACGATGACAACCATCTAACCTGAACTAGCTCCCCCATAGTGTGTGCTCATGTGTACACAAACAGTTAAGAAAATCAAGACACACTTGCACAACTAGACCAATCAAATAAACACACCAGAGTATGTAGGAAGACAGACCATGAAGATATTCAATCTTTCAAAAAGAATAGAGAATGGGCAAAAATGTAAAGAAACTAATTCCTTATAGAAAGTACATGACCCTTTCATGCAACATAACTATGGATACGTGGCGGAGAATCTTTTCTCACGCATAATGAAAGTTTCCAAACAAGCATGACTTGTTCTTCCACAAATCACCATTTGATATACCTCATAGTTGGTGCACACAAGGGACATATGCTTAGTATATGGATGAGTTTCATTGCAGTTTGCACAAGCCCAATTCTCTTCTCAGTGTGGTGAATCTATCTTCAGCTAGAGGTTTGGTAAAGATGTCAGCCAATTGTTTTTCAGTGGGTATGAAGCTAATCTCTAAGTTTTGTTGGCTACCTCATCTCTCAAGAAATGATGACGAATTTCTATGTGTTTTTGTCCTAGAGTGTTGAATGGGATTCTTTGATAGATTGATTGCACTAGTGTTGTCACATAGGATAGGTGTGCATCCAATGTCGATGTTATAGTCACACAATTGACTTTTTATCCACAACACTTGTGCCGCACAACTTCCTGCAGCAACATATTCTGCCTCTGCAGTGGAGAGTGCAACCGAGTGTTGCTTCTTGGATGCCCACGTAACCATGCAACCACCAAGAATTTGGCAATAGCCACTAGTGCTTTTCCTGTCAATTTTACATCCAGCATAGTCAGCATCAGAATATGAAATCAAGTCAAAGCTACTACCTGCTGGATACCAAAGACCCATGTCATACGTACCTGAGAGATATCTGAATATTCTCTTAACTGCAATTAAATGGCTTTCCTTTGGACTAGATTGGTATCTAGCACAAAGGCAAAGCTGAATTGAATGTCCGGTCTACTTGCAGTAAGATAGAGGAGTGAGCCAATCATACCTCGGAATTGTTTGGCATCTACCGGTTTACCTTTCTCATCATTTTCCAGTTTTATACTTGTGCTCATGGGTGTTGAGGCAGGCTTAGTTTGTTCAAACTGAAACCTTTTCAGTAGCTCTTTGACATATTTTTCTTGGTTTATGAAGAAGCCATCCTCCAATTGCTTAACCTGCAAACCAAGAAAGAATTGAAGCTCCCCATTAGACTCATCTCAAATTCACTGTGCATAGTTTGGAAAATTCCTCACACAGTGAAGGGTTAGTAGAGCCAAATATAATGTCGTCCACATAAACTTGAACAACAATGATATGAGTGCGAACTTTCTTTGTGAAGAGAGTTTGGTCTACCTTACCTCTTGAGTAGTTTTTGCTTACCAGAAACGTGCTTAGTCTGTCGTACCAAGCTCGGGGTGCCTGTTTCAGACCATAAAGAGCTTTGTGCAATTTAAGACATGGTTAGGTTTATTATGATCCTCAAAGCCAGGTGGTTGAGAGACATAGACTTCCTCTTTGATGTAGCCATTCAAGAAGGCAGTTTTAACATCCATTTGAAACAACTTGAACTTGTTTGAGCATGCATATGCTAGCAATATTCTAACTGCTTCTAGCCTAGCTACAGGTGCAAAGGATTCTTCAAAGTCCACACCAAATTCCTGATTATATCCCTTTGCAACCAGTCTAGCCTTATTTCTCACCACTTTACCCTCTTCATTTAGTTTGTTTCTAAAGACCCATCTTGTACCTATGACAGACATTTCAGGGGTTTTAGGAACTAAACTCCAGACGTTGTTCTCTGAAATTGCCCAAGCTCCTCATGCATAGCATCAATCCATGAATTTTCTTTTAAGGCTTCTTCAACTTTTTGGTTCCACTTGAGAGACAAAAGCTAAATGGTCCTGTTCAACTATTTGATTAACTGAGATCTAGTTTGAACCGAATCATTTATATCTCCTATCACATTCTCAAGGGGGTGATCTTTAGAGTACCTCACATTAGTGACTGTTGAAGACCCGGGTGGATCTTGCATTGAGGAGGTTGTTCTGGAGGAGGAAGTGCTTGAGGAGATTCAAGTTGAGGTTCTTCCTCTTGTGGATCTTGGTCAGGTACATCTTCTTGATCTTTGATTAGTATTCCATCATCCTCATCATCATACCTGCGAAGAAATCCCTTTTGGTTTTAGAAGAAACAACTTTAGAGCTTTCTTTGTTTTTCTTTGTAGTTCCCCAAGTGTTGTTCCTTCAGTTCATCTTCAAACCTGTAATCATTAGAAATGTTAGGCTTGGTTTGAGATTCATCAAAAAACAATGTGGGAGTTTCTTCCACTTTGCGAGTTTTAAAATTAAACACCCTATAAGCTCTAGAGTGTTCTGAATATCCAAGAAGAATACCTTGATCACTTTTGGCTTCAAACTTATCCAAATCAACTTTATCATTGTTATGTATGAATACTTTTGAGCCAAAAACTCTGAAATACCCAATACTGGGTTTCTTACCTTTCAGGAGTTCGTAGGGGTTTTCTTTATGACAGGTCTTACCATGGCTCTATTGAGTATGTAGCAGGATGTGTTCACCGCTTCTGCCCAAAACGTCCTTGCAAGTTGACTTTCAACCAGAAGGGTGCGAGCCATCTCCACCAAAGTTCTGTTCTTTCTCTCCACAACCCCATTTTGCTCTGGAGTTCTTGGGGAGGAGAACAAGTGTTCTATCCCTTGGTTCCTGCAGAAATCAGAAAAGGAGTTGTTGTCAAACTCTCCCCATGATCAGTGCGGATGGAGATTTTGTTGACATTTCCATGCTCAATCTTATTGAAAAATTCTTCAAATACTTTCATTGCTTCATTCTTGTGAGCCAGAAATTTCACCCAAGTGAACCTAGAAAAATCATCTACAATGACAAAACCATATCGTTTGCCATTGAGACTTAGTGTTCTCGTAGGTCCAAATAGGTCCATGTGCAACAGTTCATAAGATTTAGAAGTACTCACCGGTGCTTTTGATTTGAAGGATTTCCGGGTTTGTTTTCCCTGTGCACATGCATCACAAAAATTTTCATTTTTCTTGAACGGGATTTCAGGAAGTCCACTTACCAGTTTGAGCCTCATGATCTTGTGCAACACATTATAACTTGCATGACCAAGCCTACGATGCCACAATGTAAGCTCATCCTGTTTGTTTGCTACAAGACACAAATTATCATTTTCTGGATCATCTAAATCAACCATATAGATGTTGTTTATTCTTTTTCCAGAAAATTTCAGACTTTCCGTTTCCTTATCAAGAATTTGATATGAATTAGATTCAAAGACAATTTTATGACCCTTATCACACAATTGACTTATGCTAAGCAAATTATGATGAAGGCCATCAACAAGCAATACATTGTCTATTGAGTTAGAGGCATACTTACCAACCTTACCTGAGCCGATAATCTGGCCTTTATTGTTGCCTCGAAAATGACTTGACCTCCGTCTTTTTCCACGAGCATACAGAATTTTCCTTTGTCGCCCGTCATGTGCCTCGAGCAGCCGCTATCCAAGTACCATTTGTTTTGATTGTGGGCTGCTAGGCATTCCTGCACATGTGGATTAGACAAGAGGTTTTGGTACCCAAATTACTTTGGGTGCCAATGTATCATTCATGCCAAACAGTAAATGCTTCGGAATCCAAACTTGTTTGAATTTTTGTTTATTTGGATTGTTCCAGCATTGTTTTTCATTGTGCCCAATCTTTTACAGATATTGCATGATGATGGTTTATTGACAACAGTGGGCTTGATGTTCTTTGGAGCATGCATAGGCATTTTTCCTTTTTGTTGCCTTGTTAGTCTAGCTTTGGGAGCTTGAAGTTTGTCCTGTCGACAGCCCTGTTTGGGGCCTGTGGCAAATTCTTTACTTTGACTTGCAACAAACTTAGTGACTTTAGGTTCCTGTTTCTTACCCTTGGTTTGATTTTTCCTGTTCTTTGAAGGGTTTTGTTTGCTTGAGCATGGGCTAGGATCAATGAAAGAGGTTACCAGATTTTTGCCAATTTCTTTTGTTTTACTGGTTGATACCCTATCCCATGCCTTGCAACAAAACATTGGATCCTAAAATTGCATCTAGATTCTGTTTTCCCTTTACCATGGTAGTAAGGGCTTCAGATTTTCCTTTTATCTCTTTTTCAGCTCTTTCCAATTTTTCCTTTAGCTTTTCATGCTCACTTTGAAGAGACTCAAGGGGTTCATTATCATCATCTTTTCCTTTTGAACTTCTTGGAGTTTAAGTTTCATGCTATCCATTTCCTCACTGTGTGTTTGTTCATCAATTTTCATCATTTCAATTTCCTTATTCAAGGATTGAATCTGTTCATTATTGTTAGTTTCATGAACAAGGGAATTGTTTTCTTCTTGAGTGCTTTATTTTCAGACTTAAATTCACAGAATTTTTCAAATAAGACAGTGTAAGCTTCTTCCCATTCATTAACAGAATAAGTTTCAAAGGAAGAGTTTACCTCGTTGGAGTCATCACTTCGTGCCATGAGACACTGAACTTCATCATCTCCCGAGGTAGCTTGACTGTTTCATCTTCGTCTTCATCGCTCCAAGTGGCCATCATTGCCTTGGCTTTCTTGAAGGTGAATTTGTCTTTCTTCAGTTTTTCTTGAGCTCGGGGCACTCTCCTCTCATGTGCCCTTGCTTCTTGCACTCATAACAAACAACATCAGATTTTTGTTAGTGGAATCAAATCTATTTGAGAAATCTTTCTTTTGGAAAGTTTTAGAGTTACCTGAACCTCTCCTTTTAAATTTCAGAAATTTTTTGAACTGTCTAGTGAGCATGGCCATCTCATCATTCTCACTATCACTAGAGGTTTCAGACTCATTGCTTTCCTGTTGAGCATCCTTTTTGGAACCTGAAGAATTTTTCTTGGATGCTTTAAGGCAATAGACTTTCTTGGGTTCTCTTCAGTTTCCTTTCTTTTAACATTGAGTTCATAGGTCATTAGTGAACCAATCAATTCATCCACTTTCATTATAGAGAGATCTTTAGAATCCTCAATGACAGTGGCTTTGGTGTTCCATGAGGATGGAAGAGACCGAAGTATCTTCCTCACCAATCACTCTCTGAGTATTCTTTCTTAAGACCCTTTAGACCATTTATAATAAGCATGAATCTTGCAAACATGTCAGAGATGGTTTCATCATTATTCATTTTAAACATTTCATATTCTGAAACAACATACTTACCTTGGATTCCCTTACCTGAGATGTACCTTCGTAGATCAACTCAAGTTTGTCCCACATCTCTTTTGCTGAGGTGCACGTGGAGACTCTTGAGTATCCTTGGGGTGGACCGCGCACTGCATCATGTTGAGGGCGCTCCAATTGAGTGTCCCCTTTGCGATCTGGTCCTTGGTCCAAGTATCTTCGTCCTGAGGTAGGGAGTATGCTCCTTTGCTGACTATTTTCCACAATTCGTAGTTTTGTGCTCTCAGAAACACCTGCATACGATTTTTCCAATATGGATAGTCAGTGCCATCAAAGAAGGGTGGCCTGGTCACTGAGTGTCCCTCGGCCATGTACCCCTTGTTAGATTCCATTAGACCGTCAATCTCCTGATCGTAAGATCAAACAAGTAAAACAGTAAATCGGAGAAACTCGGCTCTGATACCAATTGAAAGGTTGCGGAATTCCCTATATGGTAATCTAGAAGGGGGGGTTGAATAGATTACTGTCTATTAAAATTTATACAACCCTTTTAATCACAACACAGACTTTCTGAATTTGCAATAGAATCAAAGTAAGACTTAGATGTGTGTTGGTGATGTGTAGATGAAGAGCAATCTATCTAACGTGTGTAGAGACAACGTGCCTATCAACCATCTAACGTAGAAACGTTCAAACCACAAGACACGAAGATTTACGTGGTTCGGAGTACACAACTTGTGTATCCTACGTCCACGGTCCACACACACACGCAGAGCAAACTGCTTAGAGCTAGTTCGGTGACTACAACTCACACACACGTGTTATCTGATGTGCACCCACGATCAGAAAACACACACACGTGAATCAAGCACAAGGGCTGCTTGAGACACACCCACACACACACATATGATAGAAGAAAGAAAGTAGAAAGAGTTCTGAGTGGAAGGGATGAATCCTGATTGAGAACTCTTCTTGGGAACGTCTGGATGGAGTTCAAACTTCGTCTTGATGGCTTCAGATCGATGGAGAAGCTTGAATCCACGGACGTTCTATCTTTGAGCAGCAGGTTGAAGCAGAGCAGCAACAATACCTCTTGGTCTTGGACTTGCTTTAGGGTTTTGGTGGTGGCTGCTTCTGTACGAGATTTGCTTCAAATAGTTGCTTATATAGTGGTGTTTACATATGGAGAACGTGGGAGTTGGAAACACCATCTTTGGTAACTTGGAAAGTTTCCGTATCTGAAGATTCTCTACGTCTGTCGACAGGCCTTGATCATCTGTCGACAGATAGCAACAGTTTTGCACAAACACAGAAGTCTGGGATTTCGGTTGGCAGTTTCTGAGTGCATCTGTCGACAGCCGACTGGGCATCTGTCGACAGATGGCTGTTTCCTGAACTTGGTGTTTTCTGCCTGTTCACATCTGTCGACAGGCACCTTGGAGTCTGTCGACAGGTGACAGATTTCAGTGCTTTTGATCTGTTTCTCTTGTTTTGTGATAGCTTGGCTGTATGCTTCATACCTACATGATCAAACATGTATAGTGAGATATTATGAATACATGAAAGACCAAATATTGCATCAAGTTATTTGTCATGTATCAAACCTCAATTAAGATTGTTCATCATCAAAAAACATGTTATTATAAACATGAATGAAAACCCAACACTTCTTCCATGATGACGAAAGTGCAGGAGCAATGGGATACCCCCTGATGAAGGACCTCTAGTGGATTTGAAATAACCGGCATGCAAACCATCACCAAAGACCAAGAACCAGCAATTAGAAATCGCTCATACCAATGTAAGAAACAAATTCTGGAGGCAAAACCCAACTTCCTAAGGGACAGCAAAAATAAGAAATCCCATTCGACACTATCATAGGCCTGTCTGATGTCCAACTTGAAAATACATTACCCCATCTAGAATTCCTGTCAACATCTGCACAAGCTGAGGGGAGAGAGACACATTATCTAAAATTAATCTTCCTTTAACAAAGGTGCCCTACTCTTCAGAAATGATACCAGGAAGAATGGTAACAACCTGTCACAAAGAATCCTGGAAACAATCTTATAACAAAAATTGCATAAACTAATTGGACGGAAGTCATTGAAGGAAGCCGGATGAGCCTTCATAGGAACAAGAGCAATAAGAGTAGATGTGACCCCTCTGAGAAAGGCATGCCCATGAAAGAAACCACCTAACCGCAGCAAAGACATCGGCCTGAACAATCTCCTAACAGGAGGTGAAAGAAAAGACCAGTAAAGCCGTCAGGCCCAGGAGAGCTGTTGCCATTCATACTCCAAACCACTTCCTAACTTCCTCCATGCTAGGAGAAGCAAAAGCATAGAATTCTGATTATCAGAAATAAGAGAGGGTATGACCTCAAGGAGAGTATCATCAATAGCGTGAGTGCAAGTTTGCATAAGGTTACCAAAATACCGAGGAACCTCCTCCTTGATAAGATCTTGATCCTCAGTCCAGTTCCCATCATTTGAATTCTCTAAATTTTATTCCATCTTCTATTACCTTGAACAACAACATGATAAAAAGCAGAATTCCTGTCACCTTTTTCTAGCCAGTCCATTCTAGCTTTTTGGCCCAGAAAGTCTCCATGCAGAGTAAAGCTCTCTTTAGCTTAGCAGTCGCCTCTCCCAAAGCAGAGCGGTTTTTCGGAGTCGGATTATTATCAAACTCATCTTGCTTAATAGTAACTTCATCCTCCATCCCTGCTGACGTTATCATTCACATCTCCAAAAATATTTTTTGTAGCAACTTGAATTTTTGAAAAAAAAAATAAAAGTTTACATAATATTAATTTTTTTATTTATTAGAAAAATCAATTAAAAGAAAATAAATGACATAGGAAATTAATGGAAAGAGAAATAAATAAAACCCATTAAATGAAAAGAAGTATTGGGCTTTATTAAATTGATCCAATAGAATTTAGTGGGCCAAAATAGGAATTTTTTAAAGGGGAATAATGGGAAATTACCTAAAATTCGTAACTAAAGTATACTTACTAAAATAGAAAAGAGGTATTTAATACATTAAATAGCTAGTTTGAGTTGGAATTGGATTCCTAAACCTACCCCAATTGATTGGCCATGAAATCCTCTCTCTCCCAACCCAAATAGGAGATCTCTTCCTTAAAAGGGGAGAGGAAATAGGAAAATCGGAATTAATAGGAGTTAGACATAAACTAGGAAAGTGAATAGGGAGAAGCTTAAATACTTCTCTTAAACCCTCATGGCCGGCCCTAGCTCATGCCAAGAGGTTCCTGGACTAGGAGGAGAGGCCAAGAGGAGGAGAATTCGTGGAGAAGAGGGATCTCTCAAGATCTTCCCCGAGTTCTTCAAGTTCTTGCCCTAGGAGAGAAAAATCGAGTCTAGGTAGGCATTCTTACGAGCATAATCCATGAAATTTTTCTATAGGATGTCTTGTCTATTAGGAACAAAAGCCCTTGGTTTCATATTTTTCATCGAACAAATCTTTAGTTCTCAATTTTCCAAGTTTTGTGAACTCCATGACCCCAACCTTCATCTTTAATCTTGTTCTTCATGTGTACTTAATTCTAGGCCACGAAATTTTTACTGGATGTTCTGATGCATGTTACCTTTCTTTTGCCTTTGAAAGCCCTAATTTTCATCTACTCTATAGGTGAATTAATTCTTTTACTCCAACTGATTCCTGTTCCATGTTCTTCCTGTTTGACTTGACTGAAGCATCTCGAAACCTGTATAGTTTTCAAATTCCTATATACTGCATGTACCCTGGCCCTGTCTAGAGTCGTTTAGTTTTGGTTTCGCAATTTTTCATGCACTGTACGATTTGTTCTCAATTTCTAAAGTCTCCTGTATCAATGGTTTAAGTTTGGCCTGCAATCCAATGCTCTGTACTCTCCCTGTCGGACTCTGGCACGGACCCTGTGAACGTGACGGCCCGATAGGCCGCATTCACAAGGCCTTCGCAACAGCACCTCTGTCGCGATCAGATCACGATAGACCTGGCGTCACAATCTGCTGCCCGATCTGCCAGAACCAGTCGCGTTCCTTCATTCCCTTGTCGCGATCCGAGCGCCTGTCCTGCCCGACCTGTCGCGATCTGTACTGCACACTGTCGCGATCTGTTCTATCCCTGTCATGACCCGTACAAGGGTCCGTCGCGATCTCAGGATTTTTGCATGAAAACTCACATTTTTGCAAGTCTTGATGTTCTGCAGTAATCCCAGGTCTTGTTAACTGTCTTAATTTCAGAAAAATGAAGCTGTACAGGTATTCTAAATTAATAAAAGTTAATCACATGACCTTGTCATGTCTATGATTTCTTGTCACATGTGCACACACTTTAAACCATCCAAATATGGCTTAATTGGCTTGAATATGTTACATAATATATCTGGTAATTTATGCAATTAGATTGCCTTATCTATAAATGAACTTGTTTTCAATCCTCGCATTGTTTTGGAACACTGATACGATGCTCCCCTGTTCTAGAATTCCTCTTGAACGTTGAGCACTTGTTTTATATATACACACTCTCTTGACTTGGACGAACTCTCCGACGGATACTCCTTCTGCCGAACTAGTGAGTCTTTGATCAAGACCTCCGTAAGTCTCCTCTGTCCATGGATTCCCACCATGGTCGACGAGCCGGTTGTACCCTACACCTATGATACCCCTTTAGGGATCAGTAAGATCCAAAAAACTATTAGAAATTTACTCTCGTCTTGAATCACGCCAGACCTCTGGGCTTGTGCTTAACATGGCCAGCGGAAGGGTTGTGAGTTCCACCTGATTGCCAACACCCGTGCGTATGTTGTGCAACTGTTACTATCGCTTGTTTACTCGACGTGTTACGTGTAACGTCCACTAGTTCTCATCTA
>CM024754.1:129651643-129719741 GCA_014218235.1 Colocasia esculenta
TTGTGCATCTTCATCTTCATCTTCATCACTCCAGGTGGCCAACATTGCTTTGGCTGTCACGCCCCAATGCGGAATATCAGAGCGCGAAGGCAGTTGCAAGAAAAGGTATAGAGCAAATACTAGACATCAAACCATTGCACATTGAATAATACTAAATCAAATCTTTCTCATTAATACTTTTCAAATGTCTAGTTACAACCACTAATATCAGAGCCAATCTATAGGGCCCAATTGCATTGCAATAAAAGGAAATGACTAACTACAACTCTAAGATAACTTAATGACTCGAGGGTACTCCTGGCTTCACTCTTGGTCATTCCCTTCCTCGTGAGTGTATGTGTCATCCTCGGTCTCACCTGAGAACACAACATCAAATAACATAGGGTGAGCGATAACGCCCAGTAGGACTTAAATCTCAGGCTCAAGCAGGCTTTAATTAATTAATGCATTTAATGGCAGAGTATCTAAAGATAGCAGATACAAGAGAGTCAAATATAGCAAGAGATAGCACAATAGCACGAGAGCGAGTATAGTTTCCAAAAATAGCACAAGTATCGAGTATAGCACGAATAGCAGAATGGCCATAGCACAACTAGCATAAGTATAGTAATAGCACGACGAGTATAGCACTTGTTGTCATTCTAGACATCGAGAGAGTATAGCACGTTTTGTGTTTTTGATTGTCATATAGATAGTCGAGATAGATAGCACTTGAGTGTAATGCCAAACACTCTGATCATTTAACTCCCATGGGCACTAGCACTTTCGGGCGCACATCCCAGGACCAGATCGGGCCCTTTATATATTGCCAAGCATTGGTTATATTGTTTATCTTTAGACAATCAGTCAATGGCCAATATAGAGTACCAAGAAGTAGATGAGAGCACTAGATGAATAGATGAGAAAGTGGAGTGAACGTGAATAGATGAGCGAGTAGAGTACAGATGAGAGCTAGGGGACATTGCACGTAATACGACGAGTAAACAGGCGATAGTAACAGTTGCACAACACGCGCATGTCGTATTGGCAGTCAGGTGGAATTCACGATCTTCCCACTGGCCATGTTATGCACAAGTCCAGAGGTTCGACATGATTAAAGGTAAGAGCGAACTTCTAATAGCCGTTTGGATCAGATTGATCCCTAAAGGGTATCATAGGTGTTAGGGTACAACCGGCTCATCGACCATGTGGGAATCCATGATCAGAGGAGACTTACGGAGGCCTTGTGCAAGAGTTCACTAGTCCGGCGAAAGGAATATCCGACGGAGTGTTCACCACAAGCCAAGTAAAGTGTGTATATAAAACAGGTGCTCGACGTTCTAGAGGAATTCTAGGACAGTGGAGCATCGATAGCGGTATTATAAACAATGCAAGAAACAAATACAAGTCCTTAAAAATAGGGTAATTAATATACTTTATTGCAATAAATTACCAGATACATTATGAGATATTTTCTGCAAGATTTCAGCCATAAATGGATGGTTCAAGTGTGTGCAAGTGCAAGAGAAATCATAGATAGAAATAAGTCGTGAACATGTATTTTAAATCATTCAATATAGCACCATTTTTAAGTAGGGTTTTTACTGGCGACATGGGCCAGGCAGAACGCGACAGGCTCTTGCACAGGTCGCGACAGGGCATGCAAATCGGGTACTGAGAACGCGACGGCTCACATGTCGCCTTCTTGGTCGCGACAGGGTGGGTGTCGCAATCAGGCCCCAGAAAACGACATATCGAGGTGTCGCCTTCTGGTTGTCTGCGCCTGACTCTGACAGGAGTCAAACCAGACATTGGATTGCGGACTAGAATATTTAACTTTCGATACAGGGTCATTTAGAAAATCATAACTAATTGTATAGTCAACGAAAAATCATGAAATCAGTTGCAAATTAAACTAGACATGTAGGGGTACCTCCAATAAATAGGGATTCGAGAGAGAACATGGTTTGAACATGGTTTGAGAACAAACAAGAACGAGTAACATAGAACCAGACACAGAGAGCAAGATGGATTTAATTCGGGCAACATGCTCAATGAAATTTAGGCTTTTTAGGGGCAAATGATCCCTAACAACATGAAGTATCTACAGTAAAACTTTCGTAGCATGGGATCAAGTATACATAGAGATTTGAATTAAACATGACCTCTCGGGGTTATCATGTTTTCAGTTCTTTAAAAATTAAGAACAAAAGATAGGATGGATGGAAAAATATGAAACTTGGGGGTTTCGTTCAAGAGGGTAGGAAGAACCTACAGAAAAAGTTTCATGGTTTATGCTTGTGAGAATGCCTACCTTTGACTCGATTTGTCTTCTAGGGCTAGAACTTGAAGAACAATGGAAGAAGCTTCAATCTCTTCTTCTCTCCACGAAATCCTCTCCTCCTTAGCCTCCTCTCCACGTCCAGCAACTCTTGGCAACGAGCTAGGGTTGCCCAAGAGAGTTTAAGAGGTGTATTTATGCAAGTATGTATTTCTATTCCTACTTTTACTCTAATTCCTTATTAATTCCGAGATTTCCTTACTCCCACCTTCCTTCCTTGCCTTCCAATCTCTATTTAGACTAGGAAGAGATCTAAATTCGTGCTAAACCATATGGGGTAGGTTTAGGAATCCAATTCCAACTCTAACTTCCTATTTAATGCATTAAATACCCTTTTTCTATTTAAGTAGTACTTTAGTTACGAATTTAGGGTATTTTCCTATTATTCTCCATTTTAAATTCATATTTTGACCCAATAAATTCTAGAAGATCCATTAAGTAAAGCCCATTACTCTTTTCCATTTAATGGGTTTTATTTAATGCTCTATTTAAATATCTATTTAACTAAGTTTTAAATTCTTTATTTAAATTTTTATTTTTCGTAAAAATCAGGTTGCTACATTGGCTTTCTTGGAGGTGAATTTTTCCTTCTTCAGCTTCTTCTTGAGTTCCGGGCATTCTCCTCTCATGTGCCCCTGTTTCTTGCATTCATAACAAACAATATCAGATTTTTTGTTGGACTCATATTTCTGTGAAAAATTTTTCTTGAAGGGTTTGGAGTTACCTGAGTCTCTCCTTTGAACTTCAGAAATTTCTTGAATTGTCTAGTGAGCATTGCCATTTCACCATCATCACTCTCACTAGATGTTTCTTGTTCATCACTATCTTGTTGAATGGATTTCTTGGAACTTGTTGATGTTTTATTGGATGCTTTTAGAGCAATTGACTTCCTAGGATTTTCTTCTAATTCTTTTCTTTTGATGTTGATTGCATATGTCATTAAGGAGCCAATTAGTTCATCCAATTTCATTTTAGAAAGGTCTTTGGAATCCTCAATGACAGTGGCCTTAGTATTCCAAGATGAAGTAAGAGATCGAAGTATCTTTCTTACTAAGTCACTTCAGAGTATTCCTTCTTAAGACCTTTTAGCCCGTTAACTATTAGCATGAATCTTGCAAACATGTCTGATATGGTTTCATCAGTTTTCATCTTGAACATTTCATATTCAGACACTAACATGCTAACTTTAGTTTCCCTTACCTCGGACGTACCTTCGTAAATGAGTTCAAGTTTGTCCCACATCTCTTTTGCTGTTGAGCATGTGGAGACTCTTGAAAATTCCTTTGGATGCACCGCACATTACATCATGTTTAGTGCGCTCCAGTTGAGAGTTCCTTTAACTATTTGGTCTTTCGTCCAGGTGTCTTCGTCCTCGGGCAACACATATGGTCCCTTGCTGACTATCTTCCACAGCTCGTAATTTTGAGCTCTCAAAAATCCCTGCATGCGATTTTTCCAATAAGAGTAGTCAGTGCCATCAAAATAGGGTGGCTTGGTTACTGAATGTCCCTCGGCCATATACCCTTTGCTAGAATCCATAAGATCGAAAATCTCATGAACGCTAGATCAATTTACGAAAAGCTGTAAATCGGAGAAACCTCTCTCTGATACCAATTGAAGGGTTACGCAGAATAACACGATATGGTAATCTAGAAGGGGGGTTGAATAGATTACCACAAATTTTAATTACTGATGGATTCTTTTCGGTGCTACAGAAATCTTAATGAAAACTTGATTAGAATTTGATTGAGATTAAGAAAGCTTGAGTTGATATATTGAGAACAGGGTATCAAACGTGCGTATGAACACCATGCCTACCAATCATCTATCGCAAAACGCGAACAAACCACAGAACACGATGATTTAAGGTGGTTCGGAGTACACAACTCGTGTATCCTACATCCACCGTCCACACACACACGCAGAAACGACTGCTTATGAGCGAGTTCAACACAACAACTCAATCACACATACGTTGTCTGATGAAACACGATCAGAACAACCACAAATTCGTGAATCAAGCACAAGGGATGCTCGAAGCACAACCACACACACACGATGGAATGGAAATTATGAAATGGAGAAGAATTTAAAGTTGGGGAACAAATCCAGTTGGAATTCTTCTCGTGGATCATCCAAACGCTCTTCAAACTTCGATGGATGTAGACTGATCGATGTAGAAGGTTGAACTGACGACGATCCGGTTTCAACTTTTCATGGATGGAGATTCCACGACGATCTTGGCAGAAGGTTGAAGCAGAGCAGCAATTTGGGGCTTTTCCTCTTGGTCCCTTGGAGGCTCTTGGATGGGAGGCTGCTCTCTGCGAATTTGGCTCCAAAAGGATGCTTATATAGTGTTAGGTAAAGGTGGGGGTCGTGGAGGAAGGAAACACCCAAGTGGGGCCGGATTTGGAAACTCAAAATCTCATGTTTCCGTCGTCTGTCGACAGGTGCACTTGCATCTGTCGACAGGCAGACTCAAGCTGAGAACTTGGTTTCAGAACATCTGGATTTCTGAGTGTATCTGTCGACAGGCAATTTGCATCTGTCGACAGGTGCACTCAGGAATAGAAAATGTGAGTTCTGTCCTGGGTTGACTGTGTGAATCTGTCGACAGGTTCATTGCATCTGTCGACAGATACACTCAGAGATGCAAACCTGAGTTCTGTCTTGGAATAACTGTATGAATCTGTTGACAGGTACATTGCATCTGTCGACAGATACACCTCTTGAACAGTTTTTTTTGTGATATTTGCTCATCTCTTCAATGCCTCTTCAATGCTCCATCTTTCATGATTGTGCACCTACATGCAAATACATTGTTAGTGATATACATTGTATGATTTGGCAATGTTTAACTCAATCTCTTTCATGGTGTTTTTCATGTTAATTAGCACATCAATTTTGGATTAAATCAATGTTCAAGGTTATTAATGTGATCATCAAAAACATGATCTATGGAAAACCCAACATTGTGTTCTTCAAGATAGAGCACATATAAGTTATTTTCTCTATTTGCCTCGAAAATTACTGCTCTGTCCTTTAATATGCTGCACTTTGACTCTTGAAACTGGATCTGATGGCCTCTGTCATAAAGCTGGCTGATGCTAATAAGATTATGTTTTAGCCCTTTGACAAATAATACATCTTCAATAACTGTCTTTCCGTTATTGTTCACAGAACCACTGCCTATCATTGTTCCTTTTTCGTTATCTCCATATGTAACAATTCCTTCTTCCTTTTGAAGATGAGAGAATAGCTTTCGATTACCTGACATGTGCCTTGAGCACTTACTGTCTAGATACCATTTGGATGCTCGAAAGTTACCCTGAAATGAAAACATTAAGTTTTAGGTACCCAAGTTCTTTGGGTCCTGATTGGTTAGTATCACAGGTTTCCCTTTTTATTATCCATTTCTTATGTTTAGTTGGACATGTAGTTATAATATGTCCTAATTTGTTACAGTGACTGCAGCAGGACAATTTGGTTACCATTTCTATATATTTGAAATCTGCCTTGTATGCAATGTCTTGTTCAGGTACAAATTTTGGTGTTGGATATATTTTAGGATAAACTATGGTTTCTTAATTATCTGGGGGTGTATATCCTAATCCATTTTTCTTCTAACCTGATCTTCTAGCACCTTTTAATATGAGGGAGTTTTTACCATTTGTAAATTTTTCCAATGTGCTAGATAACTTTTTATTCTCTTCTATTAATGATTTTATCTCTATTTTTAGTTCATCCGAGCTTGCTTGTTTTTCCAATTTAATTATTTGTTCATTCTTATCCTTTAGATCTTCACATAATAACTCAATTCTTCTTTTACGTTTAGTTAACTATTTTTCTAACTGTTCATTTTCTGATTTTAGATCTGAGTTTGTGTTTTCTAGACAAGTATTATATTTCTTACTTACTTTTAACAGTTGGTTACTTCTCTATATTTACAGTATAGTCCATTGAATGCTTCCTCTAAATTATCCGAATTAGAATTATTGCAGGAATCAAAAGAGGAGTCAGATGTTACCTTATCATCTGTATTTTCCATGAACGCCAGGTTGGCTTCTTCTTTATCACTCCTTGAGCTTGACTCACTATCTGAGTCGCTGCTGTTTTCCCAAGCGGCTGCCATTGCCTTTTTCTTGTACTTCTTGAATCGTCTGAAGTTGTCTTATTTCTTGTGTCCATCTTTCTTATGCTTTGGACATTCTGCTTTGATATGTCCAGGTTTCTTGCACTTATAGCATATGGTTCTCCTTTCTTCAGATCCTTTCCTTCTGACTTCTTAAACTCTTTGTTTTTCGTAAAGAATCTTCTGCCAGATTGAAATTTCTTTTTCTTGGCTAAAATCCGCTGCAGTCTTCTTGATAGCATTACTTCTTCATTTTCACTGTCCTCAACACTTTCATTTTCATCTGAGATTGCTTCTGATGATTCTTCTTCGGCTTTTAAAGCATTGGGGTGCTTTTTCTTGCTTGAGGACTCTCCTAATCTCTCCATATTTATTTCATGGGCCATAAGGGACCCAATGAGCTTTTCGAAAGACTTCCTTTTCAGATCATTAGCTTCCTCAATAGCTGTGACCTTTGGGGTCTATAAGGATGGTAAGGATCTAAGAATTTTCCACACCATGTCTCCAATCTCATAGGTTTTCCCAAGTCCAGCCAATCCATTTGTAATATCTGTGAATCGACTGAACATTTGAGTTATGGACTCACCTGATTGCATCTAAAATCTTTCATATTGTGTAACAAGAATATCAATTCTTGTCTCCTTCACCTTGTCTGTGCCTTCATAGGTAATTCTGAGCTTTTCCCACATCTCCATTGTGGATTTGCAGGATGAAACTCTGTTGAATTCCTTTTTACTTAGTGCACAGCACAAAATACTCTTAGCCTTACAGTTCAAGGAAATCTTTTTCCTGTCATCATCTGTCCACTGAGCTTTCTCATTTGTGACTAGGAGATCGCCTTCTTCTACTATTGACCATATCTAATAGTCGTGACCTTGGAGAAAGTACTCCATTCTGGTCTTCCATCACCATCGAAGAGAGGGGGTCGGTTGACAGACTGACCTTCAATGTTACCTTGGGCTGCCAGGGATCTTTACTCTTCAGATCATTGGATCTTTCTTCTTTGTCGAAGAGACTCACTCTGATACCACTAGTTGCCTAGTTGACGACCCCAGAGTGGGGGTGAATGGGTCTTTTAAAAATTATTGATGTGTACCTATACTTAAAACATTCACACAATGACATTCTTTGATGAAGGTTAGTGAAAGTTAGAATCAACAACAAACACACACAGGAAATCAATCACACAACATACAAAGTTTATCCTGGTTCAGACCTCCTATCCTTCGGAGTCCTACGTCCAGTCCCTAAGCAATAACTTAGGATTCCACTATCTAAGGTGCAGTCCTGTAACGACCCTCTTCATACCGGTACGATTATACCAATCTCCATCGGTAAAAAGGGCGTCGTCACAGTGGGACATGTACCAACACTGGTCAATAGGTTGATATGTACCTGGATAGCAATAGAGTACAGCGGAATAAAATAAACAACTCAACTCTTAACCCATCACCAACACACATTCCACAATCTAAATAGCGAAAAGGAAAGACAATGTCCACATTAATACAAAATAAAGAGAACTACAATATCAAATATTGTTCATACAATAATCCTTTTGTGCAAAAGAAAGGTACAACTGGTGACAGCTCCACAAAATAGTCTTCTATATGATGATCCTCGTCACGCTTCCTTCTAGTGCACGATACCTGTCAACCTGTACGCCGAAGCAAGAGTGAGTCCAAAGACTCAGCAAGCAACACTACCCATAACATACACGTATAAGTCGTAGGGGTTTTACATGCACATTCACAATTTTCAAAACATGGCATACTAGTCATTTCTGAAGTTTAAACCTATCATGAAAGTTTGACAAGTTTATACATGGATCATGCTTTCATATGTTGTAGGAATAAAATTTACCTATCACATGCTCTCTATTCAATTTACTTATGAAACTTGTCTTTAAAGAACCAGGACATGAGAGCTACTAACATGAACATCGTACACACATGAAAGGAAACACAACTAGCATGGATCTTACATGTTTTAGACAAATACATGGACATTTCTACATGCTTTAGGTTGCTGATTTCACATGATTCAATGGCTACAAATCTACACATGAGAGCTACAACATTTCTTAAAACATACCATGTGAACAACGATCATGCTATCTTGTACACAAACTCATTGGTTACCCCTAACATGGATTCTAGACATTTTTGCCCATAATAACATGATGATAATAACATAAATTCACTAATTTCACATGATTTCAGATTTGTCTCACATGGGTTTCAATAACATATTCTCGCATTTTCAGTTTCACATGATTGCACACATACTCATTCACATTGTTCACTTTTACACATTTGACATGTACGCATGTTCACACGTACACAATTTACTCATTTCCACATCATTTTCTCTACCACTTTCACTTATCACATATCACGTCCATTGCACTTCCACGTGCATCTTGGGCACTTACCTCATGCCATGTTCACATAATTCACACTTTATTCCATTCTCATTACTTAAACGATTTGCCATGACACATAGTCCTAACCACCAGTAGAGGACACTAACAAATATCTCATAGCTCGTGCTCATTCTTTAGCACAGCTCTCAACACAACTCATAACACAACACATGACACAACTCATACACATACTCACCACCTAGGCAATACAGCGGTGAATCTTGGTAACTGCGCAGACCCAGAGAAGCCCTCTCCACCCTATCCAGTGGTACTTGTCCACCTCCGGGGTTTTCCCAATGCCTTTGGGACAAACTTATATCACATGGAGCCTTTTATAGGGACTTTTCTATATACGGCTCCCGATGCCTCTAGGGTAGCAGTGTCACATAGGCACAACTTTTACACTTACTCATACCGAGTTTTAACATGTGTTTTACACATAACACTCACATCTCCTTCGTTTTCTCATGCACAATGTGTCTTTGTATTTCTCCTAAACATGCTACTACAGATTTCAGGAGTTAACACAGTAAATTCACCAATCAAGTTGGTTTTAGACAATAACTAATCACATTTCGATAGTATACGTAGATTATCACATTTCACATGAAAATACATAACTTTTTATTTACTGGTCCAACGACCTGAAATTTTAACCACATGCTGTTTTGGGGTTCAAGATCATACACTGAAATGTTCAGAGTTTTCTGAGCTAAACAGAATTTACAGAAAATAAAATATCTAATTAGCATGCTATCAACAACTTAAGTTAACATGAGGTCTAACACATCTGTAATTTAGCCACTTGCTGTTTAAACATAAGTTACTAACATATGTAGGAATTGAGGATACAAAATTACCCTAATTCATACATCTATGGATGAAACCTACAAACCATTCTTGCATGCTTTTATTTTACCGAACCGAGCTTATTCACAAATTACACAAGCATGGATAAGTTACCAAAATTTACAAACACATATGCTGACCCACTATTCTTCATGATCAAACCGAAACTAAGGCATTCACACTAATCTAAATCATGAATCATGGATTTTGCAAAATTGTCTACAAGTCATGCTCACAAGTTTACAAGATATCATTATCCCACATTCACCATCACATCCCACATTCATTCACACACCACAACTAACCATATACATAGAGTATAAGCTTTACCATATATCCTCATCGCATAAAACATACCGAAATTACTGCATAAGTGGGACAGAACAGCCCACTGTTCTGTCCAGAAGAACTAGGCGGCGGTCTCTGGCCGCTGACTCAGGGTCAGCGGCATGGTCGATGGACGCCAAGCAGGAACTGGGTGTACAGGGACCTTGCCGTCGAATCAGGTCTGTGCAGAAACACAGACCCGAGCTTTAAATCTTGGGTGAAATAGAGGGTCTAGGACTCGAGGAAAATTCCATAAAAATGACAAAAACTACCTAGACTCATACGGGGACACCATGGATAGGTCACTTGCCTTTCAAAAATTATTCTAAGGGATTTAAAGTCTTGGTGTAGACCTCCTTGGGCAGTCCCAAGAAGTTGCAGAACCTCCCTCTAGATCGCCTTCCTCCGGGCTCTTGGGTGATCTCCACGCCGAGGGGATGATGGGGATGCCTTCTCCTTTGCTCCAGCTTCCTCCTTGTCGCAGTAGATCTCCAAACCAAGCTCCAAGGGGTCGGATTTGGGGGTTCTAAAATGGGGTTTTTCTCACAGCTCACCTAGGGTTTTTCTCTCCTCTATTTCTCCTCTTGCAAGGTGAAATGAGAAGTGGGAGAGGCCAAATCCGGGTTCAGACCTAATGAGAGCCCCTCACCCACTCACCATACCGATTTGACAAGCTGAGAGCCGTTGGGGGACATCCCCCAATGGAGGCCATGCCTTGCTCCCGGATTTTCTGGCTCTGCAACGCATGCAGGTCAGAGAAGTTGGCGTCCATATCGCTGGACGCCGGAGTTAGTGTTGGCGTCCATGTCTGGACGCTGACACCAGCTCAACGGCCTGGGCTTGACGCCAAGGTGGCCTTCGGCCAGAACCCTAATTATGCAAAAACCATGCATACCAAGCTTATATACATGCAATATGTATATGGTATATACCCATACAATCACCATGCAATACATACCTTATTTATAGTTAATATAAACACATTGACGCTGATTGGCCCTTCGGCCAGAACTTAAAACATGCAGAAACTATGCTTACTCTATATATATACATACAATGTATAAGGTGTAACATGTATATTACCATACCAGGCAATCAATATCATTCATATCTAGGCATACACAAGCATACATAAATACACTAAGATAGATGTACGTAGATATCTACCTATGCGTACATGATGTTTTACATAAGTTGACTCAACACACCGCAAGAATTGTGAGGGCTTCGCAAATCATTAGGAGGTGATATGAGTTAGGTTAGCTAGGAATAATCCATTCGATAAAATATTCCTTGCACACACTCACTTGGTTTGGCATACATATAGTATACACATACGGGTGTAGCACACTTGAGTATCTTATACTTGAAATAGATGGATACAACATGCGAACCGGTAATTAGATTAACTTGCACAGCTTTACCTAACTTTGTTTAAGTACTATATGCATAGGATTCCTTAATATGCACTATATGCATAATTTAGCCAATTGACTATTCTCACCTAATTATCATAAAAATGCATGCATGTTATTCTTGAGGAGTATAGAATTTCAATATAAAGCACTAATTATACCTACCATGCTTGAACTCTTTATGCATATGCAATGTACGTAGTACAATATTCACATTAGCTAAACCATGAAATGAGCAACGCTTACAACTAATCATACACATGCATACACAAATACACCAAGGTGTTATGCATGTAGAATTAGGTATACAATTGTCACACGCACAAGATAACATACATACGTACATACACATATGTACTTCATACACTCCCATACAAAATTCCATGAAATAGGTAGTATAGGATATTCTTCAATATTTAGATAACACACGCATAGTATTATTCAAGTATCCTAAGTCATAGATTCTTGGTATTCATAATAGACTTCTAATTAGCTAATTGTTCACTTCCACATTAATCATCATATACACCTATGTATACATATATAGATGTTTGCACATGCTCATATTCAAAAGAAGGATAAAACTTATAGTAGGCACAATGAACTACGCATGCTAAGCACACAACAACCGCACACCCAACACACCATTCATATACATACAGATATATAAAGAGAGTAAAAATCTGGGGTCTTACAAGTCCCCTTATGGACACTACAACACCAGCTCAGCTGGTCTTCCTTCACACGAAGGGAACTACAACACCCTGGATCCCCACCAGGTCTTCCTTCACAACAAAAGGGAACACAACACCCTGGATCCCCACCAGGTCTTCCTTCACAACAAAAGGGAACTACAACATAAAAAGAATAAGCAGCAATTCAAGCCCTTAGATCAAGCTTTAACAAGCAATGATCTGAAGCAGAAATAGCCCTGAGAGCAGGAGATCTACACAAAGGTCTCACTCAGAACTATGCAGGCTCTCTCTTAAGATTTCTATTGCAAACACGGAGAGCTAAAGAGCATAAGACAGATCAGGAATGAGATGCTTGGCTCTTGGATTCTCCCAGAAGATTTGAATTACTAGAACTTGCTTGAAGAGTTCGTTCGTTCTCTCTCTTGTTTTTTTTTTTTTCTTCTAGAGCTACTATCTTGTATTATATCTCCAATTTGAAAAGTATCGTTGAAGTAACCATTGTCTCTAGCTTTGGTAGATGTTAGACTGTTTGACACTTGGAAGCTTCTAGTCAACAGTCTTTTATCCATTTATGCACGTAAAGAGATAGGATCTTCTGGTGTCTATATGGTCCAACGTTGTATGATAAAATATCTTTAGGACCTGCATACATTAAATGCTAGAATAGTAGACAACTAGACTGTCTCTTGTTGTCAGAAAATATTGATGTGAATATTCACCATAAATAGTAATTCCATTTTGCTATATTAAAAAGATGTTAGCAGAGTATGCACGATAATGGAAAGATCTCATCTGCATGCATGCATAGATATGATCTGTCTTCATTAAATGCACAGCAGTCAGACTGATATGTGAAGACTTTGACTATTCAACGCTATCAGAAAAAAGATAAATATCAAGTCGACATAAAACATAAAGTCGATGCCTATATGACTTATGAAATCATTATGATCAAGTGTTTACTGAAGAAATCGTTATGAGCACTTACAAGTCGTTATAGAAAGCAAATTGTTGTATTCATTAAAGGAAACGTTATGAATACTGAAGAAATCGTTAAAGAAAACAAATCGTTGTATTCATTAAAGGAATCATTATGAATACTGAAGCAATCGTTATAGAGAGCAAATCGTTATGAGCGCTTAAGAAATCATTGGGTGAAGCAAACGTTACGAGCGCGAAAGAAATCGTTGCGCGAAGCAAATCGTTATGAGCGCTAAAGAAATCGTTGCGCGAAGCAAATCGTTACGATGACTAAAGAAATTATTGCGATGAGCAAATCATTACGATGACTAAAGAAATCGTTGCGATGAGCAAATCGTTACGATGACTAAATGAATCGTTGTGATGAGCAAATCGTTACAATGACTAAAGAAATCGTTGTGATGAGAAAATCGTTATGATGACTAAAGAAATCATTGCGATGAGAAAATCGTTACGATGACTAAAGAAATCGTTGAGATGAGCAATCGTTACGATGACTAAAGGAATTGTTGCGATGAGCAAATCGTTACGATGACTAAAGAAATCGTTGCGATAAGCAAATCGTTATGATGACTAAAGAAATCATTGCGATGAGCAAATCGTTACGATGACTAAAGAAATCATTGTGATAAGCAAATCATTACGATGACTAAAGGATCGTTGCGATGAGCAAATCTTTACGATGACTAAAGAAATCGTTGCGATAAGGAAATCGTTACGATGACTAAAGGAATCGTTGCGATGAGCAAATCGTTACGATGACTAAAGAAATTGTTAAGATACTTGTGAAATCGTTATGATATCAAATCGTTATAGCTCTATTAAAATCGATATACATGAGGAAATCGTTGTGACTTTCAACAGAAGTCGATGTGAACTCAGAGAATATAATCTTGAAATAATTAATGCTTCAGAAAGATGATACTTACCAATATTGGCTTGTTTATCCTTGGTATATTTCCTGTACTTAAGACTTATGGAATATATGATAGAAATCTTTGATAGGGTTTTGTTAATCACCAAAATAAATATGTAATTAAGTAAAATTACATGGGGACAGATTGATCATCACAGAGGAAGTCCAAGCTTCATGTCAATGATGATCAGATGATGATGATGAAGCTGACTTGAGGACGAACGGCTTCAACTCCTCTGCAAGATGAATCTCCCTTGAACAGACTAGAGAGTTGAAGCAGAGTAGCAGGAATACCATCTTGATCTTGACCTTTGCTTAGGGTTTTGTGTGGAGGCTTCTTGCTGCGAAAATAACTCCATATGATCTATATATAGTGGTGTTCAAGTTTGGAGAGTCGTGTCAGAAGGGAACACCCTAATATAGATCACATGCTGGTCACACGTTGTGACTTATCCTGCAGCTGTCGATAGGTACACTATGGTTGTCGACAGGTCCTATTGGAAACTGGCTTTCAGAACATGTTGCTCACTGGAATCCTGGGCTGTCGACAGGCGACCTGGTGCTGTCGACAGGCAAGCCTTATCTGTCGACAGGTGCACTCTATCTGTCGACAACTACTGCTTTTATTTGTTTCAGATGCTTGTTGTTGTTGTCTTGTCTATCTGTCGACACATGGCTTCTTGGTTGTCGACAGGTGAGCACTTGATGTGTATTTCCAGTTCTGTTGCACTTGGGCTTTGTTGCTTATCTTGTACTTGAGTTTTGGTTCTTGACTTGTACTTTCATTCTCACCTTTTGTGCTTGAGGTTTCTTCAAGATGTGCACTTCCTTTTCCATGTAATTTCCTACAAGAAATAAACTTTAAATTAGATATCATGTAGGCATCATGTCATAGTGTCATGTCATTTTAAACATAAAGGTTGAATGAAAAGCAATCATGTGTCGACACCAAGAAGGTCATGTGTCGACACATTAGACACTAACTTGACATGAGAGCAATGATGTGTCGACACCAAGGACATGTGTCGACACACATAAGCAAGTCAGGTTAACACATGGATTTTCAACATGATTGAAAAGTTTTTCATCAACACCAACACATATGTCATCATAAAAAAAATAGTTGTGTCATTATTAAGAGCATCTTAACATGAATGACCATGATTGTGTCATCATTAAAAACAAATCAAGGCAATGATCAAACCAGTGAGTATGGTTATACAAATAACCACAACTCAACATTCTCCCCCTTTTGATGATGACAAAATATATATCATATTTCTCCCCCTTTTTGACAACATCAAATAGATGAAGAGAAAATATAAATAACAGGATAGCACAGTGGTCATGAATAACAAGAATAGCATGAATGTTTTCATTCAAAGAAGTTGCTCCCCCTTTTTGATAACAATAGAAAGACTCTTACTCCCCTTAATCGACAATGAGTATAGTCACCTCCTTGGTATAACACTCTCCCCATATGATGGTGCCAATGAAGTAAGTAGGAAAAGATGATACGAAAGAACATCAATGGATGGGATCAAAATATGACTGACAAGTAAGCAAGGGGTGGAATTGTGAGATGAAGGAACAGAAATGATCAGAATCAATAAGATCTTGATATTAAAATATGAGAGAAAAATTATTGTGTCTTTGGATTGTGCACAAAGTTTAATAACAAAGACACATTCAATCACAATATATGTCAAAGCTTTAATGACCTGAATCCATTTAAAAAGATGAAACAAAGGTGATGAAAGTGACCTGTATGAGTGACAAAGGTTTTATCACATGAGTTAGTATCTAATAGGGTGTTTGGTTGCAGTTTTTTGTCAATTTTTTCTCTTAAATTTAAAAAAGAGAGAGGAAAGATACATAGAGGTGTTGGCAAGTGCTTTTTTATTTTAAAGAAAAAATTGATTCTATGTAAATCTCTCTCAAAATAAAAAAAGTGTGGACCAATTTTGTTTTTAAAAAACACACTCCTCTCATCTCCCCCCCCCACACCCAGCACAGCCCCCCCCCCCCCCCCACACACCCAGCACCCCACACCCCCACCTCACCCAGCGTCCCCCTCCCACCAAGCGCCCTCCCCACCCCCTGCGAACACCACCCCCCCCACCACCAGCACCAGCGCCCCCCCCCCCCCCCCCCCCCAAAACCCCAACCCCCTGTGCCCCCCAACCCTACGCCCTCCCCTCCCCCCCCTGCACCCTCCACATCCCCCCCCCTTGCGAACCCCGCACCCCCCCCACAACCAGAGCCCCCCTCCCACCCAGCACCCTCCCCTCCCCACACCCCCTGCGAACACACCCCCCACCCAGCACCAGCCCACCCCCCACCCCCACCCCATGTGCCCCCCCCTACGCCCTCCCCTCCCCCCGTGCGCCCTCCTCATCCCCCCCCTGCGAACCCCGCACCCCCCCACCCAATGCCCCCCCTCCCACCCAGCACCCTCCCCCTGAATAAGTAAAAGGTATGAAATGTCAAGAAGAGAGAATTAGGAAATAAATGGAAGCTGATTTTCAAGCATGAGTTGAGTGGATGTTATCATGATGATTATGAAAGAATCAGCTCCCCCTGAATATGTGGGATGTGTGGGTCAATAGACACTGAGAAACAGCAAGAAGACAGTACTGGAAATGGTGATCTTTCAACAGTTGGCTGCATATATGTCGACAGCTGCAAAAATTACAGAAATGAAGCTTGTGACCAAGGGTCATCTATGAACCATGGAAATGGAACATGCTGACAAGAGTTAATGGTGACAAGATTGATGTGAAAGAATGTCCCTCAAACAACTCACTCAAAAACTCTTTTTGACTTACTCCCTCATAATGTATGCATGGTATTGAAATGAACATTCAAGCAATTCACACATGTTCATGTCAAGCAATTTGCACAAAGAGAGTATAAACGTGATCAATTGAAGTTTTTGTGAATTTTTTCTTGATAACCTTTATATAGTAGAAGACTATTGATACTTGGTGGAGAATATTTCTCACGCATAATGATAGTTTCCAGACAAGCCTAACTTGCCCTTCCACATTCACCATTTGATATACCAAATAGTCACTACATAAAAGATCAAAATTTTCAATGAATTTTTAAAGAACATTTTTGTACTTTTTTCAAATTTACTCCCCTTAACATGTGTATGAACTAAAAAGAGTTGGCAAGCAATTCACACATTATTATGCACATAATCATGGACACAGTCATGCAAGCATGATAATACAAACATGATTCCAATTGTTAAGAGGCATTGTCATTTAGGGATATCATCAAAACACATTTTTCATTGCTCAGATAAAATTAAAAATCCATTTCAATTCCAGCAGTTCAAATCTGAAGTGATAAATAGATTTTACATGAATAGTCTTCAATTGCAGTCTCAAAATTTTATCTTTGTTTTCCAATCATTTCTTGTCTTGCACAGCCAATGTCATGGATCCATTTACATTGTATGGTTGTAAGACTTCTCAGCTTGTTGATCAAGCTGATTTTGGGACCCACACTTGCTTGGGTCCTGCAATGACATTAATGTTAGGATTCAACAGTGATTTCAGAATCCAAAATGATTTTATTTTTGGAATAGATGTATTTCTTTCATTAATGGAACTATGAGCAGCATTAGGTCCATACTCTTCTAAAGTATTGTTCAATACATCTACGTTTTCATGAAATATTTTATTTTTGGACTTTTAGCATGAAGAACAGAACACTTCCTTTGTCCAGCAATCATGTTCTTATGTACATGGAATTTTGAGTATTTTCTGCATGAACATGATTTTTATTCCTATATACATGGGCATGTGTATGAACATGGGGCTTGAGAACATGCACAAGATGATCATTTATATGCCACAGTCCTAGAGATATGACCATGTTTATGACATGCAAAGCATTGGATAGACTTGGCATATTTATGAAAGTGTTGACCTTTATTTCAGCAGAATTTGGCAAGGTGACTAGGTCTATTGCAATTAAAGCAAACGAGTGAGTATTTACTTGGAGCTTACCATAGTATGAGTGCATTTGCTGGAACTCTGAGATCCTCTAGAGTACCTTTGATTATCCTTGGGTTGAAAAGGAGGAGGTGGTACCCTTTGGTAGCTCTTGGCATGATGTGGAGATGGAGATTGACATATATCTTTTTGAACTGTTGGAGGAGGTGTTGAAACCTTGTAGAATCCTATTTTTTGTTCCATTTACTTTTTCTGATTTTCAATTGAAACATGATTATTCCTATTTACAACATTTTTTGTTCAATTTATCATTTTATTTTTGAACATTTTTCTGAACATGAATCTTAACAAGTTTTTCTTTAGATGAAACTAATTCTTCTTCTTAGAGACGTGACAAATGAGGTCTTTGTTTTGTTTTCAAAATCCTTTTTGTTCAAGGGGTTAAATCCTAAACCCTCCTTTTGAAAATTGACTTTTATTCCAAGAATATTATTCAAATTTTGAGTTCCTTGAACAAACTTAGACAAATCAGTTTATAAACTCTCAACAGTTTTGTTCAATTCAAAAATCCTCTTTTCAGAATTTTGATTTTGTTTATTACCCACTTCAAGTTCATTTGTCATTTTTCCTTTTTCAGATTTTAATGAATCAGCTTCTTTTTCTGATGTTTGAAGTTGATTTTTCATGACATTCAGACCATTTTCATTTTGCTCTTTTCAATTTCAATTTGAACAATTTGATTTTCTATCACGCCCCGACGTGGAATATCGGAACGCGAGGCAGTTGCAAGAAAAGGGTATAGAGCATATACTAGACATCAAACCATTTCAAAATGAATAATGATAAAGCAAATTCATTTCATTAATACTTTTCAATGCCAAGTTACAACCACTAATATCAGAGCCAATCTATGGGGCCCGATTACATTGGAATAAAGCAAAAGACTAATCTTCAAACCTAACTACTACAACGCTAACATAGCAATAGGACACTAGCGTACTCATGACATCACTCCAAGTTGTTCCCATCCTCTTGAGTGTATGGTTCATCCTCGGTCTCACCTGAGAACACAACGACAAATAACGCAGGGTGAGCGAACATCGCCCAGTAGGACTTAAATCTCAGGCTCAAGTAGGCTTTAAGTAATTAACGCATTAAAGGCAGAGTAACTAATGACAGAACGGAAGAGAGTGTCAAGTAAAAATATAGAAGGACAGTACATGAACGAAATAACAAGACTTTCTAATATAGACTTACCAAGAATAGCACAATAATAGCAACATAGCACAATGTCACGTATAGCAAGATGGCCATAGTACAAATAGCACAACAAGTATAGCATAGAACTTTGTTGTCAATGGACAACGAGAGAACATAGCACTTTTGATTGTCATTTAGATAGTCAAGATAGATAGCACTTGAGTGTAATGCCAAACACTCTGATCATTTAACTCCATGGGCACTAGCACTTTCGGGCGCACATCCCAGGACCAGATCGGCCCTTTATATATTGCCAGGCATTAGTTATATTGTTTATCTTTAGACAATCAGTCAATGGCCAATATAGAGTACCAAGAAGTAGATGAGAGCACTAGATGAATAGACGAGATAGTAGAGTGAGCGTGAATAGATGAGCGATCAGAGTATAGATAAGAGTTAGTGGACCTTGCACATGAAATGTCGAGTAACGAGCGATAGTAACCATTGCACAACACGCGCACATGGTGTGGCAGTCAGGCGGAACTCACGACCTTACCACTGGCCATGTTAAGCACAGGTCCAGAGGTCCAGCGTGATTCAAGACGAGAGTGAATTTCTAATAGACTTTGGACCATATTGATCCGTAATGGTGTAACAGGTGTTAGGGTACAACCGGCTCGTCAACCATGTGGGAATCCATGGACAGAGGAGACTTACAGAGGCCTGAACAAACACTTACTAGTCCGGAAGATGGAGTATCCGACGGAGAGTTCATCCAAGTCAAGAGAGAGTCTATATAGAAACAAGTGCTCGACATTCTAGAGGAATTCTAGAACAGTGGAGCGTCGATATCGGTATTCCCAAAACATCGCGAGAAACGATAGACAAGTATAGGGTAATTTAATTACATAAATTACCATATGTATTATGAAATAGTTTCATTCCAAATTATGCCATAATTGGATGGTTCTAAGTGTGTGTAAGTGTCATGAAATTTTAGATAGAAAAGATCATGTGCATGTATTTTAATCATACATAATGTTCAATTATAACAGGTGTTATTTTCTGTGTGTATGATTGTTAAACCAGAGTACAAACACTATAGATAATCAAGCATTGCTGAGGAGGGGGTTTCTTGCAAAAAGAACCCAGATCACGACGTACCCTGGTGAGGGTCACGACGGGGTCAACTGAGATCGCGATGGTGCTTGTATGGGTCGTGACAGGCTTAGTCAGGTCGGGCAGCAGATCGCGACGACAGGCCCTGTCGCGATCAAATCGCGACAGAGGTCACTGTCGCGATAGACCTTGTGAACGCGGTCTATCGGGCTGTCGCATTCACAGGGTCTGCGCCCGAGTCCGACAGGGAAATGACATTACATTGGATTGCGGGCCAGAACTTATCCTATTTGACACAGGGTGATTCAGAAAATCATAACTAATTGTATAGTCATCGAAAAATTATGAAACCAGTTGTAAAATGACCTAGTCATGCATGGGTACTTACAATAAATAGGAATTGGAAAACAATCAAGGTTTGGGCATGTTTTAGACATGGTATTCATGATGAATATGAAACATTACATAATTAAGATCAACGATTAATTCGCAAGATAGGATGAATCAAATTTAGGGCTTTTAGGGGCAAAAGATGCCTAACATGCATCAGTTCCTACAGTAAAAATCTCGTGGCATGGGGTTGAGTATACAAGGAGATTAAGAATTAAGAAGAGGGTTCAGGGTCATGTCAAGTGCAGAATATGAAAAATCAAGAATGACAGATATGCTCGATGGAAAATTATGAAACCAAAGGGCTTTTGTTCATAATAGATGAGACGTCCTACAAAAAAATTTCATGGTTTATGCTTGTGAGAATGTCTACCATTGATCATTTTCCTCTTCTATGGTTAAGACTTGAAGAACTCGGGGAAGAACTTGAGAGATCCTTCCTCTCCACGAATTCTCCTCCTTTTGGCCTCTCCTCTTAGTCCAGGAACCTCTTGGCACGAGCTAAGGCCGGCCATGAGGGTTTATGATAAGTATTTAAGCTTCTCCCTATTCCCTTTCCTAGTTTAAGCTAACTCCTATTAAATTCTAATTTCCTATTTTTCTCTCCCCTTTTAAGCAAGAGATCTCCTATTTGGGTTAGGAGAGAGGGAATTTCGTGGTCAATCAATTGGGGTAG
This sequence comes from Colocasia esculenta, assembly GCA_014218235.1. Classification (NCBI taxonomy): domain Eukaryota; kingdom Viridiplantae; phylum Streptophyta; class Magnoliopsida; order Alismatales; family Araceae; genus Colocasia; species Colocasia esculenta. The sequence continues at coordinate 129,673,057 of CM024754.1, forward strand.
GTTTAGGAATCCAATCCTAATTCAAACTAGCTATTTAATGTATTAATATCTCTTTTCTATTTTAGTAATATTTTAGTTACGAATTTTGGGTATTTCTCTATTATTCCCATTCTTAAAATCTCTATTTTAGCCCACTCATTTCTAATGGGTCAATATAGCAAAGCCCATTACTCCTTTTCTTTTAATGGGTTTTATTTATTCTCTCTTATTTGATTTCCTAGTTGATTTAATACATTTTCCTTTTATTTGATTTTCTAATTAAATAATATAAATTTTTAAATTTTTCTTTTCCCATAAATTTAGGGTTGCTACATTTTCCAAGTCAACATTTTTCTTCTTATAATTCGTGCATTCATCATTTAATGGTCTGTCATGATACAAACATTCAATCTTCTTTTTCAGATGACTGTTTTCCTCAACCAATTGGTTGCATTTTTCTTTCATTTGATGATTATGAGTCATGTTGGAGATTTGTTTGTTCAATTGATCATTATCAAATTTGAGATTCCCATTATGATTAATCAATTTTTCATTTTCATTTTTTAATTTATCATTTTCTTCATAGAATGCTTGAGCATTATCAATTCTCATTTCATTCTTCTCCAATTTTTCTTTTAGCTTCTTGTTTTGAGATTTTACCTACTTAAAGTGATTGCACAAGTGCTCATAGCCTTTTATCAAATCATCATAGGATATATCATTCTCTGAATCAGAGTAAGATATTGATCTATCAAATGGGTCTGAATTGGATTTACCTGACCTTTGAGAGTTTCTTGACTTCTTTGACATATGTGATTCTTTAGATTTGTCTAAACGAGAAGAGCCTTTTGAGCTGCCATGAGCCATGTAGCATTTTTCTTTGATTTCCTTTCCAGTCTGATTGTTTTCATAGAGGAGTCCTTTTCATGTTGCTCTGATACCAATTGTTAGGATCGGTTATTCGGTAATGGCAAAGCTAGAAGGGGGGTTGAATAGATTTGCAGCAGAAACATAAGCAATTTAAAAATTACTTCGAATTAATAGATCTACTCAATCAAAACCCCTCTGATCTGAAGCAATGTGTGTGAACAAATTTACAAGTAGTGTGTAGACGAAATCCTTATGCATGCATCTAACGTAATGCAAGTCAAACCACAATTCAAACTATAGTGCACAAGGGATGTTTAGGTGGTTCAGAGATCACATCCAGTGACTGCTACGTCCACCCCTCACACAGTGAGGACATACTACTCAAAGATGAGAAGAACACACCACAATTGAGCATGACGACTCAACCACACACACACATGCTAGATCAAGTCCACAATTAGTCAGATCGTCTAGCCTTGATCTTATCAACACACCATACAAAAAATTACTTATGAAGCGAGTTCAACCCAACAACACACACGCACGGTATCTGAGGCAAACACGCACTCTAAACAGCCACACACACGTGGGCCGAGCACAAGAAATGCTCAAACCACTATCACACACACAATAGTGAAAGATAATATAAAAGAAGAGTTTAGAGTGTAGAACAAATCCCAAGATGAACTCTTCAGTGTGGACGTCCAGAGGAAGTCCAAGCTTCACGTCGATGACAATCAGATGATGAAGATGAAGCTTGACTTGAGGACGAACCGGCTTTAACTCCTCGTGCAAGATGAATCTCCCTTAAATAGACTAGAGAGTTAAAGCAGAGCAGCAGGAAAACCTTTTTGATCTTGACCTTTGCTTAGGGTTTTTGTGTGGAGGCTTCTTGCTGCGTAAATAACTCCATATGATCTATATATAGCGGTGTTCAAGTTTGGAGTGTCGTGTCAGGAGGAACACCCTAATATAGATCACATGCCGATCACACGTTGTGAGTTATCCTGTGGCTGTCGACGGTACTGCTAGAAATTGGCTTCCAGAACCATGTTGGTCACTGGAATCCTGGGCTGTCGATAGGCGACCTGGTGCTATTGATAGGTGCATTATGTCTGTCAATAGCTATAGCTTTTTATTTGTTTTCAAAAGCTTGTTTGTTATTGTCTTGTCTATCTGTCGACACATGGCTTCTTGGCTGTCGACAGGTGAGCACTTGATGTGTATTTCCAGTTCTGTTGCACTTGGGCTTTGTTGCTTATCTTGTACTTGAGTTTTGGTTCTTGACTTGTACTTTCATTCTCACCTTTTGTGCTTGAGGTTTCTTCAAGATGTGCACTTCCTTTTTCATGTAATTTCCTACAAGAAATAAACTTTAAATTAGACATCATGTAGGAATATCATGTCATAGTGTCATGTCATTTTAAACATAAAGGTTGAATGAAAAGTAATCATGTGTCGACACCAAGGAGGTCATGTGTCGACACATATAGACACTAACTTGACGTGAGAGCCATGATGTGTCAACACACATAAGCTAGTCAGGTTGATACATGGATTTTCAACATGATCGAAGGTTTTTCATCAACACCACACATATGTCATCATAAAAAAGAAACAGTTGTGTCATTATTAAGAGCATTTTAACATGAATGACCATGATTGTGTCATCATAAAAAACAAATCAAGGCAATGATCAAACCAGTAAGTATGGTTATACAAATAACCACAACTAAACAAACTCCTTCAAAGATCTTCAGGAAAGCTCTCTATTGTTCTTCAGCCTTGCTTCATCTTTTATAGAGTAGCTTTGAAGAGATCCGTTGAAAGATAGTCATTGGAGCTTCTTGGATCCGTTGGAGTTATTGTAGACGTTGCTCATATTTTTTTATTTCTTCTTCTTCTTATTCTGCTTCTATCTAACAGATACTCGATGTAGATGGAAGTCTTATCTATAGGTTCAGAAGATAGGGTCAGACTATAAAGTTCTTTTGACAGAAGCCCATACCTTGCCTTCTGTCCTTGTTTTCTGCTTCCAATATGTGGCGGAACGCCTCGGCCAAGCCCATTAAACCATTAACGTACTTGATCTGAGTCCGCCTCCCGCGAACGAGCCGATGCCTCGCAAGGGATACCAAACCACAGTCCGTGTAAACGCAAAGGAACACACTATTTTGCATATATATTTTACAAGTTTACATAGCCATATTTCCACAACAACTGAAAAGAAAGTACAAGAGCCTGGGGCATACACTGAGGTACTACTGAAGAAAGTAAACAAACTAGCTACACTACACTGCTGGAGCTGCTACTATACAGCTGGAGGTAAAGACCCTGCACTGCTACGACGCGGCTCTGAACTGGACGACGGTCGAGAAACGTCCTCCTCGCTCTCACCTATGGGGGTAGGGGTGAGCCTCACTAGTCACGGCTCAGTAGGGAACTCCCCCAAAACCGAGCAAACCAAAACCACAAGTACAAAAGCAGTAAACAGTATCAATAATTTATAGAACAACTAAGCAGGATATGAAAGCTGTAAAAGTACTCACCGTCTGTCGACTACGGAAACAACTTTAATAATTAAACGGCAAATCAGTACAGATGTATGAGCTAAAGTAGAGATAGCCAAACACGAGCCACGTGAACTGGTTCGCAACACCAGAGACTAACTTGGACAAGCTAACACAGGTCTACCTCTCAGTCTCGCAGCCACGGATGAAAGGTCCAGCTGCCGCTCCACGTGAAAAGGTCAAGTAATTGTGGAGACCAACTAAACACCACTACCTGCAGACCACACGGTCGCAGGCCCATGCCTAGCACCTCTGGAGACCCTGGCCTGGGACCTCTAGAGTGAGGCACTGGAAAAGGACTAGTTGGGGACCAGTGTCGACTACTGGTGTTCGTACCCCCAACTACGAGCGCGCTACAAGTGACTAAAGACAAACACAAGTGTCACTGTGCCACTGTCGTCTTTCCCTCAGCCAGACGTAAAACTCAAACACAGGAGTGAGGGTGTCCAGGTCATACGACATAGACCTCGACGGTACAACACAAGTACCGGGACAAAGCCCCGAGCTAACAGCCTGTCTCACAGAGAACCTGGGGCACCCAACTGGAGAGGTAACCACGGTAGGCGTCGTACTACATGCCACGTACACAAAACCATGTGCACGTCACACACAAACCACGTGAAGACTCATGTAAACCGCGTGCACTAGTAGTCCACTACCCGTGAACACGACGTAAGCACGTAAAGAACCAACCATCTGCGTACTCAGTACGCTAGTCTCAGAAAGCACGAGCGCTGGGTGCACCACAATTATCGTTGCACCTCTCGATAACATTAAATGTCTTATATAACAACATTTTCGTAAAGTCATGCTGGCGGCAACATCGATTGCCATCGATGGGATATAAACGACAAGGTATCTGGCCGTCTAGTTCCCAGCTAATGAATCTGGTGTCAGTCGATGTTGACGCCAAGCTCCTCGGCTACCAGTTCTCATAGAAACCCTAGGCCGACTCCACAAGTGTCCTCGGCCCTAAAACCTGCGGGAAAACACGAGAAAACACTTCCTCTAACATGCATGCATTCCAATCAAACCGAAACAACATGTTTCATTCTTCAAATTACTCAAACCACCCATGTACCCCGCATGGATACCATTACCTGAAAACACAATTATCATGAAGATTCATGCTTTCCAATTGCATTAACACAACCTATAGGAACTAAAGGGATCATTCCCTACCTCAGGACGCGCTTAAACCTCCTAAATTCTCCCTGTCCACGCCGAACCCTCCGCAAGCTCCTACGGCAATTGCACCACATTCTGGCGTTTCCTTGGCCGATTCGTCACCATCTCGCGTCCACGTTCCTCCAATTATCCTTATACAGCTCTTGGAAGTAGTGGGGAAGCAAGAGGCATGAAGACAGGGCAAGGGAGAGGGGAATTGGGCTTAGGAAACTATCCTCGAGCAGACCTATATTCTGCAGGTCGCACAGGTTGGTGTCAACATGGCTGTTGCCAATCAGACCGTCAAGGCTAGGCGTCCATATCCCTTGTCGCCAAGTTTATATAGTAAACGTCACCTTACCTGGACGCCAACAAGTCAACGACCACACCTGGCCGCCAACTCCTACTTAACTGCAGCAGGTCCTATTTTATTTCAGGACCCAACCTACACCACACCTGCGCACACCACACGAACAAACCACATTGGCCTCACAATGGCCATCACAACCATTACACACATGATCCATAAGGATCCGAAAAGCACGCGACGTTACATTACTATCATCTAAAAAGAAAATTTCGACCTCGAAATTCATAACACAACTCAAAGTTAAACAACTTAAACATACACACTTTTACAAGTACTATTATCTAAAAGAAACACAAAACTTATTCAAACAGATACGGATACCTTTAGCCATCTCCTCGGCTAACTCCCAGGTATCCTCACCACCCAACCTATTTTCCCATCTCACTTTAACTAATTCAATTTCTTTATTTCTCAGCTTCTTTATCTTTCGATCCGTGATCTGCACCGGATATTCTGGCATGGTCATATCCGGTCTCAGATTACCACCTTGATAACTGATTATTTGAGTTGGATCTTCAATACACTTTCTTAACATAGAAACATGAAATATATCATGGACATCCGCAAAAACTGCTGGCAAATCAAGTCTATAAGCTGTTTCCCCAATTCTTCAATTACCTGGAAAGGTCCCACATACCTTGGGCTCAATTTTCCAGTCTTACCAAACCTCATAATACCTTTACTCAGGGAAACTCTCAAGAAAACAAAATCTCCCACTTCAAACTGAAGTGGTCTTCTCCGAGTATCTGCATAACTCTTTTGCCTGCTTTGAGCTACCTACAATTTTTCCTTAATAAGCTTTACAACTTCTGTGGTTTGCTGAATCAATTCAGGACCAACTAATTGCCTTTCTCTCACTTCATTCCAGTTCAATGGGGTTCTACATGGCCTTCCATATAAAGCTTCATACGGTGCCATCCCAAGACTGGCATGATAACTATTATTATAGGTAAACTCAACCATTCCCAAATGATGCTCCTAGTTACCTCCCCAAACTAAACAACAAGCTCGCAACATATCTTCAATTGTCTAGATAGTCCTTTCTGTCTGACCATCTGTCTGGGGATGATAAGAGGAGCTATATCTTAGCTCAGTACCAATCACCTTTTGCAGACTTCTCCAAAAACCAGAAGTAAATCTTGGATCTCTGTCAGACACAATAGTCTTCGAAATACCATGCAGTGGAACAACTCTTTCAACATTAAACTTTGCTAATATGTCCACTGTCCAGGACATACTTATTGCCACTAATATGCACACCTTAGTCAATCTATCAACAAATACCCAAATTCTATTATGCCCGGAACCCGATCTTGGTAAACCTGCCACAAAGTCCATGGCAATATCATCCCATTTCCACTGTGCAATGGGCAATGGTTGCAATAAACCTCCAGGCTTCTGATGTTCTGCTTTAATCTGTTGACAGATAGCACATCTTGCAACAAACTCTGCTATTTCTTTTTTCATATGAGGCCACCAGAAATGCTTTCTCAAATCGTTGTACATTTAGTACTACCCGGATGGATAGTGTACTTGTTTTTATGAGCCTCTTCCAACACTCGTTGCTTTACTTCTCTTTCTGCTGGAACAAACAACCTGCCTCTGAGCCTAACCACACAATTATCATCAATGGTAACACCTTCCATCTTTACAATCCAGCTAAACTTACATCTGCTCCTGAGCCTCAACAATCTGCGAATACAAGGACGGCTCTACAGCACTAGCAGCTAGTACTGCCCGTCGCTGACTACTGGGCACATACAAGGAGTTCTCCGCTATCTCTTTATACAACTTCCATTCTTTAATCATCATCAGATTTATATATGCCTTTCTACTCAAGGCATCTGCTACAACATTGGCCTTACCGAATGATAAGCCAAACTAAAATCATAATCCTTTAAATATTCAATCCATCTGCGCTGACGAAGGTTTAAATCTTTCTGCGAGAAGATATACTTCAAGCTTTTATGATCTGTAAAGATCTCAATCTCTCGCCATACAGATAATGCCTCCACATTTTCAAAGCAAATACGACTACTGCCAATTCCAATCATGAGTGGGGTAATTCTCCTCTGCTGGCTTCAATTGCCTGGACGCATAAGCTATCACTTTGCCATGCTGCATAAGCACTGTGCCAAGTCCTCTCCTTGAAGCATCAGTATACACACAAAACTGATGATCAGTCTGTTCCCCATGTAATTTTAATCAATACATTTTGATGACTAACAAAACCAAACAAGAGCTTATCAATTATATTTAATGAATATTTTATAAGTCTTAAAGTACAAGAAAAATACCAAGGTCAAACAAGCCAACAAAAGGTATGCATTACCTCTCTGAAGCTTAATCTCTTCAACATATTATTTCTCTAAGTCCAGAACGATTTCCTTATAAGCATATCGATTTCAATAGAATCATTATATCGATTTCCCTTTTGGCTGAAAAATCATGTTGTTTCAAACAAGTCGATGCCATAACGACTCTATAAGTGATCACAACGATTTCTTTAGAGCCCGTAACGACTTGCTAGTCATAACGACTCTATAAGTGATCGCAACGATTTCTTTAGAGCCCGTAACGACTTGCTAGTCATAACGACTCTATAAGTGACCGCAACAATTTCTTTAGAGCCCGTAACGACTTGCTAGTCATAACGACTCTATAAGTGATCACAACGATTCCTTTAGAGCCCGTAACGACTTGCTCGTCATAACGACTCTATAAGTGATCGCAACGATTCCTTTAGAGCCCGTAACGACTTGCTAGTCATAACGACTCTATAAGTGATCGCAACGATTCCTTAGAGCCCGTAACGACTTGCTAGTCATAACGACTCTATAAGTGATCGCAAGGATTCCTTTAGAGCCCGTAACGACTTGCTCGTCATAACGACTCTATAAGTGATCGCAACGATTTGTATCTCATAACGATTTGTTAAGTGATTCATATCGATTTCTTCAGAAACACAACGATTTGTATCTCATAACAATTTGTTAAGTGTTTCATATCGATTTCTTCAAAAAAAAAAACACAACGATTGTATTTCACATGATTTATTAAGTGTTTCACAACAATTTCTCCTGTGTCATAACGACTTGGTCAACCTGGCTTACTCATAACGATTTCATAAGTCATATAGCCATAGATGTCATATCTTGATATCTTATCATCTTAAAAGCGTTGAATAGTCAAAGTCCACGTAGACATCTCTCTGACGCTTTTGCATTTATGAGATCTGATCATATCTCTGCATGCATGCAGACCATATCGTGCCTTCTCTGATAACGTCCTTTAGACTTAAGCTATTTGGCATTACTATTTCCATGTCTATTACTAATAACATTGACTGACATCAGAGACAGCTTAGCTGTCTGCTATTTGAGTTTGACATTTTGCAGATCTCTGAACCAGCTTCATAGTACAATGTTAAAAAAAATAGAAACCATGGATATTTCTGAAGATTATCTCTTTGCGTGCTCAAGTAATCAAAAGACTGTTGACTGGAAGCTTCCAAGACTCCAGATGTCATTCAGTCTAACGACTACTCAAAAGAGAGACAACGGACACTTCAACGTCTTCATTTCAAATTGAAGATATAAATTCAAGTCAGAAGAACAGAAGACACATCGCGTATTCAAGCATTCAAATTCTTCTGAAGAAAGTCCAGAGCCAGAACCGTTATTCCACTTAGCTTTTGCTCTTTTGCTCTCCACTAGTTTGTGAAAATCTTGAGAGAGCCTGTATAGTCTGAGAGTGTGACTTGTTTAAAATCTCCTTGCTCTCAGTTCTAGTTGCTTCAGATCCTTGCTTATCAAAAGCTTGATCTAGGGGCTTGAAAGTCATTCATTCTTCTCTGTGTTATTCCCTTCGGGTGTGAAGGATGACCTGGTGGTATCCAGGGTGTTGTCCCTTTGGGTGTGAAGGAAGACCTGGTGGTATCAGGATGTTGTTCCCTTCGTGTGTGAAGGAAGACCAGCTGAGCTGGGTGTTGTAGCGTCCTTAGGGGGACTGTCCCTAGTTAGTGAAATCCTGAGTTGTTGCTCAGGGACTGGACGTAGGACTCCTAAGGAAAGGAGGTCCGAACCAGGATAATCCTTGTGTTGTGTGACTGTCTTCTTTGTGTGATTGTTATTTAAACTAACTGTCACTAACCTATTTCGAAGAACGTTTGTGTGATTGTTTTGAGTTACAGGTATCTTCTAGATTAATTTTAAAGACCCATTCACCCCCCCTCTGGGCTCGTCAACTGGGCAACAAGTGGTGTCAAAGCTAGTCTCTTCGACAAAGAAAGGATCCAAGATCTGAAGAGTAAAGATCCATGGCAGCCCAAGGTAACTTTGAAGGTCAGTCCGTCAACCGACCCCCTCTCTTCGATGGTGAAGATTATCCTTACTGGAAGCCCAGAATGGAATACTTTTTACAAGGACACGACTATCAAATTTGGTCCATAGTAGAAGAAGTGATCTGTTAGTCACAAATGAGAAAGCACAATGGACAGATGATGACAGGAAGAAGATTTCCCTGAATTGCAAAGCAAAGAGCATCCTATGTTGTGCTCTAAGTAAGAAGGAATTCAACAGAGTTTCAGCCTGCAAATCCTCAATGGAAATGTGGGAAAAGCTCAGGATTACTTATGAAGGCACAGACAAAGTGAAGGAAACAAGAATCGATATTCTTGTCACTCAATATGAAAGATTTCAGATGCAATCAAGTGAGTCCATAACTCCAATGTTCAGCCGGTTCACTGACATCACAAATGGACTGGCTAGCCTGGGGAAAGTCTATGAGATGGGAGATATGGTAAGAAAGATACTAGATCCTTACCGTCCTCATGGACTCCAAAAGTCACAGCAATAGAAGAAGCTAATGACCTGAAGAGAATGTCTTTAGAAAAGCTCATTGGGTCCCTCATGGCCCATGAGATCAATATGGAAAGGCTAGGAGAGTCCTCTAGCAGAAAGAAGCACTCCAACGCCTTAAAAGCTGAAGAAGATTCACCAGATGCAAGCTCAGCTGAAAGCGAAAGTGATGCAGACAGCGAGAATGAGGAAGCTAGATTATCTAGAAAGTTATAGCGAATTTTGGCTAAAAAGAAGAAATCTCAATCTGGTAGAAGGTATTTCAAAAAGAATAAGGAATTCAAAAGCCAGACGGAAAAGAAATAAAGAAAGGAGAACCCATCTGCTATGAATGTAAGAAGCCAGGACACATTAAGACTGAGTGTCCTAAGTTAAAGAAGCCAAGGTTCAGGAAGAAGGACAGTTCCAAGAAGTTTAGAAAGTACAAAAAGAAAGCAATGGCAGCAGCATGGGAAAACAGTAGCGACTCAGATAGTGAGTCAAGCTCCTGCAGTGATGAAGAAAAAGCCCACTTGGCCTTCATGGCAAATACTGAAGAAAAGGTAACTTCTGACTCCTCTTTTGATTCATGCAATGGTTCAGACTCCGATAGTTTAGAAGAGGCTTTCAACGAACTTTATGAAAAATATAAAGAAGTAACCAAATTATTAAAAGTAAGTAAGAAAAACATAGTCTGTATAGAAAATACAAACTCAGATCTAAAATCAGAAAATGAACAATTAGAAAGTCAAATAACTGAACTAAACGAAGAAATGAACTGTTATGTGAAGACCTAAAAGCTAAGAATGAACAAATAACTAAACTAGAAAAACAGGAAAGTACAGATGAATTAAGGAAAGAAATTAAAAGCTTAAATGAAGAAAATGATAAACTATCAGGCACACTAGAAAAATTTACTAATGGTAAAAACTCTCTAATATTAAAAGGTGCCAGCAGATCAGGTAAGAAGAAAATGGTTAGGATATACACCCCCAGATAATGAAGAACCATAGTCTATCCTAAAACATATCCAACACCAAAATTGTACCCGAACAAGATGTAGCATACAAAGCTGACTTCAAATACATAGAAAAAGTGACTAAGTTATCCTGCTGTAGTCACTGCAATAAGTTAGGACATATTATAACTACATGCCCAACAAAACATAAAAAATGGATATTAAAAGGTAAATTAATGATACTAACCAATCAGGACCCAAAAGAATTTGGGTACCTAAAGCTTGATGTTTTATTTCAGGTTAACCCTCGAGCATCCAAATGGTATTTGGATAGTGGTGCTCAAGACACATGATAGGAAACCAGAAGTTGTTCTCATCATCTCCAAGCTGAAGATGGAACAGTTACTTATGGAGATAATGGAAAGGAACCGTGATAGGCAGTGGCTTTGTGAATAACAAAGGAAAAACAGTCATAGAAGATGTGCTATTAGTCAAGGGATTGAAGCACAATCTCATCAGCATTAGCCAGCTGTGACAGAGGCCATCAGATCAAGTTTCAAGAGTCAAAGTGCAGCATACTGAAGGATGGAACAGTCATCTTTAAAGCTAATAGAGAAAAGAATTTGTATGTGCTCTATCTTGAAGAACTCAAGGTTCAAAATGTTTGCCTGACAGAAATAAAGATAAATCCACAGAATTATGGCACAGACGACTTGGACATTGCAGCATAGATGCATGAGAAAATTGCTAAAGGAATCTTGTGGAAGGTCTACCTAAGGTTAGTACAAAAGTGGAGGGTGTATGTAAACCTTGTGCTAAGGGAAAGCACACCAAAGTCTCCTTCAAGTCAAAGACGATGGTGACCACCTCAAAACCTTGGAGCTCCTTCATATGGATCTATTTGGGCCAATGAGGACTACCAGTCTTGGAGGAAAGAATTTCGGATTTGTCATAGTTGATGACTACTCAAGATTCACATGGGTATCATTCCTAGAACATAAAGATGACACTTTTGAAAGTTTCGTCAACTTCAGTAAGAAAGTTCAGAAAGATCAGAAGTTCAGCATTGTGTCTATCAGATCAGATCATGGTGGTGAATTCAAAATGAAAAATTTGCTAGATTTTGTGATGATCAGGGATTGAGCATAATTTCTCAGCACCAAGGACCACCTCAACAAAATGACATTGCTGAGAAGAAGAACAGAACCCTATTGGATATGGCAAGAACTATGCTCTCAGAATATGATCTACCAAGATACTTTTGGGCTGAAGCAGTCAATACAGCAAGCTACATTATCAACCGAGTAATGATCAGGCCAATCCTGAAGAAGACTTCATATGAACAATTCAAAGGGAAGAAGCCAATGATCAGCCACTTCAGGACTTTTGGTTGCCCTTGCTTCATTCACAACAATGGAAAATGGGACATTGGTAAGTTGGATGCCAAATCAGATGAAAGCATCTTCATGGGGTACACGTCTAAACCAAAAGGCTATAGAGTATTTAATAAATGTACCTTGTTGATTGAACAATCTGTGCACATTATTTTTGATGAAACTAACCCTTCCTTGAGAAAGGAAGTAGATAGTGACGACGATGATGCAGAAGAACTATCCAAGAAACTAAAGATGCATCAATTGAGGACAAGGATGATCCACCTCTGGAAGAATTACAACAAGAAGAAGTTACTTATGAAAACCTTCCAACGAGTGGAGATACAAGAAAGATCACCACTTGAGATATGATTGGTGATCCATCCATAGGGGTAAGAATAAGAGGTAATGTTATTCCTTGTGATTACCTAGCTTTTTTTTCTCAGATAGAGCCTAGGACAGTCAATGGAGCTCTTTCTGATGAATCTTGGATAGTAGCCATGCAAGATGAATTAAATCAATTCAAGAGAAACCAAATATGGTCACTTGTTCCTAGACCATCAGACCATCCGTCATTGGCACCAAATGGTTGTTCAGAAATAAACTGGATGAAACTGGTGCAATCTTAAGAAACAAGGCCAGATTGGTAGCTCAAGGCTATTCTCAAGAGGAAGGCATAGATTTCGATGAAACCTATGCGCCTGTAGCTAGACTTGAGGCCATTAGAATATTACTTGCATATGCATCTGCTTTGAACTTGACACTATTTCAAATGGATGTTAAATCCGCCTTCTTAAATGGTTTCATAAAAGAGAAGTTTTTATGTGGAACAACCTCCGGGCTTTGATGACACAAAATTTCCTAATCATGTTTTCAAACTTTACAAGGCATTATATGGTTTAAAGCAAGCACCTAGAGCCTGGTATGAAAGGCTTAGCTCTTTTCTTCTAAATCATGGTTTCAGTAGAGGTCAGGTATAGTACTCTTTTTATAAAGTCAAAAGTCAAACACATCCTATTAGTTCAAATCTATGTAGCATGATATCATTTTTGGTTCTACTGATGAGTCTCTTTGCAAGTATTTTGAAAAGTTAATGCAGGGAGAATTTGAAATGAGTATGATGGGAGAACTCAACTATTTTCTTGGACTTCAAATCAAACAAGGAAAGGGAGGATTCACATCAGTCAAGCAAAGTACCAAAGAACTCTTGAAGAAATTTGGATTCGAAAATACCAAGCACTGTCGACACCAATGAGTACATCAACAAGAATGGACAAGTGACAAAGATGGTAAGAAAGTATATCAAAAGATCTACAGAGGTATGTAGGTTCACTCCTTTATTTAACAGCTAGTAGACCTGAATTTTTATTTAGTGTATACATATGTGCTAGATATCAGGCAGATCCTAAAGAATCACATTTATTTCTGTGAAAAGAATATTTAGATATTAGCAAGATCTCATAACTTAGGTCTATGGTATCCAAAACATTGTGAAATTAGCCTAGTAGGTTACTCTAATGCTGACTATGCTGGATGCAAATTAGATAGAAAGAGCACCAGTGGTGGTTGTCAGTTCCTTGCAGGGGTGTTTGATATCTTGGTCCTCAAAGAAACAAATTCAGTAGCACTCTCTACAGTGAAGCTGAGTACGTGGCTGCTGGAAGTTGCTGCACACAACTCTTATGGATAAAGCAACAGCTTGAAGACTTGGATTAAATATCAAATCAATCCGTTGCTGTGTGACAACACCAGTGCCATTAATCACCAAGAATCCAGTCCAGCACTCAAGGACCAAACATATTGAGGTTAGATATCATTTTATTCGTGATCATGTTGTAAATGGAAATATTGAAATATCCTTTATTGATACAAATGGCCAATTAGCAGACATTTTAACAAAAGCCTTACCTGAAGAGAGATTACATCTCTTAGAAGGGAATTAGGCATGTGCAATTTGTGATAAAAGTTTGCTTACAAGTGGCACATTAAATTTTAGAATTAAAGTAATTTTTCCCTCCATGGCGATAAGCAAAGAAATCAAATTGTATTGTTGTAACCGCTCTCTCATTGAAGTCCGTTTGAATAGTCAAAACCTTTGTCGTTTTCACCGCGGTTTGGCGCCTCACTTCCACGTAGCATTAATTTATTCATAAAATCGATGACAGAACGATTCGTATCTCATCGTCTACCTTTTCCCCTCTTTTATCCTATCGCTTGAGCCGATGCCCTAACAACTCACATCTCAATCCTCTGCAAATTTGAATCTTCCTCCTACTTCCCGCAAAATTCTTGAGGATCCTTCTCCTCACCTTCCGTCTCACCCCTCGTTGCCTTTCCCACCTGAATCTATGGCGCACCAGTTATCGCCGGCAGTTTGGGTGGCTACAACGCCGAGTTCCTCACTCTTGAGCAGGAGGAGGGATTTACTTTTGTGAAGACAAAGCTCTGTGGCAATAAAGAAGTAGATGTCGCTAATTGAGGAAAAGTGGAATGAGCAGGGTAGTAGATTTGATCAATCAGATGCAGTGGACAGAAATTACCACCTTTCAGAGGTCAGTTATCGGACTTGGTAAAAGCTTCTTCGTGTGTATGAGAACAGAGGAAGATGGGTCTCTAGTTTCTTCATAAAGGGAACCATGATTAGGATAGACCTGAGTTGCTGAAAATGTTGTTCAATGTAAAGACTTCCGGATTTAGTGGGGTTCACACCGTGGACACCCAAGTGAAAGGTTTGGGAATTATCGGGCCAGGATTCAAGCTGAGGGACGGCAAGATCGATATAAATAACTATCGCCTTCAACTGTCTTCTCCATTTATTGTCTGTCAAATCTTAGTTCCCAGAAGTGCAACTTTTTCATCTTGCACAAAGGCCGATTCGGACATGATGTACTGGGCCATTCAGAATAAGGAGGTAAATATGGCCGCAGTGATAATGGAAAGAATGATGTTGCAAGAGATCATATTTGGGACACCAAGAGTAAGTTCAATGTGTCCTGCCTTATGCCACCTACTTACCAAGATCTTCAAACACTTCGGTGTTGATCTTTCGGGTAGTTGTAGAAAATGGGCCAAGCAATCAGGTCCAGGAACCTGAAGAAGAGTGGCTTCTCTGGGAAAGTGGTGTCTTGTTCAAGGCTTCAGTTGCTGAAGGCGAAGCCATCATTAACGACACCTCAGTTGTCATCAGGAGATGGGATCAGCGGATATGATTCCAGAATTGCCAGTGGAGTCAATTTCAGCTCCAGCAGTTGGAGCAGCAGAATCTTCAGGCCCCTCCATTGCAGAAGTTCAGTCTGAAAGTGCAGTAGAAGAAGAAAAAGAGCGTCTGTAGAAAATTCAGGATTTCCAGAAGAATCAGTTCAAATTTTTGCAGAAAGGAGAATTGAGGATCTTCTCCCAGAGGACATTATTCCAGTTGAGGACCCACTTCCCTCAACTGTAGTTGCATCTATTCTGGCAGACATCATTGATTCGATTCCTTTTATCTCAAGTGCTCCAGAAAAAGTGGCAGAGTTGCAGAAGAGACTGTGGCATCAGGCCACATTGATGAACCAATGGAAGATGTTCAAGTAGAGGTAGAGCACCCAGCTGCCCAAGGTGACTCTGTGATGGAATCTGCTCCCATTCAGGGGGAGCAAGTATCAGATGAAGAAGATGCTCCTATTGAGGGGGAGCTATCAAAAGAAGGTTCAGTAGACGCAACTCCAGATGTTGATCAGGATGAAAAGCATGGAGATTCTCCAAAAGTTGGATGACAGAGAAGGGGAGACTGCAAGCTCTTCGAGCTCAGATGATGATCAACCTCCTCCAGCAAAGGAAGGCAAGAAGAAAGGAAAAGAAGTTGCCTCTGAGTTCCTCTCCTGGCTGATTCTCCGTTTGAGAGGCAGGTCAAGCAGAAAATTGTCATAAACTTGAAGCCAGTGATTGAAAGGCTGAATCTTCAAGGTGAGCTATTATGTACTCTCAGTCAGATGTAAACTCTATATTTCTGAGCCAAGCATCAGCAACAAAGAATTGGGGCAAATCAGAAATGCTATGAAATGGTTTAACAAGGAAATGAGCAGCATGAAAGGCATGCTCTCAGATATTATCAAGGCAGTTGGAGCTCAAGCTCCTCCTCCTCCAGAAGCTGCAGCAACACCAGAAGCAGCACCAGAAGCAGCAACAGCACCAAAAGAGGTAGAGCCAACAGGGCCAGCTGATCAGGTTGAAGGGCAACAGGGCCATCTGAGCAAGGATCAGGGCCATCAGGGCCATTGGAGAGTGAGTCTGTGCAGATAGAGGCAGAAGAGTTCTTGGCACCCAAGCCCCCAGCCTCCTCTTCCCTCTCACACACCTATTCCTCCAACTCCCCATCAGCTCCTACAGCACCTCTGCTCCCAAACATTCAAGAAGCCTCATCTAGACCAATTTTTTCCTACACCATTTCAGTCCACCATTCCTTCTCCTTCTCCTATACTTGAGGCCCCTCCAGCATCCTCAGCTGGAGCATCCTCCTCCTCCTCTGGTCCCTCCTTGGACCAGCTGATGATCTCCAAACTACTTCACACTTTTTCTTCATCCTACTCCTCCACCATCTTTCATCACTATCATACCTGAACAAGCTCAACTCAACTCTCCTTATTGAAAAGATAAAGGATGAATTTGAGGAAGGGATCCTCAGGTCTGTGTTGAAAGTGGAGAACATTTACAGGGCAAATCCTTCTAGTCCTGCCCCTAAGAAGAGGAAACTTACTTCTACTTCTTCCTCTTCCTCTGAAACCAAATACCCACCTTTGTGGTTTTCTCTCACAGTGGACAACAAACATAACCCACTGTATAGGGAATACCTTTCCAAAGTGTTTTTTGCCACCATCATCAACCTCCCTTTCAAAACCTTACAGATCATTTGCACACCATTCTACCCTATACTTCTCTTTCAAAATTCGAAAAGTCCAAAATATTCTCTCTTGCTCACTCCAAATCTGAAGAGCAGTGGGGCAAAGGTCACAAGGATCTTCTCAAGAAGTTCACTCTTGCCAAAATCTGCCAGATTTCCTCCAAGGGGACCACTCCTGACCCTATCTGAGTGGTTCAGGATGTATCACCAAGAACTCTGGGCACCCTACATCAATCGGAAATAAAAATGATCAGGCATTTCATGCTATTCAACAACTACAGATATATTCATAGACTTCCAGAAGTTCAGCTCTGTCAGTTCAGGAAGGCCATTTCACCTTGACTCCAGATATCTCTCAATCTTTAGATATTCTGGTAGATTTTGCTACCCTTCAAATAACTGAGGAGATAGCCCTTCCTCAATTCACTTCTAGTTATGGAATCCTCTGTAGGATCCATCATCTTGAGCGTTTGCCAGAGTATTGGGCAAGAAATTAAAGTGCAGAAAGGCTACTGGTTTCCTTTACTAGATTCCTATTTAGGGAATATCACCAGGGCATGTAAGTGCTGAAGTTCTCTCCCTATTCTGTCTGAATGTGAAAGGCTCACATCTTCTGCATGGTCCAAGTTCTACCCCCTGTCAGCTCAGCAGCTGTTGAACTCAATGAAGCTCAGGTCAGGGGAAGGCAAACCAGCTATTTCTCCAGCCACTTTCCTAGATATGAACTCCATTAATCTTGTTGATGACCCTTCAAGGTCTGGGAGGAAAGATACAAAGTGTATGTGGCTATGCACAAAGCTCTCAGAGATAACCACAACCACTACCCTGTCACCATGGACCAATTCCTCACCTGTGCCAGCTTTGGCACTCGTCATTTTCTTAAGATGAACATGGACAAGAATGCATATGCTGATTCTCTATCAGCACTAGATTTCATCTCAAAAGGATGGCTTCCACCATGGGACCATCTACTCTGTGTCTTTTGGAGTTTTAAAAATCTTTTTTGAAGAGCAGGAAGTTCAGGCATGGGAAACCATCTCCATTTTGCTCTCTGTTGTCTCCTGCCTTCTATTTACCTGTACCTCCACAGTTAATGACATGACCTCTGTGTATTCTCTATTTCTCTTTCTCTCTTCTTTCTTTGTCGAAGTTTATCTTTTGCTTAATGACAAAAAGGGGGAAAGAAAATACTTAGCATGTCTGAAAATTTAAATTTTGCTTAGAAACTTAGCATATCATCTATTACAACAAATTTCAGATACTTTTATCCATGCTTATTGTTCAGTTTGTCATCACCAAAAAGGGGGAGATGATGATCAGTCGTCCCCATGTAATTTTAATCATACATTTTGATGATTAACAAAACCAAGCAAGAGCTTATCAATTATATTTAATGATATTCATAAGTCTTAAAGTACAAGAAAAATACCAAGGTCAAAAAAGCCAACAAAAGGTATGCATTCCTCTCTGAAGCTTTAATCTCTTCAACATATTATTTCTCTAAGTCCAGAACAATTCCCTTATAAGCATATCGATTCAATAGAATATTATATCGATTTCCTTCTGGCTGAAAAAAAAATCAGTTGTTCAAAAAGTCGATGCCATAACGACTCTATAAGTGATCACAACGATTTCTTTAGAGCCCGTAACGACTTGCTAGTCATAACGACTCTATAAGTGATCGCAACGATTGTATATCATAACGATTTGTTAAGTGTTTCATATCGATTTCTTCAGAAACACAACGATTTGTATTTCCAATGATTATGAAGGTTTCACAACATTTTTCCTGTGTCATAACGACTTGGTCAACCTGGCTTACTCAATTAACGATTTCATAAGTCATATAGCCATAGATGTCATATCTGATATCTTATTCATCTTAAAAGCGTTGAATAGTCAAAGTCCACGTAGACATCTCTTGACGCTTTTGCATTTATGAGATCTGATCATATCTCTGCATGCATGCAGACCATATCGGCCTACTTGATAACGTCCTTTAGACTTAAGATTTGGCATTACTATTTCCATGTCTATTACTAATAACGTTGACTGACATCAGAGACAGCTTGCTGTCTGCTATTTGAGTTTGACATTTGTGCAGAGATCTCTGAACCAGCTTCATAGTACAATGTTAAAAATAGAAACCAACGGATATTTCTGAAGATTATCCTTTGCGTGCTCAAGTAATCAAAAAATGTGACTGGAAGCTTCCAAGACTCTAGATGTCATTCAGTCTAACGACTACTCAAAAAAGAGAGACAAGAGACTTCAACGTCTTCATTTCAAATTGAAGATATAAATTCAAGTCAGAAGAAAGAAGACACATCGCGTATTCAAGCATTCAAATCTTCTGAAGAAAGTCCAGAGCCAAGAACCGTTATTCCACTTAGCTTTTGCTCTTTTGCTCTCCACTAGTTTGTGAAAATCTTGAGAGAGCCTGTATAGTTCTGAGAGTGTGACTTGTTAAAATCTCTTGCTCTCAGTTCTAGTTGCTTCAGATGCTTGCCTTATCAAAAGCTTGATCTAGGGGCTTTAAGTCATTCATTCTTCTCTGTGTTATTCTTCGGTTGTGAAGGAAGACCTGGTGGTATCCAGGGTGTTGTTCCCTTCGGGGTGTGAAGGAAGACCTGGTGGTATCCAGGGTGTTGTTCCCTCGTGTGTGAAGGAAGACCAGCTGAGCTGGGTGTTGTGATCCTTAGGGGGACTGTTCCCTAGTTAGTGAAATCCTGAGTTGTTGCTCAGGGACTGGAGTAGGACTAAGGAAAGGAGGTCCGAACCAGGATAATCCTTGTGTTGTGTGACTGTCTTCTTTTTGTGAGTGTTATTTAAAACTAACTGTTACTAACCTATTTCGAAGAACGTTTGTGTGATTGTTTTGAGTTACAGGTATCTTCTAGATTAATTTTTAAAGACCCATTCAACCCCCTCTGGGCTCGTCAACTGGGTCAACAAAAACCACCACTCCCTGCCGATAATGTCAATATAGGTGTGAGTAAGTCTTTTCTTCAATTCCATAAACTTTTCTACATTCACCGGACCACACAAATGGCACACCTTTTATGGTCAACTAGTCATAGGTGCCGGAATCTTAGAAAAATCTTGAAAAAGTGCCTATAATAACCTGCTAATCCCAGAAAACTTTAAATCTCAGTTTTGTCTTAGGCACTTCCCATCTCATCACTGCTTCCACTTTACTTGGGTCTATGCTATCCTTTAACTGAAATAACAGGACCCAGAAACTGAATTCTTTCAACCAAAATTCACACTTATGAAATTTGGCAAACAAATGGTTATCCCTAACAACTGCAGAGTAAACCTCAAATGAGTTGCATGCTCCTCTTCAGATGCAGAATAAATCAGAATATCATCCATAAAGCCACAATGAATTGGTCCAAATACGGATGAAAAATTCTTCATCACATCCATAAACTGCAGAAGCATGGTCAGCCCAAATGGCATAACCACAAATTCATAGGACCATATCTGGTTCTGAATGTTGTTTTATCTATATCTCCTCTTTAATTCTCAACTGATGGTCCCGGACCTTAAATCATTTTAGAAAATACCTTTGCTGATTGCAACTGATCAAACAGATCATCTATCCTCGGCAACGGGTACTTATTTTAATGGTCACATCATTCAACTTTCTATATCAACACACATACGAAAACTTCCATCTTCCTTTTCACAAATAATACGGCGCTCCCCACGGGGAATGACTCGGTCTAATAAACCTTTCTGCAAAAGCTCTTCTAATTAATTTTTCAATTCTTAAGTTCTGTGGTGCCATCCGATATGGAGCTTCAGAGATCGGCATGGTACCTGTAGCAACTCAATGGTAAAGTCCACCTCTATGTGGAGCTAAACCAGGCAAATCATCAGGAAAAACATCAACAAATTCCCTAACCACGGGAACTGCCTCCACTGACTGACTAGCTTCTACCAAACTCACCGAGGCTAAATAAGCCACACATCCAGCATTTTCAACTTTCTAGCTCTAATTGCAGAAATTAGAAACTTAGAGGTATAAAAAGGCATACTTGATATTCAAATATTGCACCATTAGGATGACAAAACCTATCCTTTCTTTCTGCAATCTAGCATTGCTCCATAAGTTCTCAAGCCAATCCATACAAAATAATATCATAATCTGTCAACTACAGGGGTTACAACCGACCCGGCATCTGTCCCTTCAATCATAACAGGAGCTTCATCTATATAGCTCGAAGTGAGCAAGATCACCCGAGGGAAACCTCCACTATTAACTCACAAGACTTTTCCTCTAAAGGATGAGCCATGCAATCTAGAAATTCTTCGGAAATGAAAGAATGAGAGGCACCCGAATCAAATAGAACTCTTGCTGAAAGTCATAAAGAGGTAAAGTACCTTCTATCATATTTGATGCCTACTGGGCTCGGGTGATAGCAGCATAACCCGGCTCTTTCTCGCTGCGGGGTGCTCCTCTGCCACGACCTGCCTGTGGCTGCTGAAACTTGAGGCTACTGCTGCTGCTGCACACCTCTTCCATAACCATACTCTTGGATAGGGAAATGTGGATCAAATGCCCCAGCTGATTAAAATTATAACATCTATACCCTGGTGGAATAATGGGCTGCCTGGCAGTACTCTGCTGCGACTCCTCCACCTCTGGCCTACCACGACCTTGCTGAAATTGCTGACGACTCCCCATCCTCTTCCTTTACCTTTAAATGCTTGCTTAATTTCTGACCCCATTACCAAAGCCTGATGAATAAGGTCCTGCTGGTGCTTTACCTTACTCGCACCCACTGATTGCTGCAGTAGCCGAAACTACAAGACCTGACTCGCCACCTGACACTGAGGTCCGAATAGACATCTCCAACGTAGCTGCCCTCTGAGCTGCTTCTTCCACTATTTACACATGAGAGGTACTATTGCATCCTGCAACTCCACTCTCAAACCTCTAATGAAATACTCAACCATCATATTATTATCTGATACTACATAAGGTGCATAACGGCTAAGTTCCATAAACCTCTGGTACTCGAAAACTGAAGAGTTACCTTGCTGGAGTGTCCGAAACTGCTCTCTCTTCACTTGTTGCACTTGAATCGGAAAGAAGTATCGTTAAATACATCAAGAAATTCCGACCAAGTGATACCCTCTTCTGTCCTGCCTGCGAAGGTGGTCTGCATCTTCAATCGCCACCATTCCAACGCAAACCCCTAAACTAATAAGTAGCTAACACAACTTTTCTGTTGCCGACACCTCATGGTCGCAAAGACCCATTCATCTCATGGACCCATCTGGATTCGGCCCTCCTGAGTAAGTAGGCGGCTACAATCTCAGAAACTTCTCAACATGCATAACTGGTTCCTCTGCTAATAACAAGGTGGTGGTGGTAGCACGGGTGCTACAAAAGGCACCTCCACTCCTGGGGGAACTGGAGCAATAGGTACAGTCTCTCCATCCCCAGGTGGCATTGCAACCGGTGGTACTGGCGCCTACTGATCCATCCTTGGCCGAATATCCGTGAGGCTCTCCCAGATCCTCTCAATCATACGCTGAGTCATCTCCTCTGGATCATCTCCTCCACCACCCCAATCTCTTCTATCAGCCATTTCAAGTTTTTACATAAACAAAACATCAAACAAAAATGAAACAACAAATTATCAGAAAACCGGCCCTACCAGCAGTGTACAAAGACCGAAATAGGCTATGTATCTTTCTAGTTCCCTTATATTAACACAGACCTTGCTCTGATACAACTGTGGCGGAACACCTCGACCAAGCACAATAAACCGTTAACTTACTTGATCGAGTCCGCCTCCCGCGAACGGGCCGATGCCTTGCAAGGGATACTAAACCACAGTCCGTGTAAACATAAAGGAACACACCATTTCGCATATATATTTCACAAGTTACATAGCCATATTTCCATAACAACTGAAAAGAAAGTACAAGAGACTGGGGCATACCCGAGGTACTACTGAAGAAAGTAAACAAACTAGCTACACTACACTGCTGGAGCTGCTACTACACAGCTGGAGGTACCGACCCTGCACCGCTACGGCGCGGCTCTGAACTAGACGATGGTCGAGAAACGTCCTCCTCGCTCTCACCTGTGGGGGTAGAGGTGAGCCTTGCTAGTCACTGGCTAAGTAGGGAACTCCCCCAAAACCGAACAAACCAAAACCACAGGTACGAAAGCAGTAAACAGTACCAATAATTTATAGAACAGCTAAGCAGGATATGAAAGCTGTAAAAGTACTCACCATCTGCCGACTACGGAAACAACTATAATAATTAAATGGCAAATCAGTACAGATGTACGAGCTAGAGTAGAGACAGCCAAACACGAGCAACGTGAATTGGTTCGCGACACTAGAGACTGACTCAGACAAGCTAACACAGGTACCTCTAAGTCTCACAGCCACGGACGAAAGGTCCAGCAGCCGCTCCAGTGAAAAGGTCAAGACTGTGGAGACCAACTAAACACCACCACTTGCGGACCATACGGTCGCAGACCCATGCCTAGCACCTCTGGAGATCCTGGCCTGGGCCCTCTTGAGTGAGGCACTGGAAAAGGACTAGCTGGGGACCAATGTCGACTATGGTGTTCGTACCCCCAACTACGAGCGCTACAAGTGACTAAAGACAAACACAAGTGTCACAGTCCCACTGTCGTCTTTCCCTCAGCCGGACATACAACTCAAACACAGGAGTGAGGGTGTCTAGGTCAGACGACACAGACCTCGACGGTACAACACAAGTATGGGACAAAGCCCCGAGCTAACAGCCTGGCTCACAGAGAACCTGGGGCACCCAAATGGAGAGGTAACCACGGTAGGCTTCGTACCACTTGCCACGTACACAAAACCACATGCACGTCACACACAAACCACGTGAAGACTCACGTAAACCGCGTGCACTAGTAGTCACTACACGTGAACACGACGTAAGCACGTAATGAACCAACCATCTGCGTACTTAGTACGCTAGTCTCAGAAACCACAAGCGCTGGGTGCACCACAATTATCGTTGCACCACTCGATAACATTAAATATCTGATATAACAACATTTTTGTAAAGACATGCTGGCGGCAACATCGACTGCCGTCGATGGGATATAAACGGCAAGGTATCTGGCCATCTAGTTCCCAACTGAAGAACCTAGCGTCAGTCGATGTTGACGCCAAGCTCCTCGGCTACCAGTTCTCACAGAAACCCTAGCCGACTCCACAAGTGCCTCGGCCCTAAAACCTGCGGAAAACACGAGAAAACACTCCTCTAACATGCATGCATTCCAATCAAACCGAAACAACATTTTTCTTCTTCAAATTACTCAAACCACCCATGTACCCCGCATGGATACATTACCTGAAAACACAATTATCATGCAGATTCATGCTTTCCAATTGCATTAACACAACCTATAGGAACTAAAGGATCATTCCCTACCTCAGGACGTGCTTAAACCTCCTAAATTCCTCCCCGTCCACGCCGAACCCTCCGTGAGCTCCTACGGCAATTGCACCACGTTCCGTCGTTTCCTTGGCCGATTCATCACCATCTCGTGTTCCACGTTCCTCCAATTATCCTTATACAACTCTTGGAAGTAGTGGGGAAGCAAGAGGCATGAAGACAGGGCAAGGGAGAGGGGAATTGGGCTGAGGAAACTGTCCTCGGGCAGACCTATATTCTGCAGGTCGCACAGGTTGGCGTCAGCATAGCTGTTGCCAATCAGACCGCCAAGGCTAGGCGTCCATATCCCTTGTCGCCAAGTTCATATAGTAAACGTCAACTTACCTGGATGCCAACAAGTCAACAACCACACCTGGCCGCCAACCTCCTACTCAACTGCAGCATGTCCTATTTATTTCAGGACCCAACCTGCACAACACCTGCGCACACCACACGACCAAACCACATTGGCCTCACAATGGCCACACAACCATTACACACATGATCCATAAGGATCCGAAAAGCACGCGATGTTACACCAAATCTCACCTACCTGAAAGTAGTCAACAAGAGATCTTTGTCAGGCAGAGAAATAATAAGATAATATGAAGTACATTTGAACTTTCAGTTGCCGCCAGAAATATTTTGAAACATGAAATATAGAGGCAATCGATGTTTAAGTATAGAAACTTGACTGTAAAGAAGTTGGAGTATGTACTACAACTTTCCAGGAGTTGGAGTTGGTCAACTTCAACTTTCCAAGAGTCTGAGTTGCCAGTTCGACTTTCCAAGAGTCGGAGTTCCCACTTTGACTATCCAAGAGTCGGAGTTAGTGATATACATACTAGTGTGGCTTAGAATATTTCAGCGGTCTGTAGACTTTGACTCTATAGAGGTCAGAGTGTGACTTCGACTTTACAAGAGTCGGAGTGGGACTCATGTGTCGATACCACACTTCGACTGTTAGGAAGTCGGAGTCAAACTTCGAATGTTCAGAAGTCAGAGTTAGTATGATATTTTTATAGTTGTGGACTTAGAAAAAATTTGAGCAGTCATAAAATGCGCCATTCAAACATGTGTTTATACCATATATTTTTCCGTGATATTACTATAGTGCATTTGAGGATTATTTATCCAGATAGTTGCACTCATTGAGTGCTCAAAACTATTAATGTATGCATGAGTTTTTATATTAATACCAAAACATGATATGACATAAACATAATATTTATTTATCATGAGTTTTAGTTATCACCAAAACATGTGATAACCAAAAGTGGTTCAACATATCTCTCTCTCTCCCACAAATCTATCTATCTACTCTTCCTCTATCACTATTCACGCAATACTGTAGCCACTACATTTCGACCCCCTCTCCATCCTTGGTTCAATCTTCTTCTTCTCTCAACAACTCTCTCGCTCTCTCTCTCTCTCTCTCTCTCTCTCCTCTCTCTCTCTCTCTCTCCTCTCTCTCTTTCTATCTATCTATATCTATCTATATCTATCTAGAACAGTTCCTTATCTCCACCAGCATGATCTATTTTCTCCTCCCTAATCTTTGCATCCATCTTCTTCTATCCTCTTCATATTATTATTCTTTTCCCACTGCTATGCTGCTATACCTCTATGTCGACACTGCCAGAGGAACACAAGGCCGCTGCACGTTCTCCACCAAGTCTTGGGCTATCCCACTGCTTTTGGATGCCCCCATGTGCCTAGTGCCTCAAGGACCGAAGGACTCGGCGGCTGTTGCCACTTCTCCACGTTTGATGTGCTGTAGTTTTAATTCTAGTTATCTGTTTCATAACAGATTGAGCAGTAAGTTGAGACTTTGTTCTCATCAACAATGATTATAAATTTCGTTTCTTAATTTTATATTGTCCTGTCTTTTATTTCCAAGTTGTTTCGCTTCGTTCATTCACGAGTGATAGTTCTACAAATTCGTGTATGTTCGTCTATCTGCATTTATTTTTGTCTGCATAGATGTAGTGCGTGCATTTTTTTTGCATCAAATCTTCTCCAACTTTCATCACACTTGTCTTGAATGAAATCTATGTCATCACTAAAATCTCCAAGTGGTTCATTCTATTTGGAGTCCTATAGGGAGAGTTACACTTTCTGCAAGTTGGTGTTAAGATTTCAGTCTGCACAGAGTTACAGTCTATGTTTGTTAAGTTAGTCTTGCAATTAACAATCCAAAAATAATAATTTTTTATAGGAATTTGTGTTTGAGAATAGATCACATTTGGATGAGTTGAGCATCTCTGTGGTTCGACCCGGACTCCAAAGTAATTTTCCGCCATTTTATAATTTAAGACCGGTATCAAGATCGACTGTGCACGGTGTTTTGCAACGATCATTATGTGCACACCAATTTTTGGCACCGTTTCTGGGATGTTTTTTGGCTAATTTTTAAGTGAATCTCTTGCTCTCTGTGTGTAGATAAGTTCTAACAATCTTTGTGGCAAAAAAAAAGAAAATCTAAGAAGAGAGGGTATCGAAAATCTTGAAAATCTGAATTCAAGAGAAAAAAAACAAGTAAAATTTGAAAGCTTCATAAAAATTAGGAAAGTTTGCTCCAGAGGTAAGTACCCCTTCCTTCCTTTGCCTTTTCAAATTATGGAGTCATATTTAGGAATTGTTTTTGAATTGGTGGCTGGTTAGGTTCATTAATTAAAGAAACAAAAAATCTGATATTTAAAACTATAAAAAACAAAATCTTCAATCCAAGATTAGAAACCACACCTTCATGTTTAGGTCATGCATCATATAAGTAGTTTTTCTTTTTTATTTTGAGTCATTTTATTTTATTGTTGAAGAGTGCAGGAATGAGGTACATTTTTCTATTTTTTGGCCAAGATCATGATCATGCATATTTTATTTTGGCAAAAAGAATCACTTGTTTGTTACACTTCATCTGAAAAACATCATAAGGGAAAGCCCATTAACAAGATAAGGTGGGGATTTCATTACCCTTCCTTGGCCCAAAACAACCCCCTTGCATTCACATAACCCAAGTCCAATAAAAGCTAGTAGACATTGGCCCTAGGGTTCACAACTGTGGCTTTGGCTCATTTAGGCCCATTAACAGATTCTAAAAATTGGTGTCTAAGGTTAGAGGTTAATAGACAAATGCCTAAGTGGGCTTTGTGGTTCTCTAAGTAGGTCCCTGCGAGAGCAGGGGGAGCCTCCCACAACCCCACCCTTACCTTCCCAGTGGACATATATGTTCGTGGATCTAAGTTGGGCTTAGGGCACTTTATGAGAAAGCCAACATTTAGGTCTAGGATAGCTTTAAGTTTCATAGGCTAATCTGTTGACAACATGCTTTGAAAATAAAAAAAATTCAAAATTCAAAATTTTAAAAAAATTCAAAAATATATATTTTTTTAAAAAAAGGGAGGGAACTACTTAGCTCATGCGTGGTGGGAGAGCCCTATTTCCTGACTTAATTAAGCCAATTCTTGAGATTGAGATGGTGATATGTAGCACACCAGAAAATTTAATAAGTAAAAATTGGCTAAATGGAAATAAATAATTTCTATAATATCAGAGTATTTAAACATACGTATCATTATCGTATGTGCTAAAACACATCGAAAATTCTGTAAAAATTATAAATCAACTCAAAGCATTATTACTAAATGTTTCACAAGAAATTTGTGCCAAGAAAAATTAGATTAGTCAAGTTTAAAGTGTTTTGCAACTTATTATCGTATTCATGAATAAGTTGAAAAATCATTATCACACGTACTCGGATGAGTCTAAAAATTAAATAAAAATCATATACGGACTTAAAATAATATCCTCTAACGACCTCAATGCATTTGGTCAATAAAAATCATTTGGGCTTGGTTTAAGAGTTACTGTGACGGATTATCCAAATTAGGAAACAAGTCGGAAAATCGTTAATACGAAACGACGCAACCAAAAATTAAATAAAAATGTTGGAGAGACTTCCAACATTATATATTAATGACCCATATCATAATTGAGCCAATGGACCACATATGGCCCAAAAATCAAATAAAGCTAGAAAATACATGAAATTTGTAACCATAATAGGCTGAAATTAGAAAGAGGCAATTGGAGTTGAATTGGGATGAGACATGCATTCTTGGCAACCCAATTTTGTGCTTAACTATGGTGGGAGGTTTCCTAAAGCCTCACATACTCTAATGGAGGAAGAAATCCTCAAATTAGGAAACTATAAGCTAAAACTGCAACTCTCCTTTCCTTGTCACAATAGGACTCCTAAACACCATGGATGCGTAAATACTTTACATCTTGTTGGGGTCGTGTGAAGGAGTTCTTGGCGGCTGGGGGAGCAGGAGATCGCCCACACCAAGCCATTCTTCTTCCTCGTTGCGTCTGCTGCAACCTGCATAGATAGTCATCTTGAAGTCGACCAAAGGTATGTCAAACCCTAACCAAACCTTACAAGTCTTATACCCCTGGAAAGAGGGTCGAGTCTAGTTCCTAACCCCACTGGTTTCACTATTTTTCACTCAGTAGATCGGGTACAGTAAGCATTCTCCTGCAAGTGGTCTGAACATGGGTTTTCAGGAAAAATGGGACTTCTTCAACCCAGAAGGTATGTTTTCTTGGGCCAAACCTTAACATATCCTACACCAATGTGTAGAGCATCAAGTTAACTTTTGTTTCCCATTGGTTTTCATCGAATTCCAATGAGTACATGATAGTTATAGGCGTTTTCCAAAGTCGTGCATGTCTGAGACTTTTTATGTTCGTGTTGATTTATCACGCATCTCTAGGTCATTTAAAATTGCTTAAAAATCATAGTTTGCATCTATTCCACATTCCCTACAATTTCATGATGACACTTTTGTCCTAAAAGCCCTAATTATTCTGGAATCATACCTTGCAAAGTAATTTTGCATTTAGCTATTCACAGTCTTCTATACCTCATGTTTAACTTGATTAAAGCCTGCCGAAACCATCATTGTTTTCTAATTCCGATTTACTGGAAGCACCCTTGCATGTCTAGGTTGGTTTAAAACTAGTTTTGTGATTTTTCATGCACTGTACAATTTGTTCTCTATTTTTGAAGCACCCTGTGTCAATATAAGGCAGTTCTGGACCACAATCCAAGAACATGTATTTTCTCTGTCGGATTCAG
Source organism: Colocasia esculenta (assembly GCA_014218235.1). Lineage (NCBI taxonomy): Eukaryota > Viridiplantae > Streptophyta > Magnoliopsida > Alismatales > Araceae > Colocasia > Colocasia esculenta. The sequence goes on from CM024754.1 coordinate 129,702,647, forward strand.
GCGCAGACCCTGCGAATGCGACGGCCCGATAGGCCACGTTCTGAGGTCTTGTCGCGATAGCAAATCCATCGCATTATGAATGCAACGAGCACCGCCGTCACTATCTCTCTGCCTGTTCTGACTGACCCGTCGTGTTCTGTACATTTCCTTGTCGCGTTCTGTCCTGATCTCATCGTGACCCTTACTGGGGTGCGTCGCGATCTTAGAATTTTGCATGAAATCCCACTTATTTTTTTGCAAATCTTACCGCTATACCCGAGGTCTGTATCGAGTGTATGATTTGCATGTCTTGGGTCTGATCATTACATGATATCTGTTTAATGGCTTAAAAGTTTTTAACCCATTTAAAAAGCTCTAATTACTTGAACATTATTCTAATTACTTTCTTAATGACCTGACCATTCATGTAACTTTTGATTCACTCTTTGTACTGTTCTAGCTTATTAAAATGATAACCTGCTATCTTAAAATCTTGCAATCCAAGGCACGGAGGGTGTCGATCAGGCCATCCCAAGAATCCTACATATGAACACATTTGTTAGATAAATCATACACATCATAATGAACAAGTCAGGTTTAGAAGTGCATACCTTGGTCGGCCTCATGAAGTCTCAGTCCCCGTAGACCTCCTAGTACCGCTGGAGGTAGGTGAAGCTGTCGATGGCATCGGACTCCACCGGGTACCCTCCTCACTGCTAGTCAGCGTACTGGTCGGGGAAGCGTAGATGCCAGTCCACTCTCTTGGCCTTCCCCCTCATCCTTCTCCCGATCCCCTTGGGCTCGACCTCATTGAACCACACCTGGTGCAGCCTGAGAGTACGCATGGCGAGCTGGAGGCAGAGTGGCTCGATCTCATTTAGGCAATGGACCCATAGGTCCCGCTGAAAACGAGGTCGGTCGCTCTCCACCCACGGCTGGCCATCACCGGTCATGCCCGCGTAGGGCTGCCAAACCACCTGCAAACAGGCATATGTCAGTCACATGTCATAAATCATATGAAATGCATGAAAGAGATGAGGTAGGTGCATACCAGAAGGGCCGGGAAGTCCCAGATGTCGCGGAAGAGGGTGTCCAGCTATAGCGAGAAAGACGACGCCATCACCACGGGTAGCCACCTCCCCACCAGGGGTAGTGCATCGGGAAGCACCTCCGCGGCCCTCCCCAAGGGGATGTAATAATAACTCCAAACCTGCATGCATGAGTATATTGATTTGCTTGACTAATTATTTTGAATGTAGGTAACTTAAGCAAGCAAAGAAAAGCACACCTGGAGGAAAGGGGCGAATCCGCCCACTGTGGTCTCGCGGCCGGTGCCACTGGAGAGATCTGCAAAAGTGTGGGCGTGGAACGCCGCACCCCACATGTACTGACCAACTCTCTCCAAATCCTATAGTATCTCCAAAAAGCGGCAATGGATGTCATCCCCCTTGGTGCCCAGTAACATCTTCCCTAGAAACAATACTAGGAACCTGCTCAGGTCCCTGTCCGCCCTCTCCTCATCCTCGAGGTCCTAGCAATAGACTACCCTTTCCAGCCCCATTGCTGGTGGCACGAACTCGTACAGTGACTCCTCGCCCGTCTGCCTCACTCCCCGTAGATCCAGGCTATCCAACAACTCCACTCGGTCAACCATCCTCCGGTCGCCGAGGTCATCTACTTCTGCCGGCTCCAGCCCCAGCAGGTTCTGGGCAAACTCCGTGTAGTCGGTGTATGTGACCCCTGTCACCGCCTCTTTATCTACCTGGAGCCCTGTGATCCATGTCACGTCCTCCAGGCTCGGCACCATGTGCCCCCACGTCAAGATGAATGCCCTGCTGACCCAGTCTCACCTCTCTCTGAGGGCCTATACCAGAGGGCTATCCACATAGAACGGCTCGATCTCCACGATCGTCCGAAACCCCATTTCCCGGATCCTCTCTCTCAGAAAATTCGGGAGCCCTTGGTACACCACTATCACTAGCGGCCACTGTATCTTGTGCCTCATAATCCCCTACACATTAAGAAGCCAAAACATAAGTTAGCACAAAGTAAAACACCACTTCAACTATGCAGAAAAACCAGGCCCAATTTCCTCTTCTCGGGCAGGCTCGTGAATCGTGACCGGTTCAGAGGTCACAGTTCATGTTGATAACACCATCAGCCTTCCTCCCCATCTTTCTCATCACAAAAAATAGGAGAACGGTTGAGGTACTCACTGTGTCTCCCCAGGGTGGCGCCTCACGGCCCCTTCTTCCTTGCCGGAGCCGTACTCCCGGTGCCTCCTCCTCCTCCGCCTCCGGTGCCACCTCTCCCTCATACGCCAGAGGTTCCTCGTCCATGGCCCCGCCCACAGCCAGCAGCTTGGCCACCATTGCTTGCGCAGCTGTGTCCGGAGTTTCAACTAGCTCTTCCCCCGCCATCGTCTCTGGCGCCAGCGCCACTATTTCTTCCTCCGCTGGGCTACCTTCTCCATGTCGGCGTTTGGATGCTGTCTTAGACATCGGTGGAGAAAGGAGAGAGTTTAGAGAGAGGGAGAGTTGAGAGAGTTGGAGAGAATGAGAGTGATCGGAGGCGAGAGAGGAGAAGGGAGAAACAGAGGGGTCCTCGGGCATTTTGTAGTTTCAGGACTAGTAAGAATCGCGATGGACACAATCATCACGTATTTTAGGCAGTTATTTTAAACGCGATGGAGGTTGTCATCGTGATTCAGAAAGCCATCATTGCACCGGCGTTGAGTTTAAGGCACACAAATTTTGAATTTTGAGGTACAATTGAAACGCGATGCGGTTGACGGTCAGGATTTAAGGTTAAGCGTGATGGTTTAGTCGATCACGGATCAAGAAGATAAATGCGATGCCTATGTCCATCGTGATTCAAAAGGGCTCACCCGAGGGCCAAATTTGAGGAGAAAATCTAAGATGTTTAAATGATACAATCATGTAAGCAGTGCAATTTGGCCGTGTAAAGGATGCAATATAATTCTTATTGATGACTCAATTTTGACGCTTACAAATGGCCACCTTGGGCCAAATTTTCATGAGTTCCCTTACATAAGTCATCCACTCATCTTCCACCTCCTCCACATGTGGGACCAGCCGCCTGAAAGAGCAGACCTTCCACAGTGGATTGATGGTGTCCGCCTCCTCTCCGTCGTTGTTGGTACCAATTTCCCGCCTCTTGATTGGCAGAAGATGAGACGGCCCCTCGATGTTGTGTCGTGGGAGTCCAAGTTGGGAGAGGTAGCGGTGTGGGTTGTAAAGTAGAAAGTCAGTTGCCCCAATCAATCGCAGCTCCACACCGGGTGCTAGCCGCATCTATAAGTCCCTGGCTAGAAGAGGTGCCGGAGTACAAGTGAATGCATTCCTGGGCATGCTTCGGAGATGACCACGCCAATCTGCCTACGTTTTGAGTTGTGGCACACGGTTAGCCACACGCCCTTCTATACCCACCATATTGTCTATATGACGGAGCGGACACTTGGAGAAGATGTGGGACGAGCTAGTAGCCTCATTATTCACATCAAACAGGAAGTGCAGATCAGTTCAACTAGTGAATAACAACATGGAACTGTCAAGAGGCCTACCCAAGCTCGCCGCTGTAGGTCTGCTATAGAGGAAGGCTAGCACCGATGGTCCCAGTCTCTCTCCCTCCCATATTCCACACACCGCACTTAATTGGTCCTCTTAAAGTGTATTATCTATTGATGGAAAAAGGAGTGCACCCGCCAGGCATATGGCGAATCCTCTCATTACTTTCTCCAGTCTCTCGTCATCTCCCACCTTTGGTATTTTTTTCATTGTCCAAACCGCCAATTATTGCAGATTTATACCTTTTCCGGTTTGGACACTTTGGGCCACTCTCGCATCCATGAAGTTCTTGAGTACCTCCTTGCATGAAATACTCTTCGGCATGATCGCCATATCGTCCTCGTCGCCTCTTTTCATCCTCTTCAATCCTAGGAAAATTTCAACTTCTTCCAATAGAATGGTTGCTTCGAAGGTCTTGAAGAGGAAGGTGTGGGTTTGAGGATGCCATAGTTCTATCAATGCCCCCATGGCTGCCCAATCAAGGTGAATTTCATGATATCTTTTGGCATGGATGGATAAGTTATTGATTCCCCACCTAGAAAGGATGGTGGTCATGTCATGACTGATGAAGGAAGTTAGCTTTTGGAACCAAGGGAGACGCATGTACCTCCTGTTGCCCAGGAAAAGTGGATAATCCTATAGGAGGTATGCATGGATAGGTGGCACATGGGTGGTTTGGCCATGATGGGATTGGCGCATGGGAGTTTGGGTCATGGCATGATCATGAAGGTGTAATCATGGGGTATGGGTGATATGAGACATGGGTGATTTGGCATCTGAAGGTAGCATCATGGTTCATGGCGCATGGAGTGTCATCATGGGTATGGCATGAGTGGTTGGGTTGTGAATGATAAGTTTGGCCATGTCAATTGGGTTTGGAAGAAGAGAGGAAAAAGAAAAAAGAAAGAAGAGAGAAAGAACAGTAAGAAAACCAAGAACATAAGCAAGAACATGAAGAATTCAATGCTAAGAACAAGCCAAAATGAATTGAACTCACCAATTTGGCTTGAATCAACTTGCAAATGTATCCATCAATCTTACTTAGCCTCAAAAATCTCTCAACCCTCGGCTTCATGGATGGGGGGGCTCCCACATGTTCCATAGCTCCAATAGCAATTCTCCTCCTTATCTTCTTCTTCTCGCTTCAAATGCTTGATTTCTTATCTTTGGAGATGTTGAAAACATGAAGAGAGCATGCGAAGGGGTGTTTTTAAACCCCCATGGCCGCAGAAGCCCCGAGGCAAGCCAAAAATAGGGTAAGAAATGCAAAACAGGCAAGAAAATCAAGCCTCGGGTGGAAGTTCAAAATCGCGACCGACACATACGTCGTGATTCAAAGCACTCACTCTGACTTCCACTATGACTGGTGAAGGTAAATTGTGACCACCTAGGTCGTTGCGATTTAGGTAAGTGAAATGCGTCCACATACCCTGTCATGATTTTCAGGCATTATAATTCTCAATTTTGTGCTTCATTATTTGTTGCTTGTCAATGCTGATCAATCTTTGAACACAGGTTTTGGGCACGCATCTCCCACCGCAAATTTCATGATCATCTTCGGCGAATCCCCACTCCAATATTGTATCATTGCATCTTACTATATGTTATACTTTATTAGAGCATATCAGGGACCTCGAGGCTCTGATGAATCTGAAATTTGAGATCCCCTCCACGACCAAAAACAGTGATAATTTTAGAGGATTCTTACGACTTGAGGATAGGCCATTACGCTTTGCAAGAAGGATGACGGATTCCACCCGATTTTTTGACTTCTGCATCATGACAATATTATCCTTCATTACTTTATATTTTTATTTTGTTTTAATCTTTTTCCTTTTAGCCTAGCATACATCATATAGGACTTTGAACTCATTTTCGGAAGATTACTCTTGTGCTTAACTAAAGCTAACCACTTATCCTTAATTCCAATTAACATGAATATTCCAATCCGAGTCAAGTACTCAGTTCACCTTGTTGATGTTTGAAGATCGTCTTTTAAGAAAGCTCCTTATTTTGGATTCTTATATCAATTCATCTATTTTTTCATAGATCCACCTTGGCTACAGCCCGTCCACAAGCTGGTAAATGCTCCCCAATGGTGAAACCAGTCGAATTGTGTCCGTAGGTACTTCCCCGATGCTAGAAGTTGATCTTTCTCCCCTTCGTGCCCACGTGCACACACCTTTTCTCTTCGTTCAAACATTGAGTTATCTCTTGAGATTTTCTACAAGCCGCTTCATGGTGAATTGAAGAATAGCTCCCGTCATATGTTGTTGAGGTGTGTCTCATCACACCTTGGCGTCTAATTTTCAGTCACTCCACTTCATTCCACTCAATTCACTACATTTCATTGCTTTCATTTCGTGTCTCTTCGCTCCATTTCCTTGCAAAGCAAACGCCAAGGCGAGCCAGCTGTAGACACGCCATTTTGACAATATATGGAGTAAATTTCATGTTATATAGGAATGCCTCAAGTGGCTCTCTTCAATTATCCTCTCAAGTGATTTTCCTATTTTTTTGGATTTTTCTAGTATTTTTAAGAATTTTTTCTAGGGGCTTTGAAGGGTCCTGTTGTGAACCATTAATTCGCGACAAACACAGTGGCCACGTTTTAAGGAGTTTGATCCCCGGCGGGTAAAACTGTCGCGTATCACACTTCCTTTTCTGGCGCTTACCACATTTTGAATCGCATCCACTATAGTCGTCACGTTTAAGAGTTTACAATTTCGAATTATGGCAAATTCTAAAATTGTTTTTGGAAAGATTTTCTTGCTAATTAGAATCACGTCCACATGGTCTGTCGTGTTTCTAACCTTCCATTGTATGAAGTTCGATTCCGATCATGAACATCGATTCTCTCCAAATACGCGACCACTCATGTCGTCACGATTTAGACTTGTCATCTGTTGAATGTAGAAAGAAGGAATCGATATTGGAAGTGTTTGAAATGCATCGGTCTATGTCGTCGCGATTCTTAAACCTGCTATAATTGATATTTGGAAAGGTTCAATCGAAGCAAATCGATCTTTTGAACCGCGTCGTTTTGGTCGGTCACGATTCACATCAATAGGCGACCACTGTGTCCATCGTGATTTATGAAATTTTTCCTCTATAAAAAGACCCCCGAGGCTATTGTTTTAAAAAAAGAACCAAGCATTTCAGCGAAGCCCTGCCACATTGGAGACTCAACTTTCGAGCTAAAGAAGGACCCCATTTCCAAGCTACTTCAAGCATCCATACTTCGGAGCTTGGTTCCTCTTCCTCCCCATTCCATTGGATCGAGGCAGAAGCTTCTTCCACTTCATCCAAGCACAGCAGCGGGCTCACTTTGCCAACTTCTCTTCCTCCCTTCATTTTTGTTTTAATTCATTTCTTAGTTCATTCATCACATCACCCTCACACACACACATTTCATTTCCATCACACGTACATTTTTAGGGGTTTAACACCACTCTCACGAGGTGTGTTCAGACCCATGTCATTGTGTTTTTCCCACTTCTCTTTGGTTTTGGTGCTTCACAACTTAGTCTAATCATCTTTTCATTTGTTTGTTTGTTTTTCTCTCTTTTGCAAGGTAACCACAGGTGAAAGTCTTCTTCGCTGGCCAGCTGGTTGGAGAAGTAGAAGTCAATCCACCATCATTCCATCTCCCGCAATCTTTGGGTGAAGGTAAGTATTCGTTTACGCCTCTTACCCATCTCCTTCGGTACCCTCGTGTACCTGGCGATCACCTTTCCCTCTCGTGCGCACACACACTCTTTTTCTTTCCCTCTTCTTTCTTTCACCACTCACACATTTTATTATTATCACATATTTCTTTTTTCTAATTATTTCTTTGTGGAGTGTTTTGAGACGAAAAGCACATTCACAATGCCGTCGCGATTTGACCATTTTTCCCGCCCAAGTTTTTGGTCTATTTTTATATTCAGATTTTGAGGTCGACTCCTGAACGTGACGTATCGAAGCGTCGCGATTCAAGAGCCATCATGACATATCGGCTTGTCGCGTTATAAATGCAACAGACAGGATCGTCGCATTTCTGAAGTAGTAATCGATCTGTTAATCGATTTGGTCGTATCAACTCTGTCTAAATGCGACCGCTAGAGCCGTCGCGATTATGTTCTGAATCGATTTGGTTGTATTGACTATGTCTAAACGTGACCGCTTGAACCATCGTGATTATGTTCTAAATCGATTTGGTCGTATCGACTTTGCCTAAAAGTGACTGTTAGACCCATCGTGATTTAAAGGCCAACTCGAGACTGTTTTATTGAGTTGTACAGTCAACCATAAGTATGTCTTACCATTGTATCATGTTAGAAAGTTTGTCAATGGCCTAAAAATGATCAACCAACATGAAAGTCATAAGAACATGAACATCCATTCTAAGTGTTCTAATTGATTGTTTGACTCCATCTACATGTGATTGATATGAGCAAAAATCTGCCTTGTCCATAATTGAGACTATATTCTAAAAGTACAGCAACCATGTGATAGATTGAATTGCATACATGCCATGCTTGATTGTTATAAGCTTTCAGTCTTCTTTTACACCGATGGATTGTGGATTGAGACATGTTCTACACGACACTTTGACATATAGGCAACCCTTTCTTGGGGGATTGGAAACTCACAGCCGGGCATTCCGTATTGCAGTCTAGTGACCTTTCTTTTAAGACCTCCGTAAATCTCCGTACTCTGTGGATTCCCTCATGGAGACTGAGTTGGTTGTACCAATGAAGTACCCGGAAGATAGAATGCACTTCTCTTCTTATTATCTTCTCGTGAGAGTGATTTGACATTGAAACTAAACCATTAAGAGTAAAGATTAAACTAATGTAATTAAGCCGTTATGCTGCTGAAATCTACTCAGGATCATGTCCATTTACCTTGTTCTCTATAATCATTGACATGATCTTTAGTACATACTTTTCATTGATTGGAATTCATATTGGCCATAAATGAATGAATGAACTTACAAGAATTTATTGAACTTCGGTTCACAACTATGCTTGTGAAAATAGGGCCTAGTCTGGTCCTGGGAGGAGAACTCGAAATACTTATAAATTGCGAGAGTATATGATCCATTGAGGTGTCTGGCAATCACCTAATTGAATGTAAGATTGATTTGGGTAATTTCCAATTGTTATTGAATGAATGATTGATTGATTGGACTGTTATATGTGAATGGCAAAATCTACTGTACATGTCATCGTTCTTGAATCTAATTGTCCATTGGAATTCTGTGGAATCCAACTTGAGATATCTATTGAACATGCTACATTGTTATTGAATCTCTTCCATTGATAAATGATCGCACTAATGTCCATCCCATTGTTAATCGTTCCATTCTATATAAGCACTGTCATGGAACTTGTCAATGAACCATCCTCATACATGTTATAACTTGGATTTGTCACTATCGTTATGGTCATTGTATGATAGCATCTTGCCTGTTAACATGTTAATTACGTAATGTATGCCCGCACCATGAGATGTAAATCCTACTGGACACTAGTGCGCTCATATCTATTTTTCCTTAACATTTTTAGGTAATGAGTATGAGGAACTAGAGAATGATGGGACCGGGGAAGAGTGATGAGCTTCTCAAGTGTAACTGTCTAGATAGCAAGTTAGCCAAGAAGATTAGATTTAAAGAGTTTGTAATAGATAGGTTTATTTCCTTTGATGTCATATGTACTTTGAGATACAATATTGGGCCCTATGTTTGGCTCTGATTATGTAAGGTTTTAAATTAGTATGATGGAAATGAAATAAAGAGTTTTTGGTTGGCATAATATTGTCTCAAATCTTTTGTTATACTTAGTTGATACTCTAAATTACTCGACTGTGATACTCATACATGTATCGCTCACGCATCCCGATATTTATTTCTGCTGCTAAATGTTGGGGAGTGACATTGCAGGAGCCACATCTTGAGTCTGTAGGGGTCACCTCTAGAATCCTACTTGCCTGGGTTTGACTGTGTGATAAATGTGCCTAGAGATGAGGACGTCGCTTATATAAAAGGGTAGATTGTAACACCCTATATAAGAATATGTTAAATTAATGGACCAAATCAGCAGACTACCAATAATTCAGACTAGTCATTTTTAGAGCTCGAGTAAGAAAATAACTCTGAAATTAAGCGTGCTCTGTTGGGAGTAATCCCAAGATGAGTGACCTTCCTGAAAAGTATACCAACTAGTATGGTTGTTTGGATAGTTTGCTGGTTGGGTCGTCACATGCTCTCTCTCTATTTTGCAAGTGCAACTCAGTGTTTTATTGATTAAACAAATTTAAGAGATCGAGAGAATCAGACAGTGGAAATGTTTCGATCTTTTTCAACATATACACACCCTTATTAATTCTCTTTAGAAACTTGAGCCCAATAAACATTGCACCACGGTGGTAGGTTTGTCAAAGATGAGACCCAGTTGTCTAACTTTTCTCTCTTCCTAATATATTGTACAAGTGATAAGCGTTGACAAAGTTTATCGATTTCTAATCACTAGAAGAGCTATTTCGAATACCCACTAGAAAGTCATATAAATATCTTTGTTATTCCATAGTGTATGACCATTTGCGAAGTCCCACTCCATATCATATCTCTGCATTAAGAGCAGACGATGTAGTTGGAAATAAAGGCAACACTTGCATAGGATGACATTTGCCTTGCTTTATAGATGTCACACTTGGACCACATCCCGTATTGTCACTTAATTAGAAGGGTCTCATGATATCAATGATGATGACCAGGGTGATGCAGCAACACTCCTCCTCTAGGGCCAGGGGTTCCACCATCGTCCATGACTCTTCCCAGCAACCACCCATGTGGATGACAGGAAGTATAGACTACACGGTGTTCCGGTAGAACATTCCCAACAAGCCCAATCTCTCCCAATTAAATTAAGGTCAATCACCTCCAACTACTTTGTGTAAAAGTTTCGGCTTTTCTCGGATCCATAAGCACCTCTTACAACCCAACTTTCCTCTTCTCTACCTTCACATCCACAAATGAAGGCAGCGATGAGCTAAACCCTTCCAGCCTCTCCCCCCACACCCTCCCACTACCCAACAATTTTATTCATCCACTAGTACATATCCACACACCAATGGAAGAAAGCAAAGCTAGCTAAGCCCCTACTCCTCCCTCACTAGACAGTAAGCTTCATGCAACCTAGTGCTAGAAAGCCCCTAAAGCTAAGTTCAATACCTACAATGATGTGTCCCCTCCTTGTAGGATCATATGAGCAGGGTGAATAGATCTAGAAGGGGGGGGGGGGTTGAATAGATCTAACAGCAATCACAGCAGAAGCTTGAGTAATTTAAAAATTACAACAGATTGTAACACAATTCAGTGAAACATCATACTGATCTGATGTGAGTGTGCGCAGTTGATGTGTGAGACAATTAGACAAACAATGTGTGAGTGATCCCTATGCATACATCTATCGAAGAGATAATTAAACAAACCACAATGCATAGAAATTTTTAAGGTGGTTCAAAGATCACAATTAGTGATTCCTACATCCACCCCTCACCACTGTGAGGATTAAACCACACACTATCTCGTAAAAAAGATACAACACACACACACTCTTAAGAGCATGACGGTTCAGTCCACACACTTGAGCAAACCACTGAAGGCACACACACACGATCAGACACACTCTCTGATAGAGATTAATCTGTACAAAACGCTTGTGCAAATCAATCAACTCCAAAAAACACACACATATATGAAGAACCTTTGCATGTGCTCTCCTCTATTATAGAACAACTGAACTTCAATGAAGTTCGAAGATTTGGACACTTCTTCTCTAAGATTGGATCTCCAGATCAGGAAGAATAAGAAAGGATTCATGAGCTTCTTCTCTTCTTCTCCTTCTTCTTCTTCTTAATGGGGCTATTCTGCTCCTCTTTCTGAGCTCTGCGTATTCCCGCTCCTTTCCACACACCTCTATTTTGTCGCCGCTCCTGGACACATTTTCACAAAGGACAGGGGCGTATTTATGGCCAGATGTCCTAAGCTCGTACCAAGGGTTTCGTGTACCCCAAGTAAGACATGTGCCAGCCACATGACATCCTGCACAGATGGTATCTTTAGTTATTCAGAAGTAAAAGGCAATCAATGTTATGTTGATTAACAAAGCAATCATATGTTTAGACAGTCAATGTTTAAACATGAAGTAATCAATGTCTACCAAGAGGTATCAATGTTTAAGTTGTTTAGCAATCGATGTGTAGATAGTCAATGTTAAAACCATAAAGTAATCGATGTTTGATTGATTGTCAAATTAAAACAAGAATATATGAAGTCTCAGCACTTCGATTGACCAACTGTAAATCATGACATCTGAAGTCAAGGTGCTTCGAATGGCAGAAACACAACATGAATATACGAAGTGCCATTGCTTCGACTGACAGGGTTTAAAAGTGAACATCCAAAGTCACAGAGCTTCAGATGATAGAGACCAAGATAGAAAAATATGAAGTTCATGGCTTCGACTGGCCATGTGTAAAAGTGATGATCCGAAGTCACAATGCCAAAATGGTCTTCATCGGTCGAAGTGACTTCGTCATATCCAAAGCTTAGTTTCGTATATGACGAAGTTCCATTTCGTCATATCCGAAGTCCAACTTTGTATATGACGAAGTTACACTTCGTCTAATAAAGAGTAATTGAGTACATCGAAAGTCAGTATTGAATTTAGTCTTAATCAATCGAAGTGACTTCGTCTTATCTGAAGCTTAGCTTCGTATATGACGAAGTTCTACTTCGTCATATCCGAAGTCCAACTTCATATATGACGAAGTTCTGCTTTGACTGACAAAGAACAAATACTAACATCTGAAAGGCACAGTGATAAAATAGTCATGATCGGTCGAAGTGACTTTGTCATATCCGAAACTTAGTTTCGTATATGACGAAGTTCCACTTCATCATATCTGAAGCCTAGCTTCGTATATGACGAAGTTCTACTTCATCTGACTGCGACCAAAACTGTACATCCGAAGTCTGTGCTTCAACTGACCACGACCAAAAGTGAACTTTCGATGTTCATTTAAGCATGATTTTAATATGGCCAGTCTGTCTATGAGTCACAGACATTATTCATCATCAAATCAAACCATTCAACATCAAAACAATAATTATTCATCATCAAATCAAATCAATCACCATCAAAATAATATTATGGTTATTCACATAACCATAACTTAACATTCTCCCCATTTTTTATGATGACAAAACAATCTCAACAATCTTCAACAATTGAACATTGAAATTACTCCCCCTTTTTGACAACAATAAAAAGACTCTCTCTCCCTTAATCAAGGAGAAGTATAGTCACTCTCTTGACAAAATCACTCTCCCCCTGTGATGATACCAAAGATGAAAGTAGACAGATGTGATATCAAAGGCCATCAAAGGATGAGTGACAAGAAAGCAAAGAGAGGAAGTGGGAGATGAATGAATTAGAGATGATTAGAATCAGTGAGATCTTAGATATTAAAACATGAGAGAGAAATTATTGTGTCTTTGGATTGTGCAACAGAGTTTAATAGCAAAGATACATTCAATTACAACATATGTCAAAGTTTTAATGATCGAAATACATTTAAAAGGATGAAGCAAATGTGATTAAAGGTGACCTATATGAGTTGACAAAATTGTTTATCACATGAGTTTAGTGGCTAAATATTTAACACAATGTAGAATAATAATTCTAAACTCAATTATCATGAACTGCATCTAGGTCAATGCACATGTTGTTCTTTTTATACTTTGAATTTTGCTATCATTTTGTGAGAGAGAATACAAGAATAAATTGGTCAAATCACACCTTTCATTGCAAGAGGTCTCATTTACTCAATGCAATACCCTCTGATTACTCAGTGGTGTAATCTTCATTATCTTATACAGAGTTGAAAATATTTGTTTATCACCTTTTGACGCTAGCCAAAACACTTGATGAGGTGAAATGAACCTGGTTACTCAATGAAAAAAATGAAGTTTTCATTGCCCTATCTGTATCTCTCTATTTTTCTTTTGAGTTTTTTTTTTCAAATTTTGCAGGAACATATTTTCATTGACTAGAATAAGCATGATCATGAGTAAAGAAGGATTATTCTTAACATGCGTTAAAGATAAAGCTTCAAAACATACACATGTTAAACACTAAAGCTACTCATGTGCGTACACGTGTTTTGCAAACATTAAAAATTGACATAAACTTGTTATTAGATTGTATCTATAAGACTAAACTGAGTGCACAATTATTTTAGTTTCCATGTGTGAAATCTCTCATATACGAAGATTATAAAAACTTATAGATTCAAATGCTTGGGAATCAAAATAGACAAAGATTGTGATAAAAACTCCCCCTATCATGTAGCTCCCCCTCACAAGGTGAACAAGGGAATTATTGAAGAGTATTTGAATAACATAATGCCAATGCAATGTCAAAGGCAGAGATTTCTTAGCAAGAAGAAGAGAGTTTTTTATTTTAAAAAAGAAATGGAAGATATCAAGACTGTGGGAATTTGCACAAGCTAAGCTTTCTTCTTAAGAATGAGAATCTATTTTCTAAGAGAGGCTTAGTGAAAATATCTGCAATTTGTTTTTCAGTGTCAATAAAATGAAGCTAAAAAGATTTCATAGCAACCTCATCTCTTAAAAAATGGTGCCTTATGTCAATGTGTTTTGTTCGTGAATGCTAAATTGGGTTCTTAGAAAGATTGATTGCATTAGTGTTGTCACATAAAATAGGAGATGGTGTTTCACATAAAGAATTTGAGTGCCACAACAATCAGCTGCAACATATTCAGCCTCTACAGTGGATAGAGCTACTAAATGTTACTTTTTGGAAGCCCAAGAGATTTGGCATCCACCTAGATACAAACACAAGCCACTAGTATTTTTTCTATGAAGTTTACAACTGGCATAATCAGCATCACAGTAAGCAATTAAATCCATTTGGCAACCAGCAGGATACCAGATTCCAAGATCACATGTTCCAATAAGATATTTAAAAATTCTTTTAACAGCTAACAAATGACATTCCTTAGGATTGACCTAGAATTTAGCACACAAGCACACACTGAATTGAATATCTGGGCTAGAAGTTGTAAGGTAGAGCAAAGAGCCAATCATACCTCTATAAGTTTTGGGATCTATAGACTTACTAGATGAATTATCCACTAATCTTACATTTATGGCCATTGGTGTGCTTGAAGGTTTGAGGTGCTAATAGTCAAATTTCTTCAGGAGTTCTTTCACATATCTTTTTGACTGACAAATATTTATTCATTTGTTTGATGTACCTACAATCCCAAAAAGAATTGTAATTCACCAATCAAACTCATTTTAAATTCAGTTTGCATATAGTTAGCAAATTTTAGTACACAATTCTTTATTTGTAGATCCAAAGATTATATCATCAACATAAATTTGAACAGAAATGATTTGATTTTTGACAATTTTTGTAAATATAGTTTGATCTACATTGCCTCTTGTATATCCTTTATTCAACAGAAAAGAACTCAAACAGTCATACCAAGCTCTTGGAGCTTGCTTAAGACCATAAAGAGCCTTATTGAGTTTGAAAACATGATCATTATATTTTTCATTTTCAAAACCGAGAGGTTGACCCACAAAAACAATTTCTTTAATGATTCCATTCAAGAGAGCACTTTTGACATCCATTTGATAGACTTTAAATTTCAGGGAAGATGTAAAAAGCAAGAAAGATTCTTACAGCTTCTAGTCTAGCTATAGGGGCATATGATTCTTCAAAGTCAATTCCAAATTCTTGATTATACCCCTTTGCAACTAGCCTAGCTTTATTTCTAACGACTTGTCCCTCTTCATTCAATTTATTTCGGAAGACCCATCTAGTGCCAATGGCAGACTAGTCACTAGGCTTTGGTACTAATTCCCACACATTGTTTCTATCTAATTGATGAAGTTCTTCATTCATTGCATTGATCAAGTCTTTACTAGTTAGAGCTTCACCAATAGACTTAGGTTGAATTTGGGAAAGTAGTGTCAAATGATCTTCATTTATTATATTTTGAAAAGAAGATCTAGTTCTAACTCTATATTGCAAGTTACCAACTACATTCTTAATAGAATGATCTCTTAAAAGTCTGGGTTCAGAAATTACCTCTTGAGTTTCATTCAGTTCTTGAACAATATTACCAGATCCACTTGTGGTAGGTGTTGGATTGTTCAGATTTTCAGAGGCTCCTTCATGCTCCTCAACAATTGGAAATGAATTAACAATAAAATCATCTTCTTCTACATTTTGTAGAGTCCTGCACGAAGTAGAACCATTAGATTTATAAGAGCTTTCATCAAAGACTACATGTGGAGATTCTTCCACAATTTTATTCTTCAAAAGTATACTCTATATGCTCTAGACTTTCCAGAATAACTAAGAAAAATAGCTTCAAGACTCTTAGCATCAAATTTATCAAGGTTTTCTTTATTGTTGTTATGTACAAAATATTTGCAACTAAAACCTTAAAGTACGATAAGGTGGGTTTTTTGTTTTTCAAGAGTTGATAGGGAGTTTTTCTAATTTCTGATTTGACCAATGCTCTATTCAGAATGTGGTTTGCTGTATTCACAACTTTAGCCTAGAAAGATTTGGGCAGTTTGCTTTCCAAGAGCATGGATCTAGCTATTTCCACAAGAGTTTTATTCTTTCTTTTCACAACTCTATTTTGTTCTAGAGTTCTTGGAGAAGAGAATCTGTGAAAAATACTCAATTCAGCTCATAAATCAGAAAAAAAATTCAAATTCACCACCATGATCAGTCAAAATGGACTTTATTTGATTTGAAAATCGCATTAAGGTAGTGTTATAGAATTTCCTAAATTCTTGACAAGTTTCACTTTTGTGGGATAGAAAGATAACTCAAGTATATCTAGTAAAATCATCAATGATGACAAATCCATATCGTTTGCCACAAAGACTAAGAATTCTTGTTAGCCCAAAAGGATCCATATGAAGTAACTCTAGTGACTTAGTAGTGAGTACATCATTGAAAATCTTACAAGACTTCCTGGTTTGTTTTCCTTGAGCACTGATAACTACATGAATTTTTTGCGTTAAATGTCATACACATGGTAATTTTTAAACACCTTTTATCTGTAATAAGGTGCATTTGATTTTAATTTCCATTTCATTCAGAAATAAAAATTTTGAGCATTTTAGTTAAGATTTTGGGTAGATCACATAGTTAGATTTTCATTTAATAAAGTCAATACTTTTCAAATAGTTTGACTAATAAAAATATTTTCTCATTTACATTGTATATAAATAAATCATTGATCTTAGATTTTCTTAAGTCATCTGTTGTAAATATTAGTTCATAGATAAATCAAACTTTAAATCTTAGTTAAATAAATAAAAAGAATACCATACCCCTTCATCACCATTGATCCATTACACCAATGTCTCATCCAACCATGCCACATACCCCAACCCATTAAATAAATAAAATACTTCTTAACACCCC
>CM024754.1:129719841-129801578 GCA_014218235.1 Colocasia esculenta
ACTCTGAAAGATCTCTCTACCGCAGACTGCCACAACTGCCACTCTCTCAGCATAAGGTAACACACCTGTCTTCCTGCTCAGGGCATCTGCAACCACATTCTCCTTCCCAGGCTGATACTCAATGTTGAAAACATAGTCCTTCAGATATTCCATCTAACAACGCGGCCTCAAGTTCAGATCCCTCTGAGAAAAGACATATTGCAGACTCTGGTGGTCGATGCGAACCACAAACCTCACTCCATACAGGTAATGACGCCAAATCCTCAGAGTAAAAACCACAACTGCAAGCTCCAGGTCGTGGGGCTTTAGCTGACGCGACGCATAAGCCACCAGTCTCCTAGGTGATAGGAGAGGGTTAGGTCGTAGTCCTTTAAATACTCCATCCATCGGCGCTGCCTCAAGTTCAGATCCCTCTGGGTGAAGATATACTGCAAACTCTGGTGATCGGTGAAGATATGAAAAGCCTCGCCATACAGGTAGTGCCTCCACAACTTGAGAGTGAACACCACTGCTGCCAGCTCCAAGTCGTGGGTGGGTAGTTCTCCTCATGCTTCTTGAGCTGCCGAGAAGCATAGGCAACAACCCCACCATGCTGCATCAGCACGGCACCCAAACCTGACCTCAACGCATCGGTATAGACCACAAAACCTCCACTGCCCGACGGCAAGACTAACACAGGCACTGAAGTCAACCTAGTCTTCAGCTGTCGAAAACTCTGCTCACAGTCCTCTGACAAAACAAACCGGACGTCCTGCCTAGTCAACCTGGTCAACGGCGCTGCTAACTTGGCAAAATCCTGAATGAACCTCTGGTAGTAACCGGCCTAACCCAGAAAACTGCGGACCTCTGACACCGATGTGGGCTCTCCCACGACAACACGGCCTCCACCTTGGCAGGGTCCACTACCACACCAGAACCCGAGATCACGTGCCCGAGAAAGTGCACATCCCTCAGCCAAAATTCGCACTTGTCGAACTTGGCATAAAGGCGGGACTCCGCAGGGTCTCCAGCATGTTCCTCAGGTGCTCCTCGTGCTCCTCTTCAGAAGCCAAGTAGACCAATATATCATCACAAAAACAACCACCAAAAACGATCTAGGTACTCACTGAACACCTATGCATCAGATCCATGAACGCTGCGGGTGCGTTCGTCAGCCCAAATGGCATCACGACGAACTCAAAGTGACCGTACCTGGAATGGGAAGCCGTCAAACCGACATCTGACTCTCTGATCCGCATCTGATAGTACCTGGATCTCAAGTCAATCTTCGAGAAAACTCGGGCCGACTGCAACTGATCAAACAAATCATTGATCCTCGGCAACGGGTACCTGTTCTTCACAGTAACATGGTTCAACTGGCGATAATCGATGCACAAACGAAGACTTCCATCCTTCTTTCTTACAAACAAAACAGGTGCGCCCCACGGCGAATGACTCGAGCGAATGAAGCCCAGCACAAGAAGCTCCTGCAACTGGCGCTTCAACTCACGCAGCTCCGCCGGGGCCATCCGGTAGGGTGCCTTGGACAAAGGCATCGTACCGGGCAAAAGCTCGATGGAGAACTCTACCTCCGCTCAGGCGGCAAACCAGGTAGATCCTCCGGGAAGACGTCGGAGAACTCAGAAACAACGGCACGTCAAAAACTGAAGGTCCGCTAGGCTCCAAAGAACAAACCAAAGCAAGGTACGCCACACAGCCATCACGGATCAAACGGCGAGCTCTACACAGGGAAATAAATTGCTGATGGGTAGACCGGATACCTCGGAAGCAGAGGACGGGCTCTCCAGGTATCCTAAACCGAAAGTTCTTCCGCTGGCAATCAACCACGGCTGAGTGAGCCTCCAACCAGTCCATGCCCAGGATGACGTCAAAGTCACAAAGCTGCAGTGCGTACAACCTGGCCGGCAACTACTGCCCCTCAACCTCTACTGCCACACCCTCCAGGTAACCAAAGGAATGCATATAGTCACCAGACGGGAGATCGACCATCAATCACACTGCCTCTCAGGAGCGTGACAAGCAAGGGACTCATAGAATTCCTCGGAAGCAAAACACAAAGAAGCACCAGGGTCGACCAAAACACGAGTAGCTCTGCCAAGGATAGGTAGAGTACCTATAACAAGGTTTGACGCCTCTGCCTGCTCCCGGGTGAGCGCCATCACGTGACGACGACCACGCCACGCTGCGGTGCCTGCTGGGGCTGCTGCTACTGAGGCGGCTGCTGGGGGTTACTATGCTACTACTGGTACGGCTAGTACTGCTGCGGAAACTGCTGAGCCTGCTGCTGCCCTTGTTGCTGCTGACGCGGTGCCTGCGGCTAAGGAGGGTACTGGTACTGAGGCGGCTGCTGAGCGTACTGAACTGGCTACTGCTGCTGTGGGACTTGCCCCATGGGGCAATCCCTCCAGAAGTGGCTTGGTAAGCCACAAGTGTAGCACACTGGCTCTTGACTGCCCTGCTCAGCTCCCTGAACAACCGACTGCTCTGCAAACCTGGACTGGTGCTTCTGCTGCCGGCTCTGACCGCCCCCGCGAGTAGACAACTTCCTAAACTGTGAGCGAATCTTGGTGCTGCTGGAACTGCCCAAGCCAGAGGAAGAGGAAGTCGCACTACCCCGGCTACCCGCTAGACGCTGGTAAGGCGAGGACCTGGAAGAGGCTCCTCCCTGCTGCTGCTGCTGCTGCTGAGGCTGCCAGGTCTCTCTGTCCAAGGCGGTGGCCTTCGCCACGGCCTCTCCCAAGGTGGTACACATGTGTGCCGTCACACCCCACCTCAGGTCTGGTCTCAGTCCTGCTATGAACCTCACTGCACATGCCTGATTGCTGCCTGCGACATGAGGCACATGCCTCAACAACCGGACAAACCTCTGGTGGTACTGCGAAACTGTGAGGTCATCCTGAACCAGCGCGTGGAACTGGTCCCGTCTCTCACGTCGAGCGTAGTCGGCGAAGTACTCGTCATGGAAGACCTCCGAAAACTGCTGCCAAGTGATGTGATCCAACCCCTGCCCCTGAAAGTGGGTATGCCTCTGAACTCTCCACCACTCATGGGCTGCTCCCTTGAGCTGGTACACAGCCAGTCGAACCTGGTCCCCCTCAGCGCACTCCATCGTCTCGAAGATGCGCTCTACTCATGGGTCCAGCTCTCTGCCTTGTCAGATCATACTCACGTGGAACATCGGTGGCCGAAGGCGCAGGAACCTCTCATGGAGAGCGGTCCTGTCCTCCGTAACCGCCGTCCTCTACCGCCCGGTCCGGGTACTCCCAGTGCCTGACCGCTGCTGACGCTCTGGCTACTCCACCTCTGGCTCTACCTACTGCTTTGGCACCACTGGAGGTTGTACCGGGAACTGAACACCTGCTACTGCTACCCGAGCTGGTACGCTCCCTGGTACAAGTCCTAAAGAACTGCTTGCTAAGGGAAACCAGTTTGCGTACTGCTGCGGCTAAGGCTAGTACTCCTGCTGCGGCTGCCCACCGGCCGCTGCTGCTGCTGCTACAGCATGAGGCTATGCCACTGACTCGTCTGCAACACCTCCTCCTGGACCTGCCCCTACGCGGGCATCTCGGACTCATCCTGCTACTCAAAAACTGTCTAGCCTGACTGCGCCTACGCGGAGCCATGTCCTACACGATACACAACCAACAAGGGTTAACAATACCACTCGGGCGGCTAGCAGTGTACTTGTACTACCGTTGGGACTTCCTGATGCAGTTTCAATCCATTACAAGTCCTGTCAGACTCTCGCTCTGATACCAACTGTAACGACCCGAGAACCCGACCCTCGGCCCACGCCGAGGACCCGATTTTCGCAGTCGCCGCCCACGGATTTGGGGACCCGGAAGGGCTATAATCTATGTCTAACAAAATATGTAACGGAAGTAAACGTCAACGACTAAACTAGAAGTGTACAGCGGAAATAGAAAGAGAGTGAGACCGCTGCGTACCGCTCTAAGTACAGTCCCAACGCACGCACGCTAGTACAAGTAAAAGGCAGGGGAAGAACAAGTCCCTTAGGGGCATACCCCGAGGGTGACGTACACTGACGAAAAGGGGAACCACTGCTAGCTACGGGGACTCCGACTACGCCCCGTCTCCTCCACCCGCCGCGCGCCCTGCCGCTGCTGAGAAGTCTCACCTGGAAAAAGGAGGGATGAGCATTACAACAGAAGCTCAGTAGGGACTACCAATCTCCTACTGGCTCTAAACAAGCAGGAGAATATAAATATCAAATGAATGACAGCAGTTTATATCTTCTACCTACAAACGGAAGTGCGGAAGCGGAACTACAACTAGCACGGTATGGAAAGTACACACGGTCGGAAACCCCGTACGACTGCTCGTCGTGATCACCACACGGCTAGTAAACACAGACGGAGGGAAATCCGCCTGGACAAGGAACACTAGCTACGGGAACACTACCAATAGTCACGGTCAGGTGCGCCCACCGACGTCTTATCCTCGACCTAAGTCTGACCCTCACGTCTCGTCAGAGCGAGGTAGGACACAAGTAACACAACAGTAACCGTCGTAGTCTGGCCAGACTACGGTCCCACGCCTGACCTCTCCAAATGGTTCGGGGCCGTAAGGAGCGAGGCAATGAGAAGAAGGACTAGCTGGCCTGCGCTGGGTAGAACTCCTAACTGTCTCGGCGTCCCAGACCACCCACGAGAGCTCTGCAAGTGACTCACACACCACTGTCCTAACCACGTTTTCCCCTAAGCTCCAGAGTCCGCCTGGTGGCTTCCAACTAGAGCGCACTCGTAGCCCGGAGTACTCCCTCAACAGGCTCCCGAGGATGGGGGTCCCAAGCAACGGTAACAACCTCACATGGGACAAGCCCTCAAGTGTCGCGCACCAGGCGAAGGGACTAGTGTAGACCGCACTAGGGGACTAGCACAGGTGCAGGGTACAACAAAGCAAACGGAAATGGCGTCAGGCGAAAACCTGTCTCTCGGTCGATGATGCGACAGGGCAGACCGTCACGATCATGTCGCGACGTCCTAGCGTGTCGCGACGTTAACGCGATGCTCAGGAGCGTCACGACCATGTCGCGACCGGGCGCGCCGTCGCGACTTGATTGCGGCCTCCGAGGCTACCGCCTTTCCAGCCGAGCAGGGTTCCAGAGCAGTCCCTCCAGGAACCCTCCCCAAAACACAAAATACATTCACCAGGGGGGAAGGGGATCATGCACAACCTGGATTAAAAGCTATAAATCCACCAAACCACCCACAATCCCTCAAAAGCATGGATCTACGCTCGAAGGAAACCTCACTCAACTCGAACATGGAGTTCTCACACTCCCAAGCCCCAAACCACAAGGAAACCACGGTCTAGAGGGGAGGGGATCATGCTTAGGGAGAGAGGGTCGGACGTCCCTACCTCCACATGAAGAACCACCCTGTTGGGGCCTTCTTGTAGGAAAGAACGCCTCCTCCCCACACCGGACAACCCGAGCACGCGCCCTGCACGAACGGCATGACGCCCTTCTCAGTACCGCCGCCTCAAACACGGGGAGCACCTAAAAACCACAAGGGAGCTCAGAGGGGGCGAGAGGGGAAGAAGAGGAAAAGAAAAGAGGAGAGGGAAAAATGGGGCGTGATGTCGATTTTAAACCGATGGCCCCTCAGACGCTGTCGCGACGCCCAGGAGCGTCGCGACCATGTCGCGACCACTCGCTACATCGCGACACAAAAAGTACGGTCAAACCTCGAAGACTGGAAAAGCAAATGCGGCGGCCTGGCAGGTCGCGTCAACGCTGCACGACCCTGCCACCTGACACGACCGTTCTGACAGACAGGACAGCGGTCAAGCTGTGTCAGAACATAGTCGCGACAGCCAGGGGTGACGCGACCAAGACGCGACGCTCGCCCCCGTCGCGACACGAACCGCCAATCCTGTCGCGGCAGGCCGCTCTGGCGCGACCATGTCACCGCCAGGGCGCCTGTCGCGACCTTGAGGATGGGGCGCGACTGGGTCTTACAATTAGTTCCACATTTTTCTTTGGACTGGTTCAATACATCTTTGTTTTTATGAGATTTTCTGTTTTAGGATTTTTTGCATGAAGAACAGAACACTTCTTTTGTCCAGTAATCATGTTCTTGTGTACATGGGATTGTGTATGAGCATGGGGCTTGGGAACATGCACAAAATCATGATTCTTATGCCAACAGTTCTTAGACAAATGTCCATGTTGATGACATCTATAGCATTGAACTGTTTTAGCAAATTTGTGAGAGTGTAGATTTTCTTCCAGCAGTATTTAACAAGATGACCAGACATATTGCATTTAAAACAAATGGGTTGAGCAATTACCTGAAGCATACCATAGTTTGAATGCATTTGCTGAAATTTCTGAGATCCTCTAGAATACCTTGATCACTCTGGGTTGAAAGGATGGAGGTGGTACCCTTTGGTAGCTCTTGACATGATGTGGAGATGAAGATTGCCATGGAGATTTTTGAGCTGATGGTGGAGAGGTTGAAACATTGTAGAATCCTATTTTCTTTTCCAATTCCTTTTTCTGATTTACAGTTGAACATAGATTCTTGTTCCTTTTTCCAATTCCTTTTGTTCAATTTTTTACTTTTTTTTTGAACATTTTTCTGAACATGAACTTTAGTAAAGTTTTGACTTGGTTTAATAGCCACTTCAAGTTCATTTGACAATTTTCTTTATCAACTTTTAATTCAACAATTTCTTTTCATAAGTTTGGAGTTGGTTTGTCATGACATGCAGACCATTTTCATTTTGTTCTTTTCAATTTCACCTTGAACAATTGATTTTCCAAGTCAGCAATTTTCTTCTTAGAATTGTTCCATTCATCATTAATGGTCTATCATAATACAAGCATTCAATCTTCTTTTCAGATGATTATTTTCTCCAAACAATTTGTTGTATTTTTCTTTTATTGATGATCATGAGCCATGTTGGATATTGTTTGTTCAATGATCATTATCAAAATTGATATTTTCATTATGATCAATCAATTTTACATTTTGATTTTCAAATCCAAAATTTCAGATTCCACCTGATCATGATCTTCTTTCAATTAGAAAGCTTGTTTCCATAGTTTCTGACTTCATTCTCCAATTTTTCATTCTCCACTTTCAATTTTTCATTTTCTTCATAGAATGAGCATTATCAATTATCATTCAGTCTTCTCCAATTTTTCTTTTAACTTCTTGTTTTGAGATTTTACCTTCTTAAATTGTTGACACATGTGTTCATAACATTCTATCAGTTCATCATAGGATATATCATTTCTTAATCAATATCAGATTGATCTATCAAATGGGTCAGAATCAGATTTACCTGATTTTTGAGACTTTCTTGACTTTCTGACGAATGTGATCCTTTAGATTCGTCTGAGCTGGGAAAGCCTTTGAGCTGCCATGAGCCATGAAGCATTTGTCCTTGGCTTTATTTGCAATCTTGCTTGTCTTCACAAAAGAGTCCTACATTTTATCAACTTGTCATGAAACCCAATAATCATAGGTCTATTTAAAATGCTTGAGAACTTAGCTATATTTTTAGTGTGTTTCAGATGATTAGACAAATCAACAGAATATTAAGTCAGATCAAAAATCAATCAATCAGTTCAACCAGATCAAATGATATTAGGAATCAGAGCGATTAAGCACACAAAGATAGATCTCCAAAAACACAACCAAACAACAGAGAACCTACTCTGATACCAATTGTTAGGATCGTCATTCGGTAACGGCAAAGCTAGAAGGGGGGGTTAAATAGATTTGTAGCGGAAACTTAAGCAATTTAAAAAGTACTTCGGATTAAAGATCTACTCAATTAAAACCCCTCTGATCTGATGCAATGTGTGTGAGCAAACTAACAGTTAGTGTGTAGACGAGTCCCTATGCATTCATCTAGCGCAATATAGATCAAACCATAGTGCACAAGGGATTTTTAGGTGGTTCGGAGACACACCACGTGACTCCTACGTCCACCCCTAACACAGTAAGGACACACTACTCAAGCAAAACTGAGTACAACACACACACGAGCACAACGGCTCAACCACACACACACACGCTAGATCAAGTCCACAAAAGATCAGATCCTCTAGCCTTGATCTGATCAAGACAACACACACTACGATCTGCACACAACCCTTGCACAGATCACAAACCACGCACACATCTACAAACACCACTACTTCAGTACACACACACACAGATATAGATAAGATAAGGTGTAAGAAGATTTTGAGTTGAATATCAAATCTAAAGATGAACTCTTCAGGGAGTTCATCCAGAAGACTTCAAGCTTCACGTCGTTGAAGACCACGTGATGATGGAGAAGCTTGACTTGAAGATGAACCAGCTTCAACTCCTCGTATGAGATGATCTCTCTTTGAACGATCTGAAGTTCTGAAGCAGAGCAGCAGGGAGAAACCTCTCTTCTTGGTCTTTGCTTAGGGTTTTTGGAGTGGAGGATGCTTGCTGTGAAAATACCTCCTTATGTTCTATATATAAGGGTGTCCAAGTTAGGAGAGACGTGGTAAAAGGAAACACCCAAATATGGAACATATCCAATTCTCGAAATTGAGGTTTCTCTACGTCTGTCGACTAGGTCACTGTTCATCTATCGACAGATGGTGACAGATTTATAGAATCTAGAAGACTAGACTTCCAGGAGGCAGTTTCCTGTGTTCATCTGTCAACAAGTGATCTGAGTCTATCGACAGGTACTCCTGTCCTGAAGTCTGTTTCACCTCCCTGTGCTTGGCTGTCGACAGGCATCTTTTGGGTTGTCGACAGGCACTTGCTTGATGTGTTTTTCTTTGAGCTTTTGCTCTTGATTTTGATGCTTGTCTTGCATGCATTCACACCTACATTAAAGAACATTATTAGAGAGATATAATGAATATATAGATGATCAATTTGATGCATGGTTTGATATGTTGCATGACTTGTCATGTCCTCATGTTACAACCATTCACACAACATCAATTTATATTATTCATCATCAAAAACATGTAATCACAAACATCACACATGTGAACCCAACAACTTATTGTCATGATATTGATGTGGAATTTAATTCGTGCGTGTGTGAGTTCATTTTAGCTAGTTACCCATGGTTCTAAACACATCTCACATAGGTAGGATAATTGACTCTAGTCGAGGCTGGTCAACCTAGATCATCCTATACTTGAGAACAACCTAGGCTCTAATACCACTGTCCCGCTCCGACGCGGAATATAAGAACGCGAGACCGTTGCAAATAAACGGGTACAGAGCGAGTACTAGACATCACACCATTGAACAATAAATAAACACTAAAGCAAATTCTTCTCATTAATAATTTCCAATGTCTAGTTACAACCACTAATATCAGAGCCATTCTATAGGGCCCAATTACATTGAACAAAAGCAAAAGAATGAACTAAGACTCTAATATATCACTAGGATGCTAGGGTACTCTTGACTTCACTCTTGGTCGTTCCCATCCTCTTGAGTGTAAGGTTCATCATCGGTCTCACTTGAGAACACAACGACAAACAACGCAGGGTGAGCGATAACACCCAGTAGGACTTAAATCTCAATAGTCAAACAGGCTTTTAAATGATTAATGTATTAAAAGACAGAGAAACTAATGATAGAGAGCTAGAGAGTCAAGTAGTGTGAGAGATAGCATGATAGCACGTGATTGAAATAGCACAAGTTTCTAAATATAGCACAAGCGTCGAGTATAGCACAAATGGTGGGATGGCCATAGCACAAATTGCACAAGTATATCAATAGCACAACGGAGTATAGTATAACACTTTTGTTGTCATGTAGACAACGAGAGAATATAGCACTTTGATTGTCATTTAGATAGTCGAGATAGATAGTGCTCGAGTGTAATGCCAAACTCTAGTCATTAACTCCCATGGGCAAATAGCACTTTCGGTTGCACATCCTAAGACCAGACCGGGCCCTTATATATTGTCAGACATGGTTATAGTTTATCTTTAGACAATAAGTCAATGGCCAATATAAAGTACCAGAGAATAGATGAGAGCACTAGACGAGATTGTGATACGCCGAATTTTCTTTCTTTTATATGATGCATATGTCTTAACTTGTTGCGTGAGTAGTGTGTGTATTCAATTGTGCATATTATCATTTCTATGCTTTCTCATTAGTTCATGCATGTATATATAGGATAGTTAGGTAAGAATAGGCAATTAGTTAAATTTATGTATAAGGTGTATACCAAAAATTTGAGGCATAAAATAGTTAAGTAATATTGTGCATGTGATAAGTAAATAATGATATAGGCCATGTAGGATCATGAGAGCTATTTCTGTACAAGTATAAATAAACATGAGTGTGCATGCATTATCTAGCTATCAATGTAGGCATTATTTAATTATTAATGTATCTATGGCATTTAGTTATTTTAAACATGTTGTAAGTACCATGGGGTATATAGGTGTACATATATATATGCTAATCTTGTTTAAATGATACTTAATTACTTTAAGTATGTTAAATTATTTATGATGTGTAAGGTGCTTGAATGATAATGTATATGTAGAATTTCAATAATGATGAACGCATTTCATAAATACATGCGATGTATGTAGTCATGTAATGTTAATGTATATGTGCTTATGTGCATGTTATTGATGTATATTATCCTTAATTATGATTAGTATAAGTTATATTAAATAAAAATTATGGAATGAGTGTACTTCAAGTGGTAAGGTATATGGATTATTTTATATATATTAAATATTTTAGTGTTTTTACGCATTTATTTCGGGGTTTATCAGGGTCTTGACTGCATTGGGGAGTTGGCGGCAAGGCCTGGACGTCAGAGTGGTTGGCGTCCACATCCCTTGACGCCAACCTCAAGTTGGCGTCCAGACCCTTGACGTCAACTGTGCAGTTGACTACAAACGGTTGACGTCAATATCCTCCTACGTAACGGTTCCAGATTTGTTAATGCTTGCTTTATGGCCGGTTCCAGTTTAGGAAACCCTTCCTAAACCTTGGGTAACCAACCCCAGTGCGTACCCAACCTATCTAACTTTATAAAAACCCATTTTCTGGCCACACAAAGCCCTTTGGTCATTGGGAAACCCTAGTATTTTCTGTGAGAAAAGCTGGACTTCCCAAGCTCTGATCTGGCGACTGGAGGATTTTCTAGAAGATCTACGATGACTAGAGTGTAGTCCAACCATCAAGGAGGGCATCCCAACCCGAGGGAACGATCTACATTGACGGGAGAACAAGATTCAAGGAGTTTCTGAGCACCCTCTTTCTTTGGCCGAGGAGAGCTACAACGACAGATTGATCTTCTAGGATTTTATTAGAGACAGGTAACCTATGTACATCTTTCTATACATGTCCCCTAGGTCCTATGATTTTTACGGATTTTTCTTGAGTCCTGGACCCTCTAATTCCCTGTACATGTGAGTGTGACTGTGCAGATTGCTGTCTGGAAGTTGACGGCAACATCCCCTGCCGTCAAGTTGATCACTTGACGGCAAGGATGTTGCAGTTAACCCAGTGGCGGCCAGGACCATGCAGTTAAGTTCGTTAGTGTTCTGAAAAATGTTGTTTAATATATTTAAATGATTTCTGGGTATATTTTCTACTGAAATTTTTATGAGGGGTCAAGGGTGATTAGTAGGTCATATCATGGGGTTTCGTGAATTTTCATGATTTATGTTATTTATTAAAATTCTGGAGTTCGAATTATGACCATAAGATGAGCATGTTTAATCTGTATAATTAGGACGGTTGTGAGTTCGAGCATGGTAAATTTTTCTATAATGATACAATTATAGTA
This sequence comes from Colocasia esculenta, assembly GCA_014218235.1. Classification (NCBI taxonomy): domain Eukaryota; kingdom Viridiplantae; phylum Streptophyta; class Magnoliopsida; order Alismatales; family Araceae; genus Colocasia; species Colocasia esculenta. Next base: position 129,731,650 of record CM024754.1, read on the forward strand.
TAAACACATGACATTGTCAAATTAGACTGTTTTATTGGAAATCTCTGTTTTAAGAAATTTGTGAGAAATGCACCTGCAGTTTGGATAATTGTTATAATTAATTTCTGTTCATAAAAATTCAAAAAAATTGAGCATGTGTTTTGTTTACTGTCTTTAACTTATGATAAAAATTTCGTGAAGTTCTAATGACAATAGGTATTTTCATGGTTTTAAATGTGAAAATAACCATGTTGTGCATGTTAGAGTAATATAGTATAAGGGAAAGTTAGCAGCATGTTAATGCCTTATCTGAGTGATTTATCACTGTTAAACAACAATGTGAACTTCTGTAAAAGGGAATGTGAGATTAAGCGAAGTGAACGTAGAATTTGATTGAAAGTTGTGTATAAGCATGAGTAATAATGTGATGAGAATGAGAATGTGATTAAGGTAAAATGTGTGCCAAGAATGACACTGCTACCATAGGGGTCTGGGAGTTGTACCATAGAAAAGTCCCTATGGAAGGCTCAACGTTATGAGATAAATCCTAAGGTCATTAGGATAAAATTCTGGAGGTGGACAAGTACCGCTGGTTAGGGTGGAGAGGGCTTCTCCCGGTTCTGCGCAGTTACCTAGATTTGTCACCGCATTGCCTAGGTGATGAATATGTGAAAGTGAGTGCTAAGTGCTAAGTGATAAGCGCTAAGTGCTAAAGTGATTGTTTTCCTCTACTTTGTAGTTAGGACTATGTGTCATGGCAACTTAAGAGATTAAATGTGAACATAGTGTAAGTGATAAATGTGAATGCAAGAGTAAGTGCAATGGAAGGAGTGAAAATAATATGTAAGGAAGAGTAAAAGATAGCAAAAGTACAAGTGTAGGTGAAAACCAATGTATCATTACATGTTTATTTATTATGTCATCATGTGTTACTATCATATTTATAATATCATGTTTTGTACCATGTAAATGTTATGTAATATAGTTTATAATCTCCATATGGCAGTATGTATGAATATGTGCCTGTAACATGTAAAGAAATGCAATGTAGAAGAATGAGTAGGTAAATTGACAATGAATAAGATAACGTGAGAATAAGTGTAAATCCATATAATTAAGTTTAATTCATGTCAAAACAGCAAGGTAAATGAGATTTTGTTTTTGGTAAACACACGAAATAATGTCTAAGTTCCATGAGAATTGATATTCATTTAGTATGTAGTTTCATGCTTAAATTGTAGATGATTACCATCCGATTCGAATGTATTAAATCTTCATTACAGTTTAATAAAGGTGATATCATGGCGAATTATTCATATTAAAAACAGCAAATGAAATGTGTAAATAAATGAGAAAAGTGCATGTGAAAAATAAATAGAGATCATGTAGGTTGTTATCTACATTATGTATAATTGCATGTTCTAATTGGTAGAGCTGTACACAATAAGGAAAAATGTTTATACTAATATATCATGTTACACGATAGGTGTTAAGAGTGCATATGTCATGTCATGTATGTATTATTGGATTATGCTTAACTACGATAGAAAGATTAGCATCATATTATGAAGTTCACTAGAAACCATGTGCAAGTGTCATGAGTGTATGATAAATCTTACCTTAAAACAGCAAGTTAGTTATATGATAAAGTGATATGAATGCATGTGAAATTGACTAAATACTATGGTAAAAGTATTCGTCATCTTGTACATAATCTTGTGTTCAAATTTGATTAAATTGTACAATGATATGATAAGGATTTGAACTATGTATCATAGAATATCATGTGTAGAGAACTATGTAGATGTCTGTTATTTTATAATTAATAAGAGCATGTGTTAATTTGGAGGTGTTGAGAGACCTATGTGTTGTTAATCATTAAGTTTGTACTATATGAATTATTGTAATTAGTATGATAGCATGTGTCTCATTATGGTTGGTAGTATAATGTGTATGTGATATGTATAAGGTTGATGTTTAGATTACTTGCTGAGTCTTGTAAGACTCATACTTGCTTCGGCGTATAGGTGTGACAGGTTATCCAGTAGCTGAGGAGAGAATAGTGAAGATTGATACCACATACAAGAAATAGCACTAGGAGATTTTCTTTTTGGCAGTTGCTTTAATTTATAGTTTGAATGATGTAATTCATATGGACAATGTATGGTCAATGTAGTTCTTTTCAAGTTGTAATAATGTGGACTCTACATTCTTTACTACATAGAATGTGGAATATGTGGTGATGAGGGAACGAAATATAAATATTCTTTTAATCCGCTGTACTCTTTTATTATTCATGGATATATCAACCTTATCGTTAGTGTTGGGTTACTATCCTACTGTATGATGCTCTTGTACCGATGGGGATTGGTATAATCGTACGGTATAAAGGCGGTCGTTAAAGAGATAGTAGAGTGAACATGGATAGACGAGCGAGTAGAGTATAGATGAGAACTAAGGGACATTGCACGTAACACGTCGAGTAAACAAGTGAGAGTAACAGTTGCACAACAAGCGCACTTGGTGTTGGAAGTCAGGTGGAATTCACTACCCTTCCGCTAGCCATGTGCGCACAGGTCTAGAGGTCCGGCGTGATTCAAGATAAGAGCGAATTCTAATAGCCATTTGGATCATGTGAACCCTAAAGGGTATCATAGGTATTAGGCTACAACCAGCTAGTTGACCATGTGGGAATCCATAGATAGAGGAGACATACGGAGGTCTTGAACAAGGATTCACTAGTCCGGCAGAAGGACTATCCGATGGAGAGTTCGTCCAAGTCAAGCGAGAGTGTGTATATAGAAACAAGTGCCCGACGTTCTAGAGGAATTCTAGAACACTGGAGCGTCGATAACGGTATTCCCAAAACATCACGAGAATCGTAGACAAGTTCATTTAAAAAGGACAATAATATACATTATTGAAACAAATTACCAGATACATTATGAAATATTTCATGCCAAATTAAGCCATATTGGAGGGTTCAAGTGTGTGCATGTGTTAAGAGAATCATGGGATGAAATAATTAAGTGAAAAACTTTTAATTAATAATTACATGTCCATGATTAACAATTTCGTTTAGTAAGTTTAAGACAGTTAACAGGGTTAAAGGGTTACTGTAGAAAGTCAAGACTTGCAATGATAGGAGGTTTATGTAAAATACTAAGAACGCGACGTACCCTGATGAGGGTCGCGGCAGGGTCAAGCGAAACGCGATAGGGTCTTGTACAGAACGTGACAAGTCGCTCAGTGGAGGCTGTCAAAATGCGACAATAGGCCCTGTCGCATTCAGAACGCAACAGGTGGCTATGTGGCGATAGACCCTGAGAACGTGGCCTATTGGGCCATCGTGTTCTCAGGTCCTACGCCTGAGTCCCACAGGGAACGGACTTGTTCTTGGATTGCGGTCCAAAACTACCTTGTTTTGACACAGGGTGATTCAAAAATCCATAACTAATTGTACAAGCAACAAAAATTTATGAAACCAATTTGAACGACTCTAGACATGCAAGAGTACTTACAATAAACAAGAATTTGAAAACAAACATGGTTTTGTCATGGTTCAATCAAGTGTATTCATGAAGAACATAAAACAGTGTACAATTGAGATGAAAGATTTAATTCGAGCAACATGGTGGATGATAATTAGGGATTTCAGAGGCAAATAAAGCCTAACTACCATCAGTATCTCCAATTAAAATTTGAGAGCATGGGATTGAGTATACATGGAGAACAAGAATTAAGAAGAGGGTTCGGGGTCATGCTAGTTGCAGAACATCAAAAATCAAAAAGAAAAGATTGGCTCGATGGAAAAATATGAAACAAGAGGACTTTTGTTCCTGATGATTGGAACAATCTACATACGAAGTTTCATGATTTTTGCTCGTGAGAATGCCTACCTTTAGTCATTTTACTCTTCTAGGGCTAGAACTTGATGAACTCGGGTTGAAGCTTGAGAGATCCTTCACTCCACATTTTCCCCTCCTCCTTGGCTTCCTCTCCATGCCCAGCAGCCTTTTCTATGAGCTAGGGCCGGTCTTGGGGTGATTAAGAGATTATTTAAGCCTCTTCTCTTTCTATTTTCTAATATGACTCTAACCCCTTGTAAATTTCGGGATTTCCTAATTCCTTTCACCCTTCTAAGCATGCAACCTCCCAATTGGGTTAGGAGAGAGGTAATTTCATGGCCAATCTAATTGGGTAGGGTAAGAATCCATTCCACCCAAACTTCCTATTTAATGCATTAATATATCTTTTCTAATTAAGTAATAATTAAGTTACGAATTAGGGTAATTTCTATTATTCCCCTTTTAAAAATCCCTATTTTGGTCCACTAATTCTAGTGGGTCCATTAAACAAAGCCCATTACTTCTTTCATTTAATGAGTTTTATTTAATTCTCTTTTATTTGATTTTCTAATTGCTTTTATTTTTTTATTAATTTTTATTTTTCAAAAAACCATGTTGCTACATGAAACCCCTAAGTACTTGCCTCTCTAAAAACTCCTGAAGATCAAATTTTGGCGATGAAGCCCTCCTCGGCCAAGCCAAAGAGATGATGTTCCACGCTTTGATTCGACCTCCACACTAATGCAATCGATCCCCCGGCATTAGGAGAGTTTCTCCACCTTCAGTAGAGTCTCCCTTTTTCAGAAGATCACTGGTGAAGCCTTCAGAATGCCGGATCAACCCTCACAAACCCTTCTCTTTTCTCTCCCCAAAACCTAGAAGATCTCTTTGAGCCAAAGTTCTCTCTTTGCAGAGATGACTCAGTTATATAGGCAATTGGGTTAAGGGGATCCTAGGCCATTAGAGTCCAAACCGTTGGGGGGGGGGTTTTTCCTAATCCATCTCCTGAGGAAATGGGTCGGTTACAGATTTGGAATCCGAAACATAGTCGGAGATATAAATGGCCACATTGCTGCTCCTAACAGGAAATAGGTGTCAATCGATGTTGACGTCTAGATCCTCAGGCCACATAGTAAACGACACAAGTGTTGTCGTCAACTAGCTGTTAACGTCAAGGGATGTTGACGTTAAGAAGAGTTTCAGGCAGAACAATAAAACATCAAAACAATCATAAAATGCACAGAAATGAGGGCCTTACACCCTCTCCCCTAAAAGAAAACTTTGTCCCCGAAGTTAGAGCAAAAGTACTAACCAAACAGATGGGGATACTGCTTCTTCATGGCTTCCTCAAGCTCCCATGTAGCCTCCTCTCGCGAGAAATTCCTCCACAATACCTTCACGGATGCAATAGCTTTGTTCCTGAGGTGGTGAACTTTACGGTCCAAGATGGCTACTGGTCACACCACATTAGACAAATCTGGCTGAAGCTCCACTGGCTTCTGACTGATAACATGTGACCGATCTGGCACGTATCTTCTGAGCATAGACACGTGGAAGACAAGGTGCACACTCGCTAGTGCTGGGGGTAAAGCTAGCTCGTAAGCCACGCTGCCCCTCTACCTGATAATCTCAAACGGGCCAATGAACCTCAAATTCAACTTGCCATGCCTGCCAAATCTGACCACGCCTATAGTAGGTGAAACCTTGAGGAAAACATGCTCACCAATCTCAAACTCTAAGTCCTTCCTTCTGTTGTCGGCGTAGCTCTTCTGCCTATCCTAAGCTGCGATCAACCTCCGCCTAATGAGCTGAATCTTATCAGAAGTTTCTTGTACCAACTCAAGTCCAACCAACTGCCTATCACTTGTTGTAACGACCCTCCTTATACTGGTACGATTATACCAATCCACGTCGGTATAACGAACGTCGTCACAGTGGGACATTCACACAACACTAAAATTAGATTGAGATGTACACAAATATTGAATTAGAACAGTGGAAACAAGTAAATATTCAATCTTATTCCATCATCATCATTATATCCACAGTCTATATAGCACCAAAAGAAAAGCTAAAGTTCACAATATTACAATTCCAAATAATTTACACTGTCTATGCGAATTACATCACTTATTGACTACATACTTATGAAAATGAAAGTACAATAGATCACGTCCACAAGAAAGCTACTCCTCGCACTCGGAGTCGCTCCTAACTATCTCCTCCTCAGAAGTGGAGATACCTGTCACACCTGTACGCCGAAGCAAGTATGAGTCTAAATAGACCCAGCAAGCAATCCATGAACACAACCATAACATACACCTACACATGCTAGTTTTTTAAGCATTTTAAGAAAAAACATGGTGCATGCTTTATATTACATTAACAACTAACTATAAAAACCTATAACATGCTTTCTACACTTTGTTCAAGATTTAAATCTCATTCAAACCGTATGGCAACTATACACAATTTAAGCATGGAATTATACATAAATAAATAGCATACCTAGCATGAATTATAATCATTTTCTCTGTATTAACACAATTGCACTCACATTTTGCTTACTGTTTTGACATGAATAAGTCACACTCATATGGGTTTACACTATTTCACATGATAGTACATTCACTTATCAATTTCACATGCACATATTTCACTTTGCACAATTCACATGGTCATATTCACATATTCACATTTTACACTTAGTTGTCGTGACACATAGTCCAAACCACTACTAGAAGGACACACATATACACATTCACATACCTATCACCTAGGCAACACAGTGATAGATCTTGGTTAACTGCGCCGAACCGGGAGAAGCACTCTCCACCCTAATCAGTGGTACTTGTCCATGTAGCAACCTGGATTTTTCAAAAAATAAAAATTTAATAAAAATAAGAGCAATTAGAAAATCAAATAAAAGAAAATTAAATAAAACTCATTAAATGAAAAGAAGTAATTGGCTTTGTTAAATTGACCCATTAGAAATTTATGGGCCAAAATAGAGATTTTTAAAAGGTGAATAATAGAAAAATACCCAAAATCGTAACTTAATTATTACTTAAATAGAAAACATGTATTTAATACAGTAAATAAGAAGTTGAGTTGGATTTGGATTCAGATTCCTAAACCTACCCTAATAGGTGGCCATGAATTTGGGTCCCAACCTAACTAATTCGAATTGGCATGCTTAGAAAGAGGAGAGAAATAGGAAATCTTGAAATTTAATAGTAATTAGAGTCCTATTAGAAAATAGAAACCCAAGAGACATAAATACTCTCTTAAAGCTCCATAGCCGGCCCTAGCTCGTTGCTAAGGGTTTATGGACCAGGAGGAGAGGCCAAGGAGGAGGAGAATTCGTGGGAAGGGGGCTTCATCAAAGCTTCAACCCGACTTCATCAAGTTCTAGCCCTAGAAGAGGAAATTGATCAAAGGTAGGTACTCTCACGAGCAAAAGTAAATCAATTTCGTGTGGCTTGATCTAAACCTCAAGATTCAAAGCCCTCTTGTCTCATATTTTTCCATCGAGCAAATTTTTTGTTCTTAATTTTTGAAGTTCTGTGAACTCCATGACCCCGAGCCCCATTTTTAATTCTTGATCTCCATGTATACTAAACCCCATCCTACAAACTTTTTGTCAGGGATATTGATGCATGTTAGGCTTTTTTTGCCCCTGAAAGCCCTAATTTTCATCAACCCTACATCGTGAATTAATTCTTTTACCCTAACTGTGTACTGTTCCATATTCTACGTGAAGTATCATCATTAAACCATGTTGAAACCATGTCTGTTTTCAAATTCCTATTTATTGTAAGTACCTATGTAAGCCTAGATCAATTTGCAACTAGTTTCATGATTTTTCATTGCCTATACAAATAGATATGATTTTATGAATCACCCTGTATCAAAATAGGGTAAGTCAGGTCCGCAATCCAATGCACTGTCCTCTCCCTGTCGGACTCGGACGCAAACCCTATGAACGCGACGGCCCGATAGGTCGCGTTCACTGGGCCATCACGATAGAGCCTTCCGTCGCGATCTTATCACGACAGGGCCTGTCATCGCGATCTGCTGCCCGATCTGACGAGCTCGTCGCGACCTTCAAGCGACCCTGTCACGATCTGCCTACCTGAACTGACAAGGCCATCGCGATCTGTACAAGTCCATGTCGCGTTCTCAGTTGACCCCGTCGCGACCCTTACTAGGGTGCGTCGCGATCTAGCTTTTTGCTTGAAAACCCAACTTTTTGCAAGTCTTGTTGTTATACAGTCACCCCTTGTCCTATTAACGTCTTGTACATAGAAAAATGAAGTTGTAATTATTGAATATATTTTAATTAATTCAAGTTAAACACATGACTATCTTGTCCATGATTTCTCATAACACTTGCACTCACTTTGAACCATCCAATTTGGCTTAATTTGGCATGAAAATATTTCATAATGTATCTGGTAATTTATGTAATTAAATTGCCATATTCTAAATAGATTAGTCTATGTTTTCTCGCGATGTTTTGGGAATACCGTTATCGACGCTCCACTGTTGTAGAATTCCTCTAGAACGTCGAGCACTTGTTTCTATATACACACTTTCTCTTGACTTGGACGAACTCTCTGTCGGATACTCCTTTTTCCAGACTAGTGAATCCTTGTTCAAGGCCTCTGTAAGTCTCCTCTGTCCATGGATTCCCACATGGTCGTGAGGTGGTTGTATCCTCACACCTATGATACCCTTTAGGGATCAACATGATCCAAACAACTATTAGAAGTTCACTCTTATCTTGAATCACGCCGGACTCTGGACCTGTGCGTAACATGGCCAGTGGTAGGGTAGTGAATTCCACCTGACTGCCAACACCAAGTGCACGTGTTGTGCAACTGTTACTATTGCCTGTTCACTCGACGTGTTACGTGCAATGTCCACTAGCTCTCATCTATACTCTACTCGCTCGTCTGTTCACGTTCACTCTACTATCTCGTTATTCATCTAGTGCTCTCATCTACTTATTGGTACTCTATATTGGCCATTGACTGATTGTCTAAAGATAAACAATATAACCAATGCTGGCAATATACAAAGGGCCCGATCTAGTCCTGGGATGTGCGCCCAAAAGTGCTATTGCCCATGGGAGTTAAATGATCATTGTGTTTGGCATTACACTCGAGTGCTATCTATCTCGACTATCTAAATGACAATCAAAAGTTCTATGTTCTCTCATTTTCTATTGACAAAAGTGTTATACTATGCCAGTTGAGCTATTACTATACTTTGTGCTATTTGTGCTATGGCCATCTGCTATTTTGTACTATGCTCGACACTTGTGCTATATTTGGAAAGTTGTACTATTTGTTCACATGCTATCTTGCTATCTTTTACTTGACTCTCTCGCTCTATCATTAGTTACTCTGCCTTTAATGCATTAATTATTTAAAGTCTGCTTGAATTGAGATTTAAGTCCTACTGGGCGTTATCGCTCACCCTCCGTCTTTGTCGTTGTGTTCTCAGGTGAGACCGAGGATGACATACACTCAAGAGGATGGGCACGACCAAGAGTGAAGTCATGAGTACCCTAGTGTCTTAGTATTTTGATTAGAGTGTTAGTTTAGTCTTTTACTTTTATTTCAATATAATTGGGCCCTATAGATTGGCTCTGATATTAGTGATTATAACTAGACATTGGAAAGTTATTAATGAGAAGAATTTTCTTTCGTATTATTCATTGTGCAATGGTTTGTTCTCTAGTACTTGCCCTGTATTCGTTTTCTTGCAACTGCCTCGCGTTCCGATATTCTGTGTCGGGGCGTGACAGTTTTGTGGTATCAGAGCCTAGGTTATTCTTAAGTATAGGATGATCTAGGTTGACCAGTCTGGACTAGAGTCAATTATCTTACCTATGTGAGTTGTGGTTAGAGCCATGGGTAACTAGCTAAAATGAACTCACACACGCATCAATTATTTCACATCATATCATGACAATAAGTTATTTTTGTAGGAACTAGGCAACAGAGATGACTGCTGAACGTGCTCAAATGAGGGGCATGCAACAGACCATCCATGAACTGACGTGCGCAATTGTGCAAGCTACCCAAGGAGGTGGCAATCGTGGTGCAGGCGACCTGCATTGTAACTTCCGGAGTCTGAACCCACCCAGGCTCAGTGGATCCACGGATCCGAATGAAGCCGAGCATTGGCTAAAGGAAACGGAAAGGATTTTTCGTGTTATGCAATGTGCAGCAGAGGATAAGCTGCTACTAGCCACATTTAAACTTGAAAAGGACGCCCGTGCTTGGTGGGAGTCTGTTGAAGCGACCAGAGCTAATGGTCAGTTCACCTGGACCGAGTTCAAAGAAGCTTTTAATTCCAAATACTTCTCGGAGCATGTCCAAGAAAGGAAGGTTGTAGAATTCGCTGCTCTGAAACAGCGGAGCTTGACTATGGCCGACTATGAAGCCCAGTTCTCTAGACTTGCAAGGTATGCTGAACACCTGGTGAACACGGAGAGAATGAAGGCTAAGCGCTTCCACAACGGCCTTAAGCCTCAATACATTACCCAACTAGCACCTCTCGACATCCAGACCTACGCCGAGATGGTAAAGAAAGCTCAGCTGCTGGAAGATGCTACGGACTTCACCGACCGTATCAAAGGGAAGTTCGTAAAGAAGGAAATCACTTCTGGACCATCATCTGCCAAGACGAACAATGGCAAGAAACGTCCCTTCAACATCACAGAGGGGTCCAGCCAGAAAGAAAACCCAAGGTCTCGTACCCAACACCCCCGCCAAAAGAAACTGTAAGCATTATGACAAGCCAGGTCACACTACTGACGAATGCTGGAGGAAAGTTGGCACATGTCTGCGCTGCGGAAGTCACGAGCACCGCATCCCGAGTGCCCGCTACTGAAAGAACATGAGAGGCACCCTAATATGTCTAAGAAATAGGGAAGACTACAAGCCCTACATGATGAGGAACCCGCTACGGACGGTGGCATGGTAGAAGGTACTCTACAAGTTTTCTACTTATCAGCATTTGTCTTATTTGATACTGGAGCAACTCATTCCTTTATATCTCAAAACTTTGTTGATACCCCTACTACAAAACCTATATTCATGGGTTGTGAGTTCTCTGTCACAATACCATAAGAGAGAAGGAGAAACTGAACAAATACTTTCCCTCTGCCGATATAATGATCGGAGACCATAACCTAAAAGTTGACCTGGTGTGTATGCCCATGGAGGCTATGATATAATTTTTGGGTGCCGACTAGTTGTCCACATATGGGGAAAGTGTCGACTGTAAGAAAGGGAAGGCTACCTTTAGTGACTTTCCTAAATTGTCATTCTTTGGGATTAGACATAAGAGACGAATGTCTCTAATCTCTGCCATAAAAGCCCGCAATATGATAAGGAAAGGTTGCATTGCTTTCCTTGAGGCCGTAGCAGTGGAAAAGAAGGGTTCTAAGATAGAAGACATCCACATAGTCCAGGATTACCCAGATGTGTTTCCTGAAGATCTGCCAGGGATTCCCCCGGAACGTGATGTAAACTTCACCATAGTTTATCCCTGGAGCTGCCCCGATATCGCGTCAACCGTACCGGATGTCACCTTCCGAGCTAAAGGAGTTGAAGACGCAACTGATGGAACTATTAGAAAAGTGGTTCATCAGAAAAAGTACTTCCCTATGGGGAGCACCTATGTTGTTCGTCAAGAAGAATGATGGATCGATGAGGTTGTGCATCGACTATCGTCAACTCAATCAGCTCACCATCAAGAACAATACCCATTGCCTAAGGTCGATGAACTATTCGACAAATATCTGGAGCTCATATTTCTCCAAGATCGATCCTCGATCTGGCTATCACCAAATGAGGATCAATGATGAAAATATCTTTAAAATGGCTTTCAGGAGCAGGTATGGACATTATGAATTCGTCGTTATGCATTTTGGTCTAACCAATGCTCCTGCAGCCTTTATGCAACTCATGAACAGCATATATCGCCATACTTTGACAAGTTCGTGGTTGTCTTCATCGACGATATCCTCATATATTAAAAGATCAAAGAAGAGCAGTGAAAAAACACTTGAAGATTGCATTGCAAGTCTTGCGAGACAACAAATTGTACGCAAAGCTTAGCAAGTGTGAATTCTGGCTCGAAGAAGTGTCCTTCTTGGGCCATGTCATCTCAAAGGACAGCATCTCAGTTGATCCCTCCAAAGTCGAAGCAGTACTCAATTGGGAGAGACCAACCAATGTCATAGAAATCAGAAGCTTCTTAGGACTGGATGGATACTATAGACGGTTCATTAAGGACTTCTCCAAGATTGTCGTTCCACTCACGTAATTGACACGAAAGAGAATCCATACTCCTAGAGTAATGAGTGTGAGAAAAGTTCCCAAACTCTTAAAGATTGTCTTACCTCAGCACCTGTTCTCGCTCTTCCAATAGAGGGAGAAGGTTTCTCTGTCTACACCGTCTCGGAATTGGACTAGGGTGTGTATTGATGCAAAAGGAGAAGGTTATTGCTTATTCTTCAAGACAACTGAAGACACATGAAGTCAACTACCCTGTGCATGATCTAGAGTTGGCTGCCGTGGTCTTCGCCATGAAAATCTGGACACATTACTTGCATGGTGAAAAGTTCACTGTCTACTCAGACCATAAAAGCCTGAAGTACTTATTCTCCTAGAAGGAACTCAACATGAGACAGAGAAGATGGCTAGAATAACTAAAGGATTTCGATTTCAACATCCAATACCATCCACGCAAGGGTAATGTCGTGGTTGATGCTCTTAGTAGGAAGACAATGGCATCTGTTCAAGTCTAGTCCTTGGCGAGATGCAACTACTAGAACAATTCGCAAGGTTAGACTGAACTATTGAACATAGAGATGATCGAGTCTTGGTTGCCGATATCAAGATTCAATCTGATCTACTAGAGGAGATCAAAGCTCAACAAGATAATGATCCATTCTTAGTTCGCATCAAGAAAACCTTAGCCGAAAGACAGGACTTTGCTATGACTGAGGATGGAAGACTAGTGTTTCAAGGGAGGGCATGCATTCTCGACAATGAAGAACTGAGGAGGAAGTTAATGGACGAAGCTCACAAGATCAAGTACACTATTCATCCTGGAGGTACCAAAATGTCTCAAGACATGAAGAGAACATTTTGGTGGCCGAACATGAAGAGAGAGGTAGCTGAGCATGCTGCTCACTGCCTTACTTGCCAAGAAGTAAAGCGGAACACCTGTGCCCTACTGGTGTACTCAGACCACTAGATATTCCGAATGGAAACGGGAAAGCATTGGCATGACTTCATCATGGGTTTACCAAAGACTCGTGGTGGACTCGACACCATATGGGTCATTGTGGACCGACTGACCAAATCCGCCCACTTTTTGCCTATAAAGAGTAAGTGGTCGGTGGAGGTACTAGCTGCCTATATGTCAAGGAGATTGTACGACTGCGTGAAGTTCCATCACCAATAGTTTCGGATCGAGATCCGAGATTTACATCTCATTTTTGGAAAGGACTGCAAGGTGCACTGGGTACTAAACTCAACTTTAGTACCGCCTTCCACCACAAACTGATGGCAAACTGAAGGAACCAACCAATAGTGGAAGACATGTTGAGAGCTTGCACTATAGACTTCCAAGGGTATTGGAACGAGCATCTATCCCTTATTCAGTTCGCCTATAACAACAATTATCAGGCGAGTATTAAGATGGCACCATTCGAAGCACTTTACGGAAGAATTATAGATCTTCTGCATGCTGGAATGAGGTGGGAGAACAGCAATGGCTAGGCCCGGACATGGTACAATGAACAACCAAGGACATTCAGGTGATTAGACCGGCTTAAGACTGCTCAGTCCAGACAAAGAGCTATGCCGACAAAAGAAGGCGAGACTTAGAATTCCAAGTCGGTGATCATGTATTCTTAAAGATGTCACCTACTCGTGGCATCCAAAGATTTGGTGTGAAAGGAAAACTCAGTCCTAGATTCATCGTACTCGAAAGGGTTGGTGAGGTTGCGTACCGATTGGCGTTGCCACCGGATTTGGAATGTATACATAATGTGTTCCATGTCTCCATGCTCAAGAAATATGTATGATCCTACACACATCATTCACCACGAGAAGTCTGGTGTTGACAAGGATGTGACATATGAAGAAAAGCCAGTTAAGATACTAGAATGGAAGGTACAACAGCTAAGGAACCGTCCCATTCACGTGGTTAAAGTCGTATGGAATAACCGCAGAGTGGAAGAAGCCACATGGGAACCGGAAGGAACCATCAGACAGAACTACCTCGATCTTTTCGGTAAGACATTCTCTCCTGGATGATCATATGAATTTGGGGACCAAATTCTTTTTAAGAGGGAGGATGTAGCAACCTATATTTTTTTGAAAAATAAAAATTTAATAAAAATAAAAATAAGAGCAATTAGAAAATCAAATAAAAGAGAATTAAATAAACACATTAAATGAAAAGAAGTAATGGCTTTGTTACATGGATCCATTAGAAATTTATGGGCCAAAATAGATATTTTTAAAAGGGGAATAATAGAAAAATACCCTAAATTCGTAACTTAATTATTACTTAAATAGAAAAGAGGTATTTAATGGATTAAATAAGAAGTTTGATTAGATTTGGATTCCTAAACCTATCCTAATAGGTTGGCCACGAATTTGGGTCCCAACCTAACCCAAATTCGAATTGGCATGCTTAGAAAGAGGAGAGAAATAGGAAAATCTTAAAATTTAATAGTAATTAGAGTCCTATTAGGAAATACAAACCCAAGAGACATAAATACTCTCTTAAAGCTCCATGGCCGGCCCTAGCTTGTTGCCAAGGGTTTTCGGACCAGGAGGAGAGGCTAACGGGAGGAGGAGGAGAATTCGTGGGAAGGAGGCTTCATCAAAGCTTCAACCCGAGTTCATCAAGTTCTAGCCCTAGAGGAAGAAAATGATCAAAGGTAGGCATTCTCATGAGCAAAACTAAATCAATTTCGTATGTAGGTTGATCTAAACCTCAGGATTCAAAGCCCTCTTGTCTTAATTTTTCCATCGAGCAAATCTTTTGTTCTTAATTTGAATTTCTGTAAATTCCATGACCCCAAGCCCGTTTTTAATTCTTGATCTCCATGTTACTAAACCCCATGCTACAAAATTTTATCAGGGATACTGATGCGTTAGGCTTCTTTTGCCCCTAAAAGCCCTAATTTTCATCAACCCTACATCGTGAATTAATTCTTATTAACGTAATTGTGTATTGTTCCAGGTTCTACGTGAAGTATCATGATTAAACCATGCCCAAACCATGTTTGTTTCCAAATTCCTATTTACTGTAAGTACCCATGTGTGTCTAGATCAATTTGCAACTAATTTCATGATTTTTCATGGCTTGTACAAATAGATATGATTTTATGAATCACCCTGTGTCAAAATAGGATAAGTTAGGTCCGTAATCGAATGCATTGTCCTCTCCCTGTCGGACTCGGGCGCAGACCCTGTGAACGTGACGGCCCGATAGGCCGCGTTCACTAGGCCATCGCGACAAAGTCTGCCTATCCGAAGAAATAACAAGGCCGTCGCGATTTGTACAAGCCCATGTCATCACTCTCAGTTGACCCGCCCCGTCGCGACCCTTACTGAGGTGCGTTGCGATCTGGCTTTTTGCATGAAAACTCAACTTTTGCAAGTTTTATGTGTTATACAGTCACCCCTGTCCTATTAACTGTCTTGTACACAGAAAAACAAAGTTGTAATTATTGAATATATTTAATTAATTCAAGTTAAATACATGATCTATCTTGTCCATGATTTTCTCATAACACTTGCACTCACTTAAACCATCCAATTTGGCATGCAAATATTTCATAATGTATCTGTATTTTATGTAGTTAAATTGCCATATTTTAAATAGATTGGTCTACATTTTTCTCGCGATGTTTTGGGAATACCGTTATCAACGCTCCATTGTTCTAGAATTCCTCAGAAACGTCGAGCACTTGTTTCTATATACACACTTTCTCTTGACTTGAACGAACTCTCAGTCGGATACTCCTTCTACCTAATAGTGAATCCTTGTTGAAGGCCTCCGTAAATCTCCTCTGTCCATGGATTTCTCACATGGTCGACAAGCTAGTTGTACCCTAACACCTATGATACCCTTTAGGGATCAACATGATCCAAACGGCTATTAGAAGTTCGCTCTTATCTGAATCATGTCGGACCTCTGGACCTGTATAACATGGCCAGTGGTAGGGTAGTGAATTCCACCTGACTGCCAACACCAAGTGTGCGTGTTTGCAACTGTTACTATCGCCCGTTCACTCGACGATTACGTGCAATGTCCACTAGCTCTTATCTATACTCTACTCGCTCGTCTATTCACGATTCACTCTACTATCTCGTCTATTCATCAGTGCTCTCATCTACTTCCTGGTACTCTATATGGCCATTGACTGATTGTCAAAAGATAAACAATATAACCAATGTCTGGCAATATATAAAGGCCCAATCTGGTCCTGGGATGTGCGCCCGAAAGTGCTAGTGCCTATGGGAGTTAAATGATCAGAGTGTTTGGCATTACACTCAAGTGCTATCTATCTCGACTATCTAAATGACAATCAAAAGTGCTATGTTCTCTCGTTGTCTATAGACAAAAGTGCTTACTATAACCGTTGTGCTATTGTTATACTTTGTGCTATGGCCATCTTGCTATTTTGTGCTATGCTCGACACTTGTGCTACATTTAGAAAGTTGTACTATTTCGTTCACATGCTATCCTGCTATCTTTTACTTGACTCTCTCACTCTATCATTAGTTACTTTGCCTTTAATGCATTAATTATTAAAGCCTGCTTGACTATTGAGATTTAAGTCCTACTGGGAATTATCGCTCACCCTGCGTCATTGTCATTGTTTTCTCAGGTGAGACCGAGGATGACACTTATACTCAAGAGGATGGGCACGACCAGGAGTGAAGTCATGAGTACCCTAGTGTCTTAGTATTGTGATTAGAGTGTTAGTTTAGTCTTTTACTTTTATTTCAATGTAATTGTGCCCTATAGATTGGCTCTGATGTTAGTGGTTGTAACTAGACATTGGAAAGTTATTAATGAGAAGAATTTTCTTTCGTATTATTGATTGGGCAATGGTTTGATGTCTAGTGCTTGCTCTTTACCCGTTTACTTGCAACTGCCTTGCATTCCGATATTCCGCGTCGGGGCATGACAGTCCACCTCAAGGATTTCATCCTAATTGCCCATAGCATATCACACACTTGAACCTTTCCGTAGGGACTTTACTACGGTACAGTTCCACAGCCTCTATGGTAGCAGTGTCACTAACGACACATTTATCACATTATCATTTAGTTACACGTACACATGATGCACATGTACTAATTTATATGCTTATATGCATCATTTACATATAAATACATGGATCAGTTTACAAGCATGCTATTGCTGTTTCACAATGCTAATGACTCCTAATACAATCCTAAGCACGTTGTTCATAACTAAATCACAGACAATTTAACTTGACATGCTTAACATGATCATTTTCTCATTGAAATCCATAATAGTACCTACTGTTAATAAAACGACATGAATTTTTTATAGCAGGTTCCAAACAATAAACATATCACATGCTCAATTTTCCATATTTTACAGATCTATAAAATAATTTTAGCAATTAAAACATGATTCAGGCATAATTATCACTAAATTCCTTAAACATGTTTCACAGTAACACAGTTTTATCCAGAAGTGCTAACACCTGTACACAGTCATCATATAGTCATAGGAAATTTTTGAAACCCTAATTTAACATGGATCTAATTAATCAGGATTTATGAAGATCAAATCATATTCACAATCCATTTATATAAATTCTAATAAATAAAATTGTACACAGAAATTCGTCCTAGCCTCATGATTTGACCTACTCTTTGTCCTTGACCACATATAAAATTTACAGCATGCAATTATATCCAGAAGTCCGGTAAATGTGTCACAAAGATCAAAACATCAATGAGTCAAACCTGATGAACTTGGCGGCACAAGGGTTGCCTTAGCGGCATAAGATGTTGCCGCTGACCCTAGATCTTAACGACAGCAAATGTTGCCATTAAGTTCCTGTCTGCAGAAGTGCAGACTGAACGCATGAGATTTGGTGAATGGGGTTTCCAGGGCACGAGGAAAATTTTGAAAAAATACCTGAGACATACTAGACATGGGTAGAGATGATATGCACAGGTTACTTGCCTTCAGAAAAATCTGCAGATGGTTTAATTAATCAAAGATGCCCTCCTCGGCCAAGCCAAGAAGGTGCCCAAATCTTCTCCCGAGCCGGTTCTGTATTGATGTAGACTGCACACCGGGGTCGGAGAAGCCTTCCTTTCTGTTCAGAGCTCCTTCCAGTCGAACAGGATCGTCGGAAGATGCCCACAATCGCCAAATCCAAGCCTCCAAAGAACAGGTTTTGCATAGAGTTTCTAGGGTTTCTCAAAGAGCCAAAGGAACCTAATCCATCCGAAAGAGAGAGTTTTTATAGAACCCAAGGGTCGGGGTACGCAATGGATATGGTATACTACCGTTGGAAGACGGTTTCCAAAATAGGAGCCGAAACAATCGTGGTCGTTTCTGGATCTAAAATCGCACAATTCTGGGAAAGTAGACGTCCACATTCCTGGCTGTCTACTGGGAGTTGGCGTCCATCATGCATGTTGATGTTAACATGCACTTCGGCCAGAACGCATAAATGACTAAATCATACATACACACTATATACATATACATATATTATATTAATGTATAACCTAAACACCATATACAATGTACATAAAGCAACATATACATGATTGATAATCATATACATATGTACAACATTATTTAATATAAATTATACAGTTAAACAAATATATACTTTTATATACATATACCTCTATATACATATGCACATAACTATATACACAAAGCAACTCATCACTACATGACAGAGTCTAAATAAGGAGCAAAATCTGAGGGCCTTACACCTGTCTCCTCCTATCACAAAGGAGATCTACAGGGCCGACAGTGCAAAGCCTCGAATGGAGCCATACCGATACTCGCATGAAAACTGTTGTTGTAGGCAAACTCCATAAGAGGTAGGTGACATTCCTAGTCGCCCTTCCAATCAAGCACGCACGCTCTCAACATGTCCTCGAGCATCTTAATTGTCCTATCAGACTACCCATCTGTCTGAGGGTGAAATGCGAAACTAAGCTTCAACTGAGAACCCAAAGCCTCCTGAAGACCCTGCCACAGCCTCGATGTAAACTGTGGGTCTCTATCAGAGATAATAGACTTTGGCACACCATGCAATCTCACAATGCTACCAACATATAGCCTCACCAAGCTCTCCACAGACTGTTTCTTCCTCATAGGTAAGAAGTGAGCAGTCTTGGAGAAATGGTCTACAACCACCCAAATCGAGTCATTGCCCTTAGCTGACCTGGGCAAACCCTCACAAAATCCATGGTGATTGCTTCCCACTTCCATATAGGTATCTTCATCTTCTGCATAAGGCCTGATGGTCTCTGACGCTCAACCTTAAGCTGCTGACACACGAAATACCAGGATACAAATTTTGCCACATCCTTCTTCATGCCTGACCACCAGAAGGATCTCCTCAAATCCTGGTACATCTTGGTGTTACTTGGGTGAATGGAGAACCGTGACCAGTGAGCTTCTTCAAGTACTCGCTCACAAACCTCCATGATATCTGGTACATATACTTAGTGCTGAAATCTAATAACACCGTCCTCATCTCGAGCAATGACTGCCTTGCCCACCATCTCCTGAAGTCTGGGATCGGCTCCTTTCTGCTCAATCACCTCATCCAACACAATGGATCGGATAGACAACTGTGCCACGAAAGCTTAACATATTGTGGCTCTAACTCAGTCATAGCACATGTCGCATCCTCTAACATCTTCCAGTCATGCTAAAGTAAGGACCTCTTCCTACTGAGCGCATCTTCCACCACGACATTCGCCTTCCTTGGATGGTACTGAAGCTCGAAGTCATAGTCCTTAAGAAATTCAATCCACCTTCTCTGCGTAGGTTCAACTCCTTCTGAAAGAAAATATACCTCAAGCTCTTGTGGTCTGTAACACCTCAAACCTGACACCATAGAGGTAGTGTCTCCAGATCTTCAGTGCATGGACCATAGCCGCTAACTCCAAATCATGGATAGTTACGCTCATGCTCCTTTAGTTGTCGAGAAGCATACGCAACTACCTTACCATGCTGCATCAGAACACAACCAAGGCCTAATTGAGAAGCATCCGAATAGATCGCAAAACCCTCGGCACCACTAGGCAAAATCAACACGGGTGCAGATGTCAGCCTTGTCTTCAGCTTTTGGAAACTAGTCTCGCAATCCTTAGACCACACATACTTAACTCCTTTCCTAGTGAGCTTGGTCAAAGGTGCTGCTATGGAGGCAAAACCTTCAATGAATCGCCTATAATAGTCTGCTAACCCAAGAAACTCCTGATCTCAGAAGGTGTCCTTGGAGTCTCCCACTCCAGCACTGCCTGCACCTTCGTCGGATCAACAACAACTCCAAGGCCTCAGATGACAGGCCCAAGGAAATGAACCTCATACATCCAAAAGTCGCACTTGCTGAACTTGGCATATAGCTTGTGCTCTCGAAGAACCTCTAGAACTGTCCTCAGATGCTCACAGTGTGTAGTCTCATCAGGGAAATAGACTAACACATCATCGATGAACACCACAACAAAGCTATCCATGTATGGTCTAAACACCCTTTCATGAGAACCATGATTCCGCAGGGGAGTTAGTCAGACCAATGGAAGCACAAGGAACTCATAGTGTCCATAGCGGTCCTGAATGTAGTCTTGGACACATCCTCACCCTTGATCCTCAACTGATGGTAGCCGGATCACAGATCTATCTTGGAGACACAGATGCATTCTGCAGCTGATTGAATAAATCATCTATGCACGACAAGGTTTACTTGTTCTTCACTGTCACCTGATTGAGCTTCTTGTAGTCAATGCACAGCCTGAGGGAACCATCTTTCTTCTTCACGAATAGAACAGTTGTGCCCCATGGTGACACACTAGGGCGAATGAACCCTTGTCAAGCAACTCTTGCAACTGTTTCCTTAGCTCATCACTCTGCAGATGCCATCCGGTAGGGAGCCTGAGAGATAAGTGAGGTGCTTGGAAGCAACTCTATAGTGAACTCTATCTCCCTTGCTGGTGGCAATCTACAAATCATCAGGGAACACGTCTAGAAAATCCTGCACAACCTTAATCTCCCCAAGGGTAGGTGACTGATCGGCCTCAGGAACTAAGACCACACTAGCAAGGAAAGCGTCACAACCCTTGGCAGAGATCACAAATCTTCCCGCAAGATTCCTTGGCAGTGGATGTGAGAACTCATCCTCTCAAGGAATACGGAAAGTAATTCTCTTCCCCCTACAATCGACCAAGGCATAGTGCTCCTCAAGCCAATCCAGACCAAGTATAGCATCATAGTCCTTCATCTTGAGCAAGTAGAAGCACCCAAACAAGCCTCGATCTTCAATGCACACAGGTAAAGATGGGATGCCTTCCTTGCCGCTACCGTACCTGCTGGTGTGTGCACAGACAGGGAACCTCTAACTCCTTTGCCTCAACCAGACTCTGCTGCTAACTACATAGCAAATCGCTCGGAAATAAACAAGTCTGTAGCACCCATATCAAATAACACTCGAGCCTACACACCCATAACTAGAACAGTACCTTTTGTGATGTTCTCTTCCTTCTTTGCATCCTCGCGTGCTAGCGCATACACTTGGGCTTGGGCCCGAGGCCTTCCTGGCTTCCTTGTCATTGGTGTCGCTGCTTCTGCCACTGCTGGGGCTAGCCCCCCTATCTGCAAAGACTGCTGATGTTTGGGGCAATATCTGGTCTGGTGCTCAGTACTGCCACACTTCAGGCACTTCCCTGCTAGCTTCCAACATTCTGTGCCGCCGTGTGTCCTTCCGTAATGAGGACACTCCTTCTTGCCGTTGGGCCTGAAGCGAGGTGTCTGCGGTACAACTACTGACTGACTCGGAGCTTCTACTATACGCTGAGGCTACTGGTACACGAATGCCTTCTTCTTGTCCTGCCTCTAGAGAGATGGCGCTGACCTCTTCTGGGCTGCCCTCTTCTCCTCCATGTACTGGTCCATCTCGCTCTCCTACCTGCACGCCGCACTGAGAGCCTCATCTATGGTCCGATGGTCAAAAGCTACCAACCTCGACCTGAGTGATGGTCTGAGCCCCATCACAAACTTCTTTGCCTTCCTGTGCTCATCAGCAACAATGTGGGGAGCGTACTTGGAAGCTCAGCAATCTTGGCCTCGTACTCTAGGACGGTCATGGAGCCCTTTGTAAGAGATAGAACTTCTGCTCCATCTTGTCCTGAATATGGTCGGGGATGAACATAGCCCAAAAGAGTCTAGTGATCTCGGTCCAAGTCACCTCCAAAGATCCATCCTCGTACCTCATACGTAGCATAGAGGCCCACCAAACATTGGCTCTCTCCTGCAAGATATAACCCATAAGCACCAACTAATCTAAAATCTTAATCTTACACAAGTACATATACTCTAAGTACTTGTAGCATGTAAGTCGCCTGGCTAACTTTGTCCTCTTCCGCACACCTAATAGCACGGAAGATCTTCTCCACTTCTCTCATCTAGCTCTCTGCCAGAAGGGGCTAACTCTCCCCCTTAAAAGAAGACGGAGCCATCCTCTTAAACCTCTCCATGATGGATGGAGCACCATGGCCATGCTCCTAGGGAATTAGAGCTGGAGCCTGAGCCTGAGACAAGAAGCACACATAAGCAATCATACAATCAACAAAATAGTCAACTCCTATTTAACAACTCTAACATGTGCCTGCAACTGAGCCTGCAATGCAGCTTGAGTCTGTGCCTGCGTCTGCATCACCTGGACTAGGTCTAGCACGAACACGCCATAGTCCACAGGTGGTGGTGGAGGAAGTACTGTCGGACCCTGAGGTACTGGGACCTGCTGGTCACCCCTCTCCTCACATCTCTGCTCGTCCTCCCGAGCTTGAGCACCATGCCTACCACGACTCGCCATTGCCCATAAAACAATTAACTCAGTTAGGAAGTAATTACTTAGTCCTAACCATTTTCTTAACTATCTTTAATTCATTATTAGATGTTTTCCACATGTATGGACTAATTCTATAAAAACTTTGAGATATTGTGTAGATGATGGCTTATTTATGAACAATCTCAACCTGTTTCTCTGATACCAATCTATGTAAAGACCCTCTTTATACCGGTACGATTATACCAATCCACGTCGATATAAAGTGCGCCGTCACAGTGGTACATGTACCCAACACAACACAGTAGGTAGAGATGTACATAAATAACAAGGAGAGTGCATCGGAAATGAAAGAAAGTCTTATTCCATCATCATTACACACATCCCACAGTCTATATAGTAACAACGAAAATAAACAAAGTCCATCATTAAACAAGTCCATAACCTAACATTGTCCACATACTAGCAAATAGAAATTACAAGCTATAAAGATAATCCTCCAATCGCACAGCTACTCCTCTCGCTCGGAGTCACTCCTCAACTAGTCCTCCTCTATCTTAGGAACACCTGTCTCACCTGTATGTTAAAGCAAGGATGAGTCTTCATAAAAGACTCAGCAAGCAACCTATTGGCACATCCTTACACATATCACGTTCATGCTATTCAATTTAATCATAAAAGCAATTTTTCTACCACATGGTTCATGTCACAATACATAATTTCCATGAATAAATCATAACATACTATCTACACATGGATTTAACTTGAATCATGATATCAATCATATCTCATTCACAACATACTTCCAAATAACTTGATCATGAAATTTAAACACATGGTTACTAGCAATTCTAACATGACATCTAACACTTTTCACAAGCTTTTATAACACATATTCACACATTTGTCTTGCAGTTTTGACATAAATATAACATGATCAATTGGTTTCACATTATTCTACATTGTAACACATTTACACATCACCTTCACATGATCACTTTGCACATTCCCACATAGTTCACATCTATACACATATTTTTCGTGACACATAATCCGAACCACCATAAAGAAGGACACACATATACATAACACATACCCGTCACCTAGGGGATAGCGCAGGGCAGGGCTAGGGGAGTGAGAACGTTATCCCCTGCTAGGGGATAGCGCACTTAGCTAGCTTTCTCACCTGTGTTTTTTCGTTGAAAAAAAAAAAAAAAACCTAGGCATTATAGTGACGAATCTTGGTAACTGCGCAAAACTGGGAGAAGTCCTCTCCACCCTAACCAGTGGTACTTGTCCACCCTCAGGATTTCATCCTGATGCCCACAAGATATCACATACACATTGAGCCTTTCATAGGGACTTTTCTGCAGTACGGCTCCACAGCCTTCTATGGTAGCAGTGTCAATTTCGGCACAACATTCACTTATTCACATTATCTCAAATTAATCACATGTTTAACTCATTTTACATTCACTTATTATTCCATTCACATGCTTATAGTTCAAACACATATACTTAGGGTACAGAACTTATCATGACTGTCTAACAGTATTACACATGCATAATAGTGCCTAAGCATGATTCTAATCAACAGAAAATACTGTTTCATGACTAATCATGCTTATTATATCATTTACTAACATAACTTGAAATAGTACTTATAGATGTCAAAACATGCTTAGATTTTAACCATAAGCTCTACGCATGAAATATATTAGATGGTAAAATTTTCAGAAATTTCATGATAGTGCATCTATTTTTATATTTTATAGAGATTTTATGCAATTTATCAAGATAATTCAATTGGACATGATAGACAGTGAAAAGGTGGATCTAATAGTCTTAAAATAGGTATACAGTAACTCTAAGTTCATGAAATTTTTCTGAAACAACATCACACATCATACCTATTAATCCGAATTTAAATCTTACTTAACATGCTTCTTTGCTCATAACAGAAAATATATAATTTACAATTCTACTTAATATTATCAATACATCATGGTTTGAGCTACTAAACATACCTGATAGATGGAAATTTTATATCATTGCATACATTAACAAACCCTCGAAAAATCACATCACACAGGTTGAAATCACTATTCTGTAAAATCAGATGAACTTGCCGTCAAGGTGGGTTAACGACACAATCGATTGTCGTTAACTTAGAAACTTGATGGCAAGAAGGTTGCCGTCAACCTCCTATCTGTAGAAAGTGCAGACCGAACACAGAAAATCAAGGAATTTGGTGGTCCAGGACACGAGTTAAAAATCTGGAAAATTTCCTAAACTCTAGGTGATAAGTCTAGGGATGAAACCCCTAAGTTACTTGCCTCTCTAAAAACCCCTGAAGATCGAATTTTGGCGATGAAACCCTCCGCGGCCAAGCCAAAGAGAAGATGTTCCCCGCTTGATTAGACCTCCACGCTGATGCAATCGATCCCCCTGCGTTAGGAGAGCTTCTCCACCATCAGTAGAGTCTCCCTTTTTCAGAAGATCGCCGGTGAAGCCTTTAGAACGCCGGATCAACCTCTCAAACCTGTTCTCTCCCCGAAACCTGGAAGAGCTCTTTGAGCCAAAGTCCTCTCTTTGCAGAGATGACTCGGTTATATAGGCAATTGGGTTGAGGGGATCCTAGGTCATTAGAGTCCTAACCGTTGGGGGGGGGGGGGGTTCCTTATCCATCTCCAGAGAAAACGGGTAGGTTACAGATTTGGAATCCCAAGCACAGTCAGAGATATAAATGACGACATTGCTGCCACTAACAAGAAATAGGCGTCAATCGATGTTGACGTCGATCCTCAGGCCACACAGTAAACGACACAAGTGTTGCCGTCAACTAGCCCTAACGTCAAGGGATGTTCACGTTAAGAAGAGTTTCAGGCAGAACAATAAAACATTAAGACAGTCATAAAATGCAAATAAATTGAGGGCCTTACAGCTGGCATACGGTCGTGTGTGTTGTGCAACTGTTACTATCGCCATTTATCATTGATTTACGAATACGACCCTCTTTCTTGTCTACTCTCTTTACACTCTCATCTATTCACATTCTTTCTGTACTCTCATCTATTCTTGGTGCCCCATTTAGCCATCTATTTGATTGTCTAAGATAACAAACTTAACCATGCCATGCAACATTATAAAGGGCCCGATCTGGTCCTGGGAGGTGCGCCCGAAAGGCTTTAACTCACGGGGGTTTAATGATCAGGGTGTACGACATAACACCCAAGTGTCATACTATCAAGATTTAATCGAAGACAATCCATCACGATTCTATGTTCTCTTGGTTGACAAGAACATCGACCAAACGTGCTATCTCGACTAGTGCATTTTTGTGCAAACGTTACATGCTTTCTCATTATATGGCCAATCTGTTATCATGTTAGTTGTGCTATTTTCTTGTAAAAAGTACTATTGTTCCCTTGCTATCATGTACATTACTCTTGTGACTATACTTGATCGTTCTCTATAGTTATCCTGCTTGACAAGACATTAATCACTTTAAGCATGCCTATTTATACGAGACATTAAGTCCTACTCGGTGATTATCGCTCATCCTGTGCTATTTATTTCATGTGTTTCAGGTGAGTCTGATGGAGATTACCACACGCACGTGGATGGGGAAGAGCAAGACCAAGAGTGACCAGTCTTTTTCGACAACCGAAGCTTTTAGTAGTCAGTTAGTTGGATAGTTAGAAGTAGTTTTTTTTTAATAAAATACTCTTGGCCCATAGTTTTGGCTCTGAATTAGTGATTGTATTAGATGACTAGTGGAGTTATTAATGAAGTTGGATCATTTGGCATTATTCCAATTTGTGCAATGGTTTGACCTCGCTCTATACTATTTATTTAACTATTTACCGCTCTGATATTCTGTGTCGGGGAGTTACATCGCACCCCTGTGAGGATTTCCACTAACTTGTTTCCTAGGTACAAGCGTAAACCCCTACACACCATTATTTCCGGGGACAACACCAACCCCACCTTATTTTCAGAGACGAGACAACATGATGTGTATGTGCAACATGTACTACACAGCAATCACATGCTCACAAATCAAGCACACACACACATGATGATGTATGTGTAAAAAATCGTTCTCCAAAGGATGTCTATGGTACAACACACATGGAAAGGCCTCCCTTTATATACCCACTTGCCAATGACTTGATCTTGGTCATGGATCTCGATGAAACGTAGTCGGAATCCAAACAAGGGAAGAGATCTATCCATATATGGAAATTGTGTTTCCGCAATCAGTCGACCAATATTCCCAATTCGGTCGTCCGATTTTTGACTTAGCTTTGGTTCCAGCCTACTTCTTCTTCTGCATTGTCCGATTCCATAGAATCGGTCATCCGATTCTCAAACTATCCCAGCACCAGTTAGCATTGGCTATATCGGTCGTCTGACTTCCTCAGATTTGTCAATTGACTCTTGCACTGCTTGGTCGGTTGTCTGATTTTACACAATGGTTGTTTGATGGCTTGACTGTCCCAGATTTGAAACTATTGGGAAAATTGGCTGAGCGATTGCCTAAGATCGGTCGTCCAATTTTGTATTTCTGCATAGTCCAAAAGTCTTTCTTATTCTAGATCATGGCCTTTGTGAAGTCCACTTCAAGTTCATTTCTGGACTATTTTTTCGCACACTAACACATAAATTAGTCCCTCAAATTACATGAACATGTATTAAATGTTTGGGTCAATCAATTAGTGTTGTGACACTTGTCAACATGAAATAGAATATATTTTTGTGATCATCAAAACCTACAGAGTACAACATAATAAATATATTATTACATTAAAATATATATATATAATAATATCAAACCCCCCTTTTTAATTCTAAAAAATTAAAATAAAATTATATATATAGAAGAAAAAATGAGGATAGGAGATGGAGATAAATCATCTCAACAAAAATATGGAATAATTTATCCTCAATTTATGCTTTTTCAGAGATATCTTTATATTATCTAAATCAACTTTATTTTTAATTTTTTTTTGATATACTAAATATAGAATGAAGTTAGATTCATCTCTTATCTGCTACTTAATCTACCGAATAAGGAAAAGACGGCCACCTGAATGTTTTCACGTCTACGGTCCCGGCGGGTGAAATCGTTGCAAGTTGATTAGCCTCTGATTTGTTAAGTCTTTTGACACCTGCTAAAGTCTGATCCACTACAAGAAATGGGGTTATTCGGGACGGCTGCAAGCCATCGCCAATAATAAGAAAGTCGCCCCTACTGATTACTAGGATAGCTACAAGGTCGTTGCTAGGCCATCCCTAATAAGCCTGTCGCTAATAGTTTTGGGGACGACTAAACAACATCCATCCCCAATAACATTATTGGGAACAGTTAATTATCTGTGTCAATAATATTAATTGAGACAGATAATACCCCATCACAATTAAATTATTGGCGACGGGTACAAAGCCGTCTCAAAAAAAGTATATTAGCGACGGACATAAAGCCATCTTTATAACATTATTGGAGACAAGTAAGAAACCGTCGCCAATAACATTATTGGGGACGGCTTGCTATCCGTCTACAATAACTTTATTTGAGACTGATGATACATCGTCGTCAATACATCTATTAGAGACGGGTGCAGAGCTACTCAAAAAAACGTATTAGCGACAGATATAAACCACCTTGAATAACATTATTGGAGACAAGTAAGAAGTCGTCGCTAATAAGACTATTTGGGATGGATGTGCTTATTGGAGACAGAGTGCAGCGGTCTCCAATGAGGCTATTGGGGACGGCTCCAACCATCTCCAATAGTATTATTGGGGATGGCTAGAGCCGTCACAAATAGTATTATTGAGGATGGCTGGAGCCATCCCCAATAGTCTCACAGATTAAAAAAAAATCTAATAAAAACTATTTTTTCACAAATTTACAACCTGTTATACAAAAACTACATTAACAAAACACATTCCAAAATAACTAAAAAACCCTAAATTTAAATATATTACATCAAAAGTTACATAAATAAACCATTCACAATCCTCTTTCTCAAACAACTATAATACTTCAAATTTAAATCCATTACATCACACTTATTTCAAATTTTAATGTGTTACATCACAAAATCATGATCATTAATCAATAGTCAAGTCTCACTCATCCTCACCAAAAGAACCCTCATCCTCTCCATCTCCCTGATCTCCCTCTCTCTCATCCTCAGTTGGCACAGCAGGTGCACCACGTCTAGACGTATGAGTAGCAAAATACTCCTGCAATCGTCGATCATGTTTGGAGCATCTGTGTCTCTAGCATAGCAAGTCGAGCCTCCACTCGAGCCTCCACTTGAGCCTCCACTTGAGCTTTCACTCGAACATCTATATCTATGCTTTGTGCTACTAATCTCTGCTCCTGATCTTCAATGATTTTTTTCATTCTTTCAATCTCACACTTTTTCTGGGATTGCTCCTCTAGGAGACACTAATATGTAGTGTTTCTACTGCTACTACCCTCAGATGGCTCATACCAACTCCTCAAAGTCTATCCTCGACCACCGCATCGGATCCGTCCAGGCCTATCCCTCCCAAACACTGATGGAAGGCCTCCTCTAGACTAAGTACGATAAGATGAGTCGTGCCATCCGATTCATCTGAGGGAGTGGGATTCATCAACTGGGTCATCTGATCCTGTAATTAATGTAAGATAATTAGTACATAAATAAGTTGAATGTATGAATTAAATTAAGATTTATAATCATCATTACCATCATGTGACGACTTTGTTCATTGCTTCACATGACACTACCATCCGGTGATGTCCTAGCTTGCGTCATTTGAAACATTTCTACATGCGTGGGATGATGACATTCCTTTGCACTATTTAACATTAAAAGTTATAATTAGACTATAATAATGTCAAATTAATCAATCAAATTAATAATTAAAATCAATACTTACAAAATCATTACTTAACTAATGAATATTCATTCGCCCTCTTCGATAAGTCATTGCTAAATGAGATCGATTAGACTTATTTCTTTCAGTAACTTGCTGCATTCATGACGAAAAAAAATGAGTGATGTCCTAAATAATTGAATCCATCAAATAATAGTTTTTGACAAAATAATACCTTACTATCTTCTCGATCCCATATCTCACACATGTGCCGCCATTGACTAGAATCACAATTGGTGGCAAATTATTACATGCATCCTCAAATGGTCATCCTGTAAAATACTATCATACACAAGCACAAGTTACATAAGAATGTATGTACAATAATACTACATAATAGTAAAAAATCTGACTTTTCTTTTCAATTGGGACCTTTGCTTCCTTTGCATTTCTTCCATATGCTGAAGAATGTCGGCGTCTATGGCTGGAGACACAGAAAAGTGAAATCTTGCTGCATAATCATCATATATGGTCAATGTCATTATACTGTAAAAATGAATAATTATATACCTAAATAATTAATTTTTTTTTTACCTGTAGGTCTCTCAAAATAGCTTCCTGTTTTCAAGGGGAAGGGTCATGTAGTCTTGCTGCCATAGGTTGCAATGCACTCTATTCCAAACTCCAAGATATGTAGTAAACTGCTGAGCATATAGACCAACTGAAGATCCCCCTTCTATCTCTATAGGAATGGTCTGGCCTAGGGGTAGGATCCTGACGTTGGTCGCCCTAGAATGACCTCTCCTACATCTAGTGCTACCAACTAAATGAAAATAAAAAAGATTACATGAATGCAATTATACAAATAAAATTCAACAAAAAAAAAACATTGTAAACCTAAAGCAACTGAAGATGCACTCCCAAAAGTCTGAGGACTGATGGGTACATGCTCAGAGATGTTTGCGGCATCTCATAAGGATAGAGGTATCTGTAGCCTTTTGTCTGTGAAGCCCCTGCTTGTGAATGTACATGTTCAAACTATGAGACTAAAGCTCCTGCCTGTGTTTGTAACCCTCCTACCTGTGAAGTCAATGCCTGTGAATGTACATGTCCAGACTGTGAGGCTGAAGCCCCTACTTGTCTCTAGCCCCCGTTCCTGTGAAGTCGTCAGCCCCTGTGGATGGGACTAGGGATGTCAATGGGTGGGCTTGGGCTGGCCCAATTCAAACCCAGTTCAACCCAACACTAAAATAACCCAACCCAAGCCCAACCCAAATTTAATGGATCAAAGTAAAATAAACCCATGCTAGCCCATTGGGACCCGTTTCAGCCCATCAAGCTAATATGTAAATAGATTCACTATTTTAATTTAAGCATGTTTTAATTTAGAGAGAACTATTGGTGTGGTGGAAACTGGTTTTTTATTTAAGCATGTTTTTAATAAATGTGTAGGTATGGGGTTATTGATAGGTACGGTGGTTATTGATGTCTCTTAGCCCAATGAGCTAACCCGAGTCCAACCCATCAAGTGATGGGTTTGACAAATGGGCTTCAAAAGAGATCCATGGGCTAACCCGAGTCCAACCCAAATTGAGTCTGGAGTGGACTGTCCATTGGGCTTCAAACTAACCCAGCCCATTGACACCCCTAGATGGGACGACTGTCGTAGAGTAGTTGCTCGGCCGACCGATGGGTCTTGCTAAACTTCTTAAACATCTGTTGAATGATGATATTTAACAAAAATAATAATAAATATTAATGAGGTCTGTGGAATATCTTTAATGTACATAAATGAAACCCTACTAGCAAAGTGAAGAAGTGAAAAAGAAATGAGGTCTGGGAAAAAGTGAAAAAGAAATGAGGCATGTGTACAGCATTAAGATATGAGGTCTGCATCATCTCTTAGTTATCTACTCATTGCAAGATTTCAAATACACCTTAGTTGGAGGCCTCCTCTGGATCCATGCTAACTTCTACAAGAATACTTTAATCCTATTTGAGTTTGTCAGTTCCAAATCTTTCTCCAATCTATTTGTTGAGTCACCTGTGAAGAACAGTCCCCTTGCCATGACCATGTTTTCTTCTGAGGTCGACCTCTGTTGAAACTTGAGGTCAACCCCATTTCCAAGAACCAAAACACAGGAATGGAGGGTTGACCCATGAAGAACCATGGGGTCGACCCATTTCTAAGAACCAAAACACAGGAATGGAGGATCGACCCATGAGGAACCATGGGGTCAACCCCACTACACTATGTTTTCTTCTGAGGTCGATCTAAGTTGAAACATGAGGTCAACCCCATTTCCCATAATCAAAACATAGGAATAGAGGGTCGACCCATGAAGAACCATGGGGTCGACCCCACTACACCATGTTTTCTTCTGAGGTCGATCTCATTTGAAACATGAGGTCGACCCCATTTCCAAGAACCAAAACACAGGAATGCAAGGTCGACCCATTAAGAACCATGGGGTCGACTCTACTAGACATGAAAAAATTAAATACTTACAGAATATCAAAAATTCACAAGTATATATTCTTCACTTTGAAGTTGTATATGGATATCCACATCATTTAACATTACAGGCACATCAACAAGGCCTTCTTGATAGGGCTTTCATTCATCACT
Source organism: Colocasia esculenta (assembly GCA_014218235.1). Classification (NCBI taxonomy): domain Eukaryota; kingdom Viridiplantae; phylum Streptophyta; class Magnoliopsida; order Alismatales; family Araceae; genus Colocasia; species Colocasia esculenta. The sequence continues at coordinate 129,764,117 of CM024754.1, forward strand.
TGCACCACTAGACATATTTTAATAACTTCTAGGTGGTGGCTTAACAGCTATCACCCACCCTGCAGCATTGTTGTCATCTACATACAAGACTTGCTCAACTTGACTTGCAAGTGCAAATGGTTCATTAGTCCCTAGTTTGTGATGTGTATTTAAAGATATAACTCCATGTTCATCAACTTGGAAACCTCGGTCCTTATTATACATGTAATAATGGTACGTTTGGATTGTAGTTTATCAGGTTTGGAGGCCAGTGTGTGGCCCATTGGTTGTATAAGTATGTATTTAAGTGTGTACTATTCTAACAGTGATGATATCAACTGTAAAATAGTCAAACTGATAAAATTTTTCATTATTCGAATTCCTAATTTATTTCATACATGAATACTGACAGTACAAATTTATAACAAAATTCAGGGATTTAACTAGTTTCGCAAGAATTCTTAACTTTTATGCATTGAGTAGACATGTTAACTATTTTTCAGTTCAGAAAATTAATAAACTCTACAGATATTATAAATTGCTCAAATTTTTATATCATGCATCAGATCTTATGAACAATGTACAGAAAATTTATGACACTAAATTTCTACACATAATCATAAACTACATTTTCCAAGATTAACATTCTATTGGTAACACATTCCAAAAAATCTAATAATTAGTGAAAATTCAAAAATGCACAATAACTTACAGTACACCCGAACATATATATTTACATATTATATAACATTTACCGTATATCCTCATGCGGAAAAACTCGAAAACTAGTGCATATAAGGACAGACTTGCGCACTGTTGCAGTCTGAAGAACTCGACGGCAAGGGGTGGCCGTCTATAGGTTAACGGCATTAGATGATGCCGCCAACACAAGATATTAGCGGCAAGGGATCTTCCGTTAATATCCTGTCTGCAGAACACAGACTGAAAGCCAATAAATCACTTGAAAGGGGGGTTCCAGGACACGAGAAAAATCTAAAAAATTCCTGGGACATACTAGACACATGTAGGGTTAATGTGGATGGGGTACTTGCCTTCTGTAAAATCTACCAACGACGATTTAAGCGGAGAAAGCCTCCTCGGCCTGTGCCAAAGAGTCTCCAATCCCTCCTTCTTCGGATCTTCTGTTGATCTTCACAGCACACCAGCGTGGGGAGTCGTTCCCGGATGTTCAAGGTCAACACCAGTTGATGTAGATCGCCAGACGAAGCCTCCCGAAGCCGGATCGTTCAGGTTCAAGTTAGGGTTTTGCTTAGAGAAGATAGGTTTTTGACCCAAGAGCCAAAGGGATGGATCTGGCCGAAATTTGGATATTATAAAGGTTGGGGGTCGGATAGGTAAAGGGGCAAGTCTCAGAGCCGTTGGAAGGTTTCCCAAACAAGAGGCTCAATTTCCGGAGACGTTTCGGATCTAAAAACGTAACAGATCTGGGATATTGGCGTCCATATCCATGGTCGTCTATCCAAAAATGGGCGTCCATCGATATTGCCGCCTACCCCTGTCAGCGTCAGCCGATGTGGACGCCGACTGGCCAACAAAACTCACTTTAATTATGCAGAATTTATAATACTACACACTTAAATATATATAATACATACATATATGTACTTGAATATACTAGTACATTTCAATAATACTAATTCATACAATTTATATCAATAAATACTTATACATAATAATCATACATCAATAGTATACACTTATACGCACATACATATACTTAACAAACAAGGTGAAAATCAAGGGCCTTACACCCTCTCCCCTTAAAGAAACTTCGTCCTCAATGTTAGACTGACACTACTCAAAAACTGAGGATATTTCTTTTTCATTGCATCCTCAAGTTCTAAGTAGCTCCTCTCGCGAGAAGTTACGCCATAAGACTTTTACTGACGCAATGCTCTTGTTTCGGAGATGTTGAACCTTCCGATCAGAATAGCTACTGGTTTCTCTACATAAGAAAGATCTGGCTGGATCTCCACTGGCTCATGGCTAATAACATGAGACGGATCTCTGACATACTTCCTGAGCATAGATACGTGAAAAACAGGATGAACGCTAGCCAAAGCTGGAGGTAAAGCTAGTTCATATGCCATCCTCATCACGAGCAATACCCGCTTTGCCCACTAACTCTTGGAGTCTAGGGCGGCTTTCTGATGCTCTATCACTCATCCAACACCGATGACCTAATGGACAGCTGTGCTACAAAAGCTCGGCATAAAGATGGCTCCAACTCGGTCATCGTACACGCTGCATCCTCCAACATCTTCCAGTCCTACTGGAGAGATGACCTACTGACTGCTTCTTCTTCATAGGTAAGAATGCGCAGTCTTCGAGAATCGATCTACCACTACCCAAATCGAGTCATTACCTCGTCTAGATCGAGGCAAACCCGTAACAAAATCCATAGTGACAGCTTCCCACTTCCAAACTGGGATCTCCATCTTCTGCATAAGACCAGATGGTCGCTGCCGCTCGGCCTTCACTTGCTGGCATACTAGACATCTAGACACGAACTCGGCTACATCCTTCTTCATGCCAGACCACCAAAACGATCTCTTTAAATCCTGGTACATCTTAGTGTTACCCGGATGAATAGAGAACCTAGATCTATGAGCTTCTGCTAAAACATGCTCACGAATATCTACAATGTCTGGAACACAGACACGATGATGGAATCTAATCACACCATCCTCATCATGAGCAATACCCGCTTTGCCCACTAACTCTTGGAGTCTAGGGTCGGCTTTCTGATGCTCTATCACCTCATCCAACACCGATGACCTAATGGACAGCTGTGCTACAAAAGCTCGGCATAAAGATGGCTCCAACTCGGTCATCGTACACGCTGCATCCTCCAACATCTTCCAGTCCTTCTGGAGAGAGATGACCTACTGGAAGATGTTGGAGGATGCAGCGTGTACGATGACCGAGTGGAGCCATCTTATGCCGAGCTTTTGTAGCATAGCTGTCCATTAGGTCATCGGTGTTGGATGAGGTGATAGAGCATCAGAAAGCCGACCCTAGACTCCAAGAGTTAGTGGGCAAAGCGGGTATTGCTCGTGATGAGGATGGCATATGAACTAGCTTTACCTCCAGCTTTGACTAGTGTTCATCCTGTTTTTCACGTATCTATGCTCAGGAAGTATGTCAGAGATCCGTCTCATGTTATTAGCCATGAGCCAGTGGAGATCCAGCCAGATCTTTTATGTAGAGAAACCAGTAGCTATTCTTGATCGGAAGGTTCAACATCTCCGAAACAAGAGCATTGCGTCAGTAAAAGTCTTATGACGCAACTTCTCGCGAGAGGAGGCTACTTGGAACTTGAGGATGCAATGAAAAAGAAATATCCTCAGTTGTTTGAGTAGTGTCAGTCTAACATTGAGGACGAAGTTCCTTTAAGGGGGAGAGGGTGTAAGGCCCTTGATTTTCACCTTGTTTGTTAAGTATATGTATGTGCGTATAAGTGTATACTATTGATGTATGATTATTATGTATAAGTATTTATTGATATAAATTGTATGAATTAGTATTATTGAAATGTACATAGTATATTCAAGTACATATATGTATGTATATATATATATTTAAGTGTGTAGTATTATAAATTCTGCATAATTAAAGTGAGTTTTGTCGGCCAGTCGGCGTCCACATCGGCTGACGCTGACCAGGGGTAGGCGGCAATATCGATGGACGCCCATTTTTGGATAGACGACCATGGATATGGACGCCAATATCCCAGATCTGTTACGTTTTCAGATCCGGAAACACCTCCAGAAATTGAGCCTCTTGTTTGGGAAACCTTCCCAACGGCTCTGAGACTTGCCCCTTTAACCTATCCGACCCCCAACCCTTATAATATCCAAATTTCGGCCAGATCCATCCCTTTGGCTCTTGGGTCAAAAACCTATCTTCTCTAAGCAAAACCCTAACTTGAACCGAAAAGATCCGGCTTCGGGAGGCTTCGTCTGGCGATCTACATCAACTGATGTCGACCTTGAACATCCGGGAACGACTCCCCACGCTGGTGTGCTGTGAAGATCAACAGAAGATCCGAAGAAGGAGGGATTTGGAGACTCTTTGGCACAGGCCGAGGAGGGCTTCTCCGGCTTAAATCGTCGTTGGTAGATTTTACAGAAGGCAAGTACCCCATCACATTAACCCTACATGTGTCTAGTATGTCCCAGGAATTTTTCAGATTTTTCTCGTGTCCTGGAACCCCCCTTCAAGTGATTTATGGCTTTCAGTCTGTGTTCTGCAGACAGGATATTAACGGCAAGATCCCTTGCCGCTAATATCTTGTGTTGGCGGCATCATCTAATGCGTTAACCTATAGACGGCCACCCCTTGCCGTCGAGTTCTTCAGACTGCAACAGTGAGCAAGTCTGTCCTTATATGAACTAGTTTTCGAGTTTTTCCGCATGAGGATATACGGTAAATGTTATATAATATGTAAATATATATGTTCGGGTGTACTGTAAGTTATTGTGCATTTTTGAAATTTTCACTAATTATTAGAATTTTTGGAATGTGTTACCAATAGAATGTTAATCTTGGAAATTGTAGTTTATGAATTATGTGTAGAAATTTAGTGTCATAAATTTTCTGTACATTGTTCATAAGATCTGATGCATGATATAAAAATTTGAGCAATTTATAATATCTGTACAATTTATTAAATTTTCTGAACTGAAAAATAGTTAACATGTCTATTCAATGCATAAAAGTTAAGAATTCTTGCGAAACTAGTTAAATCCATGAATTTGTTATAAAATTTGTACTATCAGTATTCATGGATGAAATAAATTAGGAATTCGAATAATGAAAAATTGTATCAGTTTGTCTATTTTTACAGTTGATATCATCACTATTAGAATTTTCAGAAAATATGTGTAACTTAGAAAAATGTAAATTTTGGTGTGCATGATGGTTAAACTATGATGAATTGTTGGTTAAATTTTTGTAGTGAACAGATGATAGTATCTATATAAACTTGTTTTATGTTAGGTATTAATAATTAATACATGCTAATATGATAATTGTTTAATTCTGCAAAAATTTCAGCATGATTAGGATTGTTGTAAAAATCTGATTAATACTGAAAACAGTAGTACCATGCTAGGTAATACTGAAGAATGTAAATGTGTGAACATGAGGTGAATGCGTGATTATTTTGTGTCTAAAAATGTGTTGAAATTGAGAAAATATATTAATTGCCAATGGGTGACACTGCTACCTTAGAGGGCTGTGGAACTGTACTGTGGTAAAGTCCCCACGGGAAAGTTCAAAGTGTGTGATGTCCCATGGGCATTGGGATTAAATCCTGGAGGCGAACAAGTATCGCTGGTTAGGGTGGAGAGTGCTTCTCCCGGTTCTGCGCAGTAACTAAGATTATCACTGGAATGCCTAGGTGATTGATATGTGATGTGATTAGTGGTGTCCTTCTAAAGTGGTTTGGGCTATGTGTCACGGCATTAAGTGAAAGTAAAATGTGTTTAAGTGAAAGAAAATGTGTAAATTGTGAAACTGTGTAAGTGAATATGTGTTCATGAAATTCTTATGAAAGCATGTAAAAATGATAAGTTTCTTGTGAATGTGACATGATAGTAGTAAAACAGCGAGCTTCTCACTAATAAATGTGTTAACCATGTGTAAAATTGTCTTAGAATTCATGTAAATTAGTTGTTATGAAATGTGTAAATATTGTGTAAAATGTTCAACATGTGGCTTATGATGATTGAATGAATCATTTAGCATAGTGAAAAGTGTAGAAAGCATGTGATAGGATTAGTTTATTGTGTATAAAACCAATCCATGTGAAAGATGTGTAGAAATCATGAATAGGCTTCTATTTGAAAATTGTCACTTCCATGCATTATGTGTAAAGGATGTAGCATAAGGTATGGATATTACTGTGATGCATGTAGGTTAGTGTCTGGGTTTACGTTGAGTTCTTTTGAACTCATTCTTGCTTCGGCGTACAGGTGCAGACGTTCTACTTCTTCCGAGGAGATCGTTAGGAGCGACTCGGAGCGAGAAGTAGGAGATATGTTGTGAGAGTTAGCATTCGAAATTTTCATTTCTTCATAGTATGTAATAAAGACTCTGCGTAGTCTCTTGTGGACAATGTATTATTTTATTTCATTATGGAAAATTAGCTCTCTTTCTTCTATACGGACTGTGAATAGAATGGGGATGATGGAATAAAATTCTTTCAGTTCTTTAAATTCCGCTGTCATGAGATATACTATATTTGTGTATGTTTCAGCCTATCGTACTAGTGTTGGGTAAATGTCCCACTATAGTGATACCTTTTATATCGACGTGGGTTGGTGGAACCGTACCGATATGAGAGGGTCGTTACAACGTCGCATATCTAAATACGACGGCCCGATACATCGTGATCTAGACTCAGTAGGTTTTAGGCTTCTGGCCTAGGCGAATAGTGCAGTGGCATTGTTGTAAGGCCCTCGAATTTCCGTCGCATTATTTGTATTGTGTGTGTGTGTATTTGTGCTGTGTATGTATATACATATTTACGTACGTATTAATTAGTACATTACGTGTGCATGTGTTTATACTAGATGTAAATAATGCATGTATTGAATGTTGATAGTATGATACACTACCATATACATATTGCATGTATATATGCATGGCATGCATAGTTTTTCTGCATGTTTTAGTTTTCTGGCCAAAGGCCAGATTGGCGTCAATACCAGGACGTCGAGGAGGTGTCAGCGTCCACCCATGGACGCCAACACTAATCCTGGAGTCTAACGATGTGGACGCCGATTTCTCTGACCTCATGCATTGTAGAGCCAGAAATTCCAGAAACAAGTAGCTCACCCATTGGGGAGCTGTCCCAATGGCTCTGAGAGCCATCTTATCACCCTGTGAGTGGGAGAGAGGTCTCTCCCATATATCCAACCTCAATCTGCTCCCCAACCCCTCTCTTCACCCTTTTGCAAGAGAGAAACAAGAGGAGAAAACCCTATTTCAGACTGTGAGAAAACCCCATCCTTGCAGCCCAAAATCCGAACTTCTGAAGCTTTGTCTGGCGTTCTACTGCAACTGGAGGCTAGAGGGATCATCGAGGAAGGCCTCCCCGACATATCTTTGTTGTGGAGATCATCCAAGAGCCCAGAGGAAGGAGATCTTGGAGGACATTTCTGCACTTCTTGGGACTGCCCAAGAGGCTTCTCCGCGCATTTAGATCCATTGGAGCAATTTTCTAGAAGCAAGTGACCCTACATAAGGTTCTTGTATCAGTCTAGGATGGTTTAAACATTTTTGTGTATTTTCTTCGTGTCCTTGACCCCCAGATTCACCCTATCTTGAGAGCTCGGGTCTGTGTTCTGCACAGACCTGCATTGACGGCAAAGTCCCTGGACGCTAAGATCATGCTTAGCGTCCATCGACTATGCCGCTGACACTGAATTAGCGGCCAGAGACCGCCGCCAAGTTCATCTGGATAGAACAGTGACCTCTTCTGCCCTCCATACAACTATTTTCGGTATGTTTTCACGATGAGGATATATGGTAACCCTATACACTATGTATACTGGTAAATGTGGTGTGTGGATGAGTTATGATGTGTGGTGGTGAATGTTAGAGATTATTATCCCATGAAATTCAAGCATGATTTGTTGGTGATCTTGCCAATCAATGTTTTATGATTAGGACTAGTCTGAGTGCCCTAAGTTTTGTCAGATCATGAAGTTAGTGGATTAGTATGTGTATTCAAATTTTGATAAATTGTCCATGCTTGCATAAAATGCGATTAATTTCGGTTCGGTAAAATAAAAAGGCATGCAAGAAAGAATTGTTGTGATCGATCTATGGTTGTATGATTTAGGGTAATTCTGTATTTTCAGATCATGCATATAACAGTTAGTCTCTGTTCAGACAGTAAGTGGCAAAAATGTATGATGGTGTTAACTCCAAGTCAACTCAATTATGAATGGCATGCTAAATAGGTATTTGATTTTCTGTAAATTCTATTTAGCTCAGAAAAATCTAAAAATTGAATGTATGATCTTGAACCCGAAAATAGCATGTGGTTAAATTTCCAGGTCATTTGGAATAGTATATAAGGAGTTATGCACTTTTTCCATGTGAAATGTAAAATTTATGTATGTCATCGTAAAGTGATTAGATATCGTTTAAACCCAACCTGATGGTGAATTTACTGTGTGTTAAACTCCTGAAATCTGTAGTGTCATGTCAGGAAAACAGAGATATGCATGTGAGTGAGAAAGTGAATGGGATGAAAAGTGAAATGTGTAAAACCATGTGTAAATCGGTAAATGTGTAAATGTGTAACTGTGCCAATGTGACACTGCTTCCGTAGAGGGCAGTGGAGCTGTATCAGGGAAAAGTCCCCTGAGAAAGTTCAATGTGTAAGTGACCCTAAGGGTATTAGGGGGAAATCCTGGAGGTGGACAAGTACCACTGGTTAGGGTGGAGACTTGTTCTCCCGGTCTGCGCAGTCCAAGAGTCGCCATTGGAATGCCTAGATGGCGTCTATGTGTAATGTGATGTGTATATGTCCTTCTTTGGTGGTTTGAACTATGTGTCACGGCACCTAAAATGTGATGTGAATGTAATGTGTAATGTGTATGTGTTCATGTGTTAATATGTAAGTGAACAATGTGAAATGTGTATGTGCAAGTGCAACCATGTGAATTGGAAACTTGTGTAAAGAAATGTGAAACTAAAAATGTGAGGATATGACATTGAAATCCATGTGAGACAAATCTGAAACCATGTGAAATCAGTAATTTCATGTTGTTATCATCATGTTTATATGTGCGAAAATATCTAGAATCCATGTTAGGGATAATTGATGAGCACGTGTACAAAATAACATGATTGGTTGTTCACATGGTATGTTTTAAACAACATTGTAGCTCTCATGTGTAGGTTTACAGCCATTAAACCATCTGAAACCAGCAACTTAAAGCATGTGAAAATGTCTATGTATGTGCTTAAGAACATGTAAAATCCATGCTAGTTGTGTTTTCCCTTCATATATGCATAGTGTTCATGTTGGTAGCTCTTATGTCTTGGTTCTTTAAAGGCAAATTTCACGAGTAAATTGAATAGAGAGCATGTGATAGGTAAGTTTTATTCTTAGAAATCTGAAAGCATGATCCATGTATTAAATTGTAGAACTTTCATGATAGGTTGCAACTTTCAAATGACTAGCAGGCCATATGTTGAATTTTGTGAATGTGCATGTAGAAACCGCTATGACTTATACGTGTATGTTATGAGTAGTGTTGCTTGCTGAGTCTTTAAGACTCACTTCTTGCTTCGGCGTACAGTGTAGTTGGTGACGTGACACCGTTGGAGGAGACGGTGGAGACGGACTCCCAGCGCGGAGTTTAGATTGTTGGAGCAGTTGTACCCCTTTTGTGTTTCATAGTATGTAAAAGTGACATTGTACTAGAAATCATGAAAACAAATGTATGTGTGGACATTGTGTACTTAAATTTCAGCAATTTATTATGTGAACTTTAAGTTCTTTAATGTTATTGCAATTTCATGTATGTAAATTAATGATGATGAATGAGTGAATGAAGACAGTAGTTCTTTTACTTCCGCTACTCTGTTCGTATATTCGCGTATATCTCAGTTTTGTATTGTTTGGGTAAATATCCCACTGTGATGACTCTTGCTATACCGACGTGGGTTGGTATAACCGTACCGTATAATGAGGCCGTCACAGAGATTGGTATTAGAGAACCGTTTGAGATTGCACATGAATATACCTAAGTCATCATCTTCATTGCATGCTAAGTATGTCCACATGTGTAGAAAACACTAATAAGAAGTGAAAGATAGATAAGAAAATGGTTAGAAAACTTAGTACCTAGCCTAATAGTGGCTGAAATTTTATTACAGCCATGGCTTCGAGAGGTAGGCGTGGTCGAGCGTCGGCCCATGAGGACGAGCCGCGACATGAGCGGGTCAGCAGCAGGCCCCGACACCGCCAGTCCTGTACTTCCCCCACCGCCGCCTGTGGACTATGGAGTATTCATGCAAGGTCTAGTGCAAGCCATGCAGATGCAGGCTCATACCGAGCAGCACTCCAGCACAGTTGGAGGCTCAGGTTAGACTAATGAATGATTATAGTCTGTTTAAATTGCTTATGTGATATTATGTTTGTGGTATATTGTTTGGTGTGTGATGTAGCAGGCTCAGGCACTAGCTCAGGACCATGGTGACCTCCCATCATGGAGCGATTTAAGAGGATGACCCCACCCTCTTTAAGGGGGAGAGTGATCATTAATGGCAGAAATTGGTTAAGGGAGACAGAGAAAATCTTCCGAGCCATCAGGTGCCCTGATGAGGATAAGGTGACATTAGCCACCTACATGCACAGGTAGGCTTTTAATTTTGTATGTTTATATGTTCTGCTTAAGTTAGAATTTGTTAGTCGGTGCTTATGAAGGTGTTTGCAGGAGAGAGCGGATTTATGGTGGTCCTCCCTACTACAACCGCTTGAGGACGGAGCAGTAACGTGGCGTGGGACGCGTTCGTGAGGCTCTTCGAGCAAGTTCGTCCCAGAGCATATCCAGGACAAGATGGAGCAGGAATTCTCTCCCTGACGCAAGCTCCATGACTGTGCTGGAATACGAGGCAAGGTTTTCTGAACTTCTAATATGCACCGCATTTCGTAGAGGATGAGCGCAGGAAGACAGAAATTCGTGATGGGACTCAAGCCATTACTACGGACGAGACTCGTGGCGTTTGACCACCGCACGTTGGACGAGGCCTTCAGTGCTTTCCTGCAGGCAGGAGGGAGAAATGGAGCAATATCTGGAGGAAAGAAGGCTTCGCAAACAAGAGCCAGCAGCGACATTCCAGCGGCAGACAAGAAGAAAACGGTGTACCAGACACCGCAGCGATCCGTGACAGTCAACAGCTCTCAGGTACCTTCTGTACGTTCCCTGGTGTGAAGAAAGAGTGTCCCCATTGCGGGAAGACCATGGTGGGTTCCGAGTGTTGGTTGGTAGCGGGCAGATGCTGAAGTGCGGGAGCAGCAACCACAAGATCAAAGATTGCCCAAGACTTCAACAAGGAGCTCAGCGTGGAGCGCCAGCCCCAGCATTAGCGGGCAGCCGCGCCAGCTACGGGAAGACCAGGAAGGCCTCGAGCCCCAGCTTGAGTGTTTGCTTTAGCTCGCGAGGACGTCGAGCAGGCGGAGCATGTCACCGAATGTACAGTTTTGCTTTTAGGTGTGCACGTCTCGGGTTTATTTGATACGGGTGCTACTCACATCGTTCATTTCCGAGCAAGTTCGCTAGGCATTAGCCCTAGAGTCAGGTTTAGAGTCTGAGGACTTAGAGATCCCTTTGTCTTGCACACCCCTGCGGGTACAGTATCGACTAGGAAGTGCATTCCGTCGTTACTGTGTGCATTGAGGATAGAATCCTAGATGGGTGTTTCTTCTTGCTAAAGATGAAGGACTATGCTGCTATTCTTTGTTTTGGATTGGCTAGAGGAGCACTATGCGTTAGTGGATTGTCATCGAAGAGGATTGTTTTCCACATTCCTGGTGAGGACGAGTTCTCTCATACCCTTGCCAACTTGGCTGGAAGATTAGTCATCTCTGCCATGAAGGCGATGCGCATGGTAAACAAGGGTTGTGACGCTTTTCTGCCAGTGTGGTGTTAGTGCAGAGGCTGAGGAGTCACTTACTCTTGCGGAGATTGAGGTAGTGCAGGATTTTCCAGATGTCTTTCCTGATGACTTGTCTGGATTGCCACTGGATAGAGAGATAGAGTTTACTATAGAGTTGCTTCCGGGCACCTCTCCTATCTCAAAGGCACATATCAGATGGCCCTGCGTAGTTAGCCGAGTTGAGGAGGCATTGCAAGAGTTGCTTGATAAGGGATTTATTCGCCCTATGTTTTCCCCTGGCGCACCTGTACTATTCGTCAAGATAAAGACGGGTCCTTAGGTTGTGTATTGACTATAGGAAGTTGAACCAAGTGACTGTCAAGAACAGTATCCCTTACCTCACATTGATGACTTGTTGACCAGTTGCGAGAGCATCACATTTTCTAAGATTGACTCGATCTGGTTATCATCAGTTGAGGATGCGGAGTAAGGAGTGTCCAAGACGGCATTTTAGATCCCGTTATGGACATGCATGTTCTTGGTTCTTCCTTTCGGATTGACCAATGCCCCTGCAGCAGTCATGGATCTCATGAACCGAGTGTTTACGCCTTATCTAGATAGCTTGTCGTAGTGTTTATTGATGACGTGTTGGTCTACTCTCCGGATGAGGCCACGCACCGTCAGCATCGAGGTTAGTGCTAGAGGTTCTTCGTGAGCACAAGCTGTATGCAAATAAATTCAGCAAGGCGATTTTGGTTGCGCGAGGTTCATTTCCTCGGCATGTTATCTCGGCGCTGGTGTTGCAGTTGATCCAGCGAAGGTCAGGCAGTGTAAGGATATGGGAGGTTCCCAAGACCCCTTCGGAGAGTCGTAGTTTTTATGGGTAGCTGGTTACTATCCAATTCATGAGGGTTTTCTCATCCATCGCCGCCCCTTGACAAAGTTGACCAGGAAGGGTGAGAAGTTCGTATGGTCTAAGGCATGTAGGTAGCTTCCAGCTATTGAAGCTAAGCTTACTTCTGCTCCGGTATTGTATTGCCTAGGGTCTAGAGGGCTTGCCATTTATACGGATGCGTCTCAATATTGGTTTAGGCTGTGTGCTCATGCAGCAAGAAAGGGTAGTGGGCTATGCTTCTCGTCATTAAGAGCAAACTGAAGTAACTATCCGAACTCATGACTTGGACTCGCAGCAGTGGTTCATGCACTAAAGATCTGGAGTCACTATCTTTATGGTGTCAGATTGAGGTGTTTACCGACCACAAGCGCTTGAAGTATCTTTTTCTCCAAAAGGAATAAACCTGAGGCAGAGAAGATGGATTGAGTTCTTGAAGGACTAGACTTCGACCTTCAGTATCACCCTGGAAAGGATAATGTCGTAGTGGATGCTCTTAGTAGAAGAGGTCCTTCGCTCCAGCAGGATTGGAAGATGTTGAGGATCGGCGTATCTTGACGAGTTAGAGCCATCGCTGTGTCAGGATTTTGTAGCTCAGCTATCCCTTAGATCCTCGGTTTTGGATGAGGTTTCGAGCAACAGGAAGCCGACCACTAGATTGCTAGAATTTTCGTGTGTAAGGCAGGCATTGCTCGTTGATGACGGTGTGATTAGATTTCAGCACCGTGTTGGCTCCCCGAATTTGTAATTTCCATCCATGATGTTAGCGGAGGCTCATAATCGAGATTCTCTATTCAGCCGGGTAACACTAAGAGTATCAGACTAAAATCATTTTGGTGGTCCGCATGAAGAAGGATGTTCGGAGTATGTGTCTGATGTCTAGCATGTCAGCAAGTGAAGGACGCGACAGCGACCACGCCTTATGCAGAGGATGGATAGTGAAGGGTTGCGGAATTCCCAATATGGTAATCTAGAAGGGGGTTGAATAGATTACTGTCTCTTAAAACTATTATCACGTTCTTTTTCTTAAAGCACAGATTATCAAGACAGTATCAAGATCTAAACTATGTGTAGATGATGTAGAACCTATCTAGTGTGTGAATATGCAACGTGTCTATCAAACATCTATCGTAGAAATGATCAAACCACGAGACACGCAGATTTACGTGGTTCGGAGTACACAACAGTGTATCCTACGTCCACGGCACACACCACACACAGAGTAAACTGCTTATGAGCGAGTTCAGTGACTACAACTCACACACACACGTGTTTTCTGATGTGCACCCACGATCAGAACAACACACACACGTGATCTCAAGCACAAGAGACGCTTGAATCACACAACACACACACAGTTGATGAGAATTATGAAACAGGAAGAGTTCAGAGCGTAGGAGTAAATCCTAATGTGGAACTCTTCTGAGAACGCCTGGATGGAGTTCAAACTTCGACTTGAGTGCTCTGGACTGATGAGAAGGTTGAATCCACGACGATCTATCTTCAGTACTGCAGGATCAACTGATCTTTCGGTCTCTGCACTGCAGACTTGAAGCAGAGCAGCAGCAACTTCTTTTCTCTTGGACTTGGCTTTAGGGTTTTTGGTTGTGGCTGCTTCTGTACGAGATTCTCTTCAAAAGGATGCTTATATAGTTGTGTTTTCATGTGGAGAGTCGTGGGACTTGAAAACACAATCTTGGATATGAAGGAAGGTTTCCGTATTTGAAGATCCTCTGCATCTGTCGACAGGTTCTGAGTATCTGTCGACAGATTGCAACAGATTTGCAACAGACAGACTTCAGGTTGCTCTGGTCTGTGGCATCTGTCGACAGGCGATATCCATCTGTCGACAGGCAGAGACAGTTTTGCCAAAACACAGAACTCTGGCATTTCTGTCTGCGACATCTGTCGACAGGTCTCTGAGAATCTGTCGACAGGTGCTCTCAGTACTCTTCAGTCTGATCACAACTGCGGCATCTGTCGACATATGCCTTTGGGTCTGTCGACAGGTACATGTATACTCTGTGATTGTGATCATTTTCTCATGATTTGAGAAGGCTTGGTTATATGCATTTGTACCTGCATGATAAAACATGTATAGTTAGGTATAATGTAGACATAGATAACCAAATATTGTATCATCTTAATTGACATGTATGAAACCTCAATTCAACTCATTCATCATTAAAACATTGTTTGACTTTCATTTATCACTTAGAGTGTGAATTCACTTAGTTTCCAGAATATGAACCCAACATTCTCCCCTTTTTGATGATGACAAAATTATTCAATTAATGCTCATGAACTTGAGGTTTCTTCTCCCCCTTTTGACAACATCAAAAGTAAAGACAACACTCACATATGTAGATTTGCACAGAACATGTGATTTCATTCATTGGAAAGGGAAGCATTCACATGACAAAAGTGTGACTGGAGTAACATGAAGTGAAATACATAGAAAAGGAAATAACAAAAGACAGAAACAACATTGCTCAGACTGAAGTGAAAGTACAGGACATGACCCACTCCTATACATCTAGTATATCTAAGCAGCATCATCTTCAGGAGCTTGAGGAGGGGCATGACGCTCAGTTGCAAGTCTATCAATGCGTGTGTCCAAGGTATCCATTCTTTCATGCAGCCTCTCAAACCCTGTGTCATTTGGACTTGTAGCTGGGCTAACAAATCCCTAATGGAGGGCTGAGCAGCTTCACCAATACCAGCATCTCCCGGAGCATCTAGTGGCTCTGACTGGGAGTCTTCATCACCTTCTTCAGCATCTTCTTCATCATCAACTTGATCGTCAGCCCCAATGAAATCTTCATCCTCGGCAGCAGCAGGTGCCTTGCCCTTAAGTTCCCGGTGACGACCCCATCCACTAGCTTGTAGCCCATGCGTGAGGCGGCAGTGATATCAAAGCTGTTGCGGGAGTTGAGTGAGACACACTCACTGTCTGGAATGGAATGCCAATAAACTTCAAAAGAGAAGTAATTTGGCAAGCAAAGGGCATGGATCTCCTGGGTTGGTAGAAACACTTGGTGATCAATTAAACATCAGGAGAGGAAGATTTATTGGTTCACAATGAAGGAAGAAGGTAAACAGTGATTTGTGAACATTGGTGACGAGTTCACGACTGCCATGCTTTGGCGCAATGCAAGTGGTGAATATTTGGTGAATCATGCGGTTGAGTGGAGGAAGGTGTTGGCATTGAGCTTAGCAATCTCCTTTGTTGTATCATAAGGTTGAAGAGTAAGAAGGGATAGTAGACAGAGGCGTCTGGATGATGAGCAAGAATATCCGCCCCGGTGTTCGGAATCTGGAGGGCAGTGCTAAGAAGGTTAGCAGTGATTTGAAAGGGAGTGCCCTTCACAGAGGTGTAGAACCCTTGAGCAGAGGTGGAGAGATTGTTGAAGAACTCAGTTACGGCAGTGGGGGAGTATGCCGTATGAGCGTAGAGAAAGACTGTCCAACCCTGGGTATCAAACAGGGGTTGGAGGTTGGGAAAGAGATCGGCCAAGGAGTGGAAATCCCAAAACGTGGAGGAACAAACTTTGTGAATGTACCGTGAACCCGTTTGAGATTGAGACGGGGAGGTACGACCAACTCTGGAAGGCGATCATCCCGGTGTTTGGTCCGACGTTCATCGTGAGCCCTGGATCCTTCGCCGGGCGAGGAGGAGGCGGGACGACGACGTGAGGCCAACTTCTTCGCCTTGGGTGCCATGGAAAGACGAGGCACGGATGGAAAAAGGGAAGAAGTGCTGGAGACAGTGGGAAGAAGAAGAAGGAGATGGAGGTAGGGTTTCCCGTCCAGAAAGGGGAGAGGATGTATGTGAGAGAGGGAAGGGATGGCTGGGGTGGTGTTGGATGTGGAAAGGGCCGGAGATGCCTATATAAAGGAGGAGGGGGAAGTTTAAAAGGCAATGGCCCACCAAGTCTGCCCCAAACGGCGTGTCCGTTGAGCTTCCAACAGGACAGCCGGCGTCTGTCGACAGACATATTTGTATCTGTCGACAGATGCTTGCAGAATATGACTTTGTTGGATTTTTGTAAGGAATTTGAAGTGGACCTCTTGAGCAGTGTTTTTTAACAGATTACCTAAGGTGAATAGATGACGAATACATATATAAGAACCTATCATATACATGAAGATGTAAAGCCACTTCAAATATCTTAATGGTTCAAACATAATACTGAATTAGCCTGAAGCTGAAGCATGAAGAAAACACTTACGGTATCCAAAAAGAAACACTTTTACTCTTCTTTTATTAATTAGAGTATAGGACAACACAATCTTCAGTGGAGGTGCAAATGATCAAGGAGGGAAATATCTACATGCCAAGACATTCAAAAACATCAATTACTCATGGGAATTATCACTCAGTGGAGGCTTCACACTATTGCATTATTGTCCTCATTTGCCCTTCATTTATGCAATGGAAAGAAAATGGTAATCAAGATAACGTCTCGCCTTTGAACATGAGGGTAGACATTATTCGTGCCCGTACCCCCAGTTACTCAGTGAAAGTGTCCATCATACCGTTGTACAGAGTTGACGAATTAGCCTTTTGACGCGAGGGCAAACATTTGTGATGCCCACTCCCCGGTTACTCAGCAAGAACTCATCATTGCTCTGCATTTTTCCAAATTATGTAGTTTTAATCTAATGGAATAAAATTGTTTAGGTAGCTTTTCTCCAAGTATTGTGTTAATAACCCAAGTTTAATATAGCGATTGATTATCTAGCAATTGTAAACATTAAGCTCAATGATCATAATACCTTTAAAAAAGAATCATGTTTGCCTATAAGTAAATAATGAAGAAGAGTTAGGTGTTAAGTTTTTGAAAATGGTGAAATGTTTCCAGAATGATTGAACCTAGACTTAACTTGAGTATTATGTAAAAATCACAAGATTGTTGAAAATGCTTTAATATCTTATGCACATGATGTGATCAAATATGTTATTAACATCAGATAAACACCTTAGACATTTTAAAGAAACCTGCTCAAAGAGGTTTGGATTGAATAGGCTTGGAATGCCAGGTAGAAGTGTGTCTGTCGACAGCTAAGGGAGCTTGTCGACAGGTACACTCAGACAGAGAAATGGGTGTTCAGCTAGTTGTGAGTACTGTGATATCTGTCGACAAGCCAGGGTGAGTCTGTCGACAGCTACACACAGACAGAGTGAAGGTGTGCGGGGAGGACAAACCTGTGAGATCTGTCGACAGATGCATGGTTGACTGTCGACAGATGCACACAGAGTTCAGAACCTGTGGTCTGTGGATGCCTATCTGTCGACAGGAAAAGAAGGAGCTGTCGACAGATCATTGTTGAAGGCCAGTCTAGAGAAAGAAGGGAATATGAAAAGATCATTTTATGTGAAGGAGTTAATGAACAGCAAGAAGAAATGTTTTCCTTCACAATAACACCCAACTTTTGAACTAGCTCCCCCATAATGTGTGCTCATGAAAGACACAAAGTTGATCAATGCAATTCAATCCAAGCAAGATTAGCACACATGTATTCAGCAAAACATTCATGGAATTGAGACTGTTTTTGGTATTATCTAATTTATGATTTTTTTTTTTTTTTTTTTTTTTTTTTTTGTGTTAGAGTAGTTTGGCTAATGAAATGAGACTTACCCCTTTATCCATGGATGTCCCTTCATGGGCTCCAACTACGGGTACTTGGCGGAGAATGTTTTCTCACGCATAATGAAGGTTTCCAAACAAGCCGAACTTGTTTTTCCACAAATCACCATTTGATATACCCCATAGTTGTTGCTTACGAAGGACATTCATCAAGGACTGGGGATATTTGTCACTGAATTTTACATAGGCCTAATTCTCTTCTAAGAGATGTGAACCTATCCTCTGCCAATGGTTTTGTAAAGATATCAGCTAGTTGTTGTTCTGTTGGTATGAAGCTAATTTCCAAATTTCTATTTGCAACCTCATCTCTCAAGAAGTGATGACGAATTTCTATATGTTTTGTCCTAGAGTGTTGAATGGGATTCTTGGATAGATTGATTGCACTAGTGTTGTCACATAGGATTGGTGTGCATCCAAGGTCAATGTCGTAGTCACACAACTGACTTTTTATCCACAACACCTGTGTTGCACAACTCCCTGCAGCAACATATCTGCCTCTGCAGTGGAGAGTGCAACCGAATGTTGCTTCTTGGATGCCCACGAAACCATGCAACCACCAAGCATCTGACAATAGCCACTAGTGCTCTTCCTGTCAATTTTACATCCAGCATAGTCAGCATCAGAATATGAGATTAAGTTAAAGCTACTCCCTGCCGGATACCAAAGACCCATGTCATGTGTACCTGAGAGATACCTGAATATTCTCTTAACTGCAATTTGGTGGCTTTCCTTTGGACTAGATTGATATCTAGCACAGAGGCAAACACTGAATTGTATGTCAGGTCTACTTGCAGTAAGATAGAGGAGTGAGCCAATCATACCTCGGAAATGTTTAGCATCTACCGGTTTACCTTTCTCATCACTTTCTAGCTTAATGCTTGTGCTCATCGGTGTTGAGGCAGGTTTTGCAGTTTCAAACTGAAATCTCTTGAGAAGCTCTTTAACGTATTTTTCTTGGTTTATGAAGAAGCCATCTTCCATTTGCTTGACCTGCAGACCAAGAAAAAATTGAAGCTCCCCCATTAAGCTCATCTCAAATTCACTGTGCATATGATGTGAGAATTCTTCACAAAGTGATGGGTTAGTAGAGCCAAAGATTATGTCGTCCACATACACTTGAACAACAATGATGTGTGTGCGAACTTTCTTTGTAAAGAGAGTTTGGTCTACTTTACCTCGTGAGTAGTTTTTGCTTACCAGAAATTGGCTTAGCCTGTCGTACCAAGCTCGGGGTGCCTGTTTCAAACCATAGAGAGCCTTGTGCAATTTGTATACATGGTTTGTTTGTCATGAAGTTCAAAGCCAGGTGGTTGAGAGACATAAACTTCCTCTTTGATGTAGCCATTTAAGAAAGCAGTTTTAACATCCATTTGATATAGTTTGAACTTGTTTGAGCATGCATAAGCTAACAAGATTCTGACTGCTTCTAGTCTAGCTACAGGTGCAAAAGATTCTTCAAAATCCACACCAAATTCCTGATTATACCCCTTTGCAACCAGTCTAGCCTTGTTTCTCACCACCTTTCCCTCTTCATTTAGTTTATTCCTAAAGACCCATCGTGTTCCAATTACAGAAATTTCGGGGGTTTTAGGAACTAAGCTCCAGACATTGTTTCTTTGAAATTGACCTAGCTCCTCATGCATAGCATCAATCCATGAATTTTCGTTTAAGGCTTCTTCAACATTTTTAGGCTCCACTTGAGAGACAAAGGCTAAATGATCCTGTTCAACTATTTGATGAACTTGAGACCTAGTTTGAACTGAATCATTTATGTTACCTATGACATTCTCAAGTGGATGAGCTTTAGAGTACCTCACACTTGTGATTGTTGAAGGACCGGGTTGATCTTGCACTTCAGAAGTCTGTTCTGGAGGAGGGGTGGCTGGAGGACTTCCATGTTGTGGATCTTGTGCAGGTACTTCATCTTCATTTCTGAACAGAAATCCGTCATCTTCATCATTGTACCTGCGTAGATAGCCATTGATTATTGTTGGAACTGACTTAGAGATTGTGTTTGGTTTTCTTTGCAGTTCTTCATGTGTTGTATCTTCAGTGTCATCTTGAAACCTGTAAGGATTAGGACTGTTAGATTTGGTTTGAGATTCATCAAATACAACATGTGGAGTTTCTTCCACTTTTCTGGTTTTAAGATTAAACACTCTATAAGCTCTAGAGTGTTCTGAGTATCCAAGAAAAATACCTTTGTCGCTTTTGGCTTCAAATTTGTCCAGATCAATTTTATCATTGTTATGTATGAACACCTTTGAACCAAAAACTCTGAAGTGTCCAAGGGATGGTTTCTTACCTTTCAGAAGCTCATAGGGAGTTTTCTTGAATACCGGTCTTACCATGGCTCGATTGAGAATGTAGCATGACGTGTTTACTGCTTCTGCCCAAAAGGTTCTGGAGAGTTGATTTTCGATCAGAAGCGTACGAGCCATCTCCACCAAGGTTCTATTTTTCCTCTCCACAACCCCGTTTTGTTCTGGAGTTCTTGGGGAGGAGAACAAGTGTTCTATTCCTTGGTTCCTGCAGAAATCAGTGAAGGAGTGGTTGTCAAATTCTCCCCCGTGATCAGTGCGAATGGAGCATATCTTGTGGACATTTCCATGCTCAATTTTATTGAAGAAGTCTTCAAAAACATTCAGTGCATCATTCTTATGAGCCAGAAATTTCACCCAAGTGAACCTTGAAAAGTCATCTACAATGACAAAACCATACCGTTTGCCAGTGAGACTCAGTGTTCTAGTAGGTCCAAATAGGTCCATGTGCAACAGTTCATATGCTTTGGAAGTACTTACCGGTGCTTTCGATTTGAAGGATTTTCGGGTCTGTTTCCCTGTGCACATGCATCACAGAAATTTTCATTTTTCTTGAATGGAATTTCAGGAAGTCCACTTACAAGTTTGAGCCTCATTATCTTGTTCAAAACATTGTAACTCGCATGTCCAAGCCTACGATGCCACAATGTAAGCTCATCCTGTTTATTTGCTACAAGACATAAATCATTATTTTCTGGATCATCCAAATCAACCATGTAGATGTTATTCATTCTTTTTCCAGAAAATTTGAGACTTCCTGTTTCCTTATCAAGGATTTGACATGAATCTGATTCAAAAACAATTTTATGGCCTTTATCACACAATTGACTTATGCTAAGCAAATTGTGATGAAGACCATCAACTAATAGTACATTATCTATTGAGTTGGAGGCAAACTTACCAACCTTACCTGAGCCAATGATCTGGCCTTTGTTGTTACCTCCAAAGACAACGTGACCTCCGTCTTTTTCCACGAGCAAACTGAATTTTTCTTTATCGCCCGTCATATGCCTCGAGCAGCCACTATCCAGGTACCATTTGTTTTGATTGTGTGCTGCTAGGCATTCCTGCACATGTGGATCAGACAAGAGGTTTTGGTACCCAAATTACTTTGGTGCCGTTTCATTATCATTCATGCAAACAGTAAATGCTTTGGAATCCAGATTTGTTTAAATTTCTGTTTTAGTGGATTGTTCCAGCATTGTTTTTCATTGTGCCCAATCTTTTTACAGATCTTACATGATGATGGCTTATGAACAACAGTGGATTTTGGATTCTTAGTTGCATGCATAGGCATCTTACCCTTTTGTTGCCTAGTGAGCTTAGCATTAGGAACTTGCTGTTTTGCCTTGGGACATCCCTGTTTGGGGTTGGTAGCAAACTCCTTAAGCTTAGTTGGAACAAATTTGGTAGCCTTAGGTTCCTGGTTTTTGCCCTTGGTTTGATTTTTCCTTTTCCTTGAGGGATTTTGATTGCTAGAACTTGGGATAGGATCAGTGAAATTAGTCAGCAGATTTTTTCCTGTTTCCTTTGGCTTGGGATTTTGAAACCCAATCCCATGTCTAGCAACAAACACATTGGATCCTAAGATTGCATCTAGATTCTGTTTGCTCTTGACAAAACTAGATAGATCCTTTGTTTTGCCTTTCAATTCCTTTTCAGCTTTTTCCAATTTCTCTTTTAGATCAGTATGCTCATTGTTTAGAGTTTCAAGGAGGTTCATTAGATCATCTTTCTCTTTTTGAGCTTCTTGAAGCTTAATTTTCATGCTATCCATCTCTTCACTGTGTGTTTGTTCATCTATTTTCATCATGTCAATTACCTTATTCAGAGATTCAATTTCATCATTATTATCAGTTTCATGAATAAGGAAATTAACTTTCTTCTTGAGTGCTTTATTTTCTGATTTGAATTGACGGAATTTTTCAAAAAGGACAGTGTATGCTTCTTCCCATTCAGCAGTAGAAAAAGACTCAAAGGAAGAATTTACCTCAGAGGAGTCATCACTCCTTGCCATAAGACAGTGAATCTCGTCATCTCCTGAGGTAGCTTGACTTTTTCATCATCGTCTTCATCACTCCATGTAGCCAGCATTGCTTTGGCTTTCTTGAAGACGAACTTGTCCTTTTTCAGTTTCTTCTTGAGCTCGGGGCACTCTCCTCATGTGTCCCTGCTTCTTGCACTCATAGCACACAACATCAGATTTTTTATTGGACGAATCAAACCTGTTGGTGCCTTTTTGGAAAGGTTTGGAGTTTCCTGAACCTCTTCTCTTGAATTTTAAAAACTTCTTAAACTGTCTAGTGAGCATGGCCATTTCATCATTCTCACTATCAGTAGAGGTTTCAGACTCAGACCCTTCCTGTTGGGCATTCTTTTTGGAATCTGAAGATACTTTATTTGAGGCCTTCAAGGCAATTGACTTCCTTGGATTCTCTTCAGTTTCTTTTCTTTTTACATTTAGTTCATAAGTCATGAGAGATCCAATCAATTCATCCACTTTCATTGTTGAAAGATTCTTGGAATCCTCGATGACAGTGACTTTGGTGTTCCATGAGGATGGAAGACCGAAGTATCTTCCTCACCAAATCACTTTCTGAGTATTCCTTCTTAAGACCTTTCAATCCATTTATAAGTACCATGAATCTAGCAAACATGTCAGAAATTGTCTCATCACGGTTCATCTTAAACATTTCATATTCTGAGACTAACATGCTTACCTTGGATTCTCTCACCTCAGACGTACCTTCATATATCAACTCGAGCTTGTCCCACATCTCCTTAGCTGAGGTGCATGTGGAGACTCTCGAGTATTCCTTTGGGTGGACCGCGCACTGCATCATGTTGAGGGCGCTCCAGTTGAGTGTCCCTTTTGCAATCTGGTCCTTGGTCCATGTATCTTCGTCTTGAGGCAATCCATATGGTCCTGTTCTGACTATCTTCCACAATTCATAGTTTTGTGCTCGTAGAAACACCTGCATGCGGTTTTTCCAATATGGATAGTCAGTGCCATCAAAGAAGGGTGGCCTGGTCACAGAGTGTCCCTCGGCCATATACCCCTTGGTAGATTCCATTTGATCGTGAATCTCCTGATCGTTAGATCAAATAGATAAAGCAATAAATCGGAGAAACCACGCTCTGATACCAATTGAAGGGTTGCGGAATTCCCAATATGGTAATCTAGAAGGGGGGTTGAATAGATTACTGCCTCTTAAAAACTATTATCACGTTCTTTTTCTTAAAGCACAGATTATCAAGACAGTATCAAGATCTAAACTATGTGTAGATGATGTAGAAACCTATCTAGTGTGTGAATATGCAACGTGTCTATCAAACATCTATCGTAGAAATGATCAAACCACGAGACACGCAGATTTACGTGGTTCGGAGTACACAACAGTGTATCCTACGTCCACGGCACACACACACACACAGAGTAAACTGCTTATGAGCGAGTTCAGTGACTACAACTCACACACACACGTGTTTTCTGATGTGCACCCACGATCAGAACAACACACACACGTGATCTCAAGCACAAGAGACGCTTGAATCACACAAACACACACACAGTTGATGAGAATTATGAAACAGGAAGAGTTCAGAGCGTAGGAGTAAATCCTAATGTGGAACTCTTCTGAGAACGCCTGGATGGAGTTCAAACTTCGACTTGAGTGCTCTGGACTGATGGAGAAGGTTGAATCCACGACGATCTATCTTCAGTACTGCAGGATCAACTGATCTTTCGGTCTCTGCACTGCAGACTTGAAGCAGAGCAGCAGCAACTTCTTTTCTCTTGGACTTGGCTTTAGGGTTTTTGGTTGTGGCTGCTTCTGTACGAGATTCTCTTCAAAAGGATGCTTATATAGTTGTGTTTTCATGTGGAGAGTCGTGGGACTTGAAAACACAATCTTGGATATGAAGGAAGGTTTCCGTATTTGAAGATCCTCTGCATCTGTCGACAGGTTCTGAGTATCTGTCGACAGATTGCAACAGATTTGCAACAGACAGACTTCAGGTTGCTCTGGTCTGTGGCATCTGTCGACAGGCGATATCCATCTGTCGACAGGCAGAGACAGTTTTGCCAAAACACAGAACTCTGGTATTTCTGTCTGCGACATCTGTCGACAGGTCTCTGAGAATCTGTCGACAGGTGCTCTCAGTACTTCTTCAGTCTGATCACAACTGCGGCATCTGTCGACATATGCCTTTGGGTCTGTCGACAGGTACATGTATACTCTGTGATTGTGATCATTTTCTCATGATTTGAGAAGGCTTGGTTATATGCATTTGTACCTGCATGATAAAACATGTATAGTTAGGTATAATGTAGACATAGATAACCAAATATTGTATCATCTTAATTGACATGTATGAAACCTCAATTCAACTCGTTCATCATTAAAAACATTGTTTGACTTTCATTTATCACTAGAGTGTGAATTCACTTAGTTTCCAGAATATGAACCATTGGCCCTATGAGATTCTCAGACGGTTGGCAGCGTGGCCATATGAGCTAGCATTACCCCCAGCTTTGGCTATGTTCACCCTGTATGTCCTACGTATCTATGCTAAGGAAGTATGTCCTGAGACCGTCCTCATGTATTAGTCAAAATGAGCCATGAAGAATCCGCCAGATCTTTCTTATGGCGTGTAACCAGTATCTATTCGTGACCGTAAGGTAAGCATCTCCGTAACAAGAGTATTGCGTCGTGAAAGTTCTCTGGCGGCACTTCTCACGAGAGAGGCTACTTGGGAGCTTGAGGATGCGTGAACAAGAAGTATCCCCTGTGTTTGAGTAGTGTCGCCTCATAACTTCGAGGACGAAGTTTCTTAAGGGGAGAAGTGTAAGCCCTTGAATTTCTGTCCATTATTTGTAGTTGTGTGTTGTGTATATTTGTGCTTGGGTAGGTATATACATATTTACGTACGGATTAATTTAGTACAATTACGTGTGAATGTGTTTTATACTAGATGTAAATAATGCATGTATTGAAGGGATAGTATGGATACACTACCATATACATATTGCATGTATATATCATGACATGCATATTTTCTGCATGTTTTAGAGTTCTGGCCGAAGGCAGATTGGCGTCAATACCAGGACGTCGAGGAGGTGTCAGCGTCCACCCATGGACGCCAACACTAATCCTGGCGTCTAACGATGTGCGCCGATTTCTCTGACCTGCATGCGTTGCAGAGCCAGAAATTCCGGAAACAAGGTAGCTCACCCATTGGGGGCTGTCCCCAACGGCTCTGAGAGCCATCTTATCACCCTGTGAGTGGGAGAGAAGTCTCTCCCATATATCCAACCCGAATCTGCTCCCCAACCCCTCTCTTCACCCTTTTGCAAGAGAGAAACAAGAGGAGAAAACCCTATTTCGGACTGTGAGAAAACCCCATCCTTGCAGCCCAAATCCGAACTTCTGAAGCTTTGTCCGGTGTTCTACTGCAACTGGAGGCTAGAGGGATCATCGAGGAAGGCCTCCCCGACATATCTTTGCTGTGGAGATCATCCAAGTGCCCGGAGGAAGGAGATCTTGGAGGACATTTCTGCACTTCTTGGGACGGCCCAAGGAGAGCTTCTCCGAGCATTTAGATCCATTGGAGCAATTTTCTAGAGGCAAGTGACCCTACCATAAGGTTCCCGTATCAGTCTAGGACGGTTTTAACATTTTTGTGTATTTTTCTTCGTGTCCTTGACCCCCACATTCACCCTATCTTGAGAGCTCTGGTCTGTGTTCTGCACAGACCTGCATTGACGGCAAAGTCCCTGGTCGCTAAGATCATGCTTAGCGTCCATCGACTATGCCGCTGACACTGAATTAGCGGCCAGAGACCGCCGCCAAGTTCATCTGGATAGAACAGTGACCTCTTCTGCCCTTCCTATACAACTATTTTCGGTATGTTTCACGATGAGGATATATGGTAACCCTATACACTATGTATACTGATAAATGTGGTGTGTGGATGAGTTATGATGTGTGGTGGTGAATGTTAGAGATTATTATCCCATGAAATTCAAGCATGATTTGTTGGTGATCTTGTCAATCCATGTTTTATGATTAGGACTAGTCTGAGTGCCCTAAGTTTTGTCAGATCATGAAGTTAGTGGATTAGTATATGTGTATTCAAATTTTGATAAATTGTCCATGCTTGCATAAATTGCTATTAAATTCAGTTCGGTAAATAAAAAGGCATCCAAGAAGGAATTGTTGTGATCGATCTATGGTTGTATGATTTAGGGTAATTCTGTATTTTCAGATCATGCATATAACAGTTAGTCTCTGTTCAGACAGTAAGTGGCAAAAATGTATGATGGTGTTAAACTCCATGTCAACTTAAATTATGAATGGCATGCTAAATAGGTATTTGATTTCTGTAAATTCTATTTAACTCAGAAAAAAATGAAATTTGAAGGTATGATCTTGAACCCGAAAATTGCATGTGGTTAAATTTCCAGGTCATTTGGACCAGTATATAAGGAGTTATGCACTTTTTCCATGTGAAATGTAAAAATTTATGCATGTCATCGTAAAGTGATTAGATATCGTTTAAACCCAACCTGATTGGTGAATTTACTGTGTGTTAAACTCCTGAAATCTGTAGTGTCATGTCAGGAAAACAGAGATATGCATGTGAGTGAGAAAGTGAATGGGATGAAAAGTGAAATGTGTAAAACCATGTGTAAATCGGTAAAATGTGTAATGTGTAACTGTGCCAATGTGACACTGCTTCCGTAGAGGGCAGTGGAACTGTATCAGGGAAAAGTCCCCCTGAGAAAGTTCAATGTAAGTGACTCTAAGGGCATTAGTGGGAAATCCTGGAGGTAGACAAGTACCACTAGTTAGGGTGGAGACTTGTTCTCCCGGTCTGCGCAGTCCAAGAGTCGCCATTGTAATGCCTAGATGGCGTCTATGTGTAATGTGATGTGTATATGTCCTTCTTTGGTGGTTTGGACTATGTGTCACGGCACCTAAAATGTGAATGTGTAATGTGTAATGTGTAATGTGTATGTGTTCATGTGTTAATGTGTAAGTGAACAATGTGAAATGTGTATGTGCAAAGTGCAACCATGTGAATTGGAAACTTGTGTAAAGAAAATGTGAAACTAAAAATGTGAGGATATGACATTGAAATCCATTTGAGACAAATCTGAAACCATGTGAAATCAGTAATTTCATGTTGTTATCATCATGTTTATATGTGCGAAAATATCTAGAATCCATGTTAGGGATAATTGATGAGCACGTGTACAAAATAGCATGATTGGTTGTTCACATGGTATATTTTAAACAACATTGTAGCTCTCATGTGTAGGTTTACAACCATTAAACCATGTGAAACCAGCAACTTAAAGCATGTGAAAATGTCTGTGTATGTGCTTAAGAACATGTAAAATCCATGCTAGTTGTGTTTTCCCTTCATATATGCACAGTGTTCATGTTGGTAGCTCTCATGTCTTGGCTCTTTAAAGGCAAAATTTCACGAGTAAATTGAATAGAGATCATGTGATAGGTAAGTTTTATTCTTAGAAATCTGAAAGCATGATCCATGTATTAAATTGTAGAACTTTCATGATAGGTTGCAACTTTCAAATTACTAGCAGGTCATATGTTGAAATTTGTGAACGTGCATGTAGAAACCGCTATGACTTATACGTGTATGTTATGAGTAGTGTTGCTTGCTGAGTCTTTAAGACTCACTTCTTGCTTCGGCGTACAGGTGTAGTTGGTGACATGGCACCGTTGGACGAGACGGTGGAGACGGACTCCCAGTGCGGAGATTAGACTGTTGGAGCAGTTGTACCCCTTTTGTTTCATAGTATGTAAAAGTGACATTGTACTAGAAATCATGAAAAAAAATTGTATAAGTGTGGACACTGTGTACTTAAATTCAGCAATTTAATATGTGAACTTTTAAGTTCTTTAATGTTATTGCTATTTCATGTATGTTAAATGTGGATGATGAATGAATGAAGACAGTAGTTCTTTTTACTTCCGCTACTCTGTTCGTATATTCGCGTGTATCTCAGCTGTTGTATCGTTTGGGTAAATGTCCACTGTGATGACGCTTGCTATACCGACGTGGGTTGGTATAACCGTACCGGTATAATGAGGGCCGTCACAGAGATTGGTATCAGAGAACCGGTTGAGATTGCACATGAACCATGTTTAGGGTTTCATTTGAACTGCTATCTCTCGCTTTATACACATGTATGGCTTTGTGGTGTGATTTCCGGAATGGTGTTCCAGGTTGTGTTTCTGTTGTCTGAAAGGCGACGGAACCAGTTGTCGTGATTCATGTGGATGCAACGACTTGGCCCATCGCGATTCAGACTTTAAGGTGATAGGTAAGTCCATCGTGATTTGAGTTGATAAGCGTCTACTATGTTGGACGCCTTTTAGATGTGGCCACCCGAGCTCTAGGGTTCTATAGCAAGTCTACCTAGTTTCTATCCTACATTGCTTGGGCAGTGTTATCCATGCAATGTAGGGACTGTATAGGTCATGTCAGCTTATACCATTATTGTTATTGAAATGTTTTATGTGAGAATGTGTGCGTAGCAAGTCGCGTTATAACGCCTTCCGAGGTTACCTCTCCAGTCGGGTCCCCAGCACCGGGTGCTCGGGGTTTGTCCCGGTACAGTGAGTACCGTCAAGGTCTGAGTCGTCTTCCTGGACACCATCACTCTTGAGTTTGAGTTGTACATCCGGCTGAGGGAAAGACGACAAGGGGCAGCGACACATGTTTGTGGGTGTGCGGTCGCTTGTAGCGCACTCGTGGTTGGGGGACGGACACCAGTAGACATACTGGTCCTCAGCTAGTCTTGTTTCCAGTGTCTCACTTTAGAGTTCTCGACCGGAGTCCCTAAAGGTGTCAGGTTTGGGCATGCAGCAGTGTAGTTTGCAGGAGTGGTGTTAGTTGTCTCCACAGTTCTTGACCTTGTTGAGGTGGAGCGGCAGCTAGACCTTTCGTCCGTGGCTGCGAGATAGAGAGGTGTACTTGTGTTGTTTGTCCGAGTTTGTGGCTAGTGTCGCGAACTAGTTCTCGTGACTCGTGTGTGGCGTGCCCTTTTGTAGCTTGTACACGTGTTTGTGGTTTGCCGTTTACTTACTTATAGCTGTAGCATCATGCATAAGTGTTGTTATATATTGACTGCTTATAGCTTTATTATTTATATCTATTGTACATTGTGTAACTCGACTTTGGGGGAGTTACCCTACTGAGCCAGTGACTTGTGAGGCTCACCCCTTCTTCTTCTAGGTGAAGGAGAGCAGGAGGGTTCCTGTCCCTCTTCTAGTTCTGATCGACATCATAGTGGGTCGGGCCTTCACCGCCAGCAGAGTAATACTTTTACTTGTGGAGCCTTGGGGGTTTGTCCCGGGCTATTGTATTTGTTTAATGACTATGAGATGGGATTGAGTATGTACATTTCATGTGAATATATGTGAGAAATGGAATCTTATATGTGCTCACAATGTTTTTATATTTTCACGGAGATATGTGATTGATATCCCTTGTGAGGCTACGGTCCGATCGCGGGAGGTAGGGTCTTGTCGGGCACTTTATTGGGTTAACGGGCCTGAACGGCGAGGACCGTCACAGTTGGTATTAGAGCAAGGTCTATGTAAATATGAAGGAATAGGAAATGTACATAGTATGTTCCTTACTATAGTCTACTGCTGGTAGTCGGCCCTGTTTTTGGTAATGATATGCTTGTGCGTAGGTTTATAAATGTTTGATAGAAGAGATTGGGGAGGTGGTGGTGATGAACCTGAGGAGACCACACACCAGATGATAGAGAGGTTATGGGATAGTATCACTCAGATTCGGACACGGCTAGATCAGCAGCCACCGGTTCAGCCAGTGGGAGTACCACCAGTACAGGAAGAGGTAGTGTCAGCACCTCTTGCTCCACAATTTGGTACAGAGGTACCACCTGTTGTACCTGGGCCTCCAATTGCACCATTAAGGTCAGCTAGTGTGGATGAGTCCACAATATTAGTGGAGAGGTTCCTGCGGTTGCAGCCACCTACATATTCGGGAGGTCCGAATCTAGATACAGCTGAACATTGGGTACATGAAATAGAAAGGGTGTTTGCTACCATGAGGTGTCCACAGGCGGATAGAGTTATTTTGGCTACTTACCAGTTGAGAGGATTTGCACAAGAACGGTGGAGACTCAAGATGCAAACTGTGTTCACCAGAAGAGCAGAAGATACCATCACATGTCCCAAGTTTCTTGAAGTATTCAACAACACCTTCTTTCCGGTGTAAATTCAGCAAGCCAAAGGGAGCAATTCAAAACACTTTAGCAAGGAAATTCTTCGGTATTGGAGTATTAGATGAGGTTTATGGCCTTGAGCAGGTAAGCACCATATGTGGTGGCTAATAATGCAATGATAGTTGAGTACTTCATACGGGGGCTGAGGCCGGAGTTACAAGATGCAATGATTCATTTGATGTGTGGGACAGTGGAAGAGGCAGCCCAAAGAGCAGCAATATTAGAAAGAACAGTGCAAGCTAGGTAGTCCAGTGGATCAGGATCAAGTGGTGGTAGTTTTCGACTTCCACAGCAATCATCGGGTGTTAGCAAGAGCAAGGCACCTTCGGGAGGAGCTTCTTCATCGGGCTTTAACAAGTGGGGAAACAAGATAAAGAAGATATTTAGAGGCCGAGGAGGTGGCAAGCAGCAAGGATCTCAGCAAGGTAGAGGCTATAAGCTGGAAGTGGAGGATTCATAGCAAAGTATGGCAAGGTAGCCCGTAGAATTCAGATGTTACAATTGTGATCAGCCAGGGCATTTGGCGAGGAATTGCCCATATCCAAGAAGAGCTAGTTATGGAAGAGGGACACCACAGAAGCAGCAGCCGCAGCAGTAGCCTTCAGCTGAGCGAGGTAGAGGCATGCCTTACCAGAGAGGAGGACAAGGTCGAGTGATGGCGATCACAAGGGCTCAAGCGGAGGCGTCAAATCTGATTGAAGGTATTATACCACTTCTTGAACTCTCTGCTAGAACATTAATTGATCCAGGTGCATCACACTCTTTTATTTCTGAAGATTGCATTGATAGTATGCTGCATCCATTTGAGGAGAGGCAGTGTGAGCTTGTAGTAGACGTCCCTTACGGGGATTTCATGCTTACTACATGCTATTCGGATGAGGTTCCTGTTATGATCCAAGGTAATCAATTGCCAGCAAAATTGTATGGACTGCAGTTAAAAGAATATGATGTGATATTAGGCATAGATTGGTTGGAAGCATATGGGGCAGTGATAGATTGTAGAAAGAAGAGAGTAAGGTTCAGCCATCCAGGAGGCAGAATATTTGAATTTCAAGGTATGCCATTCTATACTCCTAAGTTTATCATTTCTGCTCTTAAGGCTAGGAAGTTGATTAATGCGGGATGTGTAGCATATTTGGCATCAGTTAGCTTGGTTGAGACAGGTAAGATAGTGGATATGGTACCAATGGTTAGAGAGTTCGCAGATGTGTTCTAGAAGAGTTACTAGGTTTAGCACCACACACAGAGGTGGATTTTACAGTAGAGTTGCAGCGGGTAGCATGCCAATCTCCAAGGCACCCTACAGGATGGCACCTACAAAATTGAAGGAGTTGAAGAAGCAATTGCAAGAATTGCTTGAGAAAGGTTTCATTCGGCCTAGTCACTTACCGTGAGGAGCACCGGTTTTGTTTGTAAGAAAGAAAGATGACAGCATGAGAATGTGTATTGATTACCGCTAATTGAATCAGGTCACAATAAAGAATGGGTATCCACTTCCACGGATAGATGATTTGTTTGACCAATTGTAGTCGACTAAGTTGTTGTCTAAGATAGAGTTGAGGTCGGGGTACCATCAGTTGAGGATCCGGGAAGAGGACATTGACAAGACAGCATTCAGGACCAGGTATGGGCATTATGAGTTTGTGGTTATGCCATTTGGGCTAACCAATGCACCGGCATCATTTACGAACGTGAAGATCATGATTTTTCATCCATATCTAGATCGGTTTATTATGGTGTTCATAGATGATATTTTAGTGTATTCATCCTCAGAAGAAGAACATGCAGCTCATTTGAGGATTACTTTGCAGACATTAAGGGAGCACCAGTTATTGTAAAATTTAGTAAATGTGAGTTCTTGTTAAAGGAAGCTTAGTTTTTGGGGCATATTATTTCAGGTGAAGGTGTTGCAGTGGATCCAGCTAAGGTGGAAGCAGTTATGAAATGGGAGGAACCAAAGTCAGTGCCAGAGATAAGAAGTTTCCTTGGCTTGGCAGGTACTATAGGCAATTTATTCAGGATTTCTCGAAGATTGTAGCACTTATGACAAGCTTACCAGGAAAGGAATACCTTTTGTATGGTTATCTGATTGCAGGCGCAGTTTTATGGAATTGAAGAAGCGGCTCACTTCAACTCCTATATTAGAAATCTGTCAAGCTGAGGCAGATTTGTTTTGTATAGATGCATCCAAAAGAGGACTTGGGGCAGTATTAATGCATCATGGAAAGGTTGTGGCATATGCATCCAGGTAATTAAAGCGGCACGAGGAGAATTATCCTGTACATGATTTAGAATTGGCGGCGGTTGTGTTTGCATAAAGATACGGCGGCATTATTTGTATGGTGAGAGGTTCGAGATCTTCACGGACCATAAGAGTTTGAAGTACATCTTCTCACAGAAAGATTTAAATTTAAGGCAATGAAGATGGATGGAATATTTGAAGGACTATGATTTCAGCTTAGCATATCAATCAGGTAGGGCTAATGTGGTTGCAGATGTATTGAGTAGAAAAGCAGTGATGAGTCACATGATGATAAGAGAATGGAAGTTGTATGAAGATGTAGCAGAAAACTCTCTATTTATTCCAAGTAGCCGGGGCCGAGCAATGCTAGCCACAGCACGGTGGAGCCATCTTTGTATTGTCAAATAATAGAAGCCCAGAAAACAGATGAGAATTTGGCTGAAATTGTGAAGATGGAGGATGTTACCATTGATGATGATTATGTAGTCTGATTCAGGCATAGATTGTATGTTCCAAATGAAGCTAGGGTGAAGCAAAATGTGTTAGAGGAAGCACACCGATCTAGATATACCATTCACCTAGGAAGCACGACGATGTACCAAGATTTGAAGAAATATTTTTGGTGGCCGAGTATGAAGAAGGAAATAGCTAAGTTCATAGAAAGATGTTTGATATGCCAGCAGGTTAAAGTGGAACACCGAAGGCGAGGTGGTTTGTTGGAACCCTTACCAATACTTCAATGGAAATGGGATGATATAGCAATGGACTTGGTTGCGGGTTTGCCCAGGATAGCGTCGGGACACAATGGTATTTGGGTTTTTGTTGACAGATTGACAAAGGTGTGCAGGTTGCTAGTAGTGAGCATGTCATGGGCAGTGGATAAGTTGGCTAGATTATATGTGGATAGAATTGTGTCATTGCATGGCATTCCGATCACAATTGTTTCTGACACAGATCTCAGGTTTACCTCCGGATTTTGGAGGAGTTTGCAGAGGGTTGTTGGCACCCAGTTGAGGTACAGTTTGGCATACCACCCCCAAACAGATGGACAGATGGAGAGGATGATCCAGACCATTGAAGATATGTTGCGAGCTTGTTGTTTGGTTTGTGGAGGCGGATGGGAGCAGCACTTAGGTATGGTCGAATTTGCCTACAACAATAGCTATCATTCAAGTATCGGCATGGCACCGTATGAAGCGCTTTATGGAAGACATTGCAGAACACCATTGAATTGGAATGAAGTGGGTGAAAGGTAGGTGATAGGACTGGAAATGGTGAATCAATGTGCGGAAATGGTCATGTTTATCAAAGAAAAGCTTCAAACGGCACATAGCAGGCGAAAGAGTTATGCAGATACACGGCGTAGACCTCTACAATTTGAGGTTGGTGATTATGTGTTCCTAAGAGTTTCTCCAACCAAGGGTGTGATGAGGTTCAGGAAGAAGGGCAAGTTGAGTCCCAGGTATGTGGGTCTATTCCAGATTGTGGAAAGAGTTGGTAAGACGACATATAGGTTGGAGCTTCCAGTGGACTTCACAGATGCACACGAAGTGTTTCACGTCTCGATGCTAAGAAGGTACATTTGTGATCCTTCACAGATAGTCAGCTATCAGAGAGATGATTTGAAGCCATATATGTCCATGCCGGACTATCCCGTGATGATTACAGGCCGCCACACACAGAAATTAAGAAATAAGAATATTGAATTGGTAAAGATCAGATGGGAAAACAGGCAGGGTGGTGAAGACACTTGGGAATTGGCCAATGAAATGTACAAGACGTATCCATACTTGTTTGAGTAAGCATTAAATTCTTTTTAGGTGATAGTCGACTATATGTTGAACTGTTGATTACGTTTACTTCATAATTTTGAGGACGAAATTCTTTTTGGTGATAGTAATGTAATAATCGGTATGTTCGGATCGTAGGTTACCAGGTTTGGAGGCCAATGTGTGGCCCATTGGTTGTATGTGTATGTTCATATGTGTCTTTATAGGTTGGTTTGACAGGATGGGAGGCTGGTGGGTTGGAGTTCCCAGCCCAAACAAGCATCTGTCGGGTTCATTAGGAATGCGACGTAACCAGACGTCGTGATTCTCACATGAACACGACCATCTTCCACGTCGCAATTTCTCACCACTGTTACGTGAGCGTCGTTGCATGCAGGGATGTCGGGTTTAAACGCGCCGGTGGGGTATGTCGTATTTCTAAACTCGACGGCCCGATACGTCGCGGTTTAGACTCACTAGGTTTTGGGCTTTTACCCTAGGATGAATAGTGCAGTGGCATTGTTCAACTGGGAGAAGCTGTATGTGGGTTTTAAAGGAGAATTGGGGTGATTTTGCGTGATTAGCTGCACGTTAGGCATGGTTCCGGTGCGAGGAGGAGCTTCGGAGCGCAGGGAACCTTCGGGTAGTGTTGGTTTTGCGTTTCATTTTTCGATAGGGGAATTCTACCCTATTTTCCTTTGTGTGGACTGTGCAGGTTAGGGTTTGAGGTTTCGGTTGTGGAAATTGGATGAGCATGATAGAAACCATGTTTTGGGTTTCATTTGAACTGCTATCTCTCGCTTTATACACATGTATGGCTTTGTGGTGTGATTTCTGGAATGGTGTTACAGGTTGTGTTTCTGTTGTCTGAAAGGCGACGGAACCAGTCATTGTGA
The DNA here is from genome assembly GCA_014218235.1 of Colocasia esculenta. Lineage (NCBI taxonomy): Eukaryota > Viridiplantae > Streptophyta > Magnoliopsida > Alismatales > Araceae > Colocasia > Colocasia esculenta. Next base: position 129,799,804 of record CM024754.1, read on the forward strand.
TTCATGTGAACATGACGACTTGGCCTATCACGATTCAGACTTTAAGGCGACAGGTAAGTCCGTCGCGATTTGAGTCGATAAGCGTCTACTGTGTTGGACGCCTTTTAGATGTGGCTACCCGACCTCTGGGGTTCTATGGCTAGTCTACCCAGTTTCTATCCTACATTGCTTGGGCAGTGTTGGCCATGCAATGTAGGGACTGTATAGGTCATGTCGGCTTATAACGTGATTGTTAATAAAAGGTTTTACGTGTGAGTGTGTGTAGCAAGTCGAGTTATAACGCCTTTCGAGGATACCTCTCCAGTCGGGTCCCTAGCACCGGGTGTTCGGGGTTTGTCCCGATATAGTGAGTACTGTCAAGGTCTGAGTCGTCTTCCTGAACACCCTCACTCCTGAGTTTGAGTTGTACGTCCGGCTGAGAGAAAGACGGCAAAGGGTAGCGACACGTGTTTATGGGTGTGCAGTCGCTTGTAGTGCGCTCATGGTTGGGGGATGGACACCAGTAGACGTACTGGTCCCCAACTAGTCCTGTTTCTAGTGCCTCACTTTAGGGTTTTCGATCGGAGTCCTTAAAGGTGTCAACCTTGGGCCTGCAACGGTGTAGTCTATAGGAGTGGTGTTAGTTGTCTCCATAGTTCTTGACCTTGTTGAGGTGCAGCGGCAGCTGGACCTTTCGTCCGTGGCTGCGAGACAGAGAGGTGGACTTGTGTTGTTTGTCTGAGTCTATGGCTGGTGTTGCGAACTAGTTTTCGTAGCTTGTGTGCGGCGTGCCCTTCTGTAGCTTGTACACGTGTTTGTGGTTTGCCGTTTATTTACTTACAGTTGTAGCATCATGCATAGGTGTTGTTATATATTGACTGCTTACAGCTTTGTTATTTATATTTGTTGTACATTGTGTAACTCGGCTTTGGGGGAGTTACCCTACTGAGCCAGTGACTTGTGAGGCTCACACCTTCTTCTTCCAGGTGAAGGAGAGCAGGAGGGTTACCATCCCTCTTCTAGTTCCGGTCGGCATCATAGTGGAGTCGGGCCATCACCACCAGTAGAGTAATACTTTTCTTGTGGAACCTTGGGAGTTTGTTTCGGGCTGTTGTATTTGTTTAATGACTATGAGATGGGATTGAGAATGTACATTTCATGTGAATATATGTGAGAAATGGAATCTTATATGTGCTCACGGTGTTTTTTTATATTTTCACGGACATATGTGATTGATATCCCTTGCGAGGCTATGACCTGATCGCGGAAGGCAGAGTCATATCGAGCACGTTATTGGGTTAACAGGCCTGAACGGCGAGGACCGTCACAATACACATCCCACTATTCGCATTCAAATAAGACAATTTGTTTGTTTCTCTTAAAAGATATTTGAATAATAGAATAATATCAATTATTTGTCCATAATAACCATCACATCCATATTGAAGCTCAGCATTGACAATAACACGACAAAGTTGTGTAGATTTGGTAGAGTCAGTTAAGCTTGTGTGGAATCTAAAGCCATTTGTAATATACCCAGAAAATGATGTTGCCAATCTTGATGGACTGAGTGATAAAATCTCGAGTTCCTCAGTGTAGCCTGTGTCATGTAAATTCTTCAGTTCTTAGACACATCATCGAAACCACATGAGGAAATTATCATTTATATTCCTTCCACTTGCAAGTGCATCTTCATGTTCTTTATGAAAATTTACAATATCATCAACATGATTTAACACATATGTATGTGCTAAATCTCTTTCAGCTTCTGACAATGTTCTGGGTACTCATATGCA
>CM024754.1:129801678-129905491 GCA_014218235.1 Colocasia esculenta
GGTCCTGCATGGTACTCTCCTCCATCTCCGCCAATCCGCTTCTTACAATTACAAGTAATATTTAAATTGGGCTCGCAGGCCATAAATGTACATCAGATAATAATAAGAAACCTTGAACAAGTCAAGGGGAGTACATAACAGGAGGGAGATAGAATGTATAACCCGGATTTAAAGAGGGAGAGAGGGAGGCACGCAGTCCTCATAAAATACATCACATGCCATTAAATAAACATATCACATGACATCTAAGTCCATGATCATCACCCACACATCAACACATCACATGCATCAATAAGCAATCTCACATAATTACTTCTGAAATAACTTTTATTTCAAAATATAATAATTATATTTTGAAAACCATTAACTAAACAATTTAGCAACATGGATAACATCTAAACAACTTTAGATAAATGTCATTCACCGTTACTGCATGAATCCGCCAAAATTACAGTTAATTAATTTCAAGAATCACATTCTTAATTAATTAACAGCTTTAATAGAAGGTAGGAAATACTAAAACAATTTTAGATTTTCCTTAACAATTAAGCAAATGGGTCATACATCTGAAGATTAATTTACAGAGAGCTAAAATAATTTTAAAAACTCTTAAAACTATTTCAGAATTTTCTGAAATTTTTAAGAATTTTTCTGGCATTTAAACAATTTAAAAAACCAAAAAAAAATATTTAAAAAAATGGGGAAAAAGGCCGGTCGGATCCGGCGCGGGCCGGATCCGATCGCGGCCCGCCTGGGACCCGGGGGGTCCGCCCGCGACTTACCCGCGGGGGGACCCGCGGGGATCCGCGCGCGGACGCGACGCGGCCCGCGGGCGGCCCACGCGGGGTCGCCCCTCCGCCCGAACGGAGGGGCGTGGCTAGGGTGAAAACCTAGCCGCCGCCGCTCTCCGGCGGAGGGCGGCCCCGCCGGCCCCGCGCCGCCTCCAGCGGCCGCGGACGCGGCGGCGACGCCGGGCACCCCGGGCACCCCACCACCTCCCCATTTGCCCAGAAATCCCCGAAAAACCCAGAAAACCGCAAAAATCGCTAGCTTCTTGGATTGTCCAAGGAAGCTGCCAACCTGTGCGACGGCCAGCACTTTGCAGGCGGCCGTACGACCTCCATAGATGGCCAAACGACGTCACGAGGGGTTCTCGCGAAGTCCTTGGTACCAGGAACACTTCCACCGTACAAGCGGCAAAGCACATATGTGCGACCCACGAACACGAAAACATGGCGACTCATGCACAATGCGAATCGACAAAACACATGTGAAATATATACACAAGATGCCGATTCCGAAAGTACCAGCAACCTGCTCTGATACCACTGTCAGGTTTGTATAGAGCGCAGCGGAAACGCGAATCCCACAGGTAGATATCGTGCCCGCGGTCGGATCGAACAAAACGGTAAACCACGCACAGGTAGACCTCATCTTTACTTTGCGGGGTTGCGTAACTCCCGAATCCGGGGAGGAGGTGGCGCAGGAGGCGCGGTGCTTCAAGCCGTTCAAGTGGTCGGCCTCTAGACGTATCCATGCGAGCTCCGGATGCAGACGGGATTCTCCTCGTTCTCCACGCATCTCCCGATCTCAGCTCCACCATGTGCCGAAGAGAGGAGAGAGAGGGGGGGGGCGCCCTGGGAGAGAGAGAGGAGGGGGCGGCCAGGGTTAAGCTGGAGCTTGGCCCAGGGTTTAACTCTCAGCGTATATTATAGACACGCGGTTTTCCACAAAAACCAGTCATTGTCTATAAAGAACACCTTGCCAGTCTGCTCGGAACTCTTATGCGTGTGACCCTCTAGGCCAAACTGCTAGTCCAGTTTTCAGCCCATTAAGCTCAATAACTCTTTATGTGACTTATGGTAATAATTAACATCTCATATAACTAATTACTCAATCAATTATCGTCTCACGATAATTGACCGGGCTTCCAATCAAGTTGGGTGCCAAGCAACACCACTTGATCTGGAAAGCATTGGGGTTCAGCACCCATTCAAGGAACCTTTTGTATCATCAGTTACCACGTCACTATAATCCTTCGCTCGTACAATGCTCCCGAGTGCCACTTAGGGTATGGTCAACTGTCAAACCCTAATGTGTGTACTCACATGGGTTAGATGCGCATAACTATATCAGAAAACTCATTCTGATAAGTAGTCTTGCCCTGGCCAGGGACTATCAGGCATCCTTCCCTAGAGCATTCACTCTCTATTACCGAGAGCGAGCGATCCCATATGACCACACAATCACCTTCGAGGGTATTCTGCTAGATCCGAACACTTAACTGATTAAGACCTCATGGCTAGAGATCTATAAGTCAAGGTCAAAACCAGAAGTCCACCAACAAGGTGTCCTTGGTGTCTCAAGTCTAAGGACCAATCATGCCACTGTGACAATGAATATAGCTGGTTGACAGTAAGGTAATATTACCATCCAGCGATTCATAATGATCAGTTCAGTGAACTCATTCTCCAATGAGCACCTACAGATTCACCTTAGTGTCTCCACACAAATGACTATGAGACCAGTCACCCTCATCATGAGCAGGTGACCTATCTAGTCTAACCGGATATTCCATGTCCTTCTTGAATATCCTCCAACTAGGAACAATTAAGAATATACGTTTAAAAGATATTATCTCATTGTTATGATCTCATCATAATTAATATCCATTGCGTATATTCATGGACTTCATAATGAAACGATAAACGAATTATACATAATGAATATAAAAGCCTTATTATTATTATCAAAGAACAAGATTGTACAAGTTATGATTGACGGAGGACACCCAAACTAACATCCCCCACGCGTGGAAGGCCCCCCCCCCTCTCCCTGACCTCTCCAGCTCTCCCCCTGCCGCCCCTCCTCCTCTCCCCCCCCCCCCATGCAACCCGCATGGAACCCCCCCTCCCATCCGCCCCCCTCTCTCTTCCACCCCTCCCTCTGCACGCCCTCCTCCTCCTCCCCTCCCCTGCCGCCCCTCCTCTTCTCCCCCCTCCCTGCAGCCCCCTATCCTCCTCTACCCCTCCCTGCTCCCTGCTCCCACCTCCCTCTCTCACTCTCTCGTCTCCCAGTCCCTCTCTGTCCCTCTATTTCTCACTCTCTCATCTCCCGGAGGGTCTCCGGCCTCCCTGCTCCCTCCCTTCCTCTCTCACTCTCTAGTCTCCCAGTCCTCTTACTCCCTCCCTTTCTCACTTTTTCATCTCCAGTAGAGCCTCCGGCCTCCCTGCTCTCCTTGCTCCCACCCTCCCTCTCTCACTCTCTCGTCTCACAGTGGGCAGTCCCTTTCCTCCCTCCCTTTCATCTCCAGCAGTAAGCACAGTCACATGACTGTGCTTACATAGTCACAAGAGTGATTGTCTCCCGTGACACAGTCACATGATTGTGGTCACTGTGCTTACAGTGACACAGTCACACAATTTAGAGGATGATTCATATAATGAACAGAATATGCTAGGTTCAGTTTCACACACCGTTATTTATCATGAAATGAAGCAAGTGTGTTCGATGTGATATAGCAGGCATGTCTCAAATTTGTGTGATTAAACCCAAAATAAAGCATGTCATATATGAATGTTTGAGGACCTTATCTTTCAAGATTATCTGAAATTTTGCATTGTAACCCTTTCTCAGTAGGAAACTTAACCAAGAACTAGATATATTTGTCGAGTAGATGAGGGAGCTTTATATTATAAGACTGTTTGATTATAGGTCAGACTTACATCTAATGCCCTTTGTGCCTTCTCTCTATCCAAACAATGGCATGGTTTGATGTAGCATTTCATGAGAGGACAATGTGCTCAAATCTGCAATCTATAGGCACAGCTGTTCAGACAACTGGTGGAAATCTCCCACGCCTACAGAGAAAAATCATAGCGTTATATGAAGGTTCCAAAAGCTTTAGACCACTCATATGTTAGACAGAAATGAACTCCATACCACATAGTAAATTACATATAATACATATCCCAACAAACATTAGAGAAAGCATGTGAGCGGTCATTACTCCCAGGTGATCTAGGTGGGCAACTGGAGTTGGGGATCACTACCGTCAACATCTAGCCAAATCACATTGGGTCGAATGACTTGGGCAAAAATTATCAGCCAACTGCCAACTTGATATCCATTCACCCTTAGTTATATGTTCTAGACCTGGCTATATTAGTTGGTTAAGCATGGGAAGACCTACACATTTATGAGATACGAATAATAACATTCAACACATAGACTTGTAAATTATCATAAGACAACCACCATTGTATATCAGCTACATGGAAACTATTAGAACAGATTTAAAGTAGACAGCTAATCATCTTTTGATGGTTAGTTATATAGGTTGCATGATCGAATGCACAGTTTGGCAGCAATGGGTTTGCCTAAAATGACAATATTTCCCCCTTACACCCAGACTGCAACGGATGTATATGTCTTCAAAGACAGCTCGACATATGAGGTGGCACGCATAAAGGTATGTCGGGACGAGGATATTATGACTCATCCTGCAGATGGCGAAGCTTGGACTCATTTCAACCATGCTATCCTATCTTCTCAAGGGAGTCGCGTATGTGAGGCTTGGTTTGTGCACTGACGGAGTCAATCCATTTGGAGGTTCAGTTGCTTCCTACTTCAGCTAGTCAGTGTAGTGACACCATACAACTTTCCTCCGAGCATGTGCATGAAGTGAGAGAATTTGTTCCTGTCCTTATTGATTCCTGGTCGAAAAGTCCTACAAAAAATATAGACATCTGCCTCGGACCTTTGATTGATGAATTGAAATATTATGGACTGAGGGGGTCAATACTTATGATGCAACTACAAAGCAAAATTTCACCATGAGGGCAGCATTGATGTGGACGATAAGTGATTTTCTTGCATATGGAATGCTATCTGGTTAGAGCACACATGGGAGGCTAGCATGTCCTTACTGTATGAATAATACCAAATCATTTGTACTTAAACATGGTGGGAAGTTTGCTGGTTTGATTGCCATCGACAGTTTTTAGCAGCTGATCACCCTTTCAGAAGACAAAAGATGAATTCCTAAAGAACAGAATGAAGAGATGAAGTTATATTCGAGATGCTGTCCAGTCATCATATGGCGGCACGTGTAGAAAATTTTCCAGATATCACACAAATGATGGGCAGTACTGACACTTTTAGGTTTTGGGATGGAGCACAACTGGGTGAAGAGAAGCATTTTCTGGGAGCTACCTTATTGGTCGACTCTTCTTGTGCGGCACAATCTAGACGTGATGCATATCGAGAAAAATATCTTTGATAATGTGTTCAACATCGTTATGAACATAAAAAGTAAAACAAAGGACAATGTGAATGCACGTTTCGACTTGTCCATGCTTGTAAATGTCAGAGTTAGAATTATTGAAGTAAATGGGAAATCAATTAAACCAAAAGCAGTTATGTGCTTGGAGGAGGACAAGTAAAGGAAGTGTGTCACTGGCTGAAACAATTGAGATTTCCTGACGGTTATGTGTCTAATATTGCTCGTTCTGTCAACGCCAGTCAGGAAAATATATGGAAGGAAGAGTCATGATTGCCATGTGTTCGTGCAAAGGTTGCTACCTATTGCATTTCGTGACATGTTGCCGAAGCCTTTATGGGGAGCATTGTCTGAGCTGAGTCGATTTTTCACGATTTTGTGTGCATCAGAACTCAGGCTTGAGGATGTGCAAACTATCGAATAGAATGTGGTCACCATCATATGCAAGTTGGAGAAGATATTTCCGCCTGCATTCTTCGATTCGATGGAGCATTTACTCGTACATCTACCATATGAAGCTATAGTCGGAGGGCCAGTACAATATAGATGGATGTATCCATTTGAGAGGTATATGCAAATATTAACTTTTTTTTTTATAATTGCACCTTATATTGATACGTTTCCTATTTGTCTTATACATTGTTGATGTAGGTGTATGCATGACCTCAAAATGAAAGTCCAAAATAAAGCAAAAGTGGAGGGTTCTATTGCTGAGGCATACATTATGGAGGAAATCTCAAACTTTTGTTAGATGTACTTTGAAGCAGACATACAAACTCATCGTACTCAACCCACGTAATGATGATGGGGGGGGGGGGAATCTGTGTGTACAGATCGACTCTCCAATTTAATCATCTTGGATGTGCCTTCGGACGTTCTTCAACTCGCATGCTGGATGACAGAGAGTTATGCGCTGCAGAGATATATTTCTTTAAATTGTACTAAGCTAGAGTGTTGTTGAGTAGTGCTAAACTCACAATTTATTGTGTATATAACTTCTTTCCCTTATTCTAGCTATTGAAGGTGGTCTTCTATTCATATTGCATACAATTGATCAGAAATAATTCAAAGAAATCCACATCTCACTAATTATGAGGTTGAAAAAGAACGAGAGAAGTCATTGGCTTTATGGCTAAGAAAACGCGTAAGTGTACATGGTCAAAGAGTATTCAAGATAAGTTTGTTTTTTTAACTAGTATTCTCTATATGCAGGTTGAACAAGGTTTAATTACTGATGAACGAGTTCGTCAAATAGCCTATGGCCCATCGAAAATTGCACAGAACTATCCTAGATTTATTGTGAATGGGTATAGATTTCATACAAAAAACTATGGGCAGAGTAAATCTACCATGAACAGTGGCGTATGTGTTAAAGAAGTACATACAATGAAAGTGAATATGATTAGTACGGTATTGTAGAGGAGATCTTGCAGTTGCAATATCTAGGACAAGACAATCATATATTCTTGTTCAAGTGTCATTGGTTGATCCGAATTCCATTCAAAATGAACAACGCATGGGATTGTCGAGCTTAAACATAAGTCGAAATTGAATACTTATGAGCCATTCATTTTAGCCACACAAGCCCAGCAGGTGTACTATACAAGCTATCCATCATCTACAAACAAAGAATGAAATGATTGGTGGGTAGTTTGCAGAGTTAAGTCAAGACTATTCCTTGATTATGAATTGGACATGATGATCAGACACCTAACGAGGTCAACGAAGAATTCTTTCAAGAAGACTTGGTTGAAAATGTAGAGTTGACAGCTCATATTGGAGAAGAAGAATCTGAAGCGCCAAGTTCCTTGTCTCAAGGAAATGAGGTCGAAGAAGTCGATCCACGTGAGATAAAAGGGAGTAGTGGAAGGTGAACAAATATTGAATGTGAAAGTTCTGATGAGGAGGAGGAATATACCAGTGATGAATGTGAAGATGATGATGAAGATGGGGCTGAATTAGATATATCGTCATCATTGAGGAGGAAATGGATATCAATTAAAAATGGGTAGAATTTTTTCATATTTGTTTAGTATATCTAAAGTAGCAACTTTCAATATAAGCAATTGACTAATGAACATTAATTTTTTATGTTCCCTATGAAGATATGGTGCGTGGAGCACGATCGGGCTCCAGTTCTGGAAGGAGCAGCTGTAGGAGGGGTTTGTTCCAAGCATCAGGTATGTATATTTTCCGAGTGTATTTTTCCTTATGTATTATTTATAATATTATAATGCCATTAAAATTGTTACAGCTTCTGGTTCTTCGTCTGTCCCTCCTTGTAGCAGCAGATATGTATATTTAAAGTTCTACTTTCATTGTGCATTGATCCTTATACCATAAAATTCTTACATGTTCGGGTGAGTTTACACCTCCTCCTAGAGTACCAGGTATGTATATTTCAATTTGCAAGTATCTGTATAGTCATATATACATATATTAATGCCATTAAAATTGTTACAACTGCTGGTCCTTCCTCTGTGTCTCCTCCTGTAGTAGTAGGTATGTATATTTAAAGTTGTACTTTCATTGTGTATTGATTCTTATGCCATAAAATTCTTACAAGTTCGGGTGAGTTTACACCTCCTATCCTAGAGTACTAGGTATGTATATTTCAATTTGTAAGTATTTGTATAGTCATTATTTATATTCGTGTACATGTATATTGAAGTTGTATTTTTATTGTGTATTATTTATACATATTATTTATGCCATTTAAATTGTTACAGCTGCTGGTCCTCCTCTGTCCCTCCTCCTGTAGCAGCATGTATGTATATTTAAAGTTGCACTTTCATTGTGTATTGATTTTTATGTCAGAAAATTCTTACAGGTTCGGGTGAGTTTACTCCTCATCTTAGAGTACCAGGTATGTATATTTCAATTTGCAAGTATTTGTATAGTCAGTCTACACCTTCTTATGCCATTAAAATGTTACAGGCTCGGGTCAGTCTACACCTTCTCCTCATACAGTAGTAGTTATGTATATTTATATTTGTAAGTATTTGTATAGTCATTATTATATTCTTGTACATTACTTATGTCGTTGTGCATTTTTGTCTAGGTTTGGTGCCAGAGGATTCTGTTAGTCTACACGAGGGGGGAGATAGTTTTCATGAAAGCACTCTACGGGAGGTGTGGATAAATGGGTACGTAATAAACTTATATGTATCTTTTATCAAGGAGGTATATTTAGTTCATAAATTTTACTAACAAGTTACATAATTGTAGTGATAAAATTGAGCCCGCCCAAGCATCTCAATTCATCACAAGAACAATTCAGGCACACTTTCTTAGGCCTATTCATAGATTCAATGATTTCCCGATGGAGGTCCAGGAGTCATTGTACCAGATGTTCACGGTATGTAATTCTTATTATAATTTATTTGCTTTCTATTCCTACATTCAGTTAACTAACTTATCTATACAGAGCAATCATCGATTCACGCGTCGTTCGAACGAGGCGCGATCTCGATTAGTATGGACGACCACCGCCTGATCAAAATTTAAGCATTTGTTGTATAATGCGAGGAAAAATGCAGAGAAAGTTTGTCAGAGTGCAGACCCGACTCTTTGGAGGGAGCGCACACTGGCATGGATGAGGAGAGACTACTGGGAAAGTTTGTGCAACATATGGGCCGCAGAGAGATGGCAACAAACCTCCACAACAATGAAGTGAATCGGGCGGCCAATCCAGAGGCCAACATGCATACAAGTGGGTTCGTCTCCTTTGCGACCCATAACTCTAGATTGGTAAGTCATATGTCCGATTGTGATATATTTTATTCATATAAGTACTCATTTATGTCATGTTTTTTTGTGAAATAGGAAAAGGAGCTAAAACGGCCTCCGACATTTCAGGAGGTGTTTGACAAGACACATAAGAAAAAGGGGACGGATCAGTACATTAGCGAGCGAGCTCGAGAGGTTGCGGTAAGTATTTACAATCTATTCACTATTTATTTTTTCTCGTTACATATTAATATTACATTGTCAATTTTATTTTTTTACAGGAGTCATATAGCCAACAGATGACAGAGAAGTACGTCGGGGAGGAGGAGCAGCCACAGTAGATCCTGAGGTATGGGTTTTGGCATCTGGTGCCCCAAAGAAAGGCCATGTGTATGGTTTTGGGCACAGTATGGACACGAGCAGGGTGTTATTTGGCACCTCAAGTTCAGCCTCACAGACTAGTGCATTCACCACAGCTGGGTCTAGGTACTTCTCCCAGTGAGATGATGGGCTTCATTCGAGATGAGATTTTTGGTTTGGAGTCTCGTTAGCCGAGACGATGGAGTCTCGTCTGGCCAGATGAAGGAGTCTCGTATAGTCCACACAATACATACGCAGGTGTCCGACGCTGTCCAGGCTCAGCTCCCAGGCCCTTTCCCAGGCCCTCTCCCAGGCTATCTCCCAGGCCCTCTCCTAGGTCAGCATTCCTCCTCAAGTAGCACCATCGACATCAGCACGGGCCCCTCATGTGAGTAAATTGATTTTATTTTAGCTTTTTCTATTTTAACAGTCAATTTTAGTTTTGTTTTGTTTAAAAAGGACGAACTTAGCTAGGTTTGGGGGTCCAAAATTAGAAATACTAATCCGATCGGCCTCCAGTTCCTTCTGGCACGGTCAAGGCGATGAGTGTAACTTGTGAAAATTGACGGAGTTCAATTTGTACTCCAGGTTTGAGCTTGACGCTCAAATTCACATTAAGCAAGTTAGTTTAGTTTAAAAATGAAGAACTTAGGTTTGGGGGTCCAAAATTATAAATATTAATCCATTGGCCTCCAATTTTTTCCAACACGGATAGGGCGATGGTTGTGACATGTGAAACTGACGGAGTTCAGTTCGGACGCCCGGTTTGAGCTCGACGTTGAAATTCATTTTTAAGCAAGTTAGTTAGTTTAGTTTTGTTTAAAAAGGAAGAACTTAGCTAGGTTTGGAGGTCCAAAATAGTAATACTAATCCGATCAGCCTCCGATTCCTTCCAACATGCTCGGGCGATGAGTGTGACTTGTGGAAACTGACGGAGTTCAATTCGGACTCCTAGTTTGAGCTCGATGCTCAAATTCACATTAAGCAAGTTGTTTAGTTTAAAAATGAAGACATAGGTTTGACGACGTCCAAAATTAGAAATACTAATCCGATTGGCCTCTATTTTTTCCAACATGGCTAGGGCAATGATTGTGACTTGTGAAAACTAACGGAGTTCAGTTCGACTCCTAGTTTGAGCTCGACGCTCAATTCACATTAAGCAAGTTAGTTTAGTTTAAAAATGAAGAACTTAGGTTTGGGGGTCCAAAATTAGAATACTAATCCGATTGGCCTCCGATTTTTCTAGCACGGCCAGGGCGATGATTGTGACTTGTGATGATTAGTCTGTCCCCACGTAATTTTAAATATACATGTATTTTGGTAATTAATAAAACCTTATCAAAGTTTTCTAAGTCTTAAGTACAGGAAATACTCCAAGGTCAAGGTCAATCAAGCCAATATTGGTAAGCATTATATTCTGAAGCATTAAGTCCACATCGACTTCTGTTGAAAGTCACAACGATTTCCTTCATGTATATCATTTTAAGTCATCATAACGATTTGCTCATCGCAACGATTTGCCCAACGTAACGATTTGCTCATCACAACGATTTCTAAGTCATCATAACGATTTGCCCATCGTAACGATTTGCTCATCGCAACGATTTCTTAAGTCATTATAATGATTTGCCCATCGTAACGATTTGCTCATCACAACGATTTCTTAAGTCATCATAACGATTTGCTGATCGTAACGATTTGCTGATCGCAACGATTTCTTAAGTCATCATAACGATTTGCCCATCGTAACGATTTGCTCATCGCAACGATTTCTTAAGCCATCATAACGATTTTCTATCCAAACGATTTCTTTAGAGCTCATAACGATTTGCTTCGTGAACGATTTCTTTAGAGCTCATAACGATTTGCTTCGCGCAACGATTTCTTTAGAGCTCATAACGATTTGCTTCGCGCAACGATTTCTTTAGAGTTCATAACGATTTGCTTCACACAACGATTTCTTTAGAGCTCATAACGATTTGCTTCGCACAATGATTTCTTTAGAGTTCATAACGATTTGCTTCGCGCAACGATTTCTTTAGAGTTCATAACGATTTGCTTCGCACAACGATTTCTTTAAAGTCATAAGGATTGTTTAAATATTCATAAAATTTCTTCATTGAACACATCGACTTACTTTTCATACACGATTTGTTAGTGTCTATAATGATTTCTTCATTGAATATAATGATTTATTCTCTATAACGATTTCTTCAGTATTCATAACGATTTCTTCATTGAATACAACGATTTGCTCTCTATAATGACTTGTTGGTATTCATAACGATTTCATAAGTCATATAGATAACGACTTATGGTTTATATCGACTTGATGTTTATCTTATCTCTTAAGGCGTTGAATAGTCAAAGTCTTCTTTTATCTGTCTGACTGCTGTGCATTTAATGAAGACAGAACGTATCTCTGCATGCATGCAGATGATATCTTTTCATTATCGTGCATATTCTGTCAACATCTTTTAGAACAAGCTATTGGCATTGCTATTTTGGTGAATACTCACATCAACTTTTACTGACAACAACAGAGACAGCCTAGCTGTCTACTGTTCTAGCATTTAATATGTGCAGGGTCCTAAGACATTCTGTCATACAATGTTGGACCATATAGACGCCAGAAGACATTATCTTTTGCTCAACTGGATAAAATTTGTTGAAGCTGCCAAATGTCAAGCAGTCTAACGTCTACCAATCTAAGAGACAACGATTACTGCAACGGCCGTATTTCAAAAGGGAATATAAATACAAGACAGAAGATCATAAGAAAGTGAGGTTTTGAACGCGCAAGCTATTCAAATCTTCTGATAGAATTCTAGAGCCAAGAACCTCATTCCTTCTAGTGTTTCTCTTTGCTCTCCACACTGTAGTGAAAATCTTGAGAGAGCTCGTGTAGTTCTGAGAGTCTTCTGTGTTTCTAGATCTTTTACTCTCAGTCCTGCTTGCTTCAGATCTTAGCTTGTTGAAGCTTGATCTAGGGGCTTGTCCTTATTGCTTACCTTTGCTGTTGTTGTTCCCTTCTGTGTTGAAGGAAGACCTGGTAGAGCTTCCAGGGTGTTGTTGTTCCCTTCTGTTGTGAGAAAAACCTGGTGGGGTATCCAGGGTGGTGTAATTCCTTCGTGTGAAGGAAGACAGCTGAGCTGGGTGTTGTAGTGTCCATAGGGGGACTGTACCCTAGTTAGTGGGATCCTGAGTTGTTGCTCAGGGACTGGACGTAGGACTCTTAAGGAGAGGAGGTCCGAACCGGGATAATTTCTTGTGTTGTGTGGTTGTTTTTCTTGTGTGATTGCGCTTTGAACTAACTGTTACTAACCTTCATCGAAGAACGTCCTGTGTGATGTTTTAACTACAGGTACTAATCAATATTTTTAAAAGACCCATTCACCCCCCCTCTGGGCTTATTGAAGATGTATTGTTTGTCAAAGGGCTAAAACATAATCTTATTAGCATCAGCCAGCTTTGTGACAGAGGTCTCAGATCCAGTTTCAAGAGTCAAAGTGCAGCATATTAAAAGATGGAGCAGTAATTTTCAAGGCAAATAGAGAAAAGAACTTATATGTGCTTTATCTTGATGAACTCAAGGATCAAAATGTCTGTCTAGCAGCAAATAAAGATCAATCAACTGAATTGTGGCACAGAAGATTAGGACATTGCGGCATAGATAGTATGAGAAAGTTGTTAAAGAAAAATCTTGTGGAAGGTCTGCCAAAAGTCAGTACTAAGATGGAAGGTGTTTGTAGACCTTGTGCCAAAGGAAAACACTCCAAGAGCTCCTTCAAGTCAAAGACTGTGGTAACTACCTCAAAGCCTTTGGAACTCCTCCATATGGATTTGTTTGGGCCAATGAGGACCACCAGTCTTGGAGGAAAGAATTTTGGTTTTATTATTGTCGATGACTATTCCAGATTTACGTGGGTGTCATTCCTAGAGCATAAAGATGATACATTTGAAAGCTTTATCCTTTAGCAAGAAGGTTCAGAAAGACAAGAAATTCAGTATTATTAGCATTCAATTAGATCATGGAGGTGAATTTCAGAATGAGAAATTTGCAAAGTTCTGTGAAAATGAAGGGATTGAACACAATTTCTCAGCACCAAGGATACCACAGCAAAATGGAGTTGCTGAGAGGAAGAATAGAACTCTATTGGACATGGAAAGAACAATGTTGTCAGAATATAATTTGCCAAGATACTTTTGGGCTGAAGCAGTGAACACAGCAAGCTATTATCAACAGAGTAATGATCAGGCCAATCCTAAAGAAGACTGCATATGAACTGTTTAAAGGAAGAAGCCAAAGATCAACCACTTTAGACATTTGGATGTCCTTGCTTCATTCACAATAATGGAAAAAAGACATTGGTAAGTTGGATGCCAAATCAGACGAAGGTATCTTCATGGGGTATGCTTCTAAACCCAAAGGTTATAGAGTATTTAACAAATGTACCTTAATAATTGAACAGTCTGTGCATATTATTTTTGATGAGACTAACCCTTCCTTGAGAAAGGAAGAAGATAGTGACAATGATGATGCAGATGAACTGTCCAAGAAACTAAAGGATACCTCAATTGAAGACAGGGATGATCCACCTCTAGAAGACTTGCAACAACAAGATATTACACATGAAAATCTCCAAAGGAGTGGAGATACAAGAAAGATCACCCACCTGAGAACATTATTGGTGATCCATCTGTAGGGGTAAGAACAAGAGGTAATGTAATACCTTGTGATTATCTAGCATTTGTCTCTCAAATAGAGCCTAAGACAGTCAATGAAGCTCTCATGATGAATCTTGGATTATAGCCATGCAAGATGAACTATATCAGTTCAAGAGAAACCAAGTATGGTCACTTGTTCCCAGACCATCAGACCATCCAGTTATTGGCACCAAATGGGTGTAGAAACAAATTGGATGAGACTGGTGTAATCTTAAGAAACAAGGCCAGATTGGTGGCTCAAGGCTACTCCCAAGAGGAAGGCATAGATTTCGATGAACTTATGCACCTGTAGCTAGACTTGAGGCTATTAGAATTTTATTAGCATATGCATCTGCTTTGGATTTAAAATTATTTCAAATGGATGTTAATCTGTATTTTTAAATGGTTTAATTAAGGAAGAAGTGTATGTTGAACAGCCTCCAGGTTTTGATGATACAAAAATCCAAATCATGTTTTTAAACTTCATAAGGCATTATATGGTTTAAAGCAAGCACCAAGAGCCTGGTATGAAAGGCTTAGCTCTTTTTATTAAACCATGGTTTCACTAGAGGATAGGTAGATAGCACTCTATTTGTAAAAACAAAAGTTAAAAGCATATTACTTGTATAGATTTATGTAGATGACATTATCTTTGGATCTACTGATGAACTCCTTTGCAAGTACTTTGAAAAGTTGATGTAGGAGAGTTTGAGATGAGCATGATGGGGAGCTAATTATTTCCTTGGACTACAAATCAAGCAAGGAAAAGATGGCACCCACATCTGTCAAGCAAAATACCCAAAGGGCTTTTGAAGAAATTTGGTTTTGAGAACACAAAGCCACTCTCAACACCCATGAGTACATCTACAAGGATGGATAGTGACAAGAATGGTAAGAAAGTAGATCAAAAGATCTACAGAGGTATGATTGGTTCATTGCTTTACTTAACGGCCAGTAGACCCGATATTCTATTCAGTGTATGCATGTGTGCAAGATATCAAGCAGATCCTAGAGAATCTCATTTGATCTCCGTAAAAAGAATATTTAGATACTTAGCTAGAACTCATGATTTAGGTTTGTGGTATCCAAAATCTTGTGAAATTAATCTAGTAGGATATTCTGATGCTGACTATGCTGGATGCAAAGTAGATAGAAAAAGTACCAGTGGTTGTTGTCAATTTCTTGCAGGGTGTTTAATCCTGGTCCTCAAGAAACAAAATTCAGTGGCACTGTCTACAGCTGAAGCTGAGTACGTGGCTGCTAGAAGTTGTTGTACACAACTCCTATGGATAAAGCATCAACTTGAGGATTTCGGACTAAATATCAAATCAATTCCACTACTATGTGACAACACCAGTGCTATCAATCTCACAAAAAATCCAGTCCAGCATTCAAGGACCAAGCATATTGAGGTTAGATATCATTTTATTCGTGATCATGTAGCAAATGGTAACATAGAAATATCCTTTATTGACACAAATGGTCAGTTAGCAGATATTTTCACAAAAGCCTTACCCGAAGAGAGATTCACATCTCTTAGAAGGGAATTGGGCATGTGTAATTTGTGAAAAGACTTCTGTTTAAAACTGGGACATAAATGTTCAGAGTTAAGTAAATTTTCTCTCCATGTCTTTAAGCAAAAGAAATTTAAATTGTTCCCTATTGGTCGCTCTCCTTAATAAAGTCTGCTAAGGCTGGTCAAACTTATTTGTCGTTTTCTGCCACCTCTTGGCGCTTCGCTTTTCAGTAAAACTTTTATTTAACCCCAAAATCGATGTGAAAACGATTCATCTCCCCCTTTCACCTTTTTCCCTCTTTCGTCTGGTTGCCTGAGCCGATGCCCTAACGACTCCGACATCGCCTCTCTGCTCATTCGAAGTTCCTCTCTTCTTCCCGCGAAGAATTTCTTGAGGACTTTTCTCTCCTCTTCATGTCAACCTTCTAGAAAATCCTCCTCACCCAAAGTCCATGGCATCGTCCATTATCTCTAGCAGTTTGGGTGGCTACAGTGCTGAGTTTCTATCGGCAGAGCAGCAGGAAAGGTTTACTTTCGTGAAGACCAAGTTTTGCGGGAATAAGGCGGTAGATGTTGCGGATCTTGAGAAGAATGGTATGATCAGTGTAGTAGCCGCTATAAGAAGGATGCAGTGGATGGGAATCACCACCTTCTCTGAGGTTAGCTATCCGGACCTCGTGAAGGTGTTTATGTATGCTTAGAACAGAGGCCGACGGGTCCTTGATTTCATCTGTCAAGGGAACCAAAATCAAGATTGATCATGAAGTTTTGAAGACCCTGTTTGATGTGAGCACGTCTGGTCATAGTGGAACCACTCAGTGGACTCCCAGGTCTAGGTATTGTTGGTTCAGAATTTAGACTGAAAGATGGCAAATTAGATATCAATCAGTTGAATGCCTTCAATCACCTTCTGCACTTCGTTGTCTGTCAAATACTTGTTCCTAGAAGTGCTACTTTCTCAACTTGCACCAAGGCAGATTCGGATATGATGTTTTGGGCTGTTTAGAACCAAGAAATCAACATGGCCGAAGTAATGATGGAAAGGATGAAGTTTGCCCATGATCAAATATGGGATACCAAGAGTAAGTTGAATGTATCCCTGCCCTATGCTCACTTGCTCACCAAAGTCTTTCAGCACTTTGGAGTAGATGTTTCTGGCGCCGTTGTAGAGAAAATGGGCCAAGCAATTAGGTCCCGAAATCTAAGGAAAAGTGGTTTTTCAGTGGTCAACGGAGTTTGGACCAAGACATCAGTAGCTGAGGGTGAACCCATCCTAGGGGTAGCCCAAGAAGTCCAACTCGAAGCAGTGGTAGTAGAATCAGAGGGTCCATCAGCAGTTGCAGAACCAGTAGCAAGAGAGGCCGCAGCGCCTAGTGCTTCACTGGAAGTTGCTGCCAACACAGAAGTTGCAATGGATACTCCGGTAGCTGAAGAAAATGTAGCAGTAGCAGATTCTGTCAGAAGTTCATAGGATCCTCTTCCCACCTCCTCTGTGGCTTCTGTACTCCGTCAAGTATTAGACTCCATTCACTCCTCCCCAGTGGTTCAAAACACCGGTGGGAGTTTGGTTGATCAGTCTGTGGCACCTGGCCACATTGAAGATTCTGTATTGATTGATGCTCCTATTCAGGGGGAGCAAGGAAGATTTGTGGAGGATGCTCCTATTCAGGGGGAGCAAGATATTGAGAAGGAAGCAGCATCTCAAGGGGCACTTTTTGAAGATGCTCCTGTAAATGAAGAGTATTTTGAAGTTCCAATAGAGGTCGAGGAGCAAGTGGAAAAGGGAAGCCCCAGCAAGAAAACTGCTCACAAAAGGCAGAAGAAATTTTTAAAGAAGATGCACTTAAAGCCCATCCTGAAGCGATTGGATGATCAAGGTGCAGTCCTGGACTCAGTGCGGTCAGCTGTGAGTTCTGTCTTTGAGCGCCAGGCATCCTTGTCAAATGACATTTTTCAAACAAATGTTGCCATAAAGTGGTAAATAAGGAGCTGAGCTCTATGAAGATGATGCTATCTGAGGTTTTGAAGGCAGTAGGGCCCAAAGATCCTACTCCTCAAGAGCGTGAGCCTACAGGGCCAAGTGAAGATAATGCAAGGCCATCAGGGAAAATTAGTGTTGATCTTGTGGAGCTGCCATCAGGGCGTTCAGTTGATGCTCAAGCAGGGCCATCAGGGCCTTCAGTTGTTGCTCCATCAGGGCCATCAGGGCCAAGTGTTGAAGTTCAGCCCACTGAAAAGTTGCCTAGTAAAGATTCTGATTTGTGTCAGGAGTCTGGGACGGAGAAGGAGTCACTTAATCCAGTGGAACCGGTAGCTGAAAGCGCAAACCAGGCTGTAGCTCCTGAGCCCCCTGCCTCTTCTTCTCTTCCACTCCAGCTGCTCCCTCTCCACCATCCTCTTCCACTGCACCTCCAGCTCCAACCACCTTTAAACGACCTTGTCCAAGATCTATTTCCTCTCCCCAACCATTTCCCTCTCAACTTGCTTCATCTCCTATTTCTTCCACCATTGTTCCCTCTCCACCATCTTCCCCTCAGATTCCACCAGCATCCTCTTCAGTTGGGCCTCTTCTTCTTCTGGTCCTTCCTCTTCAGGACCATCTGGTCTCCCTACCATAACTCTTGCTTCTATCTTCAATCCACCTACACCTCCCTCTTTCATTACCATTATCCCTGAGGGTGCCCAACTCACACAAATAGAAATCCAGGATATCAAGGATGAATTTGAAGTAGCAATACTTCGTTCAGTCCTGGCTATTGGGACCCACTCTCACAGGACAGGCTCTTCTAGTCTTGTCTCTAAGAAGAGGAGACTCACGTCCTCTCATCCTGTCTCTTCTGAACCTTGTTATCCTCCCCTTTGGTTTTCCCTCTCTATCTCCAATAAGCAGAAACTTATCTATGAAGAATATCTTCAAAAGGTAGTTTTTGCCCACATTTTTGGCCTTCCCTTCCAAAATCTTTCTGATCATCTTACCACCATCTTTCCTTATACCCATCTCTCTAAGGCTCAACAGTCAAAAGTCTTCTCCATGACTGAAGCCAAAATGAAGAGCAGTGGGTTCGGAGCAACAAAGATCTGTACAGTCAATTCCGTTGAGTTCAAGCTGCCTGATATCCACCTAGGGAAGCTCCTCTTCCCCTTTCTGAGTGGTTCCAAATCCATCACAAAAATCTATTTGGCCCTTTCATTCAGAAAGAGATCAAATTTATCTGGCAGTATCAGATGTACAGTAACTACTGCTATGTAAATCGCCTCCCAGAATCTCAGTTGGGTCAGTTTCGTGCAGCCATCAGGGCCCTCAGTTCAAGCACAGCTCATACTGAGCCCCTTCAGGTCGATTTTGCCACCTGGTTATTCCTGATGTAGTGTTCCTTCCCCCTCTTCATGCTTTGATTATGGACTCTTCTGTGGGAACACTTATCTTGAGTGCGCTACAAGGTAATGGCTAGATTATTTGCAAGATGGCCGTGACTTATCTTTCCCAAGATTCGTCTACAGGCAATATCTTCAGGGGCATATCAGGCAGATGTTCTGGCCCCCATTCTCTCTGAATGTGAGCGGTTGTCTCCTGAAGAGTGGACGAAGCTCTATCCCTTGTCTGCTCAGCAGCTAGGCGATCTAAATGCCTCTCAAGCCAGCTCAAATCAACCTCCCTTGTCTCCTGGTGAATTTTTGGATGCCAACTCTCTTCACCTCATCCGGGACTCCTATCTGACCTGGGTCGAAAGATACAAGGTTTTCTTTACTTTAAAGAAAGAGCTTAGGTCACTTCAGATTGCCTATCCCCTCAAGATTGAAGCTTTTCTTCGGTTTGCCAGCTTTGGGGCTTTCTTACCCTACAAGGTAGCCCTTGGCAATACTAAGTATGGGGATTTTATTTCAGATCAAAGGCAGCTTCATATCAAAAGGATGGCTCCCACCATGGGACCTTCCTATCAAATTGAATTTGGGGCCTTTCAAGCTTACTTTGAAGAGCAGGAATGCAAGGCACTCCCTATCATCAGGCGCTTTGGCTCCTTGTTATCTCCTGCTTATTACTTATCTGTAACTCCTCAAAACTGATCTATATATTTGGATGAATGCCCTTCAATTTTTCTTTCTCTTCATTCTTTGTCTCAGATTATCTTTTTGCTTAATGACAAAAAGGGGGAGAAAAAGACTTAGCATGTCTGAAATACATTCCGGAAATATTCATGCTCATTGATAAATTTTTGTCATCACTAAAAGGGGGAGATTGATGATCAGTCTGTCCCCACGTAATTTTAAATATACATGTATTTTGGTAATTAACAAAACCTTATCAAAGTTATCTAAGTCTTAAGTACAGGAAATACTCTAAGGTCAAGTCAATCAAGCCAATATTGGTAAGCATTATATTTCTGAAGCATTAAGTCCACATCGACTTCTGTTGAAAGTCACAACGATATCCTTCATGTATATCATTCTAAGCCATCATAACGATTTGCTCATCGCAACGATTTGCCCATCGTAACGATTTACTCATCGCAACGATTTCTTAAGTCATCATAACGATTTGTCCATCGTAACGATTTGCTCATCGGAACGATTTCTTAAGTGATCATAACGATTTGCCCATCGTAACGATTTGCTCATCACAACGATTTCTTAAGTCATCATAACGATTTGCTGATCGCAACGATTTCTTAAGTCATCATAATGATTTGCCCATCGTAACATTTGCTCATAGCAACGATTTCTTAAGTCATCATAACGATTTACTCATCATAACGATTTGCTACGCACAACGATTTCTTTAGAGATCATAATGATTTGCTTCGCGCAACGATTTCTTTAGAGCTCATAACGATTTGCTTCGCGCAACGATTTCTTTAGAGCTCATAACGATTTGCTTCACACAACGATTTCGTTAGAGTCATAACGATTTGCTTCACGCAACGATTTCTTTAGAGCTCATAACGATTTGCTTCACGCAACGATTTCTTTAGAGTTCATAACGATTTGCTTCACGCAACGATTTCTTTAGAGTTCATAACGATTTGCTTCGTGCAACGATTTCTTTAAAGTTCATAACGATTTGTTAAATATTCATAACAATTTCTTCATTGAACACATCGACTTGCTTTTCATAATGATTTGTTAAGTGTCTATAATGATTTCTTCATTGAATACAATGATTTGTTCTCTATAACAATTTCTTCATTAAATACAACGATTTGCTCTCTATAATGACTTGTTGTTTTCATAACGATTTCATAAGTCATATAGACAACGAATTTATGGTTTATATCGACTTGATGTTTATCTTATCTCTTAAGGCGTTGAATAGTCAAAGTCTTCTTTTATCTGTCTGACTTTGTGCATTTAATGAAGACAGACGTATCTCTGCATGCATGCAGATGATATCTTTTCATTATCTGCATATTCTGTCAACATCTTTTAGAACAAGCTATTTGGCATTGCTATTTTGGTGAATACTCACATCAACGTTTACTGACAACAAGAGATAGCCTAGTTGTCTACTGTTCTAGCATTTAATATGTGCAGGGTCCTAAAGACATTCTGTCATACAACGTTGGACCATATAGACGCCAGAGACATTATCTCTTTGCGTGCTCAACTGGATAAAAGATTGTTGAAGCTGCCAAATGTTAACCAGTCTAACGTCTACCAATCTAAGAGACAACGGTTACTTCAACGACCGTATTTCAAAACGAGATATAAATACAAGACAGAAGATCAGAAAAAAGCGAGGATTTTGAACGCACAAGCTATTCAAATCTTTTGATAGAATTCTAGAGCCAAGAACCTCATTCCTTCCAGTGTTGCTCTTTGCTCTCCACACTGTAGTGAAAATCTTGAGAGAGCTCGTGTAGTTCTGAGAGTCTTCTGTGTTTCTAGATATTTTACTCTCAGTCCTGCTTGCTTCAGATCTTAGCTTGTTGAAGCTTGATCTAGGGGCTTGTCCTTATTGCTTACCTTTGCTGTTGTTGTTCCCTTATGTGTTGAAGGAAGACCTGGTAGAGCTTCCAGGGTGTTGTTGTTGTCCTTCTGTTGTGAAGGAAGACCTGGTGGGGTATCCAGGGTGGTGTAATTCCCTTCGTGTGAAGGAAGACCAGCTGAGCTGGGTGTTGTAGTGTCCATAGGGGGACTGTACCCTAGTAGTGGGATCCTGAGTTGTTGCTGAGGGACTGGACGTTGGACTCCTAAGGAGAGGAGGTCCGAACCAGGATAATTTCTTGTGTTGTGTGGTTGTTTTTCTTGTGTGATTGCGCTTTGAACTAACTGTTACTAACCTTCATCGAAGAACGTCCTTGTGTGAATTTTTTAAGTACAGGTACTAATCAGATATTTTTAAAAGACCCATTCATCCCCCCTCTGGGTTTGTCAACTGGGCAACAACTTGGGAAACTGACGGAGTTTAGTTCAGACTCCCGGTTTGAGCTCGATGCTCAATTCACATTAAGCAAGTTAGTTTAGTTTAAAAATGAAGAACTTAGGTTTGGGGGTCCAAAATTATAAATACTAATCCATTTGGCCTCCGGTTTTTTTCAGCATGGCCAGGGCAATGGCTGTGACTTGGGAAACTGATGGAGTTCAGTTTGGACTCCCAGTTTGAGCTCGACGCTCAAATTCATTTTTAAGCAAGTTAGTTTAGTTTAGTTTTGTTTAAAAAAGAAGAACCTAGCTAGGTTTGGGGGTCCAAAATTAGAAATACTAATCCAATCAGCCTCTGGTTTATTCCAGCACGGTCAGGGCGATGAGTGTGACTTGTGGAAACTGACGGAGTTCAATTCGGACTCCCGGTTTGAGCTCGACGCTCAAATTCACATTAAGCAAGTTAGTTTAGTTTAAAAATGATGAAATTAGGTTTGGGGGTCCAAAATTAGAAATACTAATCAGATTGGCCTCCGATTTTTTCCAGCACGGCCAGGGTGATGGTTGTGACTTGTGGAACTGACGGAGTTTAGTTCAGACTCCCCGTTTGAGCTTGACGCTCAAATTCATTTTTAAACAAGTTAGTTTGTTTTGTTTTGTTTAAAAAGGAAGAACTTAGCTAGGTTGTGGTCCAAAATTAGAAATACTAATCCAATCAGCCTCCGATTGGTTCCATTATGGTCGGGCTGATGAATGTGAATTGTGGTAACTGATGGAGTTCAATTCGGATTCCGGTTTTAGCTCGACACTCAAATTCACATTAAGCAAGTTAGTTTAGTTTAAAAATAAAGAACTTAGGTTTGGGGGTAAAAAATTAGAAATACTAATCCAATTGGCCTCCAAATTTTTCCAGCAAAGCCAGGGCGATGATTGTGACTTGTGAAAACTGACGGAGTTCATTTCGGACTTCCGGTTTGAACTCGACGCTCAAATTCACATTAAGCAAGTTAGTTTAGTTTAAAAATGAAGAACTTAGGTTTGGGGGTCCAAAATTAGAAATACTAATCCGATTGGCCTCGATTTTTCCAGTACGCTGTGGAAACTAACGGAGTTCAATTCAGACTCCGGTTTAAGCTCGACGCTCAAATTCACATTAAGCTAGTTAATTTAGTTTAAATGTGAGTAAATAAAATCTAAAAATTTAAATAATTTATTGCTTATAGTAGTATTTAAATTTAACTTATTATTGTTATATATCTATTGTAGGTTCCTTTATCGGGTGGCATGGGAGAGACAAGGACGAGCACGTGGATGAGGACGAGGATTCATGATTTTCATTTCATGTGTATGTATTATTGTGGACATTTTTTATATTGTGTGTGGACATTTGTATTATTATTGTGGACATTTATTATTGTTGTGGACATTTTTATTATATTGTAGACATTTATTATTGTTGTGGACATTTTTATTATTATTGTGGACATTTATTATTGCTGGTGGATGTTTATTATTGTGTTATTGTTGTGGACATTTTATACTTTGATTCACAAGTTATTTTCTTTAAATATATATATATTTTTAAAATAAAAAATAGAGACCTGTAGTGACCGAAATAATTCGGTCACCATTTCAGTCACTAAAATAGTGACCGATTTGTGACCTAAAAACGTCAGTCGCTATCAGCGACCGACGACCTCAGTCACTAGTCGGTTATTGTTTTAGTGACCGAAATAGTGACCGATTGTCTTAGGTAGCAAGCAACGACCGCCGCTTTCAGTCACTAACGCAGTCACTAAATTAGTGACCGATATGGTGACAAAATGATACCAGTCACTATTCGGTGTCTATTTTAGTGACCGAAATAGTGACGGAAGTTTTCGGTCGCTATTAGCGACCTCAAATAATCTGTCACTAAGTAGTCACTAACAGTGATCGATTAGTGACCCAAAGTATTCGGTCACAGATTTGTGACAAAAAATTCTTCACCAACAGTTTCGAACACTATTCGGTCATTGGAATATTAGTGACCGAATAGTGACCGAATAGAGACCGAAGTTGTCGGTCTCTATATGTGCTTGTGCTTGTAGTGAGATATTCAGATATAGAGATTTAGATATTCATACCCGATATAGAGAATATATCTACATACACTCAAAAGAGACAAGAAGCAACGAAGCTCAAAAGAGAAGAGTGCTCACAACAAATATGAAAGAGAACAATCTGTGCAAGCAAGCCAACTCCAAACTCTTCTGCTCTTCTGCTTTCAAAAGTTTGTCTGTGGGTGGTTTAGATAGTTTGAGTTCTTCTTCTCAGAAAGAGTTCATAACTGTCAAGCATATTTGTACATCTCTTTTCGAACTTTTGTGTTTGCTCGTTTTTTGAGCAAGCACCCTATCTACCCTTCATTTAGAGTAGAAACCAAAAGGGGGTTTGTTCCTTATATTTCCCCTTTTGTAAAAGGGAAGACCTACTGTGGTAGGTGGTTGTTTGCCCCTTTGGTAAAGGGAAGACTTGTTAGGGAGCAAGTGGTTATAATGCCTCTCATTGTAGAGAAGGCTAAGGGTTCTTGGTAGTTAGTGGAAAATCCCAAGTTGTGCTTGGGGACTGAACGTAGGACTCCTAATTAAAAGGAGGTCTTAACCAGGATAAATTCCTTGTGCATTGTTTATTATTGTTTCAGCTTAGTTACACTTGTTTCACCCACACTACACAAGGTACTAGCATCTTTGTCAAGTGTTCTTTCAGATTAGGATAATTATTAAAATTGCAAGAAGTCCTATTCACCCCCCTTTAGGACATCTATAGCACTATCTTGATCTAACAAGTGGTATCACAACGAGGTTTTCTTAAAAGAATCGAAAGATTTGAGAAGAGATGGCAGCAGAAGTGCACAACTATGAAGGACAGTCTGTAACAAGACCAACATTCTTTGATGGTGAAGATTACCAATACTAGAAGATGTGAATGTAATGCTTCATTCGAGACACAAACATTGATCTATGGCAGGTAATAGAACAAGGTGATTATGTTATCCTTGCTAATGGTACTTCTACATTATCAATACTGATAAAAAAAATATGTCCCTAAACTATAAGGCTAAAAACTATCTATGTTGCGCATTATCTAAGAAAGAATTTAATAGGTTATCTGCATATAGATCTACTAAAGAAATGTGGGATAAATTACAAGTAATATATGAAGGAACTGATAAGGTTAAATAAAATAAAATAGACATTCTTGTTTCTCAATATGAATAGTTTAAAATGTTACCTAATGAAAATATTACTCAAATGTATGATAGATTTACTAATATAACAGTCGGCTTGAGCTCTTTAGGTAACAACCTTACTAATGAATAAATTGATTAGAAAAATTCTTAGATCTCTAACTCAACCATGAACTCCCAAAGTAACTACAATAGAAGAAGCTCATGATGTCACATAACTTTCTATAAATAAACTAATAGTTTCTCTCATGGCTCATGAAATTAATATGGAAATATTTTCTAAGAGTTCTTCAAAAAACAAAATACCAAATGCTTTGAAGGTTGCAACCTCTTCTTCTTCATCTTCTGAAGATTCCAAGGAAAACTCTAAAGACAGCAATGATGAAGCCATGCTGTCAAGAAGACTTCAAAGAATCATTGCCAATAATAAGAAGTTCGATTCAAAAACACACTGCATGAGAGAAAAGAAGGAACCAACATGCTGTGAATGCAACCAGCTAGGGCACTTCAAATAAGAGTGTCCTAAACTCAAAAAGAAAGATCTAGTAGAAAGGTATGAGAAAAAGTAAGGTAAAGAAAAGAAACACAGAAAGTTCAAGAAGAAAGTAATGACGCCTATATAGGACAATGAAGAAGTAACAAGTTCAGACATTTTAAGCTCAAAATCCGAACAAGAAGAAGCTAACCTAGCCCTCATGGCAGGACTAGAATATGTAATCTCTAAAACTTCCTTCACTTCATGTTCAAAATTTGATTCTGATAGCTTGGAAGATGCTTTTAATAAATTATATGATAAATATTAAATTGTTGTTAAACAAATGAATGTTCTTAAATTAAATTTGATAAATGAAGAAAATCCAACATCTTTCTAAAATTTGAAATAGAAAGATTAGGACAGTAGATAGTTGGAACTAAAAGAACAAATGAATTATTATGTGAAGACGTAAAAACTAAAAATAGTAAAATTAGGGAACTTGGAATAATATAAATGAACTAAAGAATGAAGAAAAATTAAGAGAAGATCTCATTGTAACTAATTAGGACCAACCATTAGCACCTACATTACTAGACATCTGTACTGGATTCCTAAAACTAACCCTCATAGACCCAAGAAAAATTGGGTACCAAAGGTCTCAACTTAATTTTGTTTGCAGGGGCGCCTGAAAGCATCCAAGTGGTACTTAGATAGTTGATGCTTAAGGCATATGACATGTGATAGAAAGCTATTCACAAGTTTTAGAAGTGAAATTGGTCAAGTTATGTATGGTGACAATGGAAAAGGAAAGGTGATAGGATGTAGAACAATAGGAACAAAAGCAAAAGATCTAATAAAAGATGTTGTGTGTGTTGAAGGGTTAAAACACAACCTCATTAGTATCCGCCAACTATGTGATAAAAGTCACTTAGTAAAATTTCAGAATGACAAGTGTGCTTCCTTAAAGGATGGAAAAATAATTTTTGAAGCTCAAAGAATGAAGAACATGTACACTTTACAACTGAAAGAATTGAAAGAAGTCAACTTATGACTTACAACTACAAAGAATGAAGAAACTGATTTATGGCACAAAAGACTAAGGCATGCTAGCACCTCAGTGATCAAGAAATTAATCAAGTATGATTTGGCTGAAGGTCTTCCAATGCTCAAATTGAAGAAATCTGAAATCTGTATAGCCTGTGCAAAAAGGAAGCAAACCAAGACATCTTTTCAATCCAAAACAATGATAACTACTTCAAAACCATTGCAACTCATTCACATGGATTTATTTGGACATATAACAACAGTATGTCTTGGAGAAAAAATGTATGGCTATGTAATTGTGGATGATTACTCAAGATACACTTGGATATCTTTTTTAGAAGCCAAATTGGAAACTTTCTCAACCTTCCTGAAATTTAGTAAAATAGTACAGAAGAGCTAGAAATATGAGATAATCAGCGTCAGATTAGATCATGGTGGGGAATTCAATAATTACAAATTTGTCAGATTCTGTAAAGAAAATAACATTGAACATACTTTCTCTACACCAAGAAGACCTCAATAGAATATATGCTAAAAGTGATAAAGGTTTTCTATTAGGATATATTTCAAAACCTAAAGGATATATGGTGTTTAATAGAAAAACTTTAACAATTGAACAAACTGTTCATGTTCTATTTGATGAAACTAACCCTTCTATGAAAAGAATAGAAGAAGAAGTTGTTGTTGAAGATTTGTGCAGGGATTTGGAACATACTTCTCTTGAAGAAAAATATGAAGATAAGAAAGATCCTCCACTATAAGAACTATAACAACAAGAAGAAGCACATGAGGAACTACCTACAGAATTGAGGTATCACAGAGATCATCCATGAGAAAACATAATAGGTGATCCTCATGATAGGGTAAGAATCATAGGTATGTCCATTCCTTGTGATTACACTGCATTTGTATATCAGATTGAGCCTAGGATAATCAATGATGTACTGATAGATGAATTTTAGATCCTAACTATACAATAGGAACTTAACTAGTTTCAACATAGCCTGGTATGGACACTTGTACCTAGACCTTCTAACCATCCAGTTATTAGAACCAAATGAGTTTTCAGAAACAAGATGGATGAATCAGGGGTAATTACTTGAAATAAGGCCAGATTGGTAGCTCAAGGATATTCCCAAGAGGAAGGCATTGATTTCGATGTAACATATGCTCCAGTTGCTAGATTAGAGGCAATTAGAATCTTATTGGCATATGCATGCTCCTTGAATATCAATTTATATCAAATGGATGTAAAGAGCGCTTTTCTGAATGGTTTCATAAAAAAAAGAAGTTTATGTTGAGCAACTGTCGGGTTTTGAAGATACTAAGTATCCAAATCATGTTTTTCATTTAAGGAAGGCACTATATGGTTTGAAACAAGTTCCAAGAGCTTGGTATGAAAGACTAAGCGCCTATCTTCTATCACATAATGTTTCAAGAGGTCAAGTAGATAACACTTTATTTATTAAGAAAATTTCTGAAGAGATCTTGATTGTACAAATATATGTTGATGGCATTATTTTTTGTTTACAAATGAATCACTTTGTATATTCTTTGAAAATTTTATGCAATGTGAGTTTAAAATGAGCATGATGAATGAGCTTAATTATTTTCTTGACTTGCAAATCAAACAGACCAAGGAAGGAACTCACATTTGTCAAACCAAGTACATCTCAGATCTACTTTCAAAGTATAGTTCTGACAAGTGTAAGCCATTAGGAACACCTATGAGCTTATGAATAAAGTTAGATGGTGATCCAATTGGCAAGAAAGTAGATCAAACGATCTATAGAGATATGATCGGGTCTTACGCCCACTACTATGGGTATGGAAGTAGTTTGGTTGCTGAGGTTCGATCTCTTTGTGATGGTATTCGGCTGGCTTCAGAACATGGGTTCATTCTGTCTTCAATCTAGTCAGATTATGCCACTCTAGTTACTTCAATTAATAGCAATAAATCTCCATCTTGGGAGTGTTTGCGTTGGTGGCGAGAAGCTCAGCACTATTTACATAATTCACTTTTCAAACTTGCTCATACTTATAGGCAAGCGAACCAGGTGGCAGACGCTTTGGCAAACTATGGTTGCAAGTTATCTAGCAATGTAACTTTCCTCTCTTCCTTTTCCTTACCTCGTGATTGTAAAGGTCCTCTCACATTGGACCGGTCTAAGATTGCCAATTTCATGCCGGTTGACAGGGGTATGCCCCTTTACTCTTGTATTAAATTTTTTAATTTATAACCCAGGCCCAGGTTGATCGCACTAGTGGAGTGGGAACTTCTATTCCTTGAATAGGGTGTGCTCTCCTAGTTGCAGACCCTGAGGACCTCTTCCGGTTAAAAAAAAAATTGATCGAGTCTTACTCTATCTCACTGCTAGTAGACCATATATAATGTTCATCATATGTTATGTGCCAAGTTTCATGCTGATCCAAAAGAGTCTCATATAAACGGTGTGAAGATACTTTTTAGCTTATTAATACAAGTAAATTGGGTTTATGGTATCTCAGATGCTCTAAATTTAATCTGCTTGGATATAGTGATGCTGACTATGCTGGATGCAAAATAGATAGAAAAAGCACCAGTGGAACTTGCTAGTTTCTTGCAGGTTGCTTAATCTCTTGGTCTTCCAGAAAGTAAAATTCTGTGGCACTTTCTACAATAGAAGCAAAATACATTACAACTGGAAATTGTTGTACTCAACTATCGTGGATCAACCACCAATTGGACGACTATGGTCACAAACTAAATGCAATTCCAATGATGTGTGACAACACAAGCGCAATCAACCTGACCAAGAATCCAATACAACATTCAAGGACCAAGCACATTGAGGTCAGACATCATTTCATCAAGGACTACATAAGTAATGGTGATATATTACTCGAATTTGTTGCTACAGACCATCAATTAGCTAATATCCTTACTAAACCTCTCCTAAAGAAAGTTTACTTCATTAGAAGAGAAAGAGGGATGTGCAATCTTGAATAATTTAATGCCTATTGCTATGACTATACTCCTTGATTAATTATCTCTCACTTTTTTTTAACTCCTTGATATTTGACTTCTCACAAGTCAGAGCTTAGGTAGTCGTAGTCATAAGCTGATTTTCAAATCGAATTTATTTTCCTTTGGGGGGAGGTGAATAATAAATGTTATTTATTCTCCTTTCTGTCACTTTCATCTACTCAATCCCAGTCGTTGATCTCACGATTTGTGGTCTTCGATAGATTTCACTCTCTTATATATAAGTTGTCCCCTTCCCATTTGTAACTGCTTCGACTCCTCTTGTCTTTTTCCTGATTCTTGCGCCCTTCTTTGACTCCGACGGAACCCTTACGGTAATCATCTCAATTTCATCAATCTTTATGAAGAAGGTAGGATCTTCGACCTTATTCAGATCATTTCATACCTTCCTTGAAACCATTCATAGACATTTCTATTGCATTTGTCTAGATGGCCTCTTCTAGAGCTATGAATGCCTCCTTCTTTTCTCCAGAGTAGTTCAGAGGCTATCCTCCACCAAAGCCTCCATCTGTCCTGGTAAAGTGGTTGATTTCTCCCAACTAACTAGCCAGTTGAGTTTAGTAGCTGAGACATTGAAAGCCATGGGTTGGAGAAGACTGTGCGAGCTTAAAGAGCCAACATTTAAAGATGCAGTAAAGGCCTTTTATGTGACTATATCAGTTACTACATATGGTTCGTTGGAAGGCTATGTCAAAAGAAAGAAAATCACTATTTCGGAAGCCATCTTAGCAGAAATTTTGGATTGCCCTACCTCCGACCACACAATAACTGAAACAGTACCTCTTAATAAGCAAAGATGGGTCATAATCGGAAGAAGAGGAAGTACTCACAAAAAGAGGCTTCTAATCAATCAACTCTCTGCTGAGAAGATACTCCTCCATGCCATCATTACAACTATTGTGATGCTAAAAGCAAGAACTCATTCTTCATCACGGATAGAGATGGAAACTTGCTCTTCTAGGCCATTTAAGGGCATCATGTCAGTTTGACCTCCATTATCATAGAAAGAATGTCAGGGTCAAGACTCTTACATGAATCTATTTCTTATGGACCCTTGTTAACAATATTATTCAGAAGGAAAGCTGTGGACTTGGATGAAGAAATATCAACGCCAGTCAAAGAGAATATTGGGCTATGCACTCTTCGCAGAAGTTACTACTCTTTAGAGGATAAGGCCAAAAATTTGTGGATTAAATATTCTATACCAGACTGCACACATGAAGTTTTTTCTGATTTGGTGCAGCGTACATCATTGTTTACTGCAGCTCATGAACCTTTAATGAAGGAAGATTACCATCATGTCTCTCCACCACCTATAGAGACCCAGCCAAGGTCTTAAGGGGAGACAAGTAGGACCATGGATGATCTATTTGAAGTGGTCCTCAAGCAGATACAAATTGATCAAGTGGATTTCAAGTCTGACTTTATATCTTCTGATCTTGAATAGTTGAAAGACCTATTTTTTTAGTTTGTATATAGTCAGGACAAGAGTAGTGCCCCTCAGGCTACCGCAACAAAAGAAAGAGCTGTCCCAGAACAACCACAAGTAGCAGCAGAAGAACAACTAGCAGAGGTAAAGGCAGCTACCACAGAACAACATCAGTCAAATTTAGCTCCCTCTCCCTTAGGGTCTCAGGATCAAGTATTCACTAGGAGAGCTAAAAGGAAATTGGTCAAATCAGGTTCAATTCTCTTTCCCCCTCCCAATCAACACCTTCTTCTGATCCTAATCCCTCATCTACTCCCTTTCCTACCTCACAACCCACGACCTCTTATCCTTCTTTAACTCAAAATATACTAGCAGTCAGAAACCCTCAGAACTCCCAGAACTTCACAAGTTACCACCCTCTTTTTTTCATCTCTTCCCGCTCATCTACTCCTACTTCTGATCTTAACACTCAACCATTAGCTAAACTAGTGCCTAGTGAAGAGCTTCCCTCCTAGGTTGGGTAGAAGGGAAAATGAAAAGTCAACAGACCAGACTTTCCTCCTATTTGGTATGCTTTTATCAATCATTCTAGGAAAAAATTACTTTATTTAAAGATTATCTGAAGATCAAGGTCTTCCTAAAGTCCATGAGATGCCTCATTAAAAATTAGAAGATTGGCTACCTCTTTTGATTAGATCTAAGGAATTCTCTAGATAAATTGAATGCCATTATTCATTCCAGTCACAGTTTAAGTGCTGAGGAATTTCTGAGAGTATACACTGGTGAGCGGCAGTGAAGTATAGAGAATCCAGAGTAGGAGGCACATGTCCAATCAATGTTTATACCTCATTTGAATTTAGGATTCTTTGATTTGTTTGGCATTCTCATAAAGCAGCATCAAGAAAGCTTCAGTAGAATGAAGAAATTTAATAAAGAAAGATTGAGCTGAACCTACTAGATGTAAGCATAGGTCAGTGGGTCATGTTGTTAAAAGGGTGGAGGAAAATCACACCCTCTATTGAATTGCCCTCAAATTTATACCATAGCCTGATAGATGCAGTTTCCTCTATAAAGGAGTTTCTTAAGTTGCTTTCAATAGGCTCATCAGGCTAGCTGTTAGATTTCAGATCAAGTACTCCAAAGTCCTATCCTTTCATAGGTTTGCTCTCATCCACACTGCAAAGACCAAAGAATATCTTCAAGAATTTCAGCGCTTTGTAGTGTCTGAAAGGCTGACAGAAAAATAGTGGGCACAGTGTTATCCATAAGAGGCTAAGGAATGTAGAAGAAAAACTTCATACCTCTTCTTTCACGGCCAAGGAAGATGCACTTAGAAAATCTCTTACCCTCAAATGAGAAGACAGATATGATCTTTATTACAAGGCCAAGGCAGTAGCTCACTCACAAGGACTTTAGTGGAATATTTTAGTGAAAGAATTTCTGCACAAAGCTGCAAATAGGGAGTTTATTCCTTTGAGATACTGTAGCATCCCTTCTCTTTGGTCAGTCACCCTCTATTGAAGGTAGTGACGAGTCGGGCTTTCGCCTTCTGAACGAGACGACATGGTTGTTGCGTTCTGGTTTAGAACACGACAGCTTCTTCGTCTCGTTCACCTTCTGACAGCTCTGACCGCAGCATGCCCGTTTTGTCAGGATAGTTGGGACACATGTCGAAGCGCATGCAACCTAAAGGCGACATGCTAGTCATTGCATCAAAGTGGCAGACCTATGAGGGTGACACATGGCGGGTCTAATTGTCAGGTTTGACCAAACTTTGGGGTCGTGACATGATGGCCGTCACATCGCGTTCATTAGTGAACACAACAAGTTGGCTGTCGTGTTCTGAGATCTGAGGCCTGTTAATGCAAGGCCTGTAGATCTCTCTTCCCTTTTCTCTCTTCTTCTTCCTCTCCTCTCCCCTTCCTCTCCTCTATTCAAGCCCACTCTCGATGGCCATTCTTCTTCGACTTGGTGGAGCTTGACGTAGTGGTGGCCCTCCTCGTGTATAGGAGGTTAGACGTTGCTCGTGGACAGCGTGAGCGTAGAGCTTGGAGCGAGGAGGAGGTGGCCATGCACAAAAGAAGCCCCCAACGGGTTGACTCTTTGTTTTGAGGTAGGGACCCTCAACATTCCCCCTAGTTCTAGCATGCTAGGACCTCCTTCCCCTTCTTCAAGCTTGTAGAATCCATGCTAGGTTGTGAATGCATGTTTGGGGTTGGGTGTTTGAGGGTTTTCATGATGTGCATGTGAGGTTTCATGAGTGTAGATCCTTCACATTGGCATGCATGGGTGTGGATGAGGGTGGTTTGTACTCCTAGCATGTATATTGATCATTCTTCATGCTCCCCTCCCCTTGTGCAAACTAGAATCATCGTTTTGGGGTGTTTTTGGAGGTCTCGGGTGAGCACTCAGGCCTCTATTTATGGTCGCGGCAAGGTCCTTATCACGACCTAGAATGCGACGCTTTCCCCGTCACCTTCTGGTATGGTAGCGACACAATCACTGTCCTTGTTGTGTTCTGGTTGCGACAGGGTGGTGCATCGCTTTCTAACCCAGGTCGCGATAGGTGGGTGGTCGCATTCAGGTTACGACCACCACTCTGTTGCCTCCTCTAAGAACGAGACAATGACCCTATAGCCTTCTTAGATAGAGAGTGACATGTGTTCTGTTCGGAGCCCTTTTCTTCTGTATCTCTATTTGCTTGGCATTTGTGCTGTTCCTAGAACGATCCTACACTAGTCGTTCACCCGATGCTTGACACTAGAGGGCTTGTCCCATTAGAGATTTTTAACATTACCTAGGACCCCCATCCCTACACGCTGGTTGAGGGAGTTCTTGAGGCTACTGACGTGCTTGAGTTATGGTCTCTGATAGCTAAGAAAAAAACGGTGGGGATGGCAACATAGTGTCACGCCCCGAAATTTAGCAGCAGAAATAAATATCGAGAGCGTGAGTGATACAAGTATGAGTATTACAGTCGAGTAAATTCAGAGTGACATCTAAGTATAACAAAAGAATTTAGACAATAATAGTGCTAGCCAAATAATTCTTTATTTCATTTCCTTCAATACTTACTTACAACTTACATAATCAGAGCCAAACATAGGCCCAATTTGTCATTCTTGTACATATGACTCAAGATAATAAGACTAATTATTACAGACTCTTTTAACAGTAATCATCTTGGCTAATGTGCTATATGGACGGGTACATTTGAGAAGCTCATCACTCTTCCCCAGTTCCATCATGTTCCACTTTTTCATAATCTTCACCTGAAATATTATGGAAATCAGGTGTGAGCGCACTAACGCCCAGTAGGATTTACATCTCGTGGTGTGAGCATGCTGTATGTGAATTAACAATTTAACAGGTAAGATATTAACATGCAATACTCATGACAATAACGATAGGGACAATTCCAAGCTATAACATGTACGAGAACGGTTCAGTAAACAAATCCAATGACAATTCTCATGGGAGACAGAATGATTGACAATGGAATGGATGACAGTACGATCATTTGTCGTATAGAAGAGATTCAATATTCAATAACATGTAGAATGGATAATCTCGAGTTCAATTCCCTAGAATTCCAATGGACATTGACATATTGGATTCAATAACGATGACATGTACAATAGATTTGGCCATTGCACATATAACAGTTCAATCAATCAATCATTCAATAACAATGTAGAAATTACCCAGATCAATCTTGCAGTCAATTAAGTGATTGCTAGACACCTCAATAGATCATATACTCTCGCGATTATAAATATTTCAGTGCTCCTCCCAGGACCAAACTGGGTCCTTAATTGCACAGGCATAGTTATGAACCAAAGTTCCAATAATTTCTGCTAATTCCATTCATTCATTTATGGCCAATAAGAATTCCAACAATAGACAATTATGTACTAAAGATCATGGCAATGATTATAGAGAACAAGGCAAGTGGACATGATCCTGAGTAAATTTCGGCAGCATAATGACTTAATCACTTTAGTTCAATCCTTACTTTTAATGGCTTGATTTCAATGTATCAAGTCACTCTCAAGAGAAGTAGATAAGAATAGAAGTGCTTTCTATCTTCTAGGAACTTTAATGGTACATCCAACTCGGTCTCCATGAGGGAATCCATGGAGTACAGAGAATTACGGTGGTCTTGGAGAAAGGGTCACTAGTCTGCCGGTACAGAATGACCGGCCGAGAGTTTCCAAATCCCCAAGAGAGGCTACCTATATGTGCAATGTGTCGTGTAGAACGTGTCCCAATCTGCAATCCATCGGTTTAAAACAAGACGCAAAGCTTATAACAAGCAAGCATGACATGTATGCAATTCAGTCTATCACATGGTTGCTGTAATTTTTAACATATAACACTTTTCAGTTATGAACAAAACAAAGTATGGACAACACAATGATATTTAGATGGCACATAGAATCAAGTATCATTACGAGCACTTAGAATAACAGTTCATATTCTTACAGCTTTCATGTAGGTTGATAACTTTAGGCCATTGAATACTACATGACATGAAATAACAATAGGACATGCATATGGTTGACTGTACAACTCAATAAATAGTCTCAAGTTGGTCTTTAATAGTGACGGGTTTAGACATCGCATTTAAGAAGACCGTACATGGTTCAGATACGAAGCAGTCTGTAAAACATCAAATCACGATGGTCTTGTCTATCGCCTTTATATCGCGATAGAACGATATGTCGTGATGGCTTTTAAATGCGACGTCCTTGTTAGTCGCGTTCATAACGTGATAGGTAATAGGTCGCTATAACCCTAAATCGCGATGGTTTGACATGTTGTGTTTTCAAAATCCTGATATAAAAATTATCCGAAATGTATGAGTGGGAACTGGTCAAATCGCGACGGTATGCTCCGTCGCATTCAAGATCGGCATTGAAATCCACGTGACACAATTTTTTATTTGTCAGAACGGTCGGGTCAACGTGAAAATCACGACGGAAGGTTCGGCCGCCTTTCATGTGAATGTGACGGTCTTGTACATCGCGTTCATGCAAAGAAGAACGCGATGTCTGGAATGGTCGTGTTTTAGGGTTTCATCCGAGAACAGTTGAAACTGGGTAGTCATGCATGCAACACTTATAACTCAAGATCTAGGGTCTTGGGACAAAAGTATGAAGATGAAAGTCATTGGGTACGATGAGTAGAAGAGAACTACAATTTTGGTTTGACCTGATTTGGCCTCAATTTGTGTGAATCATAGTAAGAACACATAAAGCCCTAATCATGTGTCACTCTTGGAAAACACTTAACACGACTCACATGTTTCATAAAAATTGGGGAAAACACATGCATATGAAATTAGACTCGATGCTCTTTCCATTGGTATGTGCAAAGTTTAGATTAAGCCTGCGAACACCTACGTTTGGATGGTTCTATGACAGGTCTTCTGTGCAGGTCGCAGCAGTGAAAGGTTGGAGAAGACGTTGGGTTCTTGGACGTCCTCCTCCTTTCCTGGTGCCCTAGCTCGCCTCCTCTCAACCCCAGCACGATGGTGACCCTTCCCAAATAGTCTTATGATGATTATTTATATGATTAGGATAAATTTCAAGTCCTAATGACACTAGGAAGGTTGAGTTGTGGTTCTAGCATGGTGCCTTCCAAGTTTTGGGAATTCTCCTCCCAATTGGAGTAGTAACGCTATTAAGAAACCCCCTAACATGGATGGGTATGAATTTGGTTGCTATCTATGGCTAATTACCTTTTTTTAGCCCTAATTTGCCCCTTCCTATTTTCTGCACAATTATGGTTACGAATTTTAGGATTTAATGTCATTGGGTTTTGTTCTTTGGACCAATACGAGTTGTATTGGCCCAGAATAATTTAAATGGTTGATTCCACTTCTTGGAAGTTTATCTATAACTTTTATTTTATTTTTATTTAATGTTCTTATTTATTTTCCATTTTATTTAAAATTTAAATTAATAAATTTCCAGGGCGTTACATCCTTCCCCCCTTAAGAAAATTTAGTCCCCAAATTTTTACATGATGGCATAGTGCCATATGTGAGAATAATTCTAGGTGGTGTTTCTTCATTATTTCCTCTAATTCCCAGGTAGCATTTGTAACTCCTTTCCCACTCCACTGGACTTTCACCATAGGTATGGTACGATTCCTTAGCTGTTGTAGTTTCCGATCCAATATGTTGATCATTTCTCCTTGTAGGTTAGGTCCTCTCAAATGTCTAGGTCTTCGTGTTGGATCACATGGTCAGCATCGAACACATACCTCCTCCGCATGGATATGTGGAAGACATTGTGTACATTTGCTAGTTGTGGAAGTAGTGCTAGTCTGTAGGCTACCTGTCCAACCCTTTCAAGAATTTCAAAAGGGCCGATAAATCTGGGACTCAACTTCCCTTTGATTCCAAATCTTTGGATTCCCTGTGAAGGTGAGACCTTCAGGAAAACATGGTCATCAACTTGGAATTCCAACTCTCTCCTCCGTTTGTCTGCATAACTTTTCTACCTTGACTGTGCTATCTTCAGATATTCCCTAACAATTTGAACCTTCTTGACAGTTGCTTCTACTATGTCGAGCCCAATCCATTGGTTTTCTCCGACCTCCTCCCAACAAAGAGGTGATCTGCAACTCCTGCCATATAAGGCTTCAAACGGTGCCATCTTAATGCTTGTCTGGTAGTTGTTGTTATATGCAAACTCCATTAAAAATAACTATTCATTCTAGCATCCCCTAAAATTAATCACGCAAGCCCAGAGCATGTCTTCCATTATCTGATTAGTTCTTTCTGTTTGTCCATCCGTTTGTGGATGAAAGGCAGTGCTAAAATTTAACTTGGTACCCAGTGCTGCTTGTAACCCTTTCCAGAAGTGTGAGGTAAATCTAGGGTCCTTATCAGATATTATAGTAGATGGAACCCCATGCAATCTAACCACTTCTTTGACATAGAGCGCAGCCAACACATCTACTATCCATGTGCTCTTAATTGGCAAGAAATGAGCTGACCTAGTCAATCTGTCTACTATTACCCATATTGCATCCATGCCTCCTCTAGTCCTGGGCAATCCCATGATAAAATCCATACCAATACTATCCTACTTCCATTATGGGCTGTCAAGTGGTTGTAATCCTCTTGCAAGCCTAAAATGTTCAACCTTGACTTGCTGGCAGGTTAAACAATGTGCCATAAAGTCGGCCACATCCCTCTTCATATTTGGCCACCAATAAGACCTTTTTAAGTTCTGATACATTTTCGTTGATCCAGGATGAATGGTATACTTTGACTGGTGAGCTTCTTTTTGAGGTCTTCCAGATCTGGTACACATGTTCTACCTTGGAACAACATCCTTCCATCTTGTGCTTGAGAGAAATCCGGTCTATGTTCTAGCTTCTCTTGAATATCAACTAAGAAAGGATCTGCTACTTGCGTCACTTTGATCTTAGTGAGTAGGTCGGACTATACCTTGATGTTAGAAACCATCACTTGTTTCTCCTACTCCCCCATGTCTAAATTCAGACTTACAAATTGTCCTAGAAACTTCCATTCACCTATCATCATACTAGCTAGCATAGCTCCTGGTTGTCTACTTAGAGCGTCTGCCACCACATTGGCTTTTCTTGGGTGATATTCAATGGAAAAGTCAAAGTCTTTGAGATATTCTAACCACCTTCTTTGCCTCATGTTGAGTTCCTTCTGAGAGAAAAGATATTTTAGGCTCTTGTGGTCAAAAAAGATTTTAAATTGTTCACCATAAATGTAGTGCCTCCATATTTTCAAGGCAAACACTACAGCTGCTAATTCCTGGTCATGTATTGGATAATTTGCTTCATGGTTTTTTAACTGTCTTGAGACATATGCTATTACCCTTCCTTGTTGCATTAAGACATATCCTAGACCTGTTTCAGAAGCATCTGAGTATATTTCGAATCCTCCCTCTTCAATGGGTAGGGTGAGGACAGAAGCAGAGGTCAGACACTTCTTCAAGCTATTAAAGCTCTCCTCGCACTTATCAGTCCACACATATGGGTTTTCCTTTCTGGTCATCTTGGTTAATGGCACTGCAATCTTTGAGAAATCCTTTATGAATCTTCTATAATACCCTGCTAATGCCAGAAAACTTTTTATCTCTATGACACTCTTTGGTCTTTCCCACTTCAATACAGCTTCTACCTTTGATGGGTCAACAACAATACCATCATTGGTTACTATATGTCCCAAAAAGGATACCTCTTCTAGCCAAAACTCACACTTACTCAGCTTGGCATACAATTTATTATCCCTCAAGATTTGCAATGCTATCCTCAAATGCTCTTCATGCTCTTCTCTTATTTTGGAATAGATCAGTATATCATCAATAAACACCACAACAAATTTGTCGAGGTATGGTCGATAAATACTATTTATCAGCTGCATGAAAACTGCAGGAGCATTTGTTAGTCCAAAAGCCATAACAATGAATTCATAATGCTCATACCTGCTTCGGAAGGCTGTCTTGTGTATATCTTCTCTTTTGATCCTTAATTGATGATAGCTGGATCTGAGATCTATCTTAGAGAAGTATTGAGCTCTAGAAAATTGATCAAATAATTCATCAATCCTTGGTAGGGGATATTTGTTCTTGATTGTTAATTGATTTAGTTGTCTATATTCTATACATAACCTCATCGACCCATCCTTGTTTTTGACAAAGAGAACAGGTGCGCCCCATGGTGATGTGCTGGGTCGGATAAACCCTTTCTCTAGCAGTTCCATCAGTTGTTCCTTTAGTTCCTTTAGTTCTACGGGGGACATTCTATTAGGTGCCCTAGATACTGGTGCTGCTCCAGGGATCAACTCAATAGTAAAGTTGACCTCTCGCTTAGGAGGAATACCTGGCAAGTCTTCAGGGAATACATCAACGTACTCACTGACAATAGGAATGCTCTCAATATGTTTTCTTCTTTGTGGTGATAACAACAGCTAGAAAGGCTATACAACCTTTCCTCATCATCCTTTTGGCTTGTAGTGCAGATATGAGGGATACTCTGCGGTGATTTCTATCTCCTGAGAACACTAGTTTTGGATGCGGACTAAATGTTACCCTGCTTTTCTTACAGTTGACACTAGCCCCATGTTCAGACAACTAGTCTCCTCCAAGTATCACATCATAACCTTCCATGTCCATGCATATTAAATTTGCAGGTAAATTTTGAGTTCCAATTAACACCTCACTAGATGGAAAATGGTTTCTAAGTTTGGTGCCAGGACCAATAGGGGTTGACACGACAAGTCCAAATTTCATTGGAACGGGTTTTACAAGTAAGGTATCAACAAATGTTTGTGATATGAAGGAATGAGTAGCTCCCGTATCAAATAGAACAAATGCAGAATGGGATAGAATAGTAAGTGTACCTTCAACCACACCACCTTCCTCTAATGTAGTTGGTTCTTGTAACGCCTGCAGCCTACCTTAGCACTTCTGACCTCCTTAGTGTGTTGCCGGTGTTTGATTATTCATCCGCAGACAGTCAGAAATCTTATGGCTCTGGCTTCCACAACGTAGGCATCTCCCCAGTGCCTTCCAGCAGTCCTCAGACCTGTGACTAGCCTTGTCACAATGCATGTATAACTCCTTGTTGATCGGGGCTTGTTGATAACCTCCAGCCTTGAACTTCTTAATAGGCTGGTTCCTAGCTTGGCCAATCGGCCTCTTTGTTCTGACCACAGCTGGTGGCCTTTTGTATATTATCCCCTGTTCTCTCTTCATTATACTATTCTTGATGTTTTCTACTATAGCTAGTGAGTCCTCGAGTAGTAGTGCCTTCCTTACCATCTCCAGATAAGTTTGTAGATCCATCGGTCCTAGTTGTGTAATGTACTGGGGCCTCAGACCGCTCATGAACGTCTTGGCCTTCAACCGCTCGGTTTGGACCAGGTGTGGGGATAACGGGCTAGTTTTGAGAACTGAGCCTCGTATTCAGCTACGGAATGACTCCATTGTTCAGATTGGCGAACTCTGCCACCTTCTTCTCCTGCACTATATCAGAGAAGTACTTATAGTTGAGGTACTCCTGGAATTGTGCCCAGGTGGCTTGGGCGTCTCCCAACATCGCCTCAATGGTTTCCCACCATGCGTGGGCCTCCCGCTCTAGCTGATATGTTGCTAGTGTGACCTTGTTCTCATCCGTGCATCCCATTACAAGGAATGCATGCTCCATCTCCTTGAGCCAGTGCTCAGCTTCGTCAGGGTCTGTGCTCCCACCAAACCTCGGTGGATTCATGCTGTGGAAATTACGATGGAGATCCCCATGATTTTCACTTCTTCCTTGGGTGACCTGAAGTAGTGCTTGAGTTAGAGTCTCAATAGTCCTCTGCATATTGTAATCACGGGAATTGATCTCCAAATAAAGATGATTAAAATTAAGAAAAGGACCGTGATCGCCACCAAAGTAGGTGCAGAGGATGATAGTGTGAAGAACAAGTGCTAACTACCTTGGAAAGATGGAAAATAGCGCAGAAGGAACCTGGCGCAATGAACGCGACAAGGAGCCTATCGCCTTTTGAAGAACGCGACCAGATGCACGTTGCCTTCTGCAACAGAAGAGGGAGATTGCTATTCTTCGTCTTCCTGCTCCTCAACCGGCCAAGGGGAAAGAGCCTCGTACCTGTACTGTCTTCTTTAACCTGCCAAGAACATCAAAAGAGAG
The DNA here is from genome assembly GCA_014218235.1 of Colocasia esculenta. Lineage (NCBI taxonomy): Eukaryota > Viridiplantae > Streptophyta > Magnoliopsida > Alismatales > Araceae > Colocasia > Colocasia esculenta. Next base: position 129,843,523 of record CM024754.1, read on the forward strand.
AAAAACCCATTAGATATTCGTTTGGTGAAGTATCTATCCCAAAGTAATGAAAGAACATGAAGAATATGGAGGGAACTCACGTGGGGTGGTGTTTTAACCCCTTTAGATGTTTAAAATAGGTGTGTGTGGAGTGATCTAATGCAAAACTATGAAAAGAAAGGGATCTAAATGTGCATGTATGAAGAAAGTTGAGAGAAAAGCATGAAGAACATGAGAGAGAAAGTATAGAGGTGAAGAAAACGCCCTGGTGGGCACTTCCTGGTCATCTGGAGGATGAGAGGTCTTTTGGAGATTCGTAGCTCTTTGGGAGAGAAAGAAGCAAACGCCAACCTTACTCAAAACCATGCCCTATTGACACTTTTATAGGCCATTATTCCTAAATGCGATGGGAAGGGAATAATGAGCTGGAATCCGATTTTAAGTAATTGTGCTCGTGCAAGAAGAGTCACAACATTGCAAGGAGATTCTGAGGATGGTTTCCTCCAAGTTTGGCAAGATTTGGAGACCTCTAGACCCACCAAAAGTCAGATTATTCATGAATAGCAAGGGTCAGAGTATGAATAGGAAAGTCACGTTGCATGGACCTGTGAAGGAAACCAGAACGCGATAGGCTTTATGTCGCTACCAGGTAGCGACGCCTCGATACATCGCCGTCCATAGAAGGAAGTCTTGAAGCATTTTCTGGCAAATTTTCAGGGATTAAAAGGCCAAATAAGAATGCGACGTATTGAGGTGTCGCCTTCTTGAATTAATCAATTATTTCCTAGAGGGAATCGATGGAGGCGTGAATGCGACATGAAGGGCGTCGCCTTATGACTATGAACGCGATAGGGACATTGTCGCCTTCCGGATCTTTCAGCATATGACTTATTCAAAGTGTCTGATCTCCTTGCATGGGTATCGGATTGACACATAGTTTGAAGCGTAAGATTCCCAACTCAGAGCTACAAGATGATGATGAAGACTGATTGACTTGACCAGGAAGAGCCCACTAGGGTGATGAACTAATAGAGAGATACCATGGTTGGATAAAGCCAGCTTGGCAATGATGAGCCAACGTGGGGCGTCAATGATGTGACGAGGAATTTGGCTCAGCATATGGGCCAGGAATGGGTGTCTACAGATTGCTCCTCCTTGATGCTTGCTTTGCAAGGGAGTGGAGCGATAGTGAAGCAGAGATGTCATGAAATGACGATGTAGTGGAATGAGATCAAAAGCGGGCATCAAGGTAAAGAGACACCCATTCTGATCGAATAAGTAGTGAGAATTATCCGGCGATCTTTGAACATGGCTGGAATAGAGTGCACGGATGGCTCCAATTTGGGACAAATAAAGATTAAAGGAAAAGAAATGATCAGCCTCTTGATGAATTAGTACCCTGGCCATGTTAGGCTTGCAAGTTTCGTTCATTAGGGGATAGGTTTGTCCTGCCGTGTCGATTCGACTCTGCCTTCTAGCGGTTCATAGCTAATGATGGATCAATAGGGAATGGGGATGATTGATATAATGAATGGGGATGAGAGGAATCCTGAATAGGAACCATACTGTCAAACTGGACCGAGCAACTAGCTCAAAGAGAACTTTCAAATTCAAAATAGAATGGAATTCCTTGTTTGGAAAATGAAGATTTGGGTTGGACATCATTGCGAAGCTAGCTTTGACTAATCATAAAATGTAAAGCTCAAAAGTCTACATGATGCATGCTGTCTAAAAGAAAAGAAATCATAAAATCAAGATGCGAAGAAAAGGAGAAAATAACAGATACTCAAGGATAATATTACTAGACTAAATGAGCAAGGGTCAAGACACTTCGCATCCCGATGTGCGATGGAATCCATCGTCCCCAAGCCATATAATCTAACGACCTTTCCAACGATTAACAGTGCGCACTTAGATCATCCTTGTTTTTATTGAAGGGGAACTCAGATCCCAGAACACATTGAGAGCCAGCTGGTCCTTAAGATGATATAATAGGGTAGATACCATATAGTAATACGGAGAGTAAGGTGAGAAATACTTACCTGAATGAGCCATCTTTTGAATTTTCTTGATTTTTTGGGTTTTGTGAATTTTCTATATTTTCTGATTTTTATGAATTTTTCAAGATATAAGGCAATAATGAACAAATAAAGAACTCAATTTGCACTAAAACAATTAAAGAATTTAAGCATAAGTGTAAGAAAACATCTCAAATTGGAAAAACAATCATGACAATGTAAAGAATAGGCCAACAAATGTCATACCAATAACGCGACAAGATCCTTGTCACTACCTTGGTGAGAACGCGATGATGAACTTATCGCGACCAGGTGGCTACGTGTCGATACGTCGCGACCTCAGTTTCTGCATCTAGAACAGAATTGGCAACTTGAGAGCACCCTGTTTGGTTCCTACTTGGACTTCTAAGGCTTCCTAGTTTGGTTCTAACTCCTCTTGAGCTTTCTAAACCTTCTCCCACCATGAAGACGAGTGCTAGATGCCTATAAGTAAGGGTGTGGAGGCCAATTTCGGAGTTCAGAACCCCTCTTCTTCTCTTCACACTCTCAAGTCTCTCATGGCCATGAAGAGAGCTCCAAGTGCTTCCATGGATGGAGAGGCTTCCTATGATTGTCCCAAGCACACCCAGACGTCCTACAGTGAGCTAGTGAGGCTGACGGAGGTTCCAAACCACTTGAGCGCAATGCCAACATGAGAGAGGTATGTAAAGTGTTTTTCAATTTCTGTGAATTTCAGCTCCGAATTTCTATGTTAATGCACCTTCTTTATCTTCTCCTCTCTTTTTCTCTTTTTCTTCTCCTTCTCTAGCTCTTTCCTGGCTCTCTCCAATACTCTAAGCTTAATTGGTTAGCACCCAAGATCAAAGTCTGCCCATGCATGTGATCCACGCCTTGAGAGAGTAGGGTTTAGGGGGGATCTTGATAGCTGCCCACAACTACCATAAAATCTCTTTTGATTGGCATAGCATAACCACATTGATAGAGTTATGGCACCCACAAATTCATACCTTCCTTTTTCCAAAATTTGAGGCTACCGTCTTACTAGAAGAGGTTGAGGCTTTCATGGCTTTACCCAAGACTACACGGGGTGATGAGCACAAGACATGTTACACCGTTGAGCCTATGATCCTAACTCATCTTAGGTGCATCCATGATGGATCCCAAAGATGTATATACTATGATTAGCCCTCAACATATTCACCTAATCCCCTTGTCTAAGTGGGTCATTTCTCATTGCAAAAATAAGTGCGGGAATTACCAAGAAATAGCCAAGGTCGTGGCCATATGCTTGTGTGGGGTGGTTCTCTTCCCATATGGAGATCACCTCTTAGACCATGTGAACTTGAGTGCCATTAGCGGGGTATGGTGAGGACTTTCCCTCTCTCATGCAGTCTTAGCCTTCCTTTATGCGGGACTCACATCGGCGGCTTTGGGAGGCCCACTCTTTGGCTCTAAGATCCTCTTAGAGTGTTGGGTGGGAGTGAGAATTAAATTTAAAGCTGTAGAAAACCCCACCACAGAAAGCCGGATCTTTGGGTGCCACCCTTTGTGATTCATTGGCGGAGCGGCCAAATTTTCTGATCGTGTTGTGTGCAGGACAGCAGATAAAAAGACTCGGAGTGCATGGCGGATATACCTCAACACACTTCCGATGGAGCAGTTCGCCATGGACATGGCAGTGCTACATAGAGTGGACATACGGCTTCCCCTTGGACGTGGATTGGACCTACAACTAGTGGGGAACATGGCATTGGTTCTCTACAACCTGCATAGGTCCTAACTTCAGCCATCACACTTGGCTCCTATGAAAGTGAGGCGCTTGGGAGACCCGGAGGATGAGCAAGCCATGGGGAGCGCACTAGTGATGTGGCATGTGTGTGCCACTCATGCTCTACCATCCACGGTGCATGAGGAGCGTGAGACATATCAGACGTACCTCAAAGAGTATAGAGAGATGCGGCCGTGTGGGGACCGTGAGCTTGTGAGAGAGACTTGATTGTATTTTTGAGAGATTGAGAGATTTGATGTATTGGAAGCATGAGAGTGATGTATCAAACTTTAATTATGATTTTCAGCTTTTATATGATGTATCCATTTAAGATTAGCAATGAAAGTACTAATGTTCAAAGGTTCTCTGCACAAGTTGAGAAGGTGATAGGCTCACCATCGCGACCTAGAACACGACAGGTCAATTGTCATGACCAGTAAATCAGAAGGCATTAGGAACTGTGTCGGGACATGAAGTGAACGCGACGATGATCTTGTCGCGATCATAGACCCGAGGCGGTTTGAATTCCCGGCCCCACAGACATCTCCCTCTCTTCCTTCTTCCACTTCTCTCTTTCCCTTTCTCCAGCGACTGAGAGCCTTCTGTTCTTCCTCCGGTGAGCTTTTGCCGGCGGCATCTTGTGTCCTTCTTCCTCTTCCTTTCCTTCTTCTTCTAATCTTTCTCTCCCTGTTTTACCCAAGACGATGGAGGGTGGCAGAGGAGATGGAGAAGGCAGTGGTGATGAGTGACCAACGCGGTCCAGGTGGACCATCAGCCGGCAGCGAGCAGGCGAGGAACCATCCACGGCGAGGGAAGAGAGAGCGTCGGCCATCTCCATGGAGATGGACCGCACGGAGACACTGGGCGTGGAGGAGGCCGTCGGCCCCAAGAAGGTAGGTGGCTGATACCCTAGCCCTATGTGCGATTGATGGTAGGAAAAGGTGAACAAGGTGCTAGGCACCTGTGTACGGCCTTTGGCCCAAAGTGGAACTACCGATGAACGGCCATTGGCCACCCTCGGTCACCTATGAATGTGACAAGATAAGTGTCTACTTACCAGGGAAGAACACGACACACTGAGTGTCGCGTTCAGAAGTGACGGACCGTGCATCGCCTTCAGAAACCATAACGCGACACCCATGGTGTCGCGTTCAGAAGGCGATAGAAGCCTTGTTGCTACCTGAATAGTTTGCTGTGTGTAGATTTCTAACTGATTTTTATGCATTTTCTGGCTGTTTTCCAAAGTGAGTTGTAGTCCCAGCTGGGGTGGGCCGTAGTCCAGGCAGTCTACCAGGGTCTGCTAGACTTCACGAGGACACAGCTAGAGCAGATGGGGTTCAGCCCGTTCCTCCAACTGGACAAGCTTACGCCCGACGTGGCATTGATCCAGGCGTTGAAGGAGCGATGGGACCCTGAGTGCCACGCCTTCCTCCTTCCCTGGGGTCACATGATCCCCTCATTAGAGGACGTGACATGGATCACTGGCCTGAGGGTGGATGGCCAGGCGGTGACAGGAGTGACCTACACATGCTACCAGGAGCTAGTGGAGAGGCTCCTGGGACCGAGTTGACGCGGGAGAGGTCGCCCTGCTATCGAGGATGAAACTGTAGGCAAGTCTGGGGGTGGTGGACGCTTGCCACCTGACGGGAGAGGGCTCGGAAGAGTATATGGCTAGGTTGATGGAGGATGCTAGGGCGACGATGACAGAGGAGGAGGGAGCAGCAGCAGACCGAGACTTGAGGTGCTTCCTGATCCTTGTGATCGGGAAGCTTATCTTGGGGACTCAAGGGGACCCGGTGAGTTGCAGGTGCCTACCCTTGTTGGAGGATTTGACCTAGGGGGGAGCTATGCGTGGGGTGCGGCCCTTCTGGCCCTCCTCTTCGACAGCTTGGGCACTTTCGGCAGGGAGACAGGGGTAGCCAGCTTCTTCCCCTTCCTACAGGTACTCTTCTCTCTTTCACCTTTTTATCACTTTTCCTACTTTATTATAATTGTGTTACTGACCATCTTTTTTTACAGGTGTGAGCCTACTACTACCTTCCCTCCCTTGGTTGGGTGGTACTGAGGCTACCGAGCGCTATACTGCTCCTGCAACGTGGCAGTTTCACTGAGATGAGCGGTCTCTGCACCTACAGGTAACCCTCCTTCAGGACGCCTTAGACATCGCCCCCTTCAGGCACGTGAGTACTTCTCCACTTGCAACCTTTCTCTTTCTTCTTATTGACAAGTGACTAATGAATTCCTATATGTGATGTGCAAGTTGAGTGGGCTCCCTACGCTGGGGACGAGGACGCCGACCAGCCGTGAGTGGAGAGGGGCCACCCCTACTTCGGCAGAGAGATTTGGCTTCATGCTTTCAACACGGTGGTACCACTCCACATGCGGCTGGTCGTGAGGACGCTGGGGCTCCACCAGGCGGTGGTGGAGTTCCCAACCCGACAGAGGCAGAGAGAGAGACCGGGCCGCAGCTTCTGTGGCATCCAACAGGTCACGGACTAGAGGGAGCGGGCTCGGGAGCAGCTCGAAGACTAGCGACAGCAGGGCCGAGAGGTGACTTCCGAGGCCACCAGCGACGAGGAGTACTTCCGTGCCTACGCACAGAGGTACGGGGCCCAGGTGTATAGGAGGACTCGACACCCAGTGAGTGTTACTAACTTAGCCTTTTCTAAATATTTTTAATCATTAATTTCTTGGCTAACTCAATCTGTGTTTGCAGCTCGACCCTGAGGGCCGGATCGCCTCCCTTAAGGGCGTCCTCCACTCCACCATCCAGCAAAGGGACAACCTTTAGTAGACCGTGAGCGAGCTGGTGAGTGTTCTATTACTTCTCTCTCTTATTCTCAACTTCAGTGGTCTGACTCCTGTACCTTTCGCATGTAGCGTGCTGAGCTGGAGCGGGCCCAGCAGATGGTGGGTGGTGCTTCCACCTCTCGAGACGAGCCTGGCCGCTCCGTGTTGGAGGGTCAGCTGGCAGTGGCAGTGGCCTCGGTGGAGGAGGTCGTGGCCCAGCTATGTGAGCGAGTAAGTTACTAGCTTCACGCCCCTACCTTATTTTTTTATTGACACATGTTTTAACTTGTAGAAGGTTGAGTTGAGAGATGCTCTAGAGCAGACGGCTGCACTACGGACAGAGATGACAGAGCTGCGCCTGTGCCCCCAGGCAAGCGAGGCAATGGAACTGTGCCGAGAGGTTGACGAGCTCCACTCGCAGTTGGGGACCGAGCGGCAGACCGTCCTGGTGCTCAGGGCGGAGATGAGGGGGTTGGAGAGGGCCCTATTAATGGTCGGTCGTAGCCGCACGTCGGCCAGCAGGAGCGGTGCCCTAGTGGGTCGGTGGGGCACTACCTGACCGATTCCTCTAGACGACAGAGGAACGAGGAGGAGGGGAGATGATGTGAGGGAGCAGCCGAGGGGAGTACTACGGGACCGAGGGAGATGCCCCTCCACCTTCTCATCTGCCTGAGGGTACAGGGGAGAGTGGTTGAGGGCTTGTACTCTTTCACTTTTTATTTATCATGTATTATGATGATGTGTAGATATAGAATGAAATAGAATGGAATCTTTTTGTCTATGGACTGTGATTGTGTGACAGTGACGAGTGAGATGCTTTCTTTCTTCTGTTGCGACCTGCACGCTCAAGAAGACCATGAAAACAAGTTAGATCCATTCTTCGACTTAGCCCCTTGCTTTGAGCAGGACGAGTGACCAATCTTGATAAATGGTCAAGGGGCTAAGCCTTATTAAATAGGTGAAAAAAATACATAAGTAAATAAATGACATGCATGAATGAATGAGTAAAGTATTTTTTTGGGTTTTGAAAACATTGATTTTTAGAGTTTGAAATATTTGATTTTTTTGAAGTTTTGAATCATTTGATTTTTTTAGTTTTGAATATTTAATCTTTTTGGTGTTTTGAAATATTTGATTTTTTTGAAGTTTTGAAATATTTGATTTTTTTGAAGTTTTGAAAGGTAACTAAAGCCGACGTTAGCCCTTCCTAAAATAAGATGCGCGAGATGGAAGGTACTCGCTCTTTTGAGCCACAACACATAGACTAATTCAAACCGCTAGTTAGGAGTCTCGATCACTTCCCTTTTCTCCAAGGACTTTACTAAGGCAAGACGTGCATTTGGTGGTGACGGGTCATGGGCGACTGTCCCTAATTGATAGTGCAGCTAGTTAGGTCATACCTAAGAGATGACCCGATCTTATAGAGGGAAGTGGAAGATTATTTAAGGAAAGTCTAATGTAGGTTTAAGGACGTTGGGTTCGGCTTCTCCTGTAGCATACCCCTCGAAGATTAGGTCTGTTGCATAGGGACTTGGTGGTCTTTTCTTATGGATTTGTACTGGTTGGGGCATGCGTACGACCCGGCTCATGAGCGTCCTACGAGGACTTTGCCACTCTTTGCCATGTCCCTATGCTATCATGTATTTTTCTTTCTTTTCTTTTGCTTATTTGTTTCATTGCTCTTGCTATTTTCATATTTGACTGTCCCTGTTTGAGACTTCCTCTTGTCAGGGATGCTTAGGTTGATGACCTTGCCCTTTCGACGCTTACCCTACACTTTGACCGACTTGGGAGAGAATGACCATTGCACCACTTAACCAGGGCCTATGGGCAATGATATCTACCAGGTGCAGTTGCCGGGCTTTCTGTATGTATGTGTTGGTCCTAACTTAGAGCAACCTTGATGACTAGGGAAGGGACTTCAGACATCTTAACACGGGGTTATCCCTAATCTAAGTGTTGTGGCCTCACACCTATAGACCTAGGGATAGAATCTTTTGAGGTACAACCTATTCCACGGATGTGACAATTCTGCGCCCTCGGCATTGATTAGGTGGTAGGCATTTCCCGGATACACCTCTTTTGCAATGTACAGACCTTTCCAATTTGGTTGTAGTTTAGACCTTGGACCTCCAGGTTGATAAAAATGCGTTTCAAGACCATATCACCCTCTTGGAATTTTGTTAAATTACCTTCTTTTCAAAAACCTTGAGATTCCCCATTGATATGAGAGCACGTGATCGGCCGCCATTAGTCGCCTTTCATCTAGGAGTTCTAAAGGACTAGCAACGCATCTCGACGTTCGTCAAGATTAAGTTCCTTATCAAGTTGGACTCTTAGTGAAGGGATCATGATCTCGTATGGGACTACCGTTGTAACATCACGGGCATTTCGGCTTTCCGTTGTGTGTAGGATGACTGGCCTTGTTGCGACGGAGGTGCCCGTCGCGACAGTCATCCCTATTGCGACCGCCTTTGGCGTCGCGTTCTTGTCGTGTCCGGTCAACGGGTCGTGATTACTTTCTACTTTTTGTTCGTCTGACACCTGTCAAAGTGGCAGGCGTGGCAGACTGACCTATCGAGTTGTCGCGGCACCCAGGGAGGGCGCATTCTGGTCGCGGTCTGAGTGGCCGTCGCGATAAGGTTGATATCGCGACGCCCCGCCCCGTCGCGTTCTGGGGGCCGGAGGCTAAAAGCCTTGGTCGGCGCCCCTTCTTCCTTCTTTTCCCTTTTCCTCCTTTCCTCTCCTCTCCGAGGTGGAGAGGCTTCTCCCCTCTCTTCTCCGGCGGTTGGAGCTCGTGGCGGAGCGGCGGCGGCTCGTGCGGAGTGGGAGCGGCGCCGTGGGAGCGAGGAGGAGGTGGCGAGCTCGTCGTGAAGGCCCCTTGGGGGTTTGGTTTCGTTAAATCGGTATGGATTTCTAGAACTCTTTCTATTCTGGGCAATTGGAGGTCCTTGTGTGTGATTACATGTCTTTATAGCTTTCACCATTCTCCCCTCCCCATGGTTTTAGTGTTTGTAGCATGTGGGGGACCCCAGGATGTGGCATCCCGGCGGTCGGCCTTCCAGCTGATGTCGCGACCATCGAGCACGTCGCGACATCAGATAAGGCGTTGCCTTGGTCCGACGCGACCTTATCGCGGCACGGGTGGCCATCGCGATAAGGGTCATGTCGCGACCCTATTTCCTGTCGCGATAGGGTTTCTGTCTCGGCGTGGTCGGCTGTGGCGACTGGTTTCCTATCGCGACATCTCTGTTGTCGCAACCCGCTTCCCCGTCGCAACAGAGCTCTTGTCGCGGTGGCCTTGACCATCACGATGTGATCGTGATAGGCTAGGAGGGTGCGACAAGACTTGTGTTGCCGTGGGTGGTTCCGTGGCCTGTTTGGCATGTTGGCTGGTGCCCCAGGGCAGGGTTGCCCTCCGGACCTTCTGGTAGGAACGCGGCAGGTTGCCTCTCTGCGTTCACTGACCGAAGGTGACACCTTCATGGTCGTGTCCTAGAGGCGGCGCTAGGAGGCTAGCCTCTGCCTAATAATCAATGGTCTGGTTGCCGATCGATTATTAGAAGCACGTTGGTTTCTGTGCTGTTTGGTGGTGTTCCGGTTTCTCGGGCCGTGCCGTGTGTGCCAGCGTTGGCTGACGGCCCTTCTGGAGGTTGTTCTCGGAAGGGGTGTCATGCGTGCCTGTGGCCGCTGGGCTTGTCTGGGTTATGAGCCAGTGGTGTTGTTTCTGTTGGTGTTTGCCATGCCAATTCTCTTTCACCCGGTGCTCGGCACTTGAGGGCTTGTCCGCGAGACAGGTGTTACCGTTGCCTGGGACCCCTAGCCCTGCGCGTCTGTGTTCGAGGGTGTTGCCCCGGGCGGTGGGCATGCTCAAGTCTCAGACTTGGAGCAGAAGGGGAAAAACGGGTGGTAGCAACTTAGAGTCGTTTGTAGAGCTCTCTTAGCTGGTCTGGGTCTCTGAGGTGGTTCGGCACTCGTTCGGTGCAGACCAGCTAGTCCTTCTCACTACCTCGCTCTGCGTTAGTTCCGGAGCCCATAGGGAGGTCAGGCGTGGGGCCACAGTTCGGCCGGACTGCGGTGGTTGTGTTTTGGTTGCTTAGTCTACGCGTCTCACTCTGACGGGAGGGGAGACTTGGACTAAGGCACATGTGGCGGTGGCTTGGATGTTCTTGCTTTGACGGTGTCTCATGCTGTTTCCGAGCTTGTGTTCTCGTTGCCCTAGTTTACACGGTGGTTGTAGCCTAGCCGTGTCTCGCTTCCTTGGGCTTTGTCGGTTGGCCTTGTGGGCCTTGTTAGTGGTTTCCGTTTTGTGGGTTCTCTCGGGGTGTCTTGTGTAGACACCCAACTGCTATTTCGGTAACCCGTTCCTTGGTGCCGTTAGTGGTGGCACGGTAGGTGTAGTTCCCTGACCTCGTGGAGTGTCCAAGGTGCAGGTTGGTTCTGCTTGTGGACCCTCGACCTTGTGGATGTCTGAGGTGGCCGTGCCTGTGGTGAGACGTTGCTTCCCACATGTTGTTCGGTGTCTCTCGTGGTGACACCTAGTTGTTCCTTCCCGACCTCGTGGAGGTCTGGGATGTTAGGTGCTTGTGTCGTGGGACTCTGGTCTCACGTGGTCGCTCTGGTGTTCTGTGAGCTTCTTTATCTCGGTGGGTGTGTGCCGAGGGTTTGCTTCTGCATTGTGTTGCTCTGGTCCGACCTTGGTTGCAGGTCGTGGCATTGCTCTAATTGCTTCCGCATGTGTTTGACTCCACTGGTGGTCTGCGGAGTCATCTTTGGTCTGACCGGGTTGTGGTCAAGGCGCTTACTCTGTTTCCGCTGCTTTGTAGTACTTTGCAGTAGGTGTTTATCACTTTACTACTTTGTAGAGTAGTTCTACTTCCGCTTGTTGGAGTTCCTGCTGGCGAGTAAGGGACTGGTAATCCCTACTGAGCCTTGTTCGCGAGGCTCACCCCCCCTACTCTTTTCAGGTAGGGACTCGCTGTCGCAGGACGGTCATGGTGGCGTCTTGTTTACCATGCATTGCTAGCAGTGTGAGTTGTGAGCGTGAGTGCTCTTTGTACCGTGAGTTGAGAGTGCCCTTTTTGCAAGTCCTCGAGGTATGCCCCTTAAGGACTTCACCTTTCTTTCTGTACTTGTACTTTTATTTGGGACATGTTGTACATAATTTCCTTATTAATGTATGAACTTTCTTGTTATAGTATTTGAATTCATTGCTTATCTCGCTGGACTAAATTCTAACCCTTCCGGTCTTTGGATCCGTGGGTGTGGCGGCACGACCTTCAGGTGTCCCTGGCGGGGTCCGGAAGGTCGGGTCGTTACAAGCGTCTCCATCCCATAAGTGAGAGCATACGGGGTTTGCCCCATGGGAGTATGGACAGAGGTACGGTAAGCCCATGGAGCCTCTAGTAGTTTTTCTGGCCAATCAGCGAATTTATGCGATTCAAAAGTTTTCTTTAAGATTTTAAGAAGGGTTTTATTAGTTGCTTCAGCTTGGCCATTGACTTGTGGGTAATATGGAGATGATGATGCAGAGTGATGTTGTATTTCTTACAGAGGTCCTGAAGTCTTGTGAGATGAATTGCGGCCCGTTGTCTGTGACGATGCTGCTTGGCACTCCCCGAACGTGAGATGTTATTCTTCATGATAAAGCGACATACGGTGGATGCTTTGATTTCTGTGAACGCTTCTGCATATGCCCACTTGGTGTAATACTCAATTACTATTAGGATAAATGATTTTTGTTTGATTTGGGCATTAGGATCACAAAGGGGGCCAACAATATCAAAATTCCACATGGAGAATGGCCAAGGTGTGGAGAGTGGATGAAGTGAGGATGAAGAAGCATGAATTTTATTAGCATGGAGTTGGCATTGGACGTAGATGGAACAGTCTTCTTTTAGGGTTGGCCAGTAGTAACCCTGCCTAATGATCTTCTTAGCAAGCATCTGACTGTTGACATGCCCTCCCCATTCATTAGCATGGGCTCCTTCTACCACTTTCTAAGATTCGTCATCATTAAGACATCTCAAAAGAACTCCATTAAGAGCCCGCCTATACAAAACTTCTCCGACGATTGTGTACCTTAGGGTAGCTCTTCTTATGGCCTTGCGATCCTCCAAGTTTGCCCCTTCGGGATACGACGCATCCTTACAGTACTGCTCCATCTCAAAATACCATGGCAATTCCTCTTCATCTAAGATCTCCTTGAGCTCAGCTAGCATGATTTGTTGCACTTCTCTCTTCCTAGCCCTCTCTTCTAAGGTTATCCTTCTTGAACCAAGGATCTTGGGGAGATGGAACATTGAGCCATTGGACGACTATTGTCTCAGTCCGATCGCTGAGAGGGAAGGATAGAGAAGAGGCTAGCGACACCAAGGCGTCAGCTAGGATGTTTTGTGAGCGAGGAGTGTGGACATAGATAAGCTTGTGAAATTGCCTTGCCAAGAATGTGACCAAATCTTGATATGGTTTTAGCTTTAGGTCAAGAGTGCGGTAAGTTGAGAGCACCTGCCGCAGAACAAGCTGAGAGTTTCCTATGATTCTAAGGTGGGATGCACCTAGGATATAAGCACGTTTAAGACCAACTAGGAGAGCTTCATACTCAGACATGTTGTCAGTGGCGGAGAAGGTGAGTTGAAAGACCATGGGGATGGTAATACCTTCCGAGGTGAGCAGCACGGCTCCAATGCCCCGTCCCTGAGAGTTGAGCGCACCATTAAAATGGAGGGACCAGAAGGGATCTTTGGAAATGACAGAGAGCTCTTCATCGTGAAATTCCTCTCAAATGGAATCACTGTGAGGTAGTGGCAAATGGGCAAGGTGCTCGACGATGGCATATCCCTTGATGGTCTTTTGGACCACAAAAGAGATATCGAATTGGGAGAGGAAGCTCTGCCAGTGTGCAAGCCGATCAGAGAGGACAGGTTTTTCTAAGAGGTATCGAGTGTATCCATCCTCGAGATCAGCTTGACCTCGTGGGCAATAAAGTAGTGCTTAAGTTTTTGAACTACCCATACGAGCGCGACACAAGTTTTGTCTACGGTGGTGTACTTGGCTTCTGTGGTGTTGAAAAGTCTAGAAAGATAGTATGCTGCTCTTTCTTTTCTTGATTCATCGTGTTGTGCAAGGATAGCACCTAGGGAGTCCTCAATGACTGAGAGATATAGGATTAGTGGTTTCCCAGGTACAGGAGGTTGCAAAACTGGGGGATTCATGAGATACCTCTTTAAATCGTTAAAGGCTTCTCGACACTTGTCATTCCATTCAAACTTTGCCCCTCCTTTCAAGAGATCATAGAATGGGAGGCATCTTTGTGAATGCTGTAATATGAATCTTCTAATGAGTTGCAAATGCCCGATCAAACCTCTTAATTGTGAAATATTCTTTGGAGGCCGCATTTCCATAATAGCCTTAGCCTTGTTTGGATCGATCTCAATTCCCTACTTACTGACTATGAAGCTTAGCAACTTTCTTGATGATACCCCGAACACACACTTCTTTGGATTCATTCTCAATTGATATTCCCTTGGTCTTTGCAACACCTTAGCGAGGATCTAGGGGTGTTCTCTCCTGATTCTGACTCAACAAAATGTCATCCACATATACTTCTACATAGACTGCATCATGTCGTGAAGATAGCCATCATCGCCCTTTGATAAGTAGCCCTAGCATTCTTTAGTCCAAATGGCATGACTACATAACAATATGTACCCAGGATGTGGTGAAGGAGGTTTTCTCTTGATCTTCAGGAGCTAGACGGATTTGGTTATAATCAGATACCCATCCATGAATGAGAGGGTCTCATGCCCAACAGTGTTATCAATCAGTACATCAATGTGAGGAAGCGGGAAGTCATCCTTCGGACATGCCCTATTTAGGTCCTGGAAGTCAATACAGATTCCTACTTTTCCATCCTTCTTCATGACCGGGACTATATTCACTACCCAATTCAGATAAAGCACCACTCTGATGAATCTAGCTTTGTGGAGTTTATCCACCTATTCTTTCATCTTCAGGGCCATAAGTGGGTGGAATCTTCTAAGTTTTTTCTTTATGTCTTTTGCCCCTTCTTTCAACATAAGTCGGTGCTCCACTAATGAGGGGTCTAGGCCGGGCATGTCCTCATATGACCAGGCAAATGTGTCTTTATACTTCCTCAGGATTTGCACCAGTTCCTCTTCTTCATTAGGAGGGAGATTCGCTACAATCATCACAAGCCTAGGATCTTCTTTTGTTCCAAGATTGACTTCCTTAGTAGGTTCATCCATTACTGTTGTAGGCTCATCAAATCTTCTTACACCACTAGCGTACATCTCGGCGGCAGCATCTACTTCGCTATCCTCTTCGTCAACTGGGTCTTCATCATTCATGATTTCGTAAACACCAAACCCATCGTCTATGAACACCCCAACCTGGACAATTTCTTCTTGTAACACCACCACCTCTTTTGTGAACTCCTCTATTAGCAACAGTGCTTGACATCGCCGAGCTAACTCTTGAAGGTATCTTAGGGGAATAGCCTTGCCCTGCTGCTTCCTAGGGCGATGTTTGGACTTATTGGGTGGTGGGTTGACTTGACTCTCTACCCTAGACCTACCTAAACTAGGACTAGACACTCCTATCCTAGATGACTCTACTTGATTAGATGACTCTACATGACAAGTTGAGGACATGGTGTCCTCGAAGAGAATGGAACTTAGTGAAGGAGTGGAAGGGGAAGCCCCAGTTGAGTGATGCCCCTAATCAGAAGGATGAAGGAAGTATGCTGGATCCTCAACCTCAATATGCATTTCAAAATTGGCATTTTTTTTGGGACCAGTGGAAAGCATGCAACACGAGAGAGTGAGGCATTTTTCTACGTAAGGAATATCTAGCTCTCCCACATCCGTAGCATCATTCATCAATTGCTGCTTGGACGTGATGGATGTGGGAGGCTCTAACAGTTCAGCTGCAGCTGGCGGCCATGTTCTTTCTTCCTCCCAGAATAAATGGCTGAAGGCTATAGTGATGTCCTCCATGTCAAACTTGTGATACCATTCAGCCTCTAGGTCTCCTGTCTTCCTTCTTTTCCCTGGGCGGAGTGTTTCCAGTGCCTTATATGTAAGCATAAAGGCCATTTGCTGAGAGAAATTCTTACCATGTATATCATGCTGTGATAGCTCTGCCTCGACCACCATAGTGTTATACCCAGGTTGGGTTGGGCCTTTTATGAAATGACACCACAGTGCCCATGTGAGTGGTTGGCGGTCAGCCTTAAGAGTGGATGTGTTGGATGACCATGGCTTGGACTTCTCCCTATAACGAAGTCACCATCAACTTTTCATTACAATATCTGGGATAGGCTTGGTGATGCCTTGCAGCTCTGCCCCCAGGCCTTTTCCTTCCTCATAGCCTAGCTTCATCATAATCTGCCATCCTTTAGTGTTTAATGGCTCCTTCCTTTTGACCGCATTGACTTGTATGGGACTGGCCTCTTGTTTAGAGTGGAATGTGTAGGCCCAAGGATAATTAATGTCCAGCACTGAGACAACAGGCTTGTTGGGGCCATACAGCTAGAAGCAGGGTATCATTGATGGCGTCGACCGTGTGAGTAGTGGCTATGCTCTTGACTTTAATAACCCATCCTTGGAAAAGGAACTTCAGACATTGATGAGTAGTGGACGGGACAGCCCCCAGTGCTTCTAACCATGGGTGCCCTAGAATGGCCCTGAACATGGGGTCGATATCAAGTACATAGAAGTCGACAGTGATAGCCAACAGCTCCAGTTCGGCTTGTACAGTTACCATGCCATGACAGGATCTTCTGGAGTTGTCATACGCGGCTATGGTGGTTGGTGTCGGTCTTAGAAATCCTTCCGACACATCACATGCCCTCAGAGTGCTCAGTGGGCAGACATTTATTGACGTCCCAATGTCGACCAATGCTGCCCCTACTGCTACATGGTTGATGACTAGGGTGACACAGAGCGGGAGCCTGCTAGCATCTGAGGTGCTAGCTCAGTTTCAACAAATGTAATGGCCAGCCCACGAGTTACCATGGCCAGTGCCCTTGGCAGTTTGTCAGCATCCATGTCCTCATTCACCATTACCCTTTGCAAGAAATTTCTCAATGCTTCTTAGTGCTCTTTGGATTTCTGTATCAGCTCTAGTATTGAGATTTTGGCTGGCACATGATCCAGATGTTTGAGGATGTCCTAGTGTGTGCTGGTGTAGCACCCCAGAAATTTTAACTATATAAATTCGAATAATGAAATAATAATTCCCATAATATCAAAGTATTAAAACATAGGAATCATTATCGTATGTGCTAAAACACATCGGAAAAATCCGTAAAAATTATAAATCAACCCCACATTATTCCTAAATTTCCACAAAGAAATTTGTGTCATGAAAAATCAGATTAGCCAAGTTTAAGGTGCTTCACGACTTATTATCGTAATTCATGAATAATTCGAAAAATCATTATCACACACGTACTGGTGTGATGAGAAATCAGAAAATAAAAATTATATATGGATATTCAAATATCTTCTAATGACCCATCAAGAAATTTGGATCAATAAAAATCATTTGGACTAGGTTAAGAGTTATTGTGACCAATTATCCAAATTAGGAAACAAATCGGAAAACCGATAACACGAAAATACGACGCAACCAAAAATTTAATAAAAGTGTTGGAGAGACTCCCGACATTATATATTAATGACCCAATATCTTAATTGGGCCAATGGACCACATATGACCAAAAATCAAATGAAGCTAGGAAATGCACGAAATTCGTAGCTTAAATTAGCTAAATTAAAAAGAGGCAATTAGAGTTGAATTGGAAGAGATCTTACACTCTTGGCAACCCAAATTCGTGCCTACCCACCCATAGAGTTTCTTGATGGCCAAGACTCTCTAATGGAGGAGATTCTCAAATTTTGGAAAGACACAAGCCATCCGCAACCCTTCTTTCCTAGTTACAATATGACTCCTAATACTTGGTTACTTAAATACTTTTCACCCAAACCCTAGGGACGAGTTTACAACTTGCTGGGGTCGTGTGGAGGAGCTCTTGGGGGCTGGGGAGCTGTGGATCGACCATAAGAAGGACATCTTCTTCCCCCTCGTCTCTGCGACCTGCACAAACTGTCAACTTGAAGTCGATCAAAGGTTAGTAGCCAAACCTAAACCAAACCTTGCAAGACTTATCCCCTGGAAAGAGGGTCAAGTCTACTACTAACCAAGTGGAATGCCTAAATTCATGCAATATACACAGGTATTAAGTTTCTCCTGCAAGTGGTCTGAACATGATTTTCTGGAAGAATGGGACTTCTTCAACCCAAAAGTAGGGTTCTTGGGCCAACCTTAACATATCCTATACCAATGTGTAGATCAGCAAGTTAACTTTCATTTCCCACTGTTTGATCGAATTCAAATGATAGATTTTGAGTTATAAGCGTTTTCCCCACGTCGCACACTGCTAGGGCTTTTTCTGTTCTTTATATGTGCATGTGATTGAGAACGAATTAGAGCAAACTCACAACATGAATGTTTTTCTACTAGTTGTCATCGTCATGTCTTGTGTTGAACATTTTGTCTGAATGTCATAGGTAGAGATTATAAGTGTGGTAAGAGGGTCGCTGCATGAAACTACTTTTCGGGTTGCACTTGGCTTTTATTGTGTTTGACTTGATTAAAGCCTATTGAAACCATCCTAGTTTTCTAATTCCGATTTATCTGGAAGCACCCTTGCATGTCTAGGTTGGTTTAAAACTAGTTTTGTGATTTTTCATGCACTGTACAATTTGTTCTTAATTTTAGAACAACCCTATGTCAAAAGGGAAAGTCTGGTCGCAATCCAAAGCATTGTCCTTTCTCTGGCAGACGCAGGCCAAGGACTTGAATGCACGGCTCGATAGGCCGCGTTCTCAGGCAGATCGTGACAAGAATTCTGTCACGATCTGATCACGACCAACCGCCGTCGCGACTGACCTCCCGGGTCTGACAGCCATGTCGCCTTCTTCATAAGCACCCGTCGCGATCTGCCTGCCTGATCAGACAAGCCTGTCGCGATCCTTACAAGGCACTATCGCGATCTGATCTGACCCTGTCGCGACCCTTACAAGGGTCCGTCGCGATCTCAGGATTTTTACATAAAACCACATGTTTTCTTGCAATATAACTGTTGTACCTGAGGTCTGTTTAAATAAATTCACATGTCTTAGGTCTGATCATTCATGATGGTTATTTAATGGCTTAAAAGTGGTTAACCCATTTAAAAGTTTTAATTACATGAAGGATATTCTAATTGCTCTTTAAATGTTATGATCCATTCACTGCAACTTGTGATTCAATCTTTCCATTATTCTACCATGTTTTAAATGATCATTATTATTCTTAAAACCTTGCAAACCCATATGTAGTTAAATGCATTGTTCAATTCGTGCCATCATGTTAAGTGTTTTCCGCAAGTTTAAAACCGATGGTTTGGATTGAGATGCGTACATCACTACACACTTGCACTGTTAGGCAGCCCTTCTTGGAAATTGGAAACTCTCTACCGTCATTCCGAATCGGTAGACTAGCGCCTTTTCTCCAGGCCTCCGTAAATCTCCTCTGACCATGGATTCCCACATGGCCGACGAGTTGGTTGTACCATTGAAGTTCCCTGGAGATAGCGTGCACTTCCTTTCTCTTCTTGTTCTCTTGAGTGTGATTTACAATTTCGACTAAAGCTTAATGTAAAGATTAAATTAAAGTATAAATCATACCGTTATGCTGCCAAATTTATTTCTTGACCATTGTTATCCTGAAATCATGTTCAATTACTTATTACTCGTTCCCATCATCATCATGAACATGACGTTACACATGCTACATTTTGAAACCCTCACTGGCCATTATAATGACTGTGGGTATCTACATTTAAAATTTTCATGAGATGCTGACCGAGCACGACGAGTGTCCAAGGGCTCCAGTCTAGCCCCAATGACGGAGAGTCATTAATACTGTTAACCATGGGGTATAATGATTACTGGCGTTGCATATGCGATGGGAGTCTTGCTTGCTTGTTAATGATAGATACAATAACCACATACACGTGTCCTAGTGTACATTCTTGATGGATCTTTTCTTGGTGTACATTAGTGTCTACATGCTTGATTAGTGTTACATGATCGTGCTCGTGCGTGCTTGCTTGCTTGCGTGATATGGCCATACTGCTTTATTGCAATTTACATGATATCCTGCGTGCTTATTACAAACCTCACTCTTGAATATATTGCTCGTTATTCTTGCTCTATCACAATCACTCTCTCTAGCTTGTTCATGTATCATGTTTTAACGAGTTTTATTCGTACTCGCCATATTCATTCATCGTGCTTACCAAATTCTAAATTGCTAATCACTTATATTATTGCCCGCACATTGAGATATAATCCTACTGGGCTGGTTTGCTCATCCCTACTTTTACCCAATCTAGGTGACTATGAAGTTCAAGAGGAAGAGCAAGTCGAGGATGGGAATACGTCCGAGTGATGAGCGTTCCAATTATGAGTCTATCTATATTAGTTTATTTGAGTGTTAGAACATGTAGTAGGAAGTGAGTATTATGTACTTTTGCTTTTATTGAGTCTTAGTCCTGTAATAGTTTCCATTTGGAATACATGAGTTAAGATTTGAATAAAAGATTAGTTGAGTTCAATATTTGGGCCCTATGATGATGTATGTTGTTATACATTTAGTGCATGCTAGCTAGAAGCTTATTTGTTGCCTTTCACGTCTCGGGTTATCGTCTCGTATTATTTCCGAAAATTTATATCCGCTACGAAATTCTCGGGACATGACAGTTTAGTGGATCAGAGCCTAGGAATACCAAATAGGATATATGTCTCAGAATAGGAGATACCTATGGAACCTAGGTCATGGAAATTAAATACGTACCTGGTGAGAATGGGTAGAGACTAGGAATATGTTAGCAAGAATTAACACTCCTACCCATTGACTCTGATATGTAATCTAGAGACATTAATTGGTTTCCATCCTTTTCTCAGAAACCCTCATAACTCTTGCACTCAACTGCAATGGCTCGCAACCCATGGCAAGCTATGCAAGAAACATTAGCTGGATTGACTCAGGCCCTGCAAAATGTGGTTAGGCTGGAAATCAGGCTGCTGCAGTTAGAAATGGAGCCGGTGATCTGCACCGCAATTTTAGGAGTTTGAACCCTCCTCGTTTCTCGGATCCCCTGATCCGGACGAAGCAGAGAACTTGCAGGAGGAGATAGAAAGGATCTTCCAAGTCATGCAATGCACTAACAGGGAGAAGGTGGTACTGGCCACTTTTCAATTCACTAAGGATCCCGAGCATGGTGGAAGGCCACATCGGCCCACCTGCCTAATGTTGGCGAACTGGAGTGGGCCGGATTCCTGAAGATATCCGGGAAAGTACTTCTCTGAAAGAGTCAAGGAGAAGAAGGCAGCGGAGTTTGCCGCACTAAATAGAAAGGAATGTCCGTGGCTGAGTATGAGGCTCAGTTCGTGCGTCTTCTGTGTATGCCCCACCTTGGTGGGAACTGAAAGACTAAGGCAAATCGGTTCATGGATGGGCTCAGGCCCATGTTCATTGAAAGGCTCGGACCACACAACATTCAAACCTACACTGAGATGGTCCAAAGAGCTCAGCTGGTAGAAGACACCATGGCCAAGTAGAGGGCATGAGGGGCAAGGACAACTCCAAGCCGTCTTCGTCAAGAAGGGAGCACCTAATATTGCTCCAACTTTTCGTAAACCAACGTCAACAACAACAACAGAGGCCGAATGCCGGAAGAGATGTTGCTGGAGACAAGAGAGTCAAAGTGGAAGGTAGGCAGTTGGCTGAAAACTGCAAATTCTGTGATAAACCGGGCACCGAGCTGAAGAATGCTGGAAGAAGCTCGGGGCATGCTTGAGATGTGGTGGTCGTGACACCGTATTCCTGATTGTCCAATGATGAAGGACAACCAGGCAAAGCCCCGAATGTACCACGACGTCAAGGACGCCTTAATGCTGTCCTAGAAGCTGACCTACCCGAGGAAGGGGTATGGTGGAAGGTACCATTTTCTTACACTCGCAACCTGCATTTGTGCTTATTGATACTGGAGCTGCATATTCATTTATTTCCACCACATTTGCTGCAACTCTACCTGTCAAATTGTACCCTTGAAATCCAAGATCACTATAGCCTTCCACTAGGCTCAGAATCTGAACTCACTCACTACTTGCCGAAATGCGAAACTATAATTGGAGGACACAATCTCCCTGCCGACCTTATCTGTTTAGACATGAAGGGTTATGATGCCATATTGGGTGTCGATTGGCTAATTGAATATGATGCTGATGTAAACTGTCGCCATAGGAGGGTCACTTTTAAAAGACCAAACCTTCCACTCTATCACTACTTGGCACCCGTTATCACAAACACCCTATCTTGATATCCTCCTAAAGGCTTCTAAGCTGATCAACCAGGGTTGTGATGCTTTCCTAGTTTCCGTCTTGGCAACTGAAAAGAAGAAACCACCCTAGAAGACATTCCAATAGCCAGGGACTATCCTGATGTATTTCCAGAGGAATTACCTGGTATACCACCTGAGCGGGAGGTAAACTTCACCATTGAGTTACTCCCTGGGGCAGCCCCTGTTTCAAAGCTCCGTATCGCATGTCCCCTGTTGAATTGCAGGAGTTGAAAAGACAGATCCAAGAATTGCTAGACAGGGTTTTATCAGGCCTAGCACATCCCTGTGGGGAGCGCCAGTGCTATTTGTCAGAAAGAAGGACGGGACAATGAGGCTATGCATTGATTACCGTCAGTTAAACCAGTTGACAATAAAGAATAAGTATCCACTGCCCCACATCGACGAGCTGTTTGACCAGATCTCCGGTGCACAATATTCTCCAAGATAGATCTAAGATCAGGCTACCATCAACTAAGAATAAAGGAGGAGGATATTCACAAGTCTGCATTCCGGAGTAGATATGGTCACTATGAGTTCGTGGTCATGCCGTTTGGTTAACAAATGCTCCAGCGGCTTTCATGAAACTTATGAACAATATTTATAGGCCATACTTGGACCAGTTTATAGTGGTGTTCATTGATGACATCTTATTTACTCCAAATCCAAAGAAGAACACGAGGAACACTTGAAGGTTGCTCTGCAATGCTCAGAGATAATCAACTCTATGCTAAACTTAGTAAGTGTGAATTCTGGATGGAGGAAGTGTCTTTCCTTGGTCACATCATATCCAAGGAGGAATCTCTGTAGATCCCTCTAAGGTGGAGGCGGTAAAGAACTGGGAAAGGCCGACAACTGTGTCAGAGATTAGGAGCTTTCTGGGTTTAGCCAGTTATTATCGTCGCTTCATTAAAGATTTCTCAAAGATAGCTGTACCATTGACCAGGCTTACTAGGAAGGAGAATCCATTTGCATGGACTGATGAATGTGAAGAAAGTTTCAAGGCATTGAAAGGGCACCTTACCTTGGCACTCGTACGACACTGCCAGTTGCTGGGGGTAGTTTTGAAGTATAACACCGATGCATCCGAGATCGGCCTTGTGTGTGCTGATGCAAAATGGGAAAGTTATATGCTACGCATCCAGACAATTGAAGAAGCACGAGATAATTATCTTGTACATGATCTGGAGCTAGCTGTTGTAGTCTTCGCCTTGAATATGATGTCATTATCTATATGGTGAGAAATTCATTGTGTTTTCTGACCATAAAAGCTTGAAGTATCTGTTTTCTCAGCAGGACTTGATATGAGACAGCGGAGGTGGTTGGAGTATCTCAAAGACTTCGACTTCACGATCCAATATCATCCAGGAAAAGCAAATCTGTAGCAGATGCTCTAAGTAGAAAGCCAATGATCACATTGTCAAGTTTAATGGTGGAC
The DNA here is from genome assembly GCA_014218235.1 of Colocasia esculenta. Taxonomy (NCBI): domain Eukaryota; kingdom Viridiplantae; phylum Streptophyta; class Magnoliopsida; order Alismatales; family Araceae; genus Colocasia; species Colocasia esculenta. The sequence continues at coordinate 129,866,988 of CM024754.1, forward strand.
GAATGGAAGTTGTTAGAGGACTTCGCCAAGTTAAATATTGATGTGACATCAAAGAGAAGGGATGCCTTGTTGCTAGTGTTAGAGCACAACCTACACTATGGAGGACATCACAACACTCCAAGATAATGACCCTGTACTTGTGGAGATTAAGGCTAATCTAGACCAGAGGCCGGATTTCTCATTAACTGAAGATGGAAGACTATTGTTCCGGGATCGAGTCTGTGTACCCGACCATGCGGAGACAAAAAAAATGATCATGGATGAGGCTCACAAGACCAGGTATACCATTCATCCTGGAACTACCAAAATGTATCAAGATTTGAAAAGAAGCTTTTGTGGCCTAATATGAAGAGAGAGGTGGCGGAATATGTCGCCCGATGCTTAACTTGTCAAAGGTCAAGGCAGAACACTTGCGACCCGCAGGTAAACTCAAACCCCTAGAAATCCTGGCATGGAAATGGGAAGGTATAGGGATGGACTTTATTTCAGACTACCCAAATCTAGAGGTGGATTCGATGGTATCTGGGTTATGTCGACTGCTTAACTAAGTCGGCTCACTTCTTGCCAGTGAAGAATAAGTGGTCAGTAGATGTTCTGGCTGCATTATATGTGAAGGAAATAGTCATATTACATGGAGTACCGGTGTCTATCGTATCTGATAGGACCCTAGGTTTACATCCCACTTTTGGAAAGGACTGCACTACTCCTTGGGATCTAAACTAAACTTTAGCACGGCTATCCATCCACAGACAGATGGTCAGACGGAGAGAACCACCCAGGTGATTGAAGATACTTAGAGCATGTGTCCTAGATTTTGGAGGTAACTGGCACGAACACTTACCTCTTGTGGAGTTCGCCTACAATAATAGCTATCAAGCTAGCATTCAAATGGCACCATTTGAAGCACTCTATGGCAGGAGTTTCCGATCTCCAATGTGCTGGTATGAAGTTGGCGAAAAACGAATGCTAGGACCAGAAATGATAAGGGAAACCACAGAGAAGGTAAAGCTTATTAAAGAAGAATGATAGTGGCGCAACAAAGGCAAAAGGCATATGCAGATAATAGAAGAAGAGACCTGGAGTTCTCAGGTTGGTGAGCATGTATTCTTAAAGTGTCTCCAGCCGTGGGATCAACGATTTGGCATTAAAGGCAAGTTGTCACCAAGGTTTGTCGGGCCTTTCAAATCCTTGAAAGAATCGACGAGGTGGCATATCATCTCGCTTTACCACCACAAATGATGGAATACCACATGTGTTCCACATATCCATGTTGAAAAAGTACGTACGGGATCCGTGCATGTCATAGAATATAGTACTCCTGGAATTCAACAAAGACGGAACATATCAAGAGAAGCCAATTAAGATCGTGGACCGGGAACTGCGCCAATTAAGGAACAAGATCATCCCACTGGTAAGGGTTAGATGGAATCAACGCATGGATGAAGACGACATGTGGGAAACCGAGGAAGCAATGCGCAAAAGATACCCGGGGCTATTCGCAAGTAAGTACACCTCACTGGTACAATTACTTTCTATACATGAATTTGGGGCCAAATTCTCTTAAGTGGGGGGGGTGTAGCACCCCGAAAATTTTAACTATATAAAGATTCGAATAAATGGAAATAAATAATTCCCATAATATCAAAGTATTAAAACATACGAATCATTATCGTATGTGCTAAAACACATCGAACAATCTGTAAAAATTATAAATCAACCCCACACATTATTCCTAAATGTTCCACAAAGAAATTTGTGTCAAGAAAATCTATTAGCAAGTTTAAAGTGCTTCACCTTATTATCGTAATTCATGAATAAGTCGAAAAATCATTATCACACGTACTTGGATGAGTCAGAAAATTAAATAAAAATCATATATGGGCTTCAAATATATCTTCTAATGACCCATCAAGAAATTTGGGTCAATAAAACATTTGGACTAGGTTTAGAGTTATTGTGACCATTATCCCAATTAGGAAACAAATCGAAACCGAACACGAAAATACACGCAACCAAAAATTTAATAAAAGTGTTAGAGAGACTCCCGACATTATATTAATGACCCATATCTTAATTGGGCCAATGGACCACATATGACCCAAAAATAAAATAAAGCTAGGAAATGCATGGAAATTCGTAGCTTAAATTAGCTGAAATTAGAAGAGCAATTAGAGTTGAATTGGGAAGAGATGTTACACTCTTGGCAATCCCAATTCGTGCCAACCCACCCATAGAGGTTTCTTGATGGCCAAGACTCTCTAATGGAGGGAGAGATCTTCAAATTTTGGAAAGACACAAGCCAATCCCGCAACCCTTCTTTCCTAGTTACAATAGGACTCCTAAATACTTTGGTTACTTAAATACTCTTCACCCAAACCCTAGGGACGAGTTTACAACTTGCTGGGGTCGTGTGGAGGAGCTCTTGGGGGCTGGGGAGCTGTGGATCGACCACAAGAAGGACATCTTCTTCCCCCGTTCGTCTTCTGCGACCTGCACAAACTGTCCACTTGAAGCCAATCAAAGGTAGGCCAAACCTAAACCAAAATTTGCAAGGCTTATACCCTGTAAAGAGGGTCAAGTCTACGTCCTAACCCAAGTGGAATGCCTAAATTCCATTAGTATACATAGAGTATTAAGTGTTCTCCTACGAGTGGTCTGAACACAGGTTTTCTAGAAGAATGAGACTTCTCAACCTAAAAGGTAGGTTTTCTCGGGCCAAATCATAAAATATCCTATACCAATGTGTAGACAACAAGTTAACTTTCATTTCCCACTGGTTTCATGAATTCCAATGAGTAGATTTTGAGTTAAAAGCATTTTCCCCAAGTCGCGCACTGTTAGGGCTTTTTCTGTTCTTTATATGTTGCATGTGATTTGAGACCGAATTAGAGCAAACTCACACATGAAAGTTTTTCTACTAGTCGTCATCATCATGTCTTGTTTGAACATTTTGTCTGAATGAATCAATAGGTAGAGATTTATAAACTAGTAAGAGGGTCGCTACATGAAACTACATTTTCGGGTTGCACTTGGCTTTTACGTTGTGTTTGACTTGATTAAAGCCTATCGAAACCATCCTAGTTTTCTAATTCCGATTTACTGGAAGCACCCTTGCATGTCTAGGTTGTTTAAAACTGATTTTGTGATTTTTCATGCACTGTACAATTTGTCTTAATTTTAGAACAACCCTGTGTCAAAACAGGGAAACTTGGTCCGCAACCAAAGCATTGTCCTTTTTCTGGCAGACGCACGCCAAGGACCTGAGAACACGATGGCTCGATAGGCCGCGTTCTCAGGCAGATCGCGACATGAATTCCGTCACGATCTGATTGCGACCGGACTGCCGTCGCGACCTGACCTCTGGTCTGACAGCCATGTCGCCTTCTTCATAAGCCCCGTCGCGATCTGCCTGCCTGATCAGACAAGCCTGTCGCGATCCTTACAAGGCACTGTCCGATCGGATCTGACCCTGTCTCGACCCTTACAAGGGTCCGTCGCGATCTCAGGATTTTTACATAAAACCACATGTTTTCTTGCAAATCTAACTGTTGTACTGAGGTCTGTTTAAATATAATTCACATGTCTTAGGTCTGATCATTTCATGATGGTTATTTAAAGCCTTAAAAGTGGTTAACCCATTTAAAAGTTTTAATTACATGAAGGATATTCTAATTGCTCTTTAAATGTTATGATCCATTCATACAACTTGTGATTCAATCTTTCCATTATTCTACCATGTTTTAAATGATAATTATTATTCTTAAAACCTTGCAAACCCATATGTAGTTAAATGCATTGTTCAATTCGTGCCATCATGTTAAGTGTTTTCCGCAAGTTTAAAACCGATGGTTGTGGATTGAGATGCGTACATCACTACACACTTCACTGTTAGGCAGCCTTTCTTGAGAAATTGGAAAGTCTCTACTGGTCATTCCGAATCGGTAGACTAGCGACCTTTCTCCAAGGCCTCCGTAAATATCCTCTGACCATGGATTCCACATGCCCGACGAGTTGGTTGTACCATTGAAGTTCCCTGGAGATAATGTGCACTCCTTTCTCTTCTTGTTCTCGTTGAGTGTGATTTACAATCTAGACTAAATCCATTAATGTAAAGATTAAATTAAAGTATAAATCGTACCGTTTTGCTGCCGAATTTATCTCTTGACCATTGTTATCATGAAATCATGTTCAATTACTTATTACTCGTTCCTATCATCATCATGAACATGATGTTACACATGCTACATTTTGAAACCCTCACTGGCCATTATTAATGACTGTGGGTATCTACATTTAAAATTTTACATGAGATGCTGACCGGGTACGGCGAGTGTCCAAGGGCTCCAGTCTAGCCCCAATAACGGAGAGTCATAAATATACTGTTAACCATGGGTAAATGATTACTGGCGTTGCATCTGCGCTGGGAGTCTTGTTTGCTTGTTGAATGATAGATACAATAACCACATACACGTGTCCTGATAGCCCACGAATGCGTCGTTAACACGTGACTAACAATCTCAATTTATCGCTTACAATAAGATGTTAACAATAGGTAAGTGGTGAGAGCCGAGTCGAATCCACAGGGAACGAGATTTTAGAGTTGAAAACGTTGGGTTTTTAGTTAGGAAAATAGCGTGACGACATTAATACTAAGTTGCACTAAATAGATCTAAATTAAGAGAGAGATAGAGAGAGATAGGATAAACTAATTATTTAATTAGACTAACTGAATCTAAGTTAAATAAACATTAAAAGAAAGTGATAGAGAGAATAAGAGAGTAGAAAGAGAGAGAACAAGTACCAAATAACAAATAACAACTAACATTATTACATAAATGTGATAGTCTAACACAGTACAAAACTCAACTAAAACAAATAATCTAGAGAGAAACAGAACAAGAGAGAGAGAGAGATGAAGTAGAGAGAAAATAGAGAGAGAGAAAAGAGAAAGGAGAGAGAGGCGGCGAGAGAGAGAGAGGATAGAGAGAAGAGAGGAAAGAGAAAAAAGAGAGGAGAGGAGCGCGGGAGATAGAGGAGAGAGGAGAGAGAGAGAGACGATAGAGGAGAGAGAAGATAGAAGAGAGAGAGGAACGAGAGAGAGAAGAGAGAGAGAGAGCGAGAGAGAGAGAGAGAGAGAGAGAGAGAGAGAGAGAGAGAGAGGAGGAGAAGAGAGAGAAGAGAGAGGCGAGAGAGAAGAGAGAGAAAGCGAGAGGAGAGAGAGAAGAGAGCGCGGCGCCTCTCTACGTGCATGCATGCACGTAGAGAGGAGAGGAGGGGCGGCGTGCCTGCGGGGTAGGGCGCGTGGGGCGCGTGGCGCAGGCGGGCGCGGGTGGCAGGGCCGCGCGGAGGGCGGCAGCAGGCGGGCGCGTGGAGGGCGGAGGCGCGCGGGCGACCGGGCGGGCAGCGCAGGCGGGCGCGGGCGGGCGGCCCTGTGGCGCGGGGCGGGCCTGGCGGCCGCTGCTGCTGCTTGCTTGCTTGTGAACCGAAGAGAGAGAGGACCGGGAAAGAGGAAGAAGGGAAGAAGAAAGAGGAGAGGAAGAAGAAGAGAAGGGAAAGAAGATGCGCAGGAAGAGAGGGGAGAGAAGAGGGAAGGAATCGGAGGAGAGAGGAGAGAGAGAAAGTGAGAAAGAGAATAGTTGTGAGAGAGAGAGAGGGGAGGTTTTATAAAATAGTAGAGAAAGAGAGGAAGGGGAGAGAAGAAAGGAAAGAGAGTTTTTTAGAAAATAGGAGAGGGATTTTAAAAATAAGAAAGTATTTTTGAAAAGAAAGAGAGAGAGGAAATATTTTAAAAAATAGAGTCTCTCATTATTCTCTCTTGGTCTAATCAAATTTATTGGCCCATTTGACACTTCATTTCTTGGCCCATTAATCCTGCAAATACAACACAATAGAGATTTAATCAATTATCATTTTGCAATAAAGTGACAATGAATTTGTGTTAAAATTAAGGACCATATGATAGTAAAATAATATGATTATTATCAATAACAGCGCAATTATCATGTCCTGGTGTACATTCTTGATGGATCTTTTCTTGGTGTACATTAGTGTCTACGTGCCTGATTAGTGTTACATGATCGTGCTCGTGCCTGCTTGCTTGCTTGCGTGATATGGCCATCCTGCATTTATTGCAATTTACATGATATCTTGCGTGCTTGTTACAAACCTCACTCTTGACAATATTTGCTCGTTATATTCTTGCTCTATCACAATCACTCTCTCTCTAGCTTGTTCATGTATCATGTTTTAACTAGTTTTATTCGTATTCGCATATCATTCATCGTGCTTACCAATTCTAAATTGCTAATCACTTATATTATTGCCCACACATTGAGATATAAATCCTACTAGGCTAGTTTGCTCATCCCCTACTTTTACCCACCATCTAGGTGACTATGAAGTTCAAGAGAAGAGCAAGTCGAGGATGGGAATGCGTCCGAGTGATGAGCGTTCCAATTATGAGTCTATCTATAGTTAGTTTATTTTGAGTGTTAGAACAATGTAGTAGGAAGTGAGGTGTTATGTACTTTTGCTTTTATTGAGTCTTAGTTCTGTAATAGTTTCCATTTGGAATACAATGAGTTAAGATTTGAATAAAAGATTAGTTGAGTTCAATATTTGGGCCCTATGATGATATATGTTGTTATACATTTAGTGCGTGCTAGCTAGAGGCTTATTTGTCGGCTATTCACGTCTCGGGTTATCGTCTCGTATTATTTCTGAAAAATTTATATCCGCTGCAAAATTCTCGTAACGTGACAGCTGGGCAGCGGCTCAATCACCCACTCTTCTTGTTGTTGCTGCTGAGGTTGTTGCTGCGATGATTGCAGGACATGTTGGGTATTGTTTTGTCTTGTGGAGGTAGTGGTGATGGGTGGATACAGGCGATGGAAGACTTGTCCGCTCCGCAGGGTAGTCAGTTTGGCGACATGTTGTTTGGCGAAAGATAAACTGGCGGTGGAAGGTTGTTTCAGCCTAGGTGGTGGTAAGATAATGGGTGTGGTGGTGGCTATGAAGGATGGTGGTGCCATGGAGATAGGTGGGGCGAGAGGTATGGTAGGTGGCAGAATAAGGGGAGGTTTAGCGACTGACGTGGGTGTTGAGCCGATGGGCAGTATGATGGTGTTGGCCTAGGAAACTTAAGGAGGGATTGGTTGAGGGGCCATGGCTGTTGGTTGCATTTTTTGAGGTATTTGAGATATTGGTGGTTAATGGCCATCATCTGCTAAACATTGGTTCATCATCGTACATCCAGTTTGTTTGAGGAGGGGGGTGGTAGACAATGGGATTCACCTGGGCCGGTGGTTGTGGTGGATTAGGAGCTAGCGAGTGATTTGGTAGTGGATTTTGGACAATCCCTAGGTCCTGCAACATATGTGGTTGTTGCTGCTGCTGAGGGGGAGGCTGGTGCTGCTGCCTTTATTGTTGTTGCTGCCTCTGTCTTTCCTTGATATCTCCGATTACTCTTCGGAGAGCTGTCTAATCTAGCATGATCTGCTTGATTCAACATGGTGCAAGGATCTGTTCAGGTTATTTTTTTCTCTCCCTAGATTCTAGAGAGAGAAGCTCTGAGGTTCCTGCGGTTCTCGCTGAGTTCTCCCTGGCCGCCGGCCCTGGTGGCTGGCGCCCGTGCTCTCTTGTTATGGCGTCTCTAGCTGAAGCGATTTAATGGGGAGCTGACGGTGATGGTCACGCTTGCACCCAGAAAAGAAGATCTTATACTCAAATAATTGCTGCTACAAAACCACCCCCAGTGTTTACCATTGGTGTTAAACCACCGTCCTTCACAGATGCTGGGGAGCCAGTGGTTTTCTTCTCCAAGGAAGAGGTAGGGAAATCCATTGCTACTCTGAAACTAGCTTTGATTGTTAGGTGCGCTTATGGCCGGTGTTCCATCCCGAAATTTAAGTCAGCCATATCTCAAAGGCTACATCTTAAAGAGGATTTCGTCATTAGCGTTCTAAACAAAAGGCATCTGCTCCTTCGGTTTGATTCAGAAGATGACTACTTGATAGTGGTTATGAGAAGAAGTTTATAGATAAAAGGTTTGTTATACAGATTTTTCAAATGGGATGCTCAGTTCGACTTTGATGCTGATCCAACAGTCATACCCATTTGGAATTGATTCCTCATGCTCCTCGTCAACTATTACTATGAGGATTTTCTGAGATCTAAGTTGGGTAATCTTGGCCATGTTCTGAGGATTTATGAACACCTGGCTCTACGCAGACTAGTGAGCATTTGTTCGTGTTGAGGTTGATATTAGCAAGACAAGACCGGAGAGAATGTGGATTGGTTGTGGAGCTGATGGTTTCTGGAAGAAAATTAGATATTACAAGGTTCCGGCTGTTTGTAGCTTTTGCCACAACTTGGTCAGCTGATTCTGATTGTGCTAGGAAAAACAAAAAAAGTTGATGTGCAGGAACTACTCCTAAGGAGCAAGAGATCCATGATAATGGTTGTAGTTGCTAAAAAAACTTGGCGTCAGAAGGCTGCTAATGCCACTCAGGCTCATGCCCATGTTCATGCTACTATGGAAAATAGGTTCTCCCCATTACAGGAGGTTGAGCTACGGATTAGAGGTTGCTGGAAAAACCCCTACTAAGGAAGATTCATATGGCCCCAGGCTTCTTTGATCAGGCTCACGTATTCAGTCCATCTACAGTCAACAGGTTACTTCGGCTCAGGGTTTTTGGCGCCCCAGATAACACACAGGATCATGATAGAACATGTTACGAATAGCCAGGCTATTCTAGGTTCTTCTGGTTATTAATACAGGGGTCCCCCGATTCTTCTTAACAAGAAACCATCGTCCAACCATCAAACTCTCTCCAGCTACGCGTGGCATGGGCTGCATTGCTCTAGCGCAACGCATGCCTTGCATGGTCTGCATCTGTTAGTATTGATCCGGCTGAGACGGTGGCTGCCGCCATGCCCATTGAAGCATCGGTGAGGTTCATGCCGGAGAAGGAGTACGTCCCAACTTCAGACGTCTCTCACTAAATCTGCAAAATCTAGGCCTCTGGATTTTTTCTTGTACGAGCATATCGGAACTTGCTATGAAGGAGAACATCTACTTGCCAAATGTTGCAATAACCGCGTGGGGGAATACTTCAGAAGGAAGGAGGGTTCGCACCCGCTCCAAAGCCATGGCACTGGGGTTCAAACTGGAATTCTTCCTCATGATAAACCCGATTGTATTTGGAGTATCCGAGGCATATCCAACAATGCCTCCAAACGATCCCTGAGCAGAATCATCTTGCATCATAATTGATTTATTATTGCTATAGCTGATCCTATGGTCCCTTTGCATCGTGCTGTTGACATATGTATATTCTTAAAGATGGAAAATTTTACTGGCAACAATGGGGAGGACTCTAAAATATGGATCATCTGGCACAATCACACTGTTCAAACTGTTAGCCACACCGAGCAGCAACTTACCTTAACCATCCTCAATGACAATAATATCCCATATATGTTGACTGTGGTGTATGGATCTTGTAGCTTCAGAAAAAGACGGCTCCTTTATGATGAAATCCTCAACATGTCCTCTAATATATTTGTGCCTTGGTTAGCTGGTGGAGATTTTAACTGTGTCACTTATCCAGTTGAGAAAATTGGTGGCCATACTCCTAGTCTCACTGCTATGATGGAGTTCAATGCTTGCATCTCAGCCTCTTCTCTTTCAGATGCAGGTTACATTGACTCTCACTTTACTTGGTCTAATAACGGAGCAGGCCTGGTTGTTGTTAAAGCGAGATTAGATAGAGCTCTTTTCAATAATTTCTGGGAGTCTTCTTTTCCTGGGTTTCAAATTAGGCACCTTGTGAGAGGCCCATCCGATCATGCTTCCCTTGTGGCTTCTTGCTCTGTATCTCCTAGGGGCCCAGCCAGATCCACTTTTCAATCTATGTGGACTACACATGACTCTTTTATGAACACGGTTCATAATGCTTGGAAAGATGTGAGTAGTGACAATCCAAATAAATTCCTTACTTTGCACCTAAAGCTTAAGGTGGTAAGGAGTGCTCTCCGCTCATGGAACAAATCGAAATTTGGTGATATAAATGCAAATGTTAACAAATGGCGAGGGAAGGTAAAGGAATAGCAGGATGTCTTTGATAACACCCATCTATCGCCAACTGCTCATCCCTGGGAGCTGCAAAGGCCAACTTAAGAAAGCCATTCACTGCGCAGAGATCTTTGGGCCCCAAAATCTAGATTACAATGGTTGGATTTGGCGACAAGAACACTGCTTTCTACCATGCAGTGGTGCAGGCCATAGAAGAAGGAGCAAAATTCACAGGCTTCAGGTCAATGGCAGCTGGTGTGAGGATCAAGAAGCCCTATCTAAAGAGGCATTAAACTACTTTGAATCGCTACTCCACTCAACGGACCACACGTTGAGATTTCCCTCCTCAATACTATTCCAGATCTTATTACTGTTGATCATAACAATGCCTAAGCTGTCACCAGACACAAATGAAATTAAATGGCTGTGTGGAATCTGAATGGTGCTTCTTGGCTAGATGGGTTACTGGTTCTTTCTTCATTCTTGCTTGGGACATTGTGGAGAATGATGTGGTAATGTGGTCAAAGGTTTTTTTAATGGCTTTTCTTTTCCAAGAGGTGTTACATCGACTCATATTGTTCTAATTCCTAAGAAAAATCATCCGGCCTCTTTTAATGACTACAGGCCTATCAGTTTATGCAATTTCTCCTATAAAATTGTATCCAGGATTCTATGTGATAGACTGACTGCTATCCTTCCTGTTATTATATCTGAAGAGCAAGGAGCTTTTGTGAAGGGTAGATCCATTCTGGACAATGTGTCCATGGCTAGACAGATGGTTAGAGATATTGGCAGGAAAAATAGAGTCAATAATGTGGTCTTTAAACTGGATATTAAAAAGGCTTATGATAGCGTGGAATGGGATTTTCCTTTTATTGTCCTCAAGAAAATTGGTTTCTCCATCAGATTCATTTCCTACATTGGTATGATGGTTTCTAACTACTGGGTTCTCTATCCTTTTTAATGGTTCATCGTCTGGGTTTTTTCAAATCTTCCAGGGATTACGACAAGGTGATCCAATTGCCCCGACTTTGTTATTATCATGGAAGAAGCTCTCAATAGAGGTATGAAGAATATGATGATTATGGGTACCTCTACCTTACTCTGGTCCTAGAAGCTGTCTCCACCCACTCACCTGTTATATGTGGATGATACTTGGTTTTCCTAACGGAAACATAAGGAATGTTAGAGTCTGAAGAGTTTTCAAACAAATATGCCAAACTCATCTGGTCAGCACATTAACCTCACAAGAGCTGCTTCATGTTATCTCCTAAGGCTCCTACTTACACCGCCACCAAGATTAGAGAAGTAACTGGTTATTCTAGGCAACTGAACTCTTACCTACCTGGGCGTTCCGCTCAAGCCTAGGAGATTGTCTTGTGTGGATTTTAGATCTCTTGTTGATAAAGTGAATGGGAGTTTGCATGCTTGGAAATCAAATTATTATCTAAGGCTGGTGTAATCACGGGGAATGTGCAACCCCAAGACACGTAAACATGTATTAACTATAGAAGCATGGAAATATGGATGTAATCGCCACCTAATAGTTGCCTAATAATGAGAATGAGAGGGATACACGTGCTAGGAAAAGGGGGTAGTAGGACTCACGGAGATCGCGACGGGTGACCCGCCGTGATGGGGGAGTGGCGCGCCGACGCCGGGTAGGGTGTTTCTTTGTGTGCACACTCCACCGCCGTGTCCTCTGCAGTGCGGAGAGATGTGAGAGGACCTTCTTCCTGCTCCCCGGCCCGCCAGAGAACAAGAGCTTCTCGTCAGCTTCGCTTGGATGCCTGCCAAAACAACGAAAAACAAGAAAGAAAATCCAGTTAGAATAAGCTTAAGCGTAGAATCTATCCTCAAATAAAAAATAAAATGAAAGCATGGTGGGAACGGACCTGGGGGGGTGGTTTTAAACCCCTTGGGTGATGGAAACGTAGGTGGGAAAGTGGAATGAATCCTACTACTAAAAAGAAATAACATGCATGAAAGAAGAAAAGGAGAGGGGAGAGGAAGAAAGAGCCCTAAAGGGGCGACCCCTGGTGCTATATGACGTCATTCAGTGAGGTAGATCCTCCAAGAGTCGCCTCTCCACTTCCAAGCCTCATGGATGAAGAGAGAGACACAGCTTGGTGAAGAGAAAAGGTGGAAGGAGGGGGAAAGAGAGGGCTACGGGCTATGTCCAGCTCAAAGGAAATTTCGGCAGCCCTTCAGGATGAAAATCGGGGCTCCCCTCTTCTTGAAGGAGAGGCCTTGCTTTTTATAGACCAAAGGGAGGAGAATAATCCCATTTCTATGATAAATTACCAAAATAAAAGATAAATGCCATTAATCTCGTGGGTGAGAGTCTAAAGGATGCCCAAAGAGTCCCAACCCCAAGATGCGCTCAGGAGGTTGGGGGGTGCTTGGGGATAAATGCAAAGGCATAAGAGGATAAATAGGAGGTAGTTGCAGAGGCCAGCACATGCGGCTGTTGTGGCGGCGACGGGTCGTAGGGGCGCGATAGGGACTAACGCGATGGCCAGAAGGGGCGCAATAGCAAGGCCACGTGCATGGATATGCATGGGCTGTCGCGATGGCCATAAGAGGCGCGACAAGGATTAACGCGGTGCCACGACCCGTCGCATTAAGGAAAATCGATTATTCTTGAATTATTGGCCAATCAAATGGGAGAATAATAGGCATTTAAGGCTCAAGGACTCTTTTAAAAGATAATAGATGGGATATCACGAAAATTGGGCTGTTAATGGCTCAAAGCAAGGCTAATGGTTGGCTCAAGGTGAATGACCAACTTTGGGCTCACTTAGACAAAAAGAATGTGGTTCGACTTGTAGGCCAAAATCGAGTGTCCTAAGTCGAGCTGCAGCGCCTCTCTCCGTGCCCGAGCACATTTGTGCAAGGCCGGAACTCCAAGTAAGTGCACTTTCTCTTTCTTCTAATTCTTCTCTCTCTTCATGCTTTCTTCTTCCTCTCCTCTTACTGCTACCACACCCTCTTTCTTCTTTCTTCTGCTATTCTAGATCCTCCCGACTTAGGATAGGAGGTTCTCAAAGTCCCGTGGTTGGCACCATGTAGAGCTATGCTCCCTCTGGCTTCTACCCAACCTGCGTGAGTAGGGGCTCACGACTGTGCTCACATTGGCAAAGCAATCAACATAAAGTCGTGCACGTGTGGGACAGCATCACTGCATTGGCAGAGCTGTGGCATCCCTAGACGCACACATTCATCTTCCCTAGATTGAGGCCACCATCCTGTGAGAGGAGCTTGAGCTGATGTTGGGTCTCCCTAAATTTAAGAGGGGAGAGGAGATACCTTTCCTACATCGTGGCTCCAATTGATGTGTGAAGCATACTCGAGGAGATCACCACTAAGAACACAGATCTCTATAGCATGACTAGCCGGAGCCACGTCCATCTCCTTCCTCTCTCTAGTGGGTTGTCTCCTAGTGCAAGCACAAGACTGGGAACCACTAGCTATAGCCAAAGCCGCCGCCATGCATCTGCAGCGTTATTTCTTCCCAACAGAAGACGGCGCCATCGCGTTCCCCAACCTGAGCATAATCGACTCATATCCGAGGTATGAGCATCGCACAAGTCATTCTTGGTTATCTTTACATGGATATCTTCTGCAGCCCGGAGGCCCTTTCTATGGTTCTGTCATCGCCCTCGAGCTCTGGATGGGGATGCATATTCAATTCTGGGGATGGACAACCTTTCTACTGAGTGCAAGAGTATGCTACATCATCCATGGCTTTCGTGGGTGCACCCCTCTACATGACACCATAGTGTGGTGCAAGACTACGCAATGTGAAGGGGTGCTAAAAGAAATGGCGAGCGGTTACTTAGACGCTGCGGTGAACGGACGGATCATGCGCCCATGCTTCCTGCATTAACAAGATGATATGCCTACCACAGCGCACAGGACTGACTCTATGGCTCATAGGCAACGAGGCATTGGTCCTGTACAATCCGGATCGCAGCACCTTCAGTGCGGTGCTGCACGCATGGTGGTGCCTCTGCTCTCTCACTACCCGCCCATTCAGGAATGGAAGAGGAATGTGATCAAGATGAGCGTGGGAGATGCGGAACGCGGACATGCGACGCCATGTCCACTGGAGATGCGCCACAAGTCTCCTTCTGGCGGAGGTAGTGGAGGATGAGGACGCGACCTGAGAGTATCTCGAGGCATTGAAGAGGGTTCGTCCAGCTACACCGGGAGCTTGAGAGTGATGTAATTGATGTAGGCATGGTATCAAATGGTAATTAGGGCAGAAAAGTGAATTTGATTGATTGTAAGGGAGATTAGACAATGTAGTGAATGAATTGAATCAATAAAAATCAGAATTTTACTCTGTGCGCACTGTGTTCTGTTGATAACAGGACCTCTATGGACGATGCCTCAACGTTGCGACAGGGCGGTGAGCCGCGACATTGTCGCGGTCTATCTAGCTATCGTGACAGGAACGCGACGTACAAAGGCGTCGTGTCATCAACCGGCGATTCAAATATGCAGAAGCCCCCTTTCTTTCCCCCTTTGTGCGTTCATCGTGCAAGAACTCCCTTTCTCTCCGGCGATCAACCCCTCCACTTCTCCGACTCCCTCTCTTGCTTTCTCACTCTCCCTTTCACTCACTTCCCCACTCTTCCTTCCTTTCTCTTTCTCCCTAGTTCTCAGTGGCATGGAGGGATCCAGTGGTAGAGGCGGCGATGGAAAATGGAAAAGGCCGTGGCGAGGAGGAGTTCCCGGCGACGGGAGGTGCGCCTCCAGTGGAGGAGGAGATCCTGGAGTTCGAGATGGCAGAGGAAGAAAATGCCGGCGGTCGACTTCGAAGCGGCGGCGAGGGCTCGCGAGGACGCCATGAAGAAGGTAAGATTCAAATCCTAAAAAACTTTAATTTCTGCATGTGGATGTGTGGGGAAGCCCCTAAGGGCTCAATGTAGGGCGCGATGCCCAGAGAAACAGCCACCGGACAAGGGAAAATCCTGTCGGTCTGCATTCTGATATCGCGACGGGTCGGCCTGTCACGGCACCAGTTGTCGCGACGGGTCAACAGGCCGTGACCATGTAGCGTCGGCCAAGGTCGTGGTCTACTAGGGGGGCACGACCAG
Source organism: Colocasia esculenta (assembly GCA_014218235.1). Classification (NCBI taxonomy): domain Eukaryota; kingdom Viridiplantae; phylum Streptophyta; class Magnoliopsida; order Alismatales; family Araceae; genus Colocasia; species Colocasia esculenta. The sequence continues at coordinate 129,882,168 of CM024754.1, forward strand.
GTCGCGACGCATCGGGGCGTCGCAACAAGGTCGCGACCCTATGAGCCGCCACGATCACAACCAAGACCAAAACCTGAACAGGATGAAACTGACTGATGATTATAATTTGTGCTTGCAGGGAGAAATGAGGGCCCAGGTTTCATGGATCTTAGTGTTAGTAGTGTATTTAGCCTTTCCTGGGTTCCAGAGGGATAAGTTGGATGAGATGGGGTTTGGGGAGGTCCTCCGCATGGAGTGGATGAGGGCGGACACCCCCCTGACCCAGGCCCTGCGCAGCAGGTGGGATGCGGAGGCGACCGCCTTCGTACTCCCATGGGGACACATGATCCCCAACCTGGAGGACATGGGTAGGATCACCGGGCTGCGGGTGAACGGGCGTCTGGTGAGTGGTTTCACCTACCCCTGCTACCGAGAGTTGGCCCAAAGGCTGCTAGGTTTGACAGTAGGGTAGAGGTCCTCCCTGTCTCTAGGTTCGAGCTTCAGGAGAGCTTAGGGCTGTTTGAGACTGGGAGGAGGGTTGTCGAGAGAGTCTAGCTAGTGAGCCAGGGTTCAGGCAGACCTAGACCTACGTCGCTTCCTCATCCTCTTCATTGGTAGACTCTGTTTGCCACGAGGGGCGACCGGGTCCACTGCCAGTTCCTGCCACTGCTAGAGGACCTAAGTGAGGTAGGGGGCTATGCGTGGGGAGCAGCATTCCTGGCGCATCAGTTCGAGAGCCTGGGTTCCTCAGACCGGTAGACCGTGATCAGTGGCTTCTACCCCTTCCTTCGGTACACTCATATTCTCTTGCCCGTTTACTTAAATTGCCCTTTTGATATATAATTGTGATCTAACTGTGGCTTATGTTCTTGCAGGTCTGGGCCTACCTCACCTCCCTGGCCTGAGGAGGGGGATCCTAGAGCGACCCCGGGCGTCGTGCCCCTTGCTCGACGCTGGGTGCCGTGTAGGGACACGCACCCCCTAGAGGACTAGCTGGCGTCCCTCCAGGATGCCATCGACCTCCACCCCCAGATAGATGTAAGTGTTCTAACCGCTCTCATGAATTCAGCTCGATTTTCATTAATTGCTGACTACTGACAAGATGGACTTGATGTGCAAGTGGTGTGGCAATATCTATCTTCTCCCGAGGCGGACGAGGGACAACCTTGGTTGGAGCTGGCCCATCCCTACTTCGTTAGGATGGTGGATCCATGCTCTCAACCTCGTGCTACCTCTCCACCATTACCTGACCCAGAGGTCGCTCAGCCTACGATAGAGTGCAGTGGAGTTCTCAAGCCATGACCGGACTCCCAGGCCTGGTCGGAGGTTCTAGGGACTTCACGACACCACCGACTGGCGCAAGCGGGTCAAGGAGCAGATCCAAAACTAGGAGTGCCGAGGCAAGCAAGTCAAGTCCACCGCCACATCTGATGACGCGTACCTTCAGGCATTCACCTTAAAGTACGGAGCGAGGGTCTACAAGGACGCACGACGATAGGTAAATCTCCTAAACTCAGACTCCATGAATTGTTCTCTTATTGAATCAAGGCTGACAATTTTGGAATGAATTGGGGGACGTGGCTGGCGAGATCGCCTCACTTCGGGCCTTGCTCCACTCGGCGGTGCAGGATCGGGAAGTCTCTCAGAGGGAGGCAGAGCAGCTAGTAAGCACTTACTCAGACTTCAGCACTTTACCAATTTTATAGCTGATTTAAGATTTGACAAGTGTTGCATGTGCAGTGTGCGGAGCTAGAGAGAGTGAGGAGGGCACAGTCTAGCGTTCCTCTCCAGAGCAGCAGAGAGCTCCCAGTCGGATCTGGAGGACCGACTGGCAGATGCCGTCCGCAGGGCTAAGGAGGCGTGGGCGGAGTTGGCTGAGCGGGTAAGTGAGAGAGAGATTTGAATTGAAAATTATTCAAATTTGGCACTAACTTGGCTTTCCCTGCAGGAGACGGAGCTGAGGACTGCTACCGACCGAGCGGCCGAGTTGCAGGGGCAGGTCGACACCGTGACCGGAGAGAGGGATCAGTTGCGCATCGGGCGGAGGCAACTGAGTCACGCGTGCAGAGGCGACGAGAGAGATGGCGACGCGCGAGTGTAGGGGTCGTCGGCGGACCAGGAGGAGTTGGCTCGGCTGCGCGCTGATCTGAATGCACAGTAGACCCTAGCACGGGGACTTCAGGAGGTGATGACGACCATAGGCCGGTCACAGAGCTGGAGCAGGAGCGGCGCGAGAGAGTGGAGCCAGCGGAGCGACTGGCGCCTCCGTTAGGCAGTACTTAGCAGGTTCCTCCAGCCGCCAGAGGAACGAGGGGGAGGAGAGGCGCCTCGGCAGTGAGACGAACGCCAGGAGTGGTCGGGGTGGTGGTGAGATGCCACCACCTCTTAACAGACATGAGGGATCTGGGGGAGAGTGGTGGTGGGTAGTGAGGAGTTTGTGAGCCACCTCCCCTTCTCTTTGTACATAATGCTTATCTCTTAGTGGATCTTTTATTTTATGTCAATATTTATAAAATGAATGAAATTTACAATTGACATGAGTGTGAGATGAGATCCGAATAAGAGAGAGGGAAAGAGAGTACCCTGAGTACATTGTTGCGCACGTTCTAAAAATTCCTTGTCCCTGCACACTTAGGAAAACAGGTTAGATCTGGCCTTGGCTCAGTCCCTTGCGCTAGGTAAAAATGAATTTTAACTTCGTAATTGTCAATGGGTTGAGCCTTATTTAAATAGGCGAAAAATAAATCAAAATAATGCATGCCAAAAGAAAGCGATATGTACACAAATTTTTTTAGATTTTGGGATTTCTATTTTTATTTGAGAATTTCTATTTTTTTTTGGATTTGGGGTTTTCTAATTTTTTTTTTTAGAGTTTTCTAATTTTTTTGGAATTTTTTGGGCTTTTATGATTTTTTTGGATTTTTGGAGTTTTTCTGATAACGATATCTCTGCATTTGAACGATTGGATAAGGATCTCATTCCTATCTTATGTTTGTCAAATATCCCTAAGCACAGTGTGCATTTACTTTTGGCTCCCCAAAGGCCACTTGCCCCTAGCCACTAACATTCTAACGTAGACCAGGTGCGGGGTTCTCCAGTCATTAGCGGGGATAGGAAGACTTAAAGGAGACAAGACTTAGACTTGGTGCTTGGGTGACTAGCTTGTATGACTTGCAAGGGTGTACCTCACATGGAATCTGTCTGTTGTCCATAGACTTTTTGGTCATTATTTTGTTTGGGGCATACGTATGACCGGGCTCAAGAGCGTCCCGCGGGGAACTGTACTGCCACTCTTTGACATGTCTCTATTTTCAATTTTCCGCTTAGTTCTTATTTTTATCAATTTTCTCTTTTCTCTTTTTCTTTTCTTTTTTTGAACAGACCATCTCTCTTTGAGACTTCATACATATGAGCTACACCTCTCCTGGTCCACAAGTTAGCATCCTTTTTCCCCTAGACCTTGTCGAGCAAGAAGAGAATTGACCTTCGTAACCCATACTAGGGCTAGGCACGAACACCACTAACTAAGGAAAATTAGCCGTGGGTTGCCGTGTGTGTGTGTGATTGAGCATAAGGGTCATTTGTCAACAAATGAAAGGGGAGTGAGGACTCATAGTTGCTAACATTCTTTTGCAAAATGATGTCGCTATTGAAAACATTTTATTAGGGGTAGAATCTTTAAAATACAGCACATTCCACGGGTGAGAGCTCCTCACCATCAGCATTGATAAGCTATACGCGTTCCCAGGGTACACTTCCCTAAAACGTACGGTCCTTCTCAGTTTGCTTGCAATTTTGACCTAGGACCTCCAGGTTTTATGAAAATTCGCTTCAAAACCATGTCTCCTTCTTGGAATTTGCGTTCAATCACTTTCTTTTGAAAAGATCTTGAGAGTCTATTTTGATATGAAAGTACATGATCGACCGCGGCTAGACATCGTTCGTCTACGAGTTCCAGCTGTGTAAGTAACGCCTCTCGACGTTCGTCAGAATTAAGTTCTTTGTCCAGCTGAACTCTTAGCGAGGGAATGAGGATCTCATGTGGGCATACGGCCTCCATCCGTATGTAAGTGAAAAGGGAGTTTGCCCAGTGGGCGTGCGGATGGAGGTACGATAGGCCCACAGAGCCTCAATCAATTTTACAGGCCAATCAGCAAACCTACGAGACTCACAAGTTTTCTTAAAATTTTCAAAATCATTTATTTGTGGCTTCGGCTTGGCCATTGCCTTGCGGATAATACAGAGACAAATGATGCAAGGAAATATTGAATTCTTACATTGGTCTTGAAGCTCTTGTGATATGAACTGGGGTCCATTGTCGGTGACAAAGCCACTTGGCACTCCGGACCGCGAGATGATGTTTTTCATGATGAATCTACACATGGTTGAACTTTGATTTCGGAAAATGCCTTTGCTTCGGCCCACTTGGTGAAGTATCAGTAGCAGTGAGAATGAAAGATTTCGGTTTTACTTGAGCATTAGGATCACCAAGGGGTCCAATGATATCAAAGGCCCACATGGAGAAAGGCCAAGGAGAAGATAATGGATGCAAAGAAGAGGACGGAGCATGGATCTTATTGGCATCGAGCTGGCATTGACAACCTACGTACATAGATGGCACAGTCTTCTTCTAAGGTTGGCCTATAGTAGCCCTGCCTAAGGATCATCTTAGCCAACATTTGGCTATTCACATGCCCTCACATTCACTGGAGTGGGCTCCTTCCACCACTTTCCAGGCTTCTTCATCTTGCAAACATCTAAGGAGCATTCCGTTTAGAGCGCGTCTTACAACACTTCTCCAACAATGGTATATCTTAATGTTGCTCACGGATGGCTCTCCTATCCTCAACTTCGGCTTCTTCTGGGAAAGTATCGTCTTTGTAGTACTGCTCAATTTCGTGGTACCATGGCTTTCTTCCTCCATCATTCTCCTAGCTCCAACAACAAACACTTCCTTCACTTCTCTTCTTTCTGCCTTCAAGACTAAAGAGCTCCTAAGGTTATTGAACCAAGGGTTCTGAGTGGAGGGAGCTTCTAATCTTTGAACAGTGATTGTCTCAGCGCTGCGGCTGAGAGGGAAAGAGAGAGACGAGGCCAGGGATGCCAGGGCATCGGCCAAGATATTCTGAGAGCGAGGAGTGTGAATGTAGATGAGCTTTCGGAACTTCTTAGCTAGGAGCGTGACCAGATCTTGATAAGGCTTGAGCTTGGGGTCACGAGTGCGATAGTTAGAAAGGACTAGCCGGAGAACAAGTTGAGAGTCTCCTATGATCTTGAGATGGCGCGTGCCTAAGAGATAGGCAAGCTTTAGACCAGCTAGGAGAGCCTCATACTCGGAGACATTATTGGTGGCAGGAAACTGGAGTTGATACGCAAGTGGAATGGTGATCCCTTCTAGGGTAAGCAAGACAACACTTATGCCCCGTCCCCTAGAATGAGAGCCCCATCAAAGTGGAGGACCAGAAGGGATCGCGAGAGATAAGTGACAGGTTTTCATCGGGGAAATCATCTTGAACCGTGTCACTGTGAGGAAGAGGGAGGTGAGCGAGGTGCTCAGCAATGGCATACCCTTTTATAGCCTTTTGAACTACAAATGTGATATCGAATTGAGACAAGAAGCTCTGCCAATGCGCCAATCTGTCGGCGAGGACTAGCTTCTCCAGGAGATACTAATAGGATCCATTCAAGAAATCAAACTCACCCTATGGGCTAGAAAGTAGTGCTTCAATTTTTGCACTACCCACACTAGCGCTGCAATGTTTTCTCCCTTGTGGTGAGTTTGAGCTCGGAAGGATTGAGAGCCTAGATAGGTAATAGACTGCCCTTCTCTCCCCTAATCATCATGTTGCGCAAGGACAGCTCCTAGGGAGTCCTCAATAGTCGACAGATATAGGATTAAGGGTTTCCCAGGGACAGGCGCCTGCAGCACGAGCGGATTCATGAGATAACTCTTGAGTTCATCAAAGGCCTCCTAATACTTAGCGTTCCATTCGAATTGGCTCCTCCTTTTAACAGTTCATAGAAAGGACGACATCTTTAGGAGTGCTGATATGAATCTCCTTATGACTTAAGTCGACCGATCAAACCTCAAAGCTTAGATATGTCTTAGGAGGAGGCATTTCATTTATTGCCTTGGCCTTGTGTGGGTCTATCTGAATCCCCCGTTTGCTGACTATGAAACCTAGAAATTTACCTAAAGAAACCCCAAACACGCACTTATTTGGATTCATCTTCAATTGATATTCTTGTGCGCGGTGGAACACTTTGGCAAGCACAGAGGAATGTTCTCTTCTAGTCCAAGACTTCACCACAATATCATCCACGTAAACCTCAACATCAATATGAATCATATCGTGGAAGATAGCTAACATCGCCCTTTGATAAGTGGTGTCGGCATTCTTCAATCCAAACAGCATGACCACATAGCAATAAGTTCCCCAGTGCATGGTGAAAGAAGTTTTCTCTGGTCCTCCGGGGCTAGACAGATTTGATTATATCCTGAGTATCCATCCATGAATGACAGAGTTTTATACCCAGCGGTGTTATTAATTAAAACATCCAAGTGAGGTAACGGGAAATCGTCCTTTGGACATGCCTTATTCAAGTCCCGGAAGTCTATGCAGATCCGCATTCTTCCGTCCTTATTCATTAAGGGACTATATTTGGCACCCACAATGGATAGAGGACTACACAGATGAACTTAGCTTTGTGTAGTTTGTCAATCTCCTCTTTCATCTTTAAAGCGATGGGGGGAAGAATCGCCTTAACTTCTGTTTAACGGAAACTGCCCCTCATTTCAGATTAACCTATGCTCTACCAATTCGGGGTGGTCGATGCCAGGCATGTCGTCATACGACCAGGCAAAAGAATCCTTGAACTCCCTTAGCATTTCTACAAGCGCCTCTTCTTCCTTAGGAGGGAGACCAGAAGCTATGGTTAGGAGCCTGGGATCTTCATCAATTCCAACGTTTACCTCTTTGGTGGGTTCATCCACTGCCGATGGGGTCATGAATCTTCTCATGCCACTTGCATACATCTCGGCAGCATCCTCTATCTCACCATCTCTTCATCCGCTGGGTCTTCCTCAGTTAGGATTTCATATACTCCAAATCCATCGACTAGCCCTTCCTCTTCATACTGAGCTTCTATGTTCAGAACTACTACTTCCTGGATGAACTCTTCAACAGACAGAAGAGCACCACACCTTTGCACCAGATCCAACAGATACCTATGGGGTATGGCACTACCCTTTCTCTTCCTAGATGGGGACGGGGACTTGCTAAATCCTACCACTGAATCTAAACTAGGATTGATATTTACAAGAGGCTCTGGAGAAATGTCTAGAGGCTTATTGGAAGGGAAAGAAACGGGTGCGGTAGAGCCGCAAGGATCCTCCGATGGGTCTGGAGGTGGAGGCGGGCCACCCGAGCTCAGGGTGCCCACAGCAGAATTGGGATGTAGGGGAACATAAGGCCCCTCGCCCAGATTGCCCAAAATGACCATGGTGATCGGTGGGCGAAGATCGCGGCTCAAGTAGGAGGAACGGAAAAGTCGGGGATCGCCACAAGGAGGAGGAGAGAGTGACGGGGATCGCCGTCAAGGAAGCAAAGGATAGTGCGCGGGTGACGGGGATCGCCGTCGAAAGCAAGGGAGCAATGGGACAGGGATCGTCGCCAGATGTTGGGATCGAAGTGGGGAATTGGTGCTTGGAAGGAGAGGAAGGACGGGGATTTCCGTCCGATGAAGGCGGAAGGGAAAAGACGGGGATCGCCGTCTGAGAAAAAAAGGAGAAAGACGGGGATCGCCGTCCGATTGATGGGGAGAAAGAGGGGAAGAAGACACATTTTTTTATATTTTTTGTTTTTGACACGTTAAACTAAGGAAAGAAATAAACTAGCTACATGCAGAGGCGTCGGGAGAAAGACAACACCGAGCTATTAAAGAAAATAGTGAAAAGGGAAGAAGAAACGGTTACGCTTTGAGAGCGTCAGGGGAGAATAAGAGGATAAGAGGAGGAGAAGAACGGATGAAGGCGAAATTATAAACAAGGATGGAAGACACAAAATGACTAGAATGTCGGGAATACCCTAGCCAGAACTCCTTTGTTGGGTTGACGGGATTTATGACTTCAAAATCCTCACCAGGTCCAAGCAACTGTCGCTTGGTGGTGGCTGCTGATACTGACTGTTCCATTGCTGGGGAGTGTGGAATGCTGTCCTTACTGAACAAATGACTGACTGCCAAGACAAGGTCTTGTTCTTCTGCCTCTGCTACCAGGGACTGTACGGTGCTGTCCTCCTGAATAAAAAACTAACGATTGAGACCAAGTGTTCAGATCTGGCTCTTCTGCCCCTATCTCTTCAGGCTTCCTCTTTTTGCTGGGCCGTTGAGCCTCCAAAGCTTGATATGGGGACAATAATGCTTCTATCATGACAGTATTTTAGCCTGGCTGCACGGGCCTCTGACAAAATGATCAAATAGAGTCCAGGTGAGAGGCTCTTGGTCTGAGTTTGATGTAGATGAATGTGCTGCCACTGCTTACATTCCTCTTGGTATCCAAGCCCCCGTATTGTGAATTTCTTGGGATCATTGATAATCTGAGTCCTCCCCTGAAGGTGAGCGCCAAGACCCTTTCCTGGCTGATACCAATTCTAACCATAATATTCCAGCCATGGTATTCGTCAATGTGCTTTTCTTAACAGCGGCCTACAATTGGCGGCTGCTGGAGAATGTGTAAGCCCAAGGGTAATTCACATCGAGCACTGAGATGATGGGCCTGTTCGATGGCCAAACCGACGGCATGATTTTCTCGATGGCCTCCACCGTGTGAGTAGTTGCTGCACTCTTAACTTTAACTATTCGCCCTTGGAAAGAGAATTTCAAACACTGATGAGCGGTAGAAGGCACTGCCCCTAATGCTTCAATCCAAGGGCGACCCATGATGGCTTTGAAATTAGGGTCAATGTCCAGCACGTAAAATCCACAGTCATGACAAGTGGGCCTAATTCTGATTGTAAAGAAATGATGCCATGGCAGGCCACCGGGAATTGTCATAGGCCGCTATGGTTGTAGGAGTGGGCTGCAAGTGGTGCTCGGAGATGTTGCAGGACCTCAAAGTACTCAGTGGGCACACATTTATAGAAGCTCCGGTATCGACCAATGCGGCATCAACAACCACTTGTTTATGGTCAGGGTGACACATAAAGGCATTCTCCTAGCCTCTGAGGGAGCTAACTCACTATCTAAAAAAGTATTGTTGGCCCTTTGTTGAAAATGGAGAGGACAGATGGCAGATTATCAGGGTTCATATCTTCATTTACAATGACCCTTTACAGAAACACCTTAAGGCATCTTGATGTGTCTGCGACCTTTTAATCAGCTCAAGGATGGATATCTTGGCTCGAGTTGATCAAATGCTTCAATATGTCATATTGGGTCCCTAGGACCGGATCTATCTCCTCAATGTCTTATTGCTGCTGCTGGTTGTTGGAAGTTTGGGTCGGCTGACCCGGCATAGACACAGATGCATTTGGGTGCATCTGGTGGAACATCCGCCCGCTCCGTAGGGCGAGGTTGTGGTGAAGGGGAGGTGAAGTGGTGTCAATGATAGAGGGGGTGGCTAATAAGGGTGCTGGCAGGGGGGGAGAATGGGATGTTGAGAGGTGACAGAATAACGGGGGGTATGACGGGGTTGTTGTAGAGTGGCGAGGTGAGGGAGGCGACGGTGGGCATGGTAGGTGTGGATGTGGTGGTAGTAAGCATGGTGGAAGTAGGTGTGGCGTGGGAAATAACCAAAAGCTGGCCTACTTCATGCTCGTCACCGTAGGCCCACGCGGCTGGTGGTGGTGGATGGTGGATGACGGGGTTAATTTGAGCGGGTGGAGGAGGTGGTGGAGCCGACTGAGGGTTCGAAGCGGGCTGGTGTTGCGGCATAGGGTTATGAATTATGCCAAGGTCATTGGCTGGCTGCTGTGGATGTTGTTGTTGCTAGTACTGTTGCTGGAATTGCTGTTGCTGAAATGGTTGTTGTTGCTGGTGGAAATGCTGATGTTGTTGTTGTGGCTGCTGTCGCCTTTGCTGCTGCCTCTGACCCTGTTGGTCCCTCAGTGTCTGGATCAACCTCTTCATCTCGGCCCAATCAATTGATTCTGCTCATAGAGATCATATAGAATGTCCCGAAATTGGAAGCAATCTGACACATTGTTGGCCCGGATGGCGATGGTACACACAATTCTTTGTTTGGTCTACTGCCATGTTCCAATTTGGGTTCTCGGGAGGGAGCCTAAAAGCATTTAAAGACATGAGCGCCGCAAAGATATCAGCAAGGGTTTCTGGAAGAGGAGAGTATTGCGCCCTCTTGGGCCCATTGGGCTTTCGAGGAGCATAGCCATTTTGGGGTAGAGGGACCTGGTTGTATTGACGGTTATCTTGCTGTGGATTTTGAGTCTGAGGAGGTTGTCTATTGTTCCATGGTTGTTGGGGTTGCTGATTAAGGGGTGACTTACCTACTGGGCCTTGGGAGTTGTTGTCACGCCCCGAATATTTAGCAGCGGAATAAATACCGGGGGGACGTGAACGATACAAACCGGCGTATCACAGTTGAATAGTGCAGAGTCACATTCAGATATAACAACACATTCAAGACTATAATATGGTCACCTATAGTACTTTAATTCATTTCATTCAACTAGATACAACCTCACATAAGAAGAATTAACCAAAGGGTCCATTATTCAAATAATCTTCCAGAAAAGTTTCACTATTACATAGACTACTCAATTTCTATTTCTAAATTGTCATCTATTCTAGGACAGGTGCTCGTCACTCTTGCCCAGTCCCATCCGACTCCACGGGTTCTTCATCACTACCTGAAAAAGGGCAGGATGATAGGGGTGAGCGAACTAGCTCAGTAGGATTTATATCTCAATCATGTGCGGGCACTAGTATACATGATTAACATTTTATATAGGCAGATAAGCTTATGAGTATGCTGACATGCATGCTTTTCTAACAAGTTGAATAGCAAAGTAGAACGGATATCATATCAGATCAATTGTCGAATTTCATATACAATGGACAGATATTTCAAGAATAGAATCGTATCGAAAGATTGGCCATATTCAAACGGATCTCATGTGTTCACAAGAACAAACGTATCATATCATGTCAAGTCAAACTTATCAAGTCAAACAGGAGGCACATTTTCACAATCTTGCGTGTTTGTTTGTGCTATGCCAGCACCAAGAGTCCATACTCCCGTGGTTAATAAGTACGTTGGGACGCTCCTCCCCAGGACCGGACATGGCCCCTATTGCACAGGCATTGGATCAAGTTTTGGACGGAGTCCCACGATGTGCCGAACAAACATATTCATATTATGGCCACAGAGTTTCAATGACAAGCTCATAGTAAAAAGGACATGATCATTTATAGAGTCAAGGAACGACAAACAGCTCAAAAGAACAAGGCAGGATAACGTCGTATCTTATATTTTATAATTCATTAATGTCTTGACAAGAGGGTGTTTCTAAAGACAGATCATATGTAGAACATGTACTTTCCTAACATGTATGCATATGACAATTAATCAATTGAACACCGGAAAACATGAAACCATGAAACTTATATGCAAATCATAACATTAACACTACTAATATGTCCATACAATCATGTATTCATCCCCACATTCATATCATTTATTATCTTATCAATTGACAATAAGCAAGATCACAAGATAATCCAAGGATCATAAGAACAATCAAAATTTACACATTAGAATCATATTCATATCATTACCATTTCCTTTAATGGTTTGATTTATTTAAGTCCATGCATACCATATACCATCATGTACATGCTTGAAGACATCATGAAATGATTAGACTCAAATTATACAAAAATCTTGTAAGGGTAGTGTCGACACTAGATCAGGTGGTGTCGACACCATGCTCCAAACCCAAGAAAAAACAGGCAAAACTGGTCAGGTAGTGTCGACACTAGTTCAGGTGGTGTCGACACAGTGCCTCAAATACAAGGCAAAAAGGTCAAGTCGTGTCGAAACGAGTCCAGGTAGTGTCGACACAGTGCTTCAAATGCAAGATAAAACAGTTAAGTAGTGTCGACACGAGTCCAGGTAGTGTCGACACTAGAGACAGCTTCCAGAAAACCTTCTGGTCACTATGGGACAGTGTGTCGACACTAGCATAGGTGGTGTCGACACTAGATCAGCTTCCCAGAACTTTTTGGGTCAAACTGGGACAGTGTGTCGACACTAGCACAGGTGGTGTCGACACTAGAGGCTTTCCCAGAACACTTTTTGGGCTGTTTTGGGACAGCAGGTCGACAGTGGCACAGGCAGTGTCGACACTAGTGGCTTTCCCAGAACAAAACACATGGTCATGTGGAACCCGATGACACTTCTCATGCAGAAATTCACTTATGACTTTTATAACTCTTTAACGAGTGACATTTAGACAAAATGTTAAACATGAAAGATGAAGAGGACAACTAGAAGAAGAACGTTTATGTTGAGGGTTTGATCTAATTTGGACTCGAATCTTGAGAAAATATATGAAGAACAGAAAATCAAGTGTACCCCGAAATTGTAGTATCATGCAGAGACTCTTTTACCATACTCCTAACTCTCACGAAGGATTTTGGAAAAAACGTCCAACATAGAAGATGATCGTGACTTCAATTGGAAGAACTTTCACGAATAAAGTTTAGTCAAATTTGGTCTTGAATCATGTGCACAATATGACGAACGAGAAAAGCCCAACAGTGCAAGACTTCGGGAAAATCACCAATACACGATGAATACTCATGAAAATTGGGCAAATCAAGTGCAAATGATCCTAGACTCAAATAACTACATGTTGGCATTAATTTCTTTAATCTTGGCCCGAGAACACCTACCTTTATGAAGATCTAAAACCTGTTGATGTTCTGGACGCAACAGAGGATGCAGGGGATGAAGCTCCGGATTCCCAGCCTTTCTCCTGTTCCTCAGAAGTTCTTGCTTGCTTCTAAACGACTCCAACTTCGTTGTTAGACCTTCTCCAAGAGTTTAGGGACGAGTTCTTATAGTCTTAGGATGTTGTTAAGAGTCCTAATGATGCTAGGAAAGGGCTACGAGCTCTGTTCCTAGTTTCTAGAAAATCTAGGATTCCTTTACTTAAAAGAGGTAGCCAAGGTTTAGGAAACCACTAATTGAGATTGAGTTCGGTTTTGGCTTACCTTACATGACTACTCATCCATAATATGACTCTAAATTACCCTCCTAATTACTGCATAATTACATACACGAATTTCTGGGCAATTTTCTGTCCTAGTTTGTTCATATCCTTGGGCCAAATATGCTCTATGGCCCAATCTTATTAATAGGTCATTAACACATGGTATTGGAAGTCTCTCCAATACGTTTATTTATTTTAACCCTCTATCTTTCTAAAATTTTAAATTTGCTATTTTCTGGGTTTTACAGTTGTTCACTGCACCTACCTACTCATGGTTTGGATTCCTCAGTGACAGGTTCCTGGGGCTTCTTGGGATAGCGGGACTTAGGGGTCTCAAACATGGAATGGATAGACAAGTCTTTAAGTTGAGTTTGGATGAAACGGGTTTGACTATACAATTGGTGCATGGTGGTGATGTCGTTCATAGCTAAGATGGCACGGTAGGTGGGTGTGGCATTGGAAATCAACAATTTGACCTTCTCTTCCTCCGGCATGGGACATCGGACCTTAGTAGCCAATGGACGCCACCTGTCGGCGTAGACAGTAAACTCCTCATCAGGCTTCATTTTCTCGGCCACTAAATCGACAAAAGAATACTCGGGTCTGACCCGGTCCTGAAATTGCTGTAAGAACCTTTCTTGAACAATGTGAAAATCTTCGGCCTCCTCGGGGGGCAAAGAGTAGAACCACTCGAGAGCCGCTCCATCCAATGATTTGCGAAACAAGTACGCCATGAGATGGTGGCCGTACTTGTGCGAGGCTGATTCATATACAAATCTTCAAATGCACATAGGGGTCACCATTCCCAGAGTACCGTCGATAGACAAGGAGTTCTGACTGGGGTGGTACATGGAGATGTTGGAAAGATGAAAGGGGGATGTCCACGGCCTTCCGCGGGTCCAATTGTCTCTCAAGTCATGGAGCTCCCACTTAATTGATGTCCACTCCGCGAGGAAATCGGAAGGGGACGTGGAGTGGTGAGAGGGAATGAGGGCGTGAGATCGCTCCACAGAGTAGGACCTCTCGCCGGAAAGGGGAGCCGGGTCGGCCTGATAGAAGGAGGAGATCGGAGGGGACTTGGGCCAAACCTCCCGCGCTGGCAGGTAGTGGGCTCGGAAAAGTGAATAGCTTGCAGATAGAGGGGCGTAGGATCTGCACAGTAGAGGGTAATGTGGCGCTGAAAAACAGGAGCGGAGGAAGCTGCCTGTTGGGCAAAAATATGAGGAGGAGATAGGGTCGCTTGCCTTTGGCAGCGGCCAGGAATTCGCAGACTTGGTTCGGACTTAGATGGGGGAGAAGTTGACTGGATTGGGTATGTGGGTCATCTGCCCAGAAGGAGAAGGGGGGCGGGACCGACCGTCAACAAGAGTTGGGGGCTGAATGTGCCCGGAGAGGATGGCTGCAGAGGGTTAGGCCACATCCTCTAGAAGCCCAATGGGCAAAAGAATCGTCGGCAAGGACCCGAAAATGGTCCATGTCAAACAGGGGATTATGATATAGTACAACAGATGGAGGGGACTGATTCGATCCCCTAAACAATGACGCATACACTGCCCCTAAGCAATTAGGGGAGATGACACAAACCAAACAAATCCTAGACTTTATCACAAATAAGAAGGGACTGTGAGATAAGAAGGGATGCACCGAATAAGCACTCAAGTTATCATGATTGACGTCCAAATTTTAGAGTTTGCACTTAACCTTTAAATGGATTGATTAATGGAATATCACTCGGTCAAGCGGGACACTAATAGGTATGAACTCAAGTCCTCCGGTGTAACTAGGGGAGACACACAACTCACGCGCGGGGGATGGCTCAAACTAAGGGTACAACGGGTACAACCAGCCCGATGAACCGCAACGTGCGTACGGTCACGGGGACTTACGGAGGCCCTCGGAGAGCGGCCCTGGTCAGCCCACGAGTGCTCGCAGGTGAGAGGACCCACTCAACTAAAGAGGATAACCTAAACAGTATGGATCAGTAGTGTATGCACGGGCCTAAGTACCCAAAAATGTATGGAATATGCAACTAATAGCAAAACATGGTGACTAACAGGCTTCGGACTAAGTCGCGGAGGCTAGATATGCCGCGACCCTATCGCGACCGGAAACCCAACCGCGATATCAGCATAATGCTGAGGCCTTTAATCACACGCAAACAAAGAGCAAATAGGCTATCCTAAAGCACTGAACAAGCATGGAATAACCAACATAACACATCAAAGCTCATGGATCACTCAGAAACCGGAGCAAGGATCAAAAGCACTAACAAGCAATCTGTACCTGAAGATGCGCCCTCCACGGCGCGACAAGATCGAGGCCCCGCGACCCGCCGCGACAAGATCGAAAAATAAACTGTAAAAGAAAAGGGAAATCCGAACCCTAGCAGGATTCTAACTGTGATACCCCGAAATTTTCTTTCTTTTATATGGTGCATATGTCATTGCTTGTTGCGTGAGTAGCGTGTGTATTCAATTATGCATATTTCATTTCTATGCTTTCTCATTAGTTCATGCATGTATATACTGAATAGTTAGGTAAGAATAGACAATTATTTTAATTTAGGTATAAGGTGTATACCAAAAATCTGAAGCATAAAATAGCTAAGTAATATTGTGCATTGATAAGTAAATAATGATATAGGCCATGTAGGATCATGAGAGCTATTTCTGTACAAGTATAAATATAAACATGAGTGTGCATGCATATCTAGCTATCAATGTAGCCATTATTTAATTATTAATGTATCTATTTCATTTAGTTATTTTAACATGTTGTAAGTAACCATGGTGTATATAGGTATACATATATATGCTAATCTTGTTTAAATGATATTTAATACTTTAAGCATGTTAAATATTTATGATGTGTAAGGTGCTTGAATGATAATGTATATGTAGAATTTGAATATGATGAACGCATTTCATTATAAATACATGCGATGTATGTAATCATGTAAAGTTAATGTATATGTGCTTATGTGCATGTTATTGATGTATATTATCCTTAATTATGATTAGTATAAGTTATATTTAAATAAAAAATTATGAAATGCATGTGTTTTATGTGGTGAAGGTTTGTGAAATTATTTTACATATTTTAAATTATTTTGGCATATTTATGTATTTATATCAAGGTTTATCGGAGTTTTGGCCTATTGGCACTGCTGGGTGGTTGGCGTCCACATCACTGGACGCCAATACCCTGTTGGCGGCCACCCCCTAGACGCCAAACTCAAGTTGGCGGCCTGCTCCTTGACGTCAAATGTGCAGTTGACTACAACCGATGTTGACGTTAATATCATCCTGCGTAACGGTTCCAAATTTGTTAATGCTCGCTTTATGGCCGGTTCCAGTTAGGAAACCCTTCCTAAACCCTGGGTAACTACCCAATGCGTATCCAACCCATTCATCTTTATAAAAACCCATTTTCTAGCCGCACAAAGCCTTTTTGGTCATTGTGAAACCCTAGTTTTTCCATGTGAGAAAAGCTGAACATCCCAAGCTCTGATCCGGCGACTGGAGGATTTTCTGGGTGATCTACGACAATTCGAGCGTAGTCTGACTATCCAAGAGGCATCCCTAACCCCGAGGAGCAATCTACATCGACGAGAGAACAAGATCCAAGGAGTTTCCAAGCACCCTCTTACTCTGGCCGAGGAGGGCTTCAATGATAAAGATTTGATCTTCTAGGATTTATTAGAGGCAGTAACCTATGTACGTCTTCCTATACATGTCCCCTAGGTCCTAGAATTTTTACGGATTTTTCTTCGCGTCCTGGACCCTTAAACTTCTCCGTACATGTGAGTATGTCTGTGCAGATTGCTGTCTTGAAGTTGACGGCAACATCCCTTGCCGTCAAGTTCATCAGTTGATGGCAAGAGATGTCGCAGTTAACTCAGTTGGCGGCAAGGGGTATGCAGTCAAGTTCTTGCATGTCCTGAAAATTGCTATTTAATCATGTTAAATGTATTTAACTGATTTCTGACGTGTGTACACTATAAATTTTATGTAAGGTCAAAATTGATTAGTTGGTCATGTCATGAGGATTTCATGAATTTTCGTAATTTATGTTAATTATGAAAATTCTGGATTTTGAATTTTGAGTATAAGATAATCATGTTTAATTTGTAAATAAGTCAGAGGTGAGTTAGGATTTGGTAAATTTTCTGTGATGATGTCTGCTTGTGTATACACATTAATACTGTCATAATAGCCTATTTTACTGAAATTTCTATTTAAGAGGAGATTGTAAACGTACCTGTACAGTGATTTAATTTATAAATATGTTTCCATTCAGAAATGTCTGAAAAATTGAGCATATATTCTGTTTACTGTCCTTAACATGTGATAAAAATTTCGTGAAGTTCTGATGACTTAGGTATTTTCAGGGTTTTAAATGTGAAAATAACATAATAAGCATGTTAGAATTAATCATGTGTACATCAAGAGTTAGCAGCATGTTAGGATCTTATTTTTAAGTTATTTATTATTGTTTTACAGTAAGGGAAATTGCTGAAAATGGAATGTGAATATTATGCAAAATGTATGTGAAATGGGATGAAAGTTGTGTATAAGCATGAGTAATAATGTGATGAGAATGAGAATGTGGTTAAAGTAAAATGTGTTCCAAGTGTGACACTGCTACCATAGGGGTCTGAGAGCTGTACCATAGAAAAGTCCCTATGGAAGGCTCAACGTTATGAGATAAATCTTAAGGGCATTAGGATAAAATTCTGGAGGTGGACAAGTACCGCTGGTTAGGGTGGAGAGTGCTTCTCCCGGTTCTACGCAGTTACCTAGATTTGTCACCGCATTGCCTAGGTGATGAATATGTGAAAGTGAGTGCTCAGTGCTAAGTGCTAAGATAAGTGCTAAGTGCTAAAGTGATTGTTTTCCCTACTTGGTAGTTAGGACTATGTGTCACGGCAACTTAAGAGATTAAATGTGAATAAAAGTGCAAAGTGATAAGTGAATATGGCACGTGATAAGTGCAATTGTTGTGATAAGTGGTAAACGTGTATGCAAGAGTAAATGAAATGAAAGAAGTGTAAATGGTATGTAAGGAAGAGTAAAAGATAACAAAAGTATAAATTTTATGTGAAAACTAATATATCATTACATGTGTATTTATTTATGTCATCATGTGTTATCGTCATAATTGTAGTACCATGTTTAATGTTATGTGATATAGTTAATAATTTTTCATATGATGGTATGTATGAATAAGTGCATGTGAATATGTAAAGAAATGTAATGTGAAAATGAGTATGTAAAATTGACAAAGGAATAAGATAGTATGAGAATGAATGAAAATTCATGTAATCAAGTTTAAATCATGTCCAAACAGCAAGCTAAATGAATTTATGATCTTGATAAACACATGATATAATATCTAAGTTCCATGATAGAATTGCTACTTGTTTAGTATGTAGTTTCATGCTTAAATTGTAGATGATTACCATCCGATTTGGAATATGTTTTAGATCTTCAATTCATGTTTAATATAGGTGATATCATAGTGAATTATTCAAATTAAAAAAGCAAATGAAATGTGTAAAAAAAATGAGAAAAGTTGCATGCGAAAAATGTATAGAGATCATATTAGGTTGCTATCTACTTTATGTATAATTGCATGTTCTAATAGTAGAGTTGTTACACAATAAGGAAAAGTTTAGATTAATAGATCATGTCACATGCTAGGTGTTTAAGAGTGCATATGTTCATGTCATGCATGTGTTAATTTGATTATGCTTAACTATGTTAGAAAGATTACTATCATGTTATGTAATTTTTAGAAGACATGTGTAAGTGTCATGAGGGTATGATAAATTTTACCTTAAAACAGCAAGTTAGATGTATAATAAAGTATATGAATGTATGAGAAATTGACTAAATACCATGCTAAAAGTATTCATCATCTTGTACATAACCTTATGTTCAATTTTGATTAAATTGTGCAATGATATGATAAAGATTTGAACCATGTATCATATAATATATCATGTGTAGAGACTTGTGTAGATGTATGTTATTTTATAATTAATATGAGCATGTGTAATTTTGAATGTGTTTGGGAGACCTATGTGTTGTTAACCATTAAAGTTTGTGTTATGTGAATTATTGTGACTAGTATGATAGTATGGGTTTTATTATTGTGGTAGTTTAATGTGTATGAGATATGTAGAAGTTTGATGTTTTAGATTACTTGCTGAGTCTTGTAAGACTCATACTTGCTTCGGCGTACAGGTGTGACAGGTTATCCGTATCTGAAGAGTTTAGAAGAGATTGGAGCAGTATACAAGAAGTAGTACTTGAAGCGTTTTACTTCAACAAGTTGTTTTATTTTATAGCTTGAATAATGTCATTAATATGGACAATGTATTTTCTTTCAAGTTGTAATTATGTGGACTCTAATACTTCTTTACTATATAGACTGTGAAATGTGTGATGGAATAAAGTAAAGCATTTCTTTTAATTTCCGCTGTACTCTTTTAGTATTCATGGGCATATCAACCTTATCGTATAGTGTTGGGTTACTATCCCACTGTGACGATGCTCTTTGTAGCGATGGGGATTGGTATAATCGTACCGGTATGAGGAGGGTCGTTACAGAGATTGGTATCAGAGCATCAAGGTTGAGACTGTACATGAATAAACCATCATCTCACAATATTACAAAGTCTTTATAGGAATTTGTCCATATGTGTAGAAAGTTAATAATGAATGAAAGATAGTAAGAAAGGTATATAGGATTTAATAAGTTAGACTGTAACTAGATTGAATTGTTTTGCAAACAATGGTGAGTCAAGGAAAGCGTGAGGCTAGGGCTAGGGAGCATGAAGAGAAACGCAAGGTGAGAAACTTCATAATGAGACTCAGACCAGCAGTGAGAGCGAGACTTTTGGAATGCAGTCCCCACACTCTGGACGAGCTTCTTAGTACGGCTAGGTTTGCGGCCTCTACAGCTAGTGGAAACCCATGTGTATGCACTGCAATAAACCCATGGCGGGAATCAGTGTTGGGCAAAGGAAGGAAGGTGCCTCAAATGCGACAGCAAGGACCATCGGATTAAAGAATGTTTGAAGTTGAAGAAGTTTGATCCCCGAAGTGCTACAGCATCGACATCAAAGGAGCCAGCAGCAGAACTGCAAGCACCAGCCAAGGAGAATGAGGATTTCATTCTTTTTCGGAGATGGCATCAATGACGTCACCAGAGGTACTCGAATCGATATTCGAGGACGAAGATCTTTTTCAAGGGGGGGAGAGTGTGATACCCCGAAATTTTCTTTCTTTTATATGGTGCATATGTCATTGCTTGTTGCGTGAGTAGCGTGTGTATTCAATTGTGCATATTATCATTTCTATGCTTTCTCATTAGTTCATGCATGTATATACCGATAGTTAGGTAAGAATAGACAATTAGTTTTTAATGTATAAGGTGTATACCAAAAATCTGAAGCATAAAATAGCTAAGTAATATTGTGCATTTGATAAGTAAATAATGATATAGGCCATGTAGGATCATGAGAGCTATTTCTGTACAAGTATAAATATAAACATGAGTGTGCATGCATTATCTAGCTATCAATGTAGACATTATTTAATTATTAATGTATCTATTGCATTTAGTTATTTTAAACATGTTGTAAGTAACCATAGTGTATATAGGTGTACATATATATGCTAATCTTGTTTAAATGATATTTAATTACTTTAAGCATGTTAAATTATTTATGATGTGTAAGGTGCTTGAATGATAATGTATATGTAGAATTTGAATAATGATGAACGCATTTCATTATAAATACATGTGATGTATGTAGTCATGTAAAGTTAATGTATGTGCTTATGTGCATGTATTGATGTATATTATCCTTAATTATGATTAGTATAAGTTATATTTAAATAAAAAATTATGAAATGCATGTGTTTATGTGGTGAAGGTTTGTGAAATTCTTTTTACATATTTTAAATTATTTTGGCATATTTATGTATTTATATCAAGGTTTATCGGAGTTTTGGCCTATTGGCACTGCTGGGTGGTTGGCGTCCACATCACTGGACGCCAATACCCTGTTGGCGGCCACCCCCTAGACGCCAAACTCAAGTTGGCGGCCAGCTCCTTGACGTCAAATGTGCAGTTGACTACAACCGATGTTGACGTTAATATCATCATGCGTAACGGTTCCAGATTTGTTAATGCTCGCTTTATGGCCGGTTCCAGTTTAGGAAACCCTTCCTAAACCCTGGGTAACCTACCCCAATGCGTATCCAACCCATCCATCTTTATAAAAACCCATTTTCTGGCCGCACAAAGCCTTTTTGGTCATTGTGAAACCCTAGTTTTTCCCTGTGAGAAAAGCTGAACTTCCCAAGCTCTGATCCGGCGATTGGAGGATTTTCTGGGTGATCTACGATGACTGGAGCGTAGTCCGACTATCCAAGAGGCATCCCTAACCCCGAGGAGCCATCCTCATCGACGAGGGAGAACAAGATCCAAGGAGTTTCCAAGCACCCTCTTGCTTTGGTCGAGGAGGGCTTCAACGACAAAGATTTGATCTTCTAGGATTTTATTATAGGCAAGTAACCTATGTACATCTTCCCTATACATGTCCCCTAGGTCCTAGAATTTTACAGATTTTCCTCGCGTCCTGGACCCTCAAACTTCTCCGTACATGTGAGTATGTCTGTGCAGGTTGCTGCCTTGAAGTTGACGGCAACATCCCTTGCCGTCAAGTTCATCAGTTGGCGGCAAGAGATGTCGCAGTTAACTCAGTTGGCGGCAAGGGGTATGCAGTCAAGTTCTTGCATGTCCTGAAAATTGCTATTTAATCATGTTAAATGTATTTAACTGATTCCTGACATGTGTACATCCTGTAAATTTTATGTAAGGTCAAAATTGATTGGTGGTCATGTCATGAGGATTTCATGAATTTTTGTAATTTATGTTAATTATGAAAATTCTGGAGGTTGAATTCTGAGTATAAGATAATCATGTTTAATCTGTGTAAATAAGTCAGAGGTGAGTTAGGATTTGGTAAATTTTTGTGATGATGTCTTCTTGTGTATACGCATTAATACTATCATAATAGCCTATTTTACTGAAATTCTATTTAAGAGGAGATTAGTTATAAACGTACCTGTACAGTGATTTAATTGTTATAAATATGTTTCCATTCAGAAAATTCTGAAATTTGAGCATATATTCTGCTTACTGTCCTTAACATGTGATAAAAATTTCGTGAAGTTATGATGACAGTAGGTATTTTCAGGGTTTTAAATGTGAAAATAACCATGATAAGCATGTTAGAATTAATCATGTGTACATCAAGAGTTAGCAGATGTTAGGATCTTATTTTTAAGTTATTTATTACTATTTTACAGTAAGGGAAATTACTAAAAATGGAATGTGAATATTATGCAAAATGTATGTGAAATGAGATGAAAGTTGTGTATAAGCATGAGTAATAATGTGATGAGAATGAGAATGTGGTTAAGGTAAAATGTGTGCCAAGTGTGACACTGCTACCATAGGGGTCTGAGAGCTGTACCATAGAAAAGTCCCTATGGAAGGCTCAACGTTATGAGATAAATCTTAAGGGCATTAGGATAAAATCTTGGAGGTGGACAAGTACCGCTGGTTAGGGTGGAGAGTGCTTCTCCCGGTTCTGCAGAGTTACCTAGATTTGTCACCACATTGCCTAGGTGATGAATATGTGAAAGTGAGTGCTAAGTGCTAAGTGCTAAGTGCTAAGTGCTAAAGTGATTGTTTTCCTCTACTTGGTAGTTAGGACTATATGTCACGGCAACTTAAGAGATTAAATGTGAATAAAAGTGCAAAGTGATAAGTGAATATGGCACATGATAAGTGCAATTGTTGTGATAAGTGGTAAACGTGTATGCAGAGTAAATGAAATGAAAGAAGTGTAAATTGGTATGTAAGGAAGAGTAAAAGATAACAAAAGTACAAATTTTTTGTGAAAACCAATATATCATTACATGTGTATTTATTATGTCATTCATGTGTTATCGTCATAATTGTAGTACCATGTTTAATGTTATGTGATATAGTTTAATAATTTTTCATATGATGGTATGTATGAATAAG
>CM024754.1:129905591-129962070 GCA_014218235.1 Colocasia esculenta
GGGGACGAGGATGTTGCTCAGGAGTGACCCGATCAGCTATCGTGGTGTAGTAGATAGTTAGATTAGTAGTCATTTAGTCAATATGTATCAGTTTGGATTGAATAAAATACTCTGGGCCCTAGTTATGGCTCTGATTATGAATGTATTAGATATTTGATGGATTGTTAATGGAATTGGATTTCTTTTGGCATTAGTCTAATTGTGCAATGGTTTGTCATTTATTTCTCGCTATCTACTATTTAATAACTGTAATTCCACTCCGATATTCCGCGTCAGGGCGTTACAAGCTGACTCATCTGTTTGATACGCTCACTACCAATATGAATGCTCGTTTTGACTATTTGGACAATCAGTTTGTATCCTTGGAAGGTCATGTTGAAGAGCTTCAGACGGATGTTTATATTCTCAAGGGACACCAAGACCGCAATGACATACTTCTTCAATCTATTGCCAAACAACATGATGTTATATGGGGCAATCATTATGAGATGCAGAAGAACTTGTAGGACTTGGCCGGCGCTATAAATTTCTTATGGGATTATCTCTCTCGCCAACCACCATCACCTTAGTCTTCATCCTTTTACCTCTTCATCCTCTGTTTTCACTCACTATGGTTTGTCGTCATTTTGAGTTGGATTGAATCTCTCTTCACTGCTCTTTTTGATGATGACAAAAAGGGGGGAGAACTAGTATATTTTGTCCTTACATAATACTTATTTGGTTTATTGTGTCTTTGTGATGGCAAAAAGGTGGAGAACAGTTAAATGATTTATGAATAGATTTGTGCTTGCTTACACTGTCTTTGTCGGCCCCTCTGTGTTGCTTTTTGGCACTGTGAAATAGGGTCAACCCCATAGTTCTTCTAGGGTCGACCTAACCTTTTCAATTGATTTGCGCCATTATATTTTCTATTTTTAAATAGTACAAGAAAAAAGTATTTAAATTGATAATATTAAAAAATTGATTATGAATAACCTAATAATAAAATAATATATAAAACTATTTTATATACTTGTGTGACTACATATTAATGCATATTACATAATATTTATCTCCCTCTCACTTTAAATTCAAATATCATTAATTTAATATAAATATATAATAGGCTTTGATTTAAAAGAATAAAATAACTTATTGTGTAAACAATCTGATTAATTTACAAGAAGACATAACATTTGGAGTTTAAAATAAAATACTTATGATTTATATGATTCATGCTAAATATAGAAAAATCCTATATATACATTATGATTAATGAAAATAAATATTTTGCAATATATAAGAATAGTTAATTAAGTAGATGACAATAATAACTTGAAATATGAAATCAAATATACTTTGTGATACAATAAATTTTTGTATCAACACGTAAACAAAATTTAGCAACACATGCATACATGAATGCCGCTATGTTCTTCAAAACATATAAGGTAACATGGTGATGGGTGTACATGAAAAATAAGTTTTTTTTACTTTATTTCTTCATTATAATTTAACATAGATTACCATACTTAACAAAAAATTATACATAAATTATTTTTACATTTTTTAAAGAAAATTAGGTTATTGGCGACGGCTTTAAACCATCGCTATTAAATAATGGCGACGGTCGTTTAATGTTTTGGCGACTAACAAAACCGTCGCGAAAGCTTAATAGCAACGAACGTAAGCAGTTGCTAATAAAACTAAAGGAGACAGTCACAACCATCGCCAATGCTCTTATTAAGGATAACCACCGATAGCCGTCCCTAATAATCATTATTTGCGATAGATAAAGTCATCTCTAATAAGAGTACTAGTGACGGCCCATAGTAGCCATCGCTATTGTTAATATTAGGGACAACTTCTTGTAATGTCCCTAATAATGAATTATCAAAGACAGTTAGGGCCATCCCTAATATCGTTAGTAGCGACGAACAAATTACCTGTCGCTACTAAAAGTATAGAGACGGCTTCAATTAAGTGTCCCTAATAATACTTTATTAGCGATGAGCCTAAAGTAGTCGCTAGTAATTTTATTAGCGACAGAGAATCTTAGCCGTCGCGAATAAATTTTCTCGTGACGGCTTATATTGCCGTCACTAATAACCCGTTATTGGGGATGACAATCACCATCCCGAATGATGTTTTTGCCGACGGCTTTTGTAGCCGTCCTGAATAGTTTATTTTTATCGACGGCTTATGTCACCATTGCTAATAACCGTTGTTGGGGATGACAATCACCGTCCCGAATGATATTTTTAGCGATGATTTTTGTAGCCGTCCTGAATAAATTTTTTTCAGCGACGTTCATATATTTAGTCGTCGCTAATAATATTTAGTGATGACGGTTTTTTTAAGCCGTCGTCAATAATACACTTTTGCGGACGACTACTTAACAACTGTTGTAAATATCATTTTTAGTGACAGTGTTCTAGAACCGTCGCCAATATCTTGTCTCTAATAATCTATTTTCTTGTAGTGTGACCTAGGCTCCTGATTGCTCTTTGTCCGCGGCTGGGCTGCGGAAGCTTATGACCGCTATTGTAAATATATATATGAATTCCCTTTCCACATGCTATGTCATTGTCGACTAACGCTTATAAACTTTGCGTATCACTGTTCTTACCGAATTCCAAGTTACACCACAAGTCATAGTCATGTCCACAACCTCAGATCGATGATTATGGGTACATAGGCCCTGAAAGGACTAAGCACATACCATCGTCATCTTTTTGACGATCTGTGCCATTTTTGCATGTTTATCTCGACACGTGGCGTCAGATAAAGTAAACCCTGGTCCTGAGTATACATGATTTTCTGATATTTAGACAGACGAGAATTAATGCACATGATGAGGCTCGAGACAAAACACATTTTGCCAAAAGTTAGAAACGTATCTTGTGTTACTGTGTAGGAAAACTCTCGGTGCAACCGGGGTTTGCAAATGTCGTTTGTCAATTTGCAAACTCTAATAACCTTCAGCCATTTGGTAGCGTGAGCTGGCCCCTTGGTCCCTGTCATCATCCCCGGTTTGTACTAAGAGAGAGAAGGTTGGATATGACATAAGGAGCCGTCGTTTCCTTCCTACCCCTGTGCAAGTAAAGTTCCCGCGCGAACTCCATTCTTCCCCTGGCCATTCGGTGCGCACCCCTTGCAAAACTCCATCGCCATTGCTGCAGTTCCCGCGCAAACACCACAGCTTCCCGCGCGAACTCATTCGTCCCTGTGCGATTCGGCGCTCTTGTGCTCTTCCCTGTGCGATTCGGCGCTCTCCCGTGTTCCCACTTCGCCGACCATGGGCGGTCGCTTCTTCCCCGTGTGATTGGCGTGGGTGTCGCTTCTTCCCCGTGCGACTGGAAGGCCGTGGTGTCGCTTCCCCCCGTGCGAATGGAAGCCGTGCGAAACTGCCGCCATTGCTGCTTCCTGTGCGATTGGAAGACCTTCAACGTCAGGAAAATCTTCGCGGTCGGCACCAAACAGTAACACGTGCAGTGTCGGTCCTCCAGCACTGACCTAGGTCGTGGACTTGTTCAACTGGTATTCCCCCCAACTTCCACCCCGTCGTCGCCTTAGTGCCAACTGGAAGTCCACACCCTCCACTCATTATTCTCCACCCAAGTATACGACCACCATCGGAGGTGGTAACCCCTATTGTTGTTAGGGGGCTAATGGAGTCTAAGGCCGTTAGTATTATGTCCCCATCTTCCCCCCATGTGAGAACATTCCAATAGATTCTAGCCTGATAGCATTGTGTCCCCATCTTCCCCTCCATGTGAGAACATTCTAAGCCCATCGGCATCGACCTTGCCACCTGCTTCAGTACCTCGACCAAAAGAAGGTCAAAACATTGTCGCAACATTGAATTTAACCTGTTGGAAGCTGAGCAAGGATGCGAATTGGAAGAATCCAGAAAATAGAGGTCTGGTGTGAGGTCAATCAAAAAAACCAGGTGAGAATTCAGTGGATCTATTTATATACATATCTTAGCACATATAGAAATATATAAAATAAATAAATAAATAAATAATATATATATATATAATATATATATCTTATATATATATATAATATATATATTATCTTCAGCACACACAAGTAGGACCCTTAGCATACAATATTTGTAGCTTAATGAGTTGGTTATCTTTTGCCAGGAAGAAAAGAGCAAAGAAAGGCCAGTGCACCCACTCATTAGCGATGTCAATGAAAGCTACGCAGTGATAGAGACTCTTGGAATTTCGGCCATGTCATATAGAATTAATGAGGAGAACCCCTTTTTTCCGTATGTCAAGAAGTTCTAGACGGGCATTCAACATTAGTTTTGTAGAACAGATAATTCTTGGATGGGAAGGGAAGATCTATTAAAGTTTGGGAGGACAATTATTCCTTTCACATCCGATGATGTCGCGTTGATACTGGAGTTCTTCTGTCGGGCTAATGTGCCCATTAACGGTCACAGTGAAAAAATCTATTCTACATAGTCATTTTCAATACTGAAAAGTTGGATAGAGAAGGTATCAAAAAATGATTCGGGAATAATAAAGTCCATGAGCCGGATGACGTGGCCAATGTGCCCAGCTAGCTAGCCCAGAGGGGGGGTGAATGGGTTATTAAAAATTAGATCTTGGATTGATACCTGTTCACTAAAAAGATTACACAACAACTTAAATGAAGTTAGAGTGTTAGAGGGAAGAAAAACATCAAACGCACAAAACATAGCCACAAGACACAAGGATTTTATCCTGGTTCAGAACTCCTTTCCACAGGGACTAGTCCAGTCCCTGAGCAATACCTCAGGATATCACTATCAAGGGTACTATCCCCCTCACGGATCCTTACACCCAGCCTCAACTGGTCTTCCTTCAACCTGAAGGGAATACAACCACCCGGATACCACCAGGTCTTCCTTCTCACAGAAGGGAATAAACCCACACTGGATACCACAGGTCTCCTCCACACAGAGAGAATAAAACAAATAAGAGTAAGCACAAGAACAAGCTTCAGGAACTAGCTCAACCAGCTACGATCTGAAGCAAACAAGCCTTGAGAGAGAAAGGATTTTGACACTGGTTTCTCTCGAAGACTTCACTGGCTCACAGAATCTCTTTTTCAACACAGAGAGCTAAAAAGCTAAAATCTATTGGAATGAAGTGCTTCGCTCTTGTTTGCACTTCTGAAGACTTGAAGGATGGCTATTCTCTATTTCTGAAAAAATGTTTTCTTCAAAAGTGTATCCTTCGCAGTCTTGTATTTAAGCTTCTACTTGAAATTTGAACGTTAAAGACGTTGTCTCTTATTCTGGCATACGTTAGACTGGTCTGCAAGGAAGCTTCTGATCTTCAGTCTTATATCCTTTAGTACACGCCAAAGAAATGTTTTGATATCTTGTATCTTTTGTGTCCAACGTTGTACAGATAAATCTTGTCAGGTATCGCAAGCATGTCAATAATAAATAGGAGACAGCTAGGGCTGTCGTTGATCGTTAGTCACAGTTTGGAAAAGATATTGCTAGTTTTAGCAAAGCTCCTTTCTGTCAAAATAAAGATGTAGACAGAATAGCACAATGGTGGAAGATATCATCTGCATGCATGAGAGATACATTCAGAGTGCATTGAATGCATAGCAGTCAAACAGACGAGATACGACTTTGACTATTCAACGTATATCAAAGGTGTGATATAATATGAAATCGATGTGAACAAAATCCGATGCCTTTATGACTTATGAAATCGTTATAAGTTGATAGGCAAATCGTTATCATAATAATGAAATCGTTATAAGCACTTATGAAATCGTGTAAGATACAAATCGTTGTATTTCTAAAGAAATCGATATGAAACACTTAACAAATCGTTTGAGATACAGATCGTTGTGTTTCTGAAGAAATCGATATGAAACACTTAAAAATCGTTATGAGATACAAATCGTTGTGTTATGAAGAAATCGATATGAAACACTTAACAAACGTTTAGATGAGATCGTTGTGTTTCTGAAGAAATCGATATGATAACTTAGAAATCGTTGAGATAGACAAATCGTTATGAACAATACAGAAATGTTATGAGTTCTACAGAAATCGATATGATAACTTATGAAATCGTTGTGATAGATAAATCGTTATGAACAATACAGAAATTGTTGTAAGTTCTAAAGAAATCGTTACGACAGCTTATGGAGTCGTTGGACGAGCAAGTCGTTACGGGCTCTAAAGGAATCATTACGGTCAGTTATAGAGTCGTTATGACGAGCAAGTCGTTACGGGCTCTAAGGAATCGTTACGGTCACTATAGAGTCGTTGTGATGAGCAAGTCGTTATGAGCTCTGAGAAGTCGTTGTGATAACTTACAGAAGTTACGGGTATGAAGAAGTCGATGCAATGACTTGGGACAAATATGAAGTGAGAGTTTTTACCTGATTGTCTTGAACTTCCTTTTACTTTTATTTCCTGTCCTCAAGGCTCAAGTAATTCATTAGTATTGTTTTGTTAATCATCAATTAAATTATAAATAAGTAAATTAATTTATATGAGGAAAGTTTGGTCATCAATCTCCCCTTTTTGATGATGACAAAATATACTAATAGCATAAATAACAGTCATGTTTTTTAGAGTTGCTTTAATCTTCTCCCCTTTTTGTCAATAAGCAAAAAAGATAGTCTATGAGACAAAGAAGAGAGAAAGTTTTGGATTAATTGGAGTAAGATAATACATCGGAGACAAGAGAGAGGCATGCTGGGAAATGACAGCCCATGCCTTGATCTCCATATCTTCAAAAGTCTGGCGGAAAACACCAGGAGCAACTGAGAAGGAAGAACCCATGGCTGGAGAGATCCTCTGAATGTAAAGCTGCCGCTGTGCTCTTCCAGGAATTCTCATACTGATCTTGTCCAGTATGAATCTGAAGTAGGTGTTTTTCCAAAGCTGGCACGATGGAGAAATCTGTCCAGAGAGATTGGATAGAAAATCTTCTGATCAAGAAGAATCCTTCTTTAGGGCATAGAAGGCAGTATATCTGGCTGCCCATTGAACATAGATCTCTTGAATGGGATTTATGGAGTTGAGATCCATGAAGGCTTCGGCTATAGAATAGGCTTAGCTTGAGGATCAAGGAACTGTTGATGGCTTGCAACTGAAGATGGGGTTCCTTGTAGAGCATTCCCATATGGTGGGAGAAAGCCTCTCACACTCAGAAATGAGTGGAGCCAAAATTGAGAGGAAATGCGGCCAGAGTGGTATTCTCTGAAGATAAACTGCAAAAAGGAAGGCATTCTACCCTGCTTATGACATTCTGCCCATCTCTTAGCAAACATATCAAAGGCATGAGAGCTGCATCTGAGTCAAACACTAAGGAGTGTAGCTTCGGCAGAAGAACTGGGAGAGTCACTTGAGGTTGGCAAGATCCACTGTGAGGGGAAGATTATGGGATAATCTGATCTCAGCATCACTAGGCTGAATGAAATTGGTAGAACTGGACTTCAGGCAGCTTGTTCAGGTAGCAGAAATCACTGTACACTGGAAGTTCTTTGCTATCTGATCTCTTTCAGAACGAAAGGGCCCCAAGAGGTCTTATGCCGAAGAATGAACCACTCAGAAAGAGTGAGTGGGTGATCTCTATGGGTAAGAGTTTCTGCAGGGCAGTCAAAAATTTTGAGTACGAGGTGTTTCCCTTGACGCCGGCCCACTGTTCTTCAGTCTTGAACTCAGTCCCCTCATAGATTTGGATTTTGAGGGTGGGAGAACTGGCAAAGAGGAAGAACAATGTTGAGATGTCAGAGAGGTTGAGGAAGGAATACCATAGATATGGAAAGGATACATTTTTGAAGGTATTCCTTATAGAGGATCTTCTCTAAGGGTCGAGGGTAAGAGAGTACCAAAGAGGAGGAAATAATGGTGTGGAAGGGAGGCTGACAGAGGATGAATGTTTCCTCTTCTTTTTGGCAGGACTGGGAGGATCAGTCCTGTGGACATGAGTGGCAGTGGATAGTTTGGAGATGAGGGTACTTCTTTCAAAGTCATCCGGAAGATTAGTGTCAAAGTCACTGTGAATTGAGGTGATTCCGGAATGAAAGTGACAGAAGAGGAGGAGTAGGAGGATAGAAGAGATGTTGGGATTGAAGGTAGAAGATGGGTGAACTGGAGCAGTTTTAGGAGAGGTGAAGATGGACCTGAGGTTGAGAGGAAGTAGGAGAGAAGGAAGGTTGAGATGGAATGATAGAGGATGAGGGTTGGGTGCGAGGCATAGGTTGTTTGAAGGTGGTGGAGCTGGAGGGGCTGTAGAAGAAGATGAAGGAGAGGAGGGGATTGGAGTTGCAAGAGTAGAAGTGTCAGGGGCCTTAGTAGCTGCTACTGGACTCTTTCCCTTTTGCTTGACCTTCGCTGGCAACTACAGACGGCCCGATGGCCTAGACTCTTGTACTGATGGCCCTGGTGGCCTGACTCTTGCACTGATGGCCCTGATCTTGCACTGATGGCCCTGGTGGCCCTGACTCTTGCACTGATGGCCTAGGGCCCGAGGGACAACTGCTGGTGCTCTAAGTAGCAGAAAGGAGAAAATCCACCTGTCCTCGAGATTATGATAGCATGGACTTCATGTCTGACATTTCTTGTTGAACCATTCTCATGCATTTCGGACTGAAGACAGTTCAGATTCAGAAGGGTTGTAGCTTGAGGCAAGAATGCCTTGGACACTGGACTGAACTGATGATAATATATCTCCTTGAGCCTTTAGTATTTCCATAAACAGGCTTCAAATTTACTTTCCTGTGGCTCTTTCCTTGCTTTCTGTGAACCACTCTCTTATTTTTCCCTGAGGTAACATTACCTGTACTAGGTCCTTCATTTACAGGGGCATCTTCAATGGGCTCCCCTGTGATGGTGCTTCTTTTGTACCAAGCTCTTGCTCCCAGAATAGGAGCAGATTTAACAAAACATTTTCTTGCTCCCCCCGAGTGGGAGCTTCTTCCAAAACAATGTCCTCACTGTGGCCTTCTGCCACTGATTCTGACATTTGAGGCTCACTTCCAATTGGCTCCACTTGGCTAGGAGCTTCCTCTATTTCCATGGACCCTCAGCCACAGAGGTAGATACTTGAGATACACTTGCAATTTGCTCCCCCTCAGTAGGAGCTTCATCTATTACTACTTCTCCTTGCGCAACTGTTGATTCCTCAGAAATAAGATTTTCTGCATTGGATCTTTCAATATGGCCTGGTGCCATAGCTTCTGTCTCTGTAAGTCCACCACCTTCTAAACTAACAGGTGAAAGGGACGGAGTCCAACACCTCTCTTAGAACAGAGGCAACTCTGGAGGTGGCAAAGGATCTGCCACACCTGTGGTACTGCTTTTCTGTTGGAGCTGCTGTTGATTCAACTGCGACTGATTCTGCTGCTGCTGCTGATTCTGAATTTCGGGGATGTCTCCGATGATGGCCTCTCCTCTGCCACAGAGGTCTTGGTCCATATCCCATTCTGCACTGAGAATCACTTTTCTTTAGGTTCCTGGACCTTATAGACTGGCCCATCTTTCCACAACTGCCCAATATAGATTTACTCCAAAATGTTTAAATACCTTGGTAAGCAGATGAGCATAGGGCAATGAAACATTCAACTTACTCTTTGTATCCTAGATTTGATCATGGGCAAACTTCATCTCTCCATCATGACTTCGACCATGTTAATCTCCTTTTGCTGGATTACCCAGAACATCATATCCGAATCTGCCCTAGTACAAGTTGAGAAAGTGGCAATGCGGGGGGAACTATGATTGGCAGATAATAAAATGAAGTAGACAGTTAAACGCAGTCATCTGATTTATATCAATTTCCCATCTCTTAGCCTGAAACCTGGACCTATAATGCCAAGACCCTTTGCTTGATCATTCACTGTGTGAACTCCACTGTGTCTAGAAGTCTTCACCCAAACAACATGTGCAAAAGCTCATGATACTTTGATTTGGATACCCTTTACAATGAGACAAGGGACCCATCCGCCTCTGACCTTAGACAAACATAAAAGGCTTTCACCAGATCAGGATAGCTTATCTGGTGAAGGTGGCAATATCCAACCACTGCATCCTCCTCAAAGTTTCTGCTATACTGTTCATGCCATTCTTCTCTAGATCTGATACCCACTGCTTTATTTCCGCAAATTTTCGTCATGACGAATGTGAACCTTCTGCTGCTCAGGGGACAAATACTCAGCATTGTAGCCCCCTACACTTCTGGAGATCACTGGTGGACCATGGGTAGAGTGGAGAAAAGGTTCTGGGGAGAGGAGATGATGGAAGGGATGGAAGCCCTCAAGGGATTCTTCGCGGGGAAGAAGAGAAGGCTTTAAATCTTGCGAAGAGTCGATGTCGGAATCGTTAGGGCATCGGCTGGGGAAACAGATAAAGGAGAAAGAAGGGTAAAGGGGGAGAAGAGTCGTTCCCACAACAATTTGACCAATTAATAATACTTTATCTAAAAGGAGGCACCAAAAGGGGTAAGGGCAGAAAGCGACAAAAGGGTTTGACGGGTCAAACTGTTTTAAACACATTAGCGATCAAGTACAATAAATAAGCTGAGTTTGCTTAATGCCAGAGGGAGAGAGAAGATTTCATTATAATCTGAAAAATTTTTATGCCAATTTAATACAGAAATCTTTTCACAAATTTCACATCCCTAATTCCCTTCTAAGAGATGTAAATCTCTCTTCAGGTAGGGCTTTGTGAAGATATCTGCCAATGACCAATTGTATCTATAAAAGAAATTTCTAAATTACCACTAGCTACATGATCTCGAATAAATGATATCTAACCTCAATGTGTTTAGTCCTTGAGTGTTGTACTGGGTTTTGGTGAGGTTGATGGCACTTCTTGTATTATCACACAGTAGTGGATTGACTTGATATGAATGCCGAAATCCTCAAGTTGTTGCTTTATCCATAGGAGTTGTGTACAGCAACTTCCAGCAGCAACATGTTCAGCTTCAACTGTTGATAGAGCTACTGAGTTTTGTTTTGGGAAGACCAAGATATCAGACATCCTGCAAGAAATTGACAAAAACCATTGGTGTTTTTTCTATCTACTTTGCATCCAGCATAGTCAGCATCAGAATATCCTACTAATTTATTTCACAAGATTTTGGATACCAAAGACCTAAATCATGAGTTCTAGCTAAATATCTAAATATTCTTTCACGAAATTAAATGAGACTCTCTAGGGTCTGCTTGATATCTGGCACACATGTATACACTAAATAAAATGTTGGTCTACTTACTGTTAAGTAAAGTAATGACCCTATCATACCTCTATAGTTCTTTTGATCTACTTTTTACCATTTGATCACTGTCCATCTGGTGATGTGCTCATTGGCGTTGACAGTGGCTTCGCACCTTCAAAACCAAATTCTTTAACAGCTCTTTGGTGTACTGGCTTGAACAGATGTGGGTGCCTTCCTTCCCTGCTTGATTGCAATCCAAGGAAGTAGTTTAGCTCTCCCATCATACTCATTTCAAATTCTCCCTGCATAAGCTTTCAAAGTACTTGCAAAGAGATTCATCAGTAGATCAAAAAATATATCATCTACATATATTTGCACAAGTAGTATATGTTTGACTTTTGATTTTATAAATAATGTGCTATCTACTGACTCTAGTGAAACCATGATCTAACAAGAAAGTATTGAGCCTTTCATACCCGCTCTAGGTGCTTGCTTAAAACATATAATGTCTTATGGAGTTTAAATACATGATTTGGAATTCGGTGTTATCAAAACCTAGAGGTTGTTCAACATACACTTCCTCCTATAAAACCATTTAAGAAGGCAGATTTGACATCCATTTGAAACAATTTTAAGTCAATGCAGATGCATAAGCAAGTAAGATTCTAATAGCCTCAAGTCTAGCCACAGGTGCATAGGTTTCATCGAAATCTATGCCTTCCTCTTGAGAATAGCCTTGAGCTACCAATCGGCCTTGTTTCTTAAGATTACTCCAGACTCATCCCGTTTATTTCTGAACCCCCACTTGGTGCCAATAACTGAATGATGGATGGTCTAGGAACAAGTGACCATACTGGTTTCTCTTGAACTGATTTAGTTCATCTGGCATGGCTATTATCCACGATTCATCAGTTAAAGCTTCATTGACTGTCTTAGGCTCTATTTGAGAAACAAAAGCTAAATATCACAAGGATTACATACCTCTTGTTCTTACCCTTACAGATGGATCACCAATATGTTCTAAAGAGGGTGATCTTTCTTATGTCTCCATTCTTTTGGAAGATTTGCATGTTGAATTTCAGTTTGCTGCAGTTCTTCCAGAGGTGGATCTTCCTTGTCCTCAATTGAGGTATTCTTTATTTTTTCGGACAAGTCATCTGCATCATCAATGTCACTAATTCTTCTTTTTCAAAGGAAGGGTTAGATTCATCAAAAATAACATGCACGGTTGTTCAATTAATAATGAGCGTTTATTGAAAACTCTAAACCTTTGGGTTTAGAAGTGTACCCCATAAAGATGCCTTCATTGATTTGGCATCTAACTTACCAAGTCCCTTTTCCATTGTTGTGGATGAAGCAAGGACATCCAATATTTTGAAGTGACTGACCTTAGGTTCTTTCCCTTGTAGAGTTCATAAGCAGTCTTCTTCAGAATTGGCCTGATCATTACCCTATTAATGATGTAGCTTGCAGTGTTGATGGCTTCGGCCCAAAAATATCTTGGCAAGTCATATTTGATAACATTGTTCTTGCCAATATCCAAAAGAGTTCTATTCTTCCTCTCAGCAATTACATTCTGTTGAGGTGTCCTTGGTGCTGAGAAGTTGTGCTCAATTCCTTGGTCATCACAGAGCTAGCAAATTTTCATTTTGAAATTCACCACCATGATCTGATCGGATAGAGATAATGGTGAACTTCTGATCTTTCTGAACTTCTTGCTGAAGCTGACAAAATTATCAAAGGTGTCATCTTTGTGCTCTAGAAAGGATACCCAAGTAAATCTTGAGTAATCATCAACTATGACAAATCCAAAATTCTTTCCTCCAAGACTGGTAGTCCTCATGGCCCAAATAGATCCATGTGAAGAAGTTCTAACGGCTTTGAAGTGGTCACTACTGTCTTTGATTTGAAAGAGTTCTTGGTGTGCTTTCTTTTGCACAAGGTCTGCAGATGCTTTCCATTTTGTGTTGACCTCTGGCAGTCCTTCCACTAGATTTCTTTTTGAGCTTGTTCAATCCATCCAAACTGCAGTTGCCCAGTCTTCTGTGCACAGCTCAGTTGATTGATCTTTGCTGGCTTCAAACAGACATCTGATCCCTGAGTTCCTCAAGATAGAGTACATACAAATTCTTTCTTCTATATGCTTCAAAGATGACTGCTCCATCCTTAATATGCTGCATTTTGATTCTTGGAACTGAATCTGATGGCCTTTGTCACACAACTGGCTGATGCTAATGAGATTGTGCTTTAATCCTTGACCAGCAACACATCTTCAATAACTGATTTTCCTTTGATGTTCACGGACCCACTTCCTATCACTGTGCCTTTTCCATTATCTCCATAGGTAACTGTTCCCTCTTCAGCTTGGAGATTGACAAAGAACTTCTGGTTTCTGACATGTGTCTTGAGCATCCACTATCCAAGTACCATTTGGATGCTCTTGAGTTTCCCTTGTCTTCGGTGTTGGCCTGAGAGCCGTTGGCTTCTCTCATCACTGCTTGAGCTTGACTCATTGTCTGAGTCACTACTATTCTCCCAAGCAGCTGTCATGCTTCTTTTTGTACTTTTGAATTTTCTGAAATTATCCTTCTTCTTGTGATCATTCTTCTTAAGAATTGGACAATCTGCTTGATGTGTCCAGGCTTCTTGCATTCATAGCATATCACTTCTCCTTTCTTCGAATCCTTTATTTCGGTTTTCTGAAATCTTATTTTTCTTAAAAAATCTATTTCAGACTGGAACTTCTTCTTCTTTGCTAGAATTCTTTGAAGTCTTCGAGACAACATTGCTCTTCATCCATCATGTCCTTACTGCTTCACTGTTGTCCAGTGATTCTTAGATATGTCTTCATTGGCCTTGAGAGCATTTGATTGCTTCTTTCTGCTGGAGGATTCTCCTAATCTCTCCATGTTTATCTCATGAGCCATGAGGGATCCTATTAACTTCTCCAATGACATTTGTTTTAGATCATTGGCTTCCTCAATAGCTTTACCTTTGGAATCCATTAGGATGGCAGAGATCTGAGGATCTTTCTAACCATATCCGGTACAGCATAAATTTTTCTAATCCAGCCAACCCATTTGTGATATCTGTGAATCTACTAAACATTTGGGTTTATGGATTCACCTGACTGCATCTGGAATCTTCATATTAAGTTACAAGAATGTCGATTCTTGTCTCCTTCACCTTGTCTGTCCTTCATAGGTAATCCTAAGCTTTCCCCACATTTCCATTGCGGATTTGCAGGTGAAACTCTGTTGAATTCTTTCTTACCGAGGGCACAACATAGGATGCTCTTGGCTTTACAGTTTAAAGATATTCTTCCTCTATCATCATCTGTCCACTGAGCCTTGGATTGGTGACAAGAAAATCACCTTCTTCTATAGTGGACCATATCATGTAATCGTGGCCTTGTAGAAAGTACTCCATTCTTGTCTTCCAATATGTATAATCTTCTCCATCAAACAGAGGAGGTCTATTGATGACTGACCATCGAAGTTACCTGGGCTGCCATGGATCTTTACTTTCAGATCGTTGGATCTTTTCTTTGTCGAAGAGAACTTGCTCTGATACCACTTGTGCCCAGCTAGCTAGCCCAGAGGGGGGGCGTGAATGGGTTATTAAAAATTAGATCTGGATTGATACTGTTCACTAAAAAGATAACAAACAACTTAAATGAAGGTTAGAGTTAGAGGCGAATGAAACATCAAACGCACAAAACATAGCCACAAGACACAAGGATTGTTATCCTGTTCGGAACTCCTTTCCACAGGAGACCTAGTCCAGTCCCTGAGCAATACTCAGGATATCACTATCAAGGGTACTATCCCTCACGGATCCTTACACCCAGCCTCAACTGGTCTCCTTCAACCTGAAGGGAATACAACCACCCTGGATACCACCAGGTCTTCCTTCTCACAGAAGGGAATAAACCCACCCTGGATACCACCAGGTCTTCCTCCATACAGAAGGGAATAAAACAAATAAGAGTAAGCACAAGAACAAGCTTCAGGAACTAGCTCAGCAGAGCTACGATCTGAAGCAAACAAGCCGAGAGAGAAAGGATTTTGACACTGGTTTCTCTCGAAGATTCACTAGCTCCACAGAAATCTCTTTTTCAACACAGAGAGCTAAAGAGGTAAGATCTATTGGAATGAAGTGCTTCGCTCTTGTTTGCCACTTCTGAAGACTTGAAGGAGAGCTTAGCTATTCTCTATTTCTGAAAAAATGTTTTCTTTAAACGTGTATCCTTCGCAGTTGGTAGTCTTGTAGTTAAGCTTTACTTGAAATTTGAACGTTAAAGATCCGT
Organism: Colocasia esculenta; assembly: GCA_014218235.1. Classification (NCBI taxonomy): domain Eukaryota; kingdom Viridiplantae; phylum Streptophyta; class Magnoliopsida; order Alismatales; family Araceae; genus Colocasia; species Colocasia esculenta. The sequence goes on from CM024754.1 coordinate 129,921,078, forward strand.
TGTCTCATTCTGGTGTACGTTAGACTGGTCTGCAAGGAAGCTTCTGATCTTCAGTCTTTTATCCTTTAGTACACGCCAAAGAAATGTTTTGATATCTTGTATCTTTTGTGTCCAACGTTGTACAGATAAATCTTGTCAGGTATCTGCAAGCATGTCAACAATAAATAGGAGACAGCTAGGGCTGTCGTTGATCGTTAGTCACAGTTTGGAAAAGATATTGCTAGTTTTAGCAAAGCTCCTTTCTGTCAAAATAAAGATGTAGACAGAATAGCACAATGGTGGAAGATATCGTCTGCATGCATGAGAGATACGTTCAGAGTGCATTGAATGCATAGCAGTCAAACAGACGAGATACGACTTTGACTATTCAACGTATATCAAAGAGTGTTGATATAATAATGAAATCGATATGAACAAAGCGATGCCTTTATGACTTATGAAATCGTTATAAGTTGATAGGCAACGTTATCATAATAATGAAACGTTATAAGCACTTATGAAATCGTTGTGAGATACAAATCGTTGTATTTCTAAAGAAATCGATATGAAACACTTAACAAATCGTTATGAGATACAGATCGTTGTGTTCTGAAGAAATCGATATGAAACACTTAACAAATCGTTATGAGATACAAATCGTTGGTTTCTGAAGAATCGATATGAAAAACGTAACAAATCGTTATGAGATACAAACGTTGTGTTTCTGAAGAAATCGATATGAACCACTTAACAAATCGTTATGAGATACAAATCGTTGTGTTTCTGAAGAAATCGATATGAAACACTTAACAAATCTTTTAAGATGCAGATCGTTGTGTATCTGAAGAAATCGATATGATAACTTATGAAATCGTTGCGATATAGAAAAATCGTTATGAACAATACAGAAATCATTATGAGTTCTACAAAAATCGATATGAGAACTTATGAAATCGTTGCGATAGACAAATCATTATGAACAATACAGAAATCGTTGTAAGTTCAAAGAAATCGTTACGATAGCTTATGGAGTCGTTGTGACGAGCAAGTCGTTACGGGCTCTAAAGGAATCGTTATGGTCACTTATAGAGTCGTTGTGACGAGCAAGTCGTTACGGGCTCTAAAGGAATCGTTACGGTCACTTATAGAGTCGTTGTGACGAGCAAGTCGTTATGAGCTCTTGAGAAGTCGTTGTGATAACTTACAGAATCGTTACGGTGTATGAAGAAGTCGATGCAATGACTTGGGACAAATATGAAGTGATAGTTTCACATGATGTCTTGAACTTCCTTTTACTTTTATTTCCTGTCCTCAAGGCTCAAGTAATTCATTAGTATTGTTTGTAATCATCAAAATTAATATTAAATAAGTAAATTAATTTATATGAGGAAAGTTGGTCATCAGCCAATACTGTGCGGCTTTGGATTCTTCTTCTTTTGAGCACCTTTCTTGCGCCAAGGACAAACTTACATGTCCTCCCCAAATGCTTCATTGCTTACATGATCAAAAGAGTTAAGGACTTTGCAGGGGCTGTGGTTTTCAGAAATGATTAAAAACAAGATGGGCGATGCCCATGAAGCAGCCATGAACATATATGTGTGGTGGAAGACGCTGCCAAGCGAAATTATAAATCAGATTTGGAGGGCAAGCGCTTTATATATGGTTGTTCTGCAGCCTTGGTGTAAGTTAAACTTTTTTTTTCAATGTATTTTAATATTATGTTGAGATGACTCCTAACAATTCTTGTGCACAGGTTTGGTTGTTGGAACACACAAGGCTGCAAAACACTGATCAATAAAATAGTTTTCCCCGCATCTGCGGTGGGAAGGTCAAAAAAGCGGAAAGTCAAACATATGGCCAAAAATCTTACAACTGACCAAGTATGATCCCCTTTGATTGTATTGCTTTTATAGTTTTATTGCGCAATGTTTATGTAATGTGACTTGGTTGATATTTGTAGATTTGTTAAGGTTGATTCCTCACTCTGAAGAGGAATGGTTGCTTAGTGGGCTGGAGAGCTCCACTAAGTGGTTGAAGGGGGGGAGGAGGAGGAGGAGGAGGAGGAGGAGAGGCGGGAGAAGAAGAAAGAGGAGGATAGGAAGGAGAGTGAGGAGACAGGGGAGATGTCTCCATCTAAGTGGAGTACAGTCATGTCAGAAATGCGCAACGAGCTAAGAGGTGTAGTGTGTAGGATTGAGGAAAGACATATGCAAACGAGGAGGGAGCTAGAAGAATTTGGAACAAAGCTTGACTCCCTTTTCAAGCAATTAAAGAGCTACATGGATGAAAGGAAGTCCTCCACTGCACCTCAAAATGAAGGCAAACACATGACAATATGGGCCAAACTGAAGAAGGAAGAGGCTCATCAACCTCCCGGCCCCCATGGATGTTGATGAATTAGAGAAAGTGGTACAGATGGCTGTGAATGTGGGAACTCTCAATAGGGAGGAGGAGAAGGAAGAATATGAGGTTCTTGCTGTGGAGGAGGAGGAGAACCCTGAAGCTACCATTTCAATAAAACATGGCCAGGTAATTCACTATTTTTGTAATATACTTGTTTAGAAGCTACCATTCCAGTTAATATAATTCATAGAACCTAAACATTTCTGGAACCAATTCTTGTTGTAGCAACTCCTTGAGTCTAGGAGAGATTTTTGTGGGAAATGATTATTGCCTGAGGAGCAAAAACAAATTGTCCACTCGTTTCTTTCCCAAACTATTGATTGGTAAGTTTCACTAATTGTATATTATTGAAGTGTATGGTGAAAAATATTACTTAAACAACTTTTGTTTGTTGAATAGGACAAAAGTCATGAACAACAGGTGGGATGGCTATGTGACTCGACAACATGTTCATGACATTCTTTTTGGAAAAGTCATTGTTGATGATGTAAGTTCTTATATATTAATGTAATATCATCTATTCAATTTGAGGTATTAGACTCACCATTACTGCATTTGAATTTCAGGCAATTGATATTAGTTACCAATTCCTCATCGAGAAGATGGACAATTCACCTAATCAGTATCATACATGCACGTACACGCCTGCCCTGTTAGTGCACAGCTTTCAAAGCAGGAAGGCTAAAATTATAAAGAGGGTAAAAATGATGGAAAGCTCCCTACCTAACATTGCAAGTAAAGCAATATTGACAAAGTGGATCTCTTATTCTTTGTGTTATATACAAGCAACCACTAGCACCTGTTAGTGATCGATGTGAAGAAGAAGAGAGCCACTTCATATAATTCAATCAAAGGGAGTTCAAAGTACATGGCTGCGGCAAGAAGATGGGTAAGTACCGAATACTTTGTACTACTCCATATTCAAATACTTTCAACTTCTCCATATGTTGGTCCATAGGAAAAATATGCTAACCTGTGTATGTGTTTGTAGCTTACTCTGTGGATGCATTTTTTAAATTTTGTGGCATTATGGATGACCCACTAGAGCTCGTATATGATGATCAGTGCCCAGACCAGTCGTATGATAGTGCAGACTGTGCGCTATTTGTGATAAAGTTCATGGAAACCATCTCCAGAAAGGGTGAAATAGAGTGGACGTTCAGTCAGGCAGCCATGAAATATATGAGGGCTATTTGCAATAGAAATATTGACACATGAAGTGCTAAAAGCTTGACAATGTAAATCTTTTTTTTATTCGACAATGTAAATAATCTTTGTGTATTTGACAATGTAAATCTTCTTGGTGTATATGACAGTTTGTATGTAAATCTCTTCGTGTATATGATAGTGTTGGCTTACCACCCTAACGACCTAAGTGTGATTGATATACAAAACGTACGTATTGTTGTAGAAGTCATTGGGGACAAGTTGTAGTTGGGAATTTCAGCGACCCTTTTTTAAGTTGAAATGTCATAACTTTGTTAACAAAAATTGGAACACAAGTAGTTTTGTACACATAATGCCAAGGTATATGACTTACCACCCTAATGAGCTATGTGTCATCGATATACAAACGTACATCCTAATATGCAGCACCTGCTGCTCACGTTATGAACTTAACTGGCGTGTGTCGACAGATGCCTAGCGGCTGTCGACAGCTACTGCAGCAATTCTCCCATCCAGAACTGAATTCCTGAACCATAGGCTGGGTTGTCGACAGGCTCATCCTGTCTGTCGACACCGTCTGAAGCACATCTACCTTCCAGAACTGAATCTGAACCTTACGTTGTGCTGTCGACATGCGCATCCTGGGTGTCGACAGCAGGTAGAAAGAAACATGAATTTAGATATACAAGAACATATGCTAGTCTTACACCCACATATGCCTGTCTTACACAAACTTTTAAGGGTATATATTGATGTAAATGGATATATGTTGGGTTAAATGGGCATAGTTGGTGTAAAATTGCAAAGGTTGGTGTTAGATAGGCATATGTGGGTGTAAGGCTAGCATATGTTCTTGTAAAAAATGGGTATATGTTGGTGTAAACATGTATATATTGGTGTAATGGATATATGTTGGTGTAAATGGGCATATGTTGGTGTAACACTAGCAATAATTGTTGTTAGACAGGCATATGTGGGTGTAAATCTAGCATATGTTCTTGTAAAACTGGTAATGTGGTGTAAACGTGTATATGTTGGTGTAAATGGATTATGTTGGTGTAAATGGGCATATGTGGTGTAAAACTAGCAATAATTGGTGTTAGACAGGCATATGTGGGTGTAAGGCTAGCATATGTTCTTGTAAAATTGGTATATGTTGGTGTAAACGTGTATATGGTGTTGTAAATTGGTATATGTTTGTGTAAATGGGCATATGTTGGTGTAAAACTAGCAATAATTGGTGTTAGACAGGCATATGTGGGTGCAAGGCTAGCATATGTTCTTGTAAAACTGGTATATGTTGGTGTAAACGTCTATATGTGGTGTAAATTGATATTGTTGGTGTAAATAGGCATATGTTGGTGTAAAACTTGGCACCATTTTCTTGTTGCAAATAACCAGGCTGTCGATAGATGTACATCGCCTGTCGACAGCATACTGTTGGTTGTCGACAGGCGCATGCTGGCTGTCGACAGAATACTTTCTTTGGTTTTTTCAGAACTTTGTCCACCAAGGATTTGTACATCGATACGTACATTTGTATATCGATCACAGTTTACATCAGTTTGACACTAGCATATGCCAACAAATTCGTGCTTTACACCAACATATCGATGTATACGCCAAGAGATGCTACTGAAAGTCTAACATGTTGTTTACACCAACATATGCCAGTCTTCCCTTTTCGACATCATTCACAAAAAATAGAATGTGCAAGATATCATAGTAGATAGTCTAAGGCATTGTAAAAGTTGTCAAGCACAGCCTAGAGCATTACAGTGCAAAATATGAAACGTTTACATGTCAGTCCAACATTCATTCCCAATTTCCTTTTAAAAAAAAGCATCTTATACATTTCTACGGATTGTCCTCCCCAGTTGTAGTGGGACGACATGGACCTTGAGCACCAAAAACGAAATGGTGAAGTTTTGAGCTTGAGGATCTGGAGGATTGTAGAAATTCTTAATATGTTGAAAATCATCATGAAGTCTCGTCATGCCAGTTTCTATGCTATCCATATGCCTTTGTAACTGACCATGACTATCCTCAATGGCGTTCAGCCTTGTGCCCACATGCTGCTTGAACTGAAGCAGTTGATCAGCAAGGAATTGTTTCAAATCCTCAGCTACTGGAACTTGAGATGCATGCTGAAAGTCTGGATGAATGGGTAAATGTGGTACATCCTCATCACCACTAGACATGTCCATGTGTTCTTGGGTGTTTCTCCTTTCACTGTCCTCTTCTTCCTCTTCAGCTTCTTGCCCTTTCAGAGTCCGTGTGACTTTCCCGTCAATCAATTTGTATCCCATCCTTTGGGCTACGGTTTCATCGTATGCACTTCTTAACTTGAGCTCTTCTTTCACCCGCAGTAGTGGAATCCCAGCATAGGAGATGATAGAAGTGATTGGACAAGCGTAAGGAATTGATCTTTTGGGATTACTGTAGCATTTTTTGATGAGGTCAAACATAAGCATTGGCAAATTGATTTGTTCACCAGAAGTAAGTAGTACAAAAGATTTTTTGGAGTTCTGTTACAAGTTCTCTACTCCCATCCTTTGGAGCAATGACGGTAGTGATGATGTGATGAATCATCCGATGGAGGGGTGGAAATGTGTTTGCATTGAGCTTAGCAATTTTTTGGTGGAGTCATAGGGCTGCTGAGTGATGACGGTGTGGTAGTCAGAAGGATTTAGATGGGGGCAAGAAGAATATGAACCCCCTGTTGGGTATTTGCAAGGCACGGGGTGAAAAGATTGGGGGTGAGTTGAAAGGTAATACCCTCTGACTGTGGTGTAGTAAGCCTGCTGATCTGACATCCCCATGTTGTTGAAGAACTCAGTGATAGCCTTTGGAGAATATGTCTTCTGTTCCCTCAAAAAAGGAATCCAACCTTGTTTTTGGAAGAGGGGTTTCAAGCCATCAAACATGTCTTCAAGGGAGGGAAAATCAACGTATCTCGGCTGCATGATCTTCTTGAACACCCCACGAACCCTAAGTAGATTCAGGTCCGGTGGGACGTTGAGCTCTGGGTTGCGGTTCTGCCGATGCTTGCTCGTTGCTCTGCCGGAGCCCTAGAACTGTCGCGGCTTCTTCCGATGATCTTCGTTGACGTGTCCGAACCATCTTCTGGCGTGTAGACGTGAAGATTGAGAGGAAATCGTAGTGGAGCAGATGGATGAGAAGGGCGTAGAGACAAGAGAGATAGCAGCAGAGGGGGAGGATGGAGATGATGCAGTTGTCGACCGACGAAGGTGGTTAGGGTTAGAATAGAAATAGGCAATGTTTGGAGGAAGGTGATCGGGTGAAGGGTCGTGAGCGGTCTTTAGGGTTATTTAAAACCTTTATTAATTGGAAACGACAAAGCAAAACCGGCCAGAAACTAAACCGGTCAAGATCTAGAGACAGCATGTTGGCTGTCGACAAGTGCAATACATCTATCGACAGCCGTCCCATTTGCCGTGCCATTATTGCAAACTGTCATGTGTTGGTGCAAACTTGTATATTATTGTAAACTGAAATATATTGGTGAAAACTGGCATATATTGGTGTAGACAGCATGTTCGTATAAAATGGCTATGTGCTAAATAACAATAATTGGTGTTTAGACCAACATATGTAGGTGTAAATTGTCATATATTGGTGTAAAGTTCCATATATTGGTGTGAACAACAAAACAATACTTTATACCAACCTAAGGACCTAAGTGTGATCGATATACAAAGAGCGTATCGATGTACAAGTCCTTCGTAGACTTGTTGTAGTTGGTAACTTAACTATATTTTTGAAGTTCACATTTTATAATTTGGTTTCAAAAAAATTTAAACAAAACAATTACTTTATACCAATAATGTGAAGGGTTGTGTTACCACCCTAAGGACCTAAGTGTGATCGATATACAAACGAACGTATCAATGTACAAGTCCTTCGTAGACTTGTGGTAGTTGGTAACTTCACTTATATTTTTGAAGTTCGCATTTTATAATTTGGTTTCAAAAAAAAATTTAAACAAAACAATTACTTTATACAATAATGTGAAGGGCTGTGTTACCACCCTAAGGACCTAAGTGTGATCGATATACAAACGAACGTATCGATGTACAAGTCCTTCGTAGACTTGTTGTAGTTGGTAACTTCATTTTTTTGAAGTTCACATTTTATAATTTGGTTTCAAAAAAAAATTTAAGCAAAACAATTACTTTATACCAATAATGTGAAGGGCTGTGTTACACACCTAAGGACCTAGTGTGATCGATATACAAACGAACGTATGCTACTCTTACACCCCATATAAGCCTGTCTAACACAAACTCGGGGTTACACCAACATATGACCATTTACAACAAGAATATCCATTTACACCAACATATACCAATTACACCAACATTTCCAGTTTTACAAGAACATATGCTACTCTACACCCACATATAAGCCTAACCCAAACTCGAGGGGTTTACACCAACATATGACCATTTACACCAATATATTCCATTTACACCAACATATACCAACTTACACCAACATATACCAGTTTTACAAGAACATATACTACTCTTACACTGACATATAAGCTGTCAACACAAACTCTAAGGGGCTTACAAAACATATGACCATTTACACTAATATATATCCATGTACACCAACATATACCTGTTACACCAACATATACCTGTTTACACCAACATATACCAGTTTTACAAGATATATGCTAAGTCTTACACCCACATATGCCTGTGTTACACCAACCGTTGCTAGTTTACACCAACATATGCCCATGTACACCAACATATATGCATTTACACCAACATATACCCGTTTACACCAAGATGAAACTTTCATTGGTTTTGCCAGATCTGGATGGCACAAAGAAAGCATCGGCTGTCGACAACCAGCATGTGCCTGTCGACAACCAACACTATGCTTAAGAATTTCAGTTCTGGATGGTAGTTCTGCTGCAGTGGCTGTCGACAGCCAATGGTCATCTGTCGACAGTCGATGGTCAATGTTTTAGAATAATTTCAACTTCTCCATTCTATAATTCATTTACATGAAAATGGTATATGTTGGGTTCAACCATACCATATGTACTTTTCACTAACATATGTTTGTACAAATGTCACCTCCCATTACATCAAAATGGTATATGTTGGGTTCAACCATACCATATGTACTTTCATTAAGATATGTTTGTACAAATGTCACCTCCCCATTTACATCAAAATGGTATATGTTGGGTTCAAACTATACATATGTACTTTTCACTAACATATGTTTGTACAAATGTCACCTCCCCATTTACATCAAAATGGTATATGTTGGGTTCAACCATACCACATGCCAGTTTATATAAACATATGTTTGTACAAATTTCACCTTCCTCCTATCATTCATTTACATCAAAATAGTTGTAGTTGGTGCAACCATGCATATCCTCATTTGCAAGCTATCAAAAAAGGAACCACATTGGCTGCATTGGTGCTTGCATTGGTGCCTGCATTGGTGTCTGCATTGGTGCCTGCATTGGTGCCTGCATTGGTGTCTGCATTGGTATCTGCATTGCGGTCTGCATTGCTGCTGCCTGCACTGTTGTTGGTTGAAACATTAGGTGCAATTGTTGATGCAAGGTGGCTGCAAGGGTGTATGCATGAGTGGCTGCATTGCTGGCTCCAAGGTGGCTGCATACTTCTTTTTCATTTCTGTTCTTCTTTCTCCTCTTCTCAACAGAACTTTAATTCTCTTCTCCTTTGGTCTTCCTTTCCTCGATGCTCGAGGAGGATCACAAACTCGAATCTCCTCCCTAGGTTGCTCAGCTATATTTGCATCAACAACTCCTAACATTCTTTTAATTAGCATAGGTATTACCTCCTTGCCACATCAAATGCAGCATTTGAAGATGCGTCAATCTCAGCAATTTTCACTGTTTGATGAAGTAGGTAGCTGTAACGAGAACTTTCATCAAGACAATTGTTGTCATCTATGTTGTATTCACCAAACTATGTCTGTACCGCATCTCTTTTGTCCATCGCTTTAAAATATATCTCTGTGGAATGCTACTTATACCAATAAGCTGAAAAGAAATTAAGGCATGTCTACATAAATATTCTCTAAATTCAAAACACCGGCAACCACATATAACCACCCCATTTTATCACATGTCACTATAAATTCTTTCTCAAACATCCTTTCGACTCCTTTAACTTTAATCTTATCAATAGATTTCACTCTTAGGCTCAGGCCATTTTCGTTAGCATCTAATATTGTAGGTTGACATGAAGTCATCTCAAGAACCTCTTCTGAAATTTTTGAAAGATGCCCCTTGTGTAAATTTCAGCAGATTGCCTCTCAAATGTACTTGAAGTTTTCAAGAATGCTATAGTCTCTAATGTCTTAACATCAGCCTCTTCTTCCGCATCCATCTTTTCTCAAGTGCAGTCCTATATTGAAGTATGAACTCTTCAAGTGTTGTCTTAGATTGAACAAATTCATCAAAGAAATGGTTAATGCTCTCACTTCTTTGTGACGATGACATACCTACACATAAAAAAATATATTCTGAGAACAACAATGATCCAAACTTATGTCTATCACATGGTAAAAAGTATGCATAATTTTCAGATGGAATTTACCAGCAAAAAAGTGATCATTTACATACACAGGAACCCATTTTTGACGGCACTGGTATATATTCTGCAGCCACTCATTTTCTCTGCATTCCACATATTCATCATCTCATCCCACTTTTATACAAATTCATGAGTTGTTACACAATCATAGATGTATTTATCAATTCTCCCATAAATTCAGGATACTTTTTACAAATATGGCCTATCTTTTCAGGTATCTTCTTCAATATATGCCACAAGCAAAAGCGATGCCTAGTATTGGGAAACACTTCAGCTATAGCCATTTCTATAGCCTTATTGATCCGTAATAAATCCCTTGGTGAAACTCCACCATTTGCTTCTAACAACTCTGAAATACCCATGTAAATGTTTCAATCTTCTCATTACATAGCAGTGCACACCCAAGTAAGATAGATGTCCATGGTGATTCACCCCAACAAAAAGGAGCAACTGGCATTTCATATCTGTTCGTTAGATAAGTGGTATCAAATGTAACCACATCAGAGAAATAGCTACATGCTGTGCGTGATCTACCATCAATCCAAAAAATTATTGACAACTGGTCGTGCTCATTCAAGTCAAATGAATATAAGATGTTGGATCCTTGCATTTCATTTCAATAAAATGACGAAGCATTCTTTGTGCATCACCTCTCTCCTTAGATTGTCGTTCTCTATTCAAAAAATTTTGACAATCTTTCTCCGTAAATGATAAACTCGTATACTACCCTTCCTTTTTGCCATGTAAGACATGACTTTGTAGTGGATATGCCTACACTACGCATGTTCAAGATTTCAGCCTTCTCCGGGGTAGTTATCCGTCGATGCGATCTTAATAAGCAACTACAACTGTGTTCAGCTCATGATTATGCTCAAGTAAAACATCAGAGAATACAAATAGGGGTGAGATGGGAGTGAAGATGTGAGAAGATTCTTTTATTAAAAAAAAAAAAATTACGTCAAGAGTCTCTTCGAATATATAACGAGGGGATCTCTCGTTTTGAAATATTTTAAGTCTATTTTGATAAGAGGTTATGTGACCCTGGACCCATTTAACTAGAGATTGTCTAACCCTTTTTTTAAGTGAAATAAATTTGGCTTTTTTTTTTTTGAAATGTGAGTTAAAAAAAGAGTAAAATGGGGTTAAGTTAACCCAACTTTTTGGGTGTGGTAGATTAACTCACCCCATATCCCCTCAAATCTCACTTTCTACCTTAAACCTCCAGATTAGCATAACTCAGCTTTGAAAATGTATTTTTAAATTAATCTGATCTGTACCCCTTCTAACTAGCTAGGGATATATCACCTCGTATCAATAGGGGTGAGATGGGAGTGAAGATGTGAGAAGATTCTTTTATTAAAAAAAAAAAAATTACGTCGAAAGAGTCTCTTCGATATATATAACGAGGGGATCTCTCGTTTTGAAATATTTTAAGTCTATTTTGATAAGAGGTTATGTGACCCTGGACCCATTTAACTAGAGATTGTCTAAACCCTTTTTTTAAGTGAAATAATTTGGCTTTTTTTTTTTTGAAATGTGAGTTAAAAAAAGAGTAAATGGGTTAAGTTAACCCAACTTTTTGGGTGTGGTAGATTAACTCACCCCATATCCCCTCAAATCTCACTTTCTACCTTAAACCTCAGATTAGCATAACTCAGCTTTGAAAATGTATTTTTAAATTAATCTGATCTGTACCCCTTCTAACTAGCTAGGGATATATCACCCCGTAACAGGATGCGGAAACTCCAAAGGTGGTCGGGCCAACCCAACTATATATAGCCATAAGCCACTTTTCTGTTTGCCATCTACAGTTCTACATACGATATTACATTGCTCCAAACTCCCACAGCTAGATCTCACTATCAAACACATACAACACAGACAGTACCATAATTTACAGTTTGTCACGTAAGCTCACACAGCAGAAAGGTACGTTGCTCAGGAATAAAGAAAGAAAACTCATAGTACAAGAGCATCCAGCTGCAGTTCCCCGCAGACCGATTGAGGAGCTTCTAGATCATCAGTCATTGGAAGGACCTTTGGAACGCGCGCGTCAGGATGATCAGTATCCCGTGGAGCTTCGGGGGACGGCACGGCAGACCAGCGGCTTCTTCATCTCCATCGAGAGGCGGAGGTGTTCGGCAAGGACCACAGGCCGGGCGGGGAGCCAGGTGTAGTGCTGGAGGAGCCTCGCGAGCCAGAGGTGGACTGTGGCGAGGCCGAGAGCCCTGCCGGGGCACGCCCGGCGGCCGGCCCCGAACGGCGCCAGCCGGAGGTCTGAACCTAGCACGTTTACTTCTTCCTCCAGGAATCGCTCCGCCCGGAAGGCCCAGGGGTCCTTCCAGATGGACCCGTCGTGGGTTATTGCCCACATGTTGACCATCGCGGTGGTGCCCGCCGGCACGAAGGACTTTCCGACGTGGACGTCCCGGATGGCCAGGCGGGCCCACGAGAGGAGCGGCCCCGGCGGGTGCAGGCGGAGGACCTCCTTCACGACAGCCTGCAGGTAGGGGAGCCTGGGAACGTCGGAGTCCCAGACGTACCTCCTGGCGCCGGAGAGGCAGGAGGTGATCTCTTCTTGGACCTTGGCCTGGACGTCCAGGTGCAGGGTCATTCTAGCCATTATCCATTCCAAGAGGATGGCAACAACGTCCGTTCCCCTAAACAACATTTCCTGCAGAAAGAAAGCTTTAGATAGATACATATATAGCTGGATGGCATAGATTGATACATATATACACGCAAGGCAAGGAATCGAGATCACTGGTCATACAACTATATAGCAGGTCATATTCTGAAGATGGGTTTCGAATCTTCTTGGGTACCTACTACATATTTCCTCATGAGTGACATAATTAAGTTTTTTATTTTCACGCTAATAATCTCAAAACAAGCAGATTTTTAGGTGTCGCGCATAGGTCGTGAAAAATGTTTCTACCTAAAAGTGTAGTGGTGAAGCCTGACAAATACTCCGGAAACTCTTAAAAGAAAATTTAAATGCTTACTAGATCAGAAAGTCTATGATTACGTTAGGGTGTAAATTCATTATTAATTAATTACAAGGTCACTAAATTATGAAGTTAAACCGGTGAACTCTGTCGAATAGGAATTTGTTGCAGGGATCGATCCTTTTACATTTCCCCTATGACAGTCACATCCCCAACAAAAGCAGAGAATGATATCTTTGTCTGCCTGGACAAGTATCCCGTTATCGGGCTGCCATAAACGATTCAACGTAGCGTCTCCATCGTACGCCTCTGCAGATAAAGCTACGTACATATGGTACCAAGGGATTAGGCAATATATATTAAATATTAGTATGAAATTACACTCGATATTATCAGATGAACGGGCCAATCACCTTCCTATGGTTTGCACCCTGCCAAACAATTGGGGACCCCAACACCAATATGAACGTCACCTTCCAAAAAGTGGTTTGTCTTCCCACCACTCACCCTGCTCACTCCCTGCACCAGTCCTTGCTGATGATTCCCGCATCAAGTATCCTCTGTATTCGCATACAATTTATCAAGGTTTTAAGTTGCAGTGGTAATGCAAATCTCACGCCGGGGATAAATTTTTTTGTCCCATGTTGAGTCATTTCTCTCTTGTTTCAGTGAAAGGGAGATGGAGGTTCTGTTAAAGAGGTTTGGATGGCAAATTACGACGTGAAGCAAGGCTGGTATAGCGGTCATATATACTAGCACTTGCTTAAATAGTTTCTAGTTAAGACGCATTAGAAAGTCCCATCAGTCCTTGCCTGCAGAACTATTAATTAGAATCAAGAAAAGAGACAGCCCGACATACATGTAAAGATAGATTATAGAAGAGATATCTAGAGAAAGCTTTGTTTTTTATCTTCTTACCCAGAGGACTGCCATGATATCTGAATCGCACAAGCTCTCCTCCTTGGGCAGTGACAGTAGAACGCCGAGGAAGTCGTCCCCACTGTCCAACCCATTTTTTCTTCTCTCTTGCATGACTTCCCCGAGGAGGGACCTAACCTTGTCAGCCAGCCGCTGGCACCTCTTGCCCACTCCATGAAAGTCCACAAGGCCACCCATGGGGAAGTGATCCTCCCAGTTGAAGGACCCTATCAATTCATACCCCTCCTTAACCATCCCCTCCAGCTCTACCTCCCTCTCCTGCCCAAGAAACTTCCCGAACAGACTGCTCACCACACTTTGCAAGGACCCCCTCTGCAGCACCCGCCTCAGCTCCACCGCCCCTATCTTCTCCATCTCTTCCCCGACCCTCTCGATCATGTCCCCCGCCACCCGCTGCCGCAGGCCCTCCAGGGCGGATATCCTCCGCGGACAGAACATGTGGGCCGCGGCGACGCGGCGGAGGTGCCGCCAGTACTCGCCTGAGGGGGCAAACCCGATGGCGCGCTCGAACATGAGCAACCGGGCGGACTCCTTGGCGGGCCTGTCGGCGAAGGCCGACCCGCAGAGGATCTCCCTCGCCGTGTCCGGGTGGCTGCTGATGACCACGCGCGTGGCTCCCAGGCTGATAGCCATGAGGCGGGAGGCACCGTAGGATGCTGCGAGGTCGGCCAGCCTGCGGTGGGCGACGGGACCCATCACGGGTATGCAGCCGAGGAGGGGCCAGCTGGATGGTCCCGGGACCGCCGCGGGCTGGTTGCTCCTGGCGCCGCCACGCCACGCAAAGCCACCGGGAACACGCCAGGTGTTAAGGAGCAGAGGGAGGAGGGAGGAAAGGACGGCGAGGAGGGGCCATGGGGCGTAGTTGGCGGCTCCCAGGCACAAGATGAGCAGACAAATGTTGGTCACCAGCTGAGACTTCATTTCTTCACGTATTTCTGCGGGTTGCGATCGAGGTGTTGGAAAAAGAGGTATCGAGCAAGCTACGGGAAATGTCTTCAGAAGGAAGGAAGAGGGTTTTGTTACTGGCATGGCGAGTAGCTAGGGTTGGTGTATGTATATAGGAGGAGGAAGAGCAGGAGTGGGAAACACAATGTGCGTGTGCACGTGTGCGCATGCCACACACTCGCACACAGAAGAGAGAGACAACTTTGTTATTTATTTATTTGGAGTAACTTGTTGCACCTCATTTGATGAAACTAACTGACTAGTCACGTTGCATTATCTGAAGCGGTAATATTTGGAGCAATAGAAAGTCCTACTAAAATGTTATGGATCTATCTCTTTAATAGAAATTTTCTGCTCCTCAAAATTTTATCACCTCGTATATACCAACCACATAAATATATACAAAATGACAAGAAAATCTTCTTTACAAGATTTAGAAGGAGAAGATATGTAAAATCTCTTGGCAATTGCTGTCTTCCACGGTGCGCGGCAGATAAATAATGTTGCTCGTGCGCTTATTCGTAACGCCTCCCCGGTAGTTAGACATAAGCCTGGGTTTGGTTTGGCAGGAAATTGGGCAAGTTGAAGGGGTGATCACAAACACCTTGTAGGCAGGTGGCATAAGAATTTCCTCGATCGCATGAGATATGGCTTAAAATTAATTTGGATTTTATATACTTGAAAAGAACGGTATATCGCTCATACGGTGAGATTTACGGGAAAAAGAGAGAGAGAGAGAGAGGTCCAAATGGTGTTTTACAAGTAAAACTGTGATGATTTTATAATTTGAGCTGATAAATAAATGAACCACTTAATCACTTGTGTTAAAAAGGAATAAATTAATAAATAAAGGTGTGTGTGTGTGTGTGTGTGTGTGTGTGTAAGGTGGTGGAGGGAGGGCTAGTGTACCGGCAGAATGCCGAGTGATGGTGGGTGCTCAGATGGACAAAATGTTACAGCAGAGTGATGGACAAAATGTTACAGCAGAGTGATTAGAACACTTTACACTTCGATACACAGCAGGACAAGTATTGGATACAACTGGACATAAATGGGGGTGGGGGGGCTGTTTGGGACCCCATGATGACATGGACCGACTATGTCCTCCCATCCCCACGATCGGGTATTGGCTCGGATCAGGACACCGCCGCCGCCCGCGGACATGGGATGAAGTCAAGTGCATCACGATAAACTAAACCAATTTGATGGTTCGTAAGATCTGGCCGCTGGCTACGCATTGCTGTGGTGGTGCGACAGAGCCATCCAACCGGCCCCGTCGGCAAGACATCATCCCTTCGATGTGAGGGCTTAAGAAGCTGGCCTTAATTGCGATGCACCAATCGATGTTAACTTTGGGCGATTTCTATTCCTTTTTCTTTTGGCAGAAAACCTTCAGACAATATTGATCAAACCAGATCTTTTCCACCTCCGTTTGGTCCCAACTAGTTGTTAGGACCGTTTTACAAAGAAATACTGTCTTGTAACTTTTGTTTTTTTTGGTTGATGTAAGTGAAAATTTGATTTAAGAATTCAGTTAAGATAAGTCTGGTCTATTTGAGATAAGGGTCTTACGGGTAATCATAATCCTTCGGTAGAATTGGGCTCCCCATTAGAATAAGAAAGTGGTAGAAAAGTAACAAAAAAGTGAAAGTTCATAGATTAGCTTATCTAATCTTTTCTAAACCCACCTTATTTTAAGTGTTTTTGAAGTTGTCCCTAGATTAATACATCCTCTTAAATTTACATATTCAAGTTACTTCAACTTCCTTGTTTACAGCTTTGCTTCCTCTTAATAGTCCATTGTGCTTTATCAAGGATTTGTTTAATTTCGTCAACAACAAAAGATTTCTATAATTATTTATTCTACAGCATTTTGAATTACATATTTGTAAGCAAGATGGATATTGGGTGGGGTGGGACGGGAAGGGGATAGGGGTTCGAATTTAGACAGAGTGTTTGTCTATAATCTGAATCATTTTTTATAATAACAATGAAAAAGGAATGTAACATAGTCCAAAGGGGTTACGTAGAACTATGTGGTACTAAGCTTTTCTTATTTAAATTTACGATCAATTCCATGATAAACCAAATTGAAGAAAAACTTACTTGAAACTATGACAAGCCAATGAAACAAATTCTTTTATTAAACATTTATAGGTATATCATTGTTGTTGTTGGATTTGCAAACTCTCTATAATAGAACACCTACGGTGTTCTGACCGTTTTAGCTTTTGGCCTTGTCCTTCGATTGCAAAGTATCGACCTGTCACCTTCTGAAGGCAACAGGATGGGCATCGCATTCTATTTGATAATGGGCCCCCTTAACTGTCGTGTTTTTATTTTCAGACCATTGTGTCGTTTTTGTCGTTTGCTGTCAGAGCAGCCGTGCCACGTGTTAGGACACATGTAGTGTAAAGATGACGTTCTAGATGTCACGTTCAGAATAGCATGCATGCAATGTGACACATGTCAAGTCCGTTTGTCAGCTTTGACTGATTTTTTGGGATCGCGATGAGGTGGCTATCACGTTCAATTTTACTCGTGACACCAAGTTGTCATGTTCTGGGATTCGAGGCCTATATAGCTAAGGCCTGCAGATCTCTCCCTCCCTTTCCCTCCTCTTCTTCCTCTCTCCCTCTCTTCCTCTCTTCCTCTCTTCCCTCTGAGTTGCACCATTCTTAGGCTTCTTCTCTGACTTGGTGGAGTTTCGGTGTTGGTGATGAGACTCATTTGCTTATAGGCAGCCTCGACATGGAGCTTGGAGCGAGGAGGTGGCCATGCACAAGAAGTTTCCAACGAGATCATTTTCTATTTGAGGTAGGGACTCTGACTTTCCTCCTAGTTCTAGGATGGTATTAAGACTCTCTTCACCTTGTGGATGCTTGTCCTCCCCATTTGGATGTCCTTTCATGTAAATTCATGTGGGTTTGGATGAGAGGTTCATGAAGCATGAGAGCCTTGTTCTTGAGTGTAGGTAGCTTCCTTGCCATGCATTGGGGTGCTTTGAGCTCCTTTCAAGTTTTTTTATCGTTCTCCATGCTTCCCTCCCCGGATTGTTGGCATAGTTATGTTTCTGGGGGATGTTTTGAGGGATCGACCATGGTAGCTAATCCTCAAACTGAGAACACAACATGTTGGTTGTCACGTTCCGGTCGCGACATTCCCCTTGTCGCCTTCCTCATTGTGGAGCTAGTCATAATGTCGCTATCATATAGTGACAGTATGGAAATTGCCTACTACTCCTGAACGTGTCGGGCTGAGTGTGCCTTAAGGTAGTGACCACCAGTGCATCGCCTTCTGTAAGGTAGTGATAGTGAGGTTGCCGCCTTCTCAGCTAGAAAGCAAGTTGTTCCGTTTTGGAGTTGTGCTTCTGCCGAGTTTTAAGTTGTTGTTGTACCTGTGACATCAATATTGTTCCTAGTATAGTACTACACTAATCAGTTCACTCGATGCTTGGCACGTGAGGCCTTTTCCTATTATTTTGGGTTATTACCATTTTTTGGTGTTGGATCAAGATGGTGCTGTAAATGTCCTAGAGGGGGGTGAATAGGACTTCTTACAATTTTAATAGTTATCATAATATGAAAGAACACTTGACAGAACTGCTAGTACCTTTTGTGGTGTGTGTGTGAAGCATGTGTAACTAGGTGGAAACAATCACAAACAATGCACAAGGAATTTATCTTGGTTTAGACCTCCTTTCAATTAGGAGTCCACGTCCAGTCTCCAAGCGCAACTTGGGATTTTCCACTAACTACCAAGAATCATTGGCCTTCTCTACAATGAGAGGTATTACAACCACTTGCTCCCTACCAAGTCTTACATTTACCAAAAGGGCAAACAACCACCTACAACAGTAGATCTTCCCTTTTACAAATGGGGAACTACAGGGAACAAACCCCCTACTAGTTTCTACTCTACATGAAGGGTAGATAGGGTGCTTGCTCAAAGAATGAGCAAAGACAGAAGATCAGCAAGAGATGTACAAATATGCTTGACAGTTATGAACTCTTTCTAACTAAAGGTTGGACTGATAACAAGAACTCAGACTTGTTGCCCAGATAGCAACCCAGAGGGGGGTGAATGGATTGCTAAAATTTCTTTTAGAATAATTCCTGTAAATAAAACGCTTGATAGAGAACACTAAATTCGATAGTTAGAGTTAGTGTTAAATAAAGACAAAGAGAGCAAACACATAGACAACAGGAAATTTTATCCTGGTTCGGATCTCCTATTCCAAGGAGTCTTACGTCCAGTCCTCAAGCAACAACTTGAGATTTCACTAAGCAATGGTATAGTCCCCCTTAAGAACACTTACACATCCAGCAACAGCTGGCCTTCTCTTCTCAAACCGAAGAGGAACTAAAGCACCTGATGCAACAGGTCTTCCTTCTTATAGAACGGAATAACCACCCACTCAACAGTAAGTCTTCTCTTCACACCTGAAGAGGAACACTCAAGGAAGATTGAGTAAAAGATGGATGGCCCCTAGACCAAGCTAATACAACTGCTTGATCTGAGACAATGTCTGAGAGACAAAGAATATCAATAAGGAACTCTCTCTCAGATCTACTCAGGCTCTCAAAGGCTAAGCAATTTGTTGTAGAGAGCTAAGAGCTACAGAGGGTTTGAATGGACGAGCGAGCTCTTCTTTTCTTCCATGATTTACAGAATGCAAGCTTGAAAAGTCCTCAGAAAAAGGATTATCTTGCATGGAGTCACCAGTCTTCTATTTATCTTCTTTGAATTAATTTGACTGTTGAAGTATCTGTTGTCTCACATCTTCATGCACGTTGGAGTGAATGGTCCGAAGTGTAGAGCAAGAAAACTTGCAGCCATTAATGTTGGGGAAGACATTCACACACAAAGGAAGATTGTCTGAATCTTCTAGCTTCTGTCAGGTTGATAGGTCCATCTTTGCAGCGTGTGTTTCTACCGAAAACCATGCACACAATAAATGCTGACACATAAACAACTTATCTTTGTCTAAAATGTCAGTCAACATTAGTAGTTGTGCTATATGAAAATACACTAAAAGGGAAATGTCATTCTGTCATCATATAAAGCGTGACTTTATGTGAGATAAGTGAGATAAGCAAAGATATATCGTGCAGAGATTTGTACCATCACAATAAATATTAGAGAGCATAGGATACAACATGCTTTCACGGGAAGACTTGAAATCCACAGAGATTTGAAATATATTTGAATATCGTGTGGAATGAATCTTAAGAATGTTTGAAAGAATTTAAATAAGAATATTCAACACCTATCTAAAATATAATCATTACTAAAAGAGTTGATGTTTAGAGACAGACTGTGTACAGAGAGAGTCTATGTTAATATCAAATCGATGATATAATCATAAATTATGTGAGAATGTAATCCTGGTTGAAACCAAGTCGATGTGAACATAATCCATGTTTGAATTTAATGAAATCGATGTTCTGTACAAAGTCATTGTTTAATAGAAGTCGTTGTTATATTGAAATCGATGTGCAGATGAAATCGTTGTTTGAAACGAAGTCGTTGCTTCATATGAAGTCTATGTTCTACTGAAATCGATGTTTAAGTGAAATCGTTGTAGACATAAAGTCGTTGTTTCATATGAAGTTGTTGTTCTACCGAAATCGATGTTTAAGTGTAACGAAGTTGATGTAGCAACGAAATCAATGTTTAAGTAAAACGAAGTCGATGTAGCAACCAAATCAATGTTTAAGTGAAGCGAAATAGCAACCAAATCGATGTTTAAGTGAAGCAAAATCGTTGTAGCAACCAAATCAATGTTTAAGTGAAGCAAAATCGTTGTAGTAACGAAATCGATGTTCTAACTATGAAGTCGTTGTAAGACCGAAATCGTTGTTTTACTTATGAAGTCGATGCTAGAATGAAATCGATGTTTTACTAAGGAAGTTGTTGTTTAAGTGAAACCGATGTAGAACCGAAATCGATGTTCTACTAAGGAAGTCGTTGTTTAAGTGAAACTGATGTAGAACCGAAATCGATGTTCTTCTAAGGAAATCGTTGTGAGCTATTATATGGAAGTCGATGTATGCTTAGACAAAATATATGGAATAATCTTGAAATGATAGTGAGTGTAGATATCTTATAGATTTTGTTTGAATTACTTCCTGTGGATAAACTTCAGAAAATGTGTTAAGTAATACTTTTCAGGGTTCTGTTAATCACCAAAAATACATATAATTAATAATAAATTATATGGAGATGAACTGATCATCAAGACTATCTAAAACACCCACAGACAAGCTTTTGAAAGCAGAGAAGAGCAGGAGAGCTTGGAGTCGGCTTGCTTGCACAGACTGCTCTCTGTTTCAGATTTGTTGTCGCACTCTCTTTGCTTCGTTGCTTATTGTCTCTCGGTAAGTGCTATGCTCTGGGATGGATGAATATTCTCTATATCGGGTAGAATATGAATCTCTCTATCTCAATTTCTGAGTTGAGAATATGTATATATGTCATTTATTCAACCTTCATCTTCTAATATAACCTTCAAGGTCTTTGTTTCCATTAGAATATAGTCGTTTCAAAAGAATTTGAACGTTGTGAGTTGGGAGACAGCTTGAGAGGTTCATATTTAGATTTTGAGCTTCTCAACAGCTTCTAGCTATATGGATAGTTGCATGGTTCTGTAGATAGCTGCAATAAATGTCTACAAACACCATACCAAAGCAAAAACCTTTCCCTTCCTTATGGTTAGACTTTTAGGAAATAAAATATTAAGTGAAAGTAAAAGACAAGTTATTTGAAAGGATATTATTTGTTCCAAAGAGAAAAGTCCGTCCTTAAAGGGTACTAGGGTAGGTGAGCAGTCCAAGTGGTATGGTCACTTGCTTGGCACGCAATACACCTGTAAATAGTTTTTCCTTAAAATTTAGAAACTTGTCAGTTTGAGGACACTTGCAGATATCTTGCAAAATAGATAGTTGTTTGGAAACATTCCAAACTTTAGTACTTCAAATATGTTCTTAATAAAAAATATTAAATAAAAAATGTATAGAACAATTAAGTACAATATCTAAATAGATAGACTGAAAACTAGATTGCATAAGTATAATAAACAATGTTCTTAGATTAGAGAAACATTTGCAAGAATCGAAGTGAAAGTGCAATGAGACAAGATAATAACGTTTCAAATAATATATATATATATATATATTATGATTTGTTCACCAATCAATTTCACAAAGGATTATAAAGTCAATCGAAATAATACTACAACATTCGTGTGCAAAGCATCATCAATCACTATGTACAATAGCATCAATCGATAAGAAAAACTATGTTTATAACACCAATTGGTTAGAAATATAGAAGCAATCGATGTTTGCTTAAAGGCAATTGATATGAATGATGGCAATCGATATGGAACTTAAAGACAATCGATATGCATAACAACAATCGATGTGAATGAAAAGCAATCGATGCTCTTAAGACAATCGATGTTTTAAACATAACAACAATCGATGTGAATAAAGAGTAATCGATGTTTTAAACATAACATCAATCGATATAGAACTTTGACTTCACAAAAGTCGTAGTGAGACATCGATTGCTGACCTTTGTTGATCAATCGATATGTCACTTCGACTTTATAGGAGTCAGAGTAAGACTTCAACAGATGACCTTTGTTCATCAATCGATGTGTCACTTCGACTTTCCAGGAGTCAGAGTAAGACTTGATATATGCACTATTCGTGGACTTAGAAACTTTTACTAGAGATATGTAAGTGTCAATAGAAAATAATCATGTGTTGACACCTTTGACTATAAATGGTTATACAGTATAATGCATACATGTCTTTGACTTAACACATCAAATAGAAATCAAAATGAATTTGTTTATTACTTGAAAAGGTTTTAGTATAACTGAAATGATTTTGTCATGATCAAAACAATACGCATGCTATTGTAAAAAATTATTGCATAAAAATTCTCCACCTTTTTTTAATGACAAAATTATACATATATAAAGAGTTAACACAGAGTCATTATAAAGAATTAGCACAGAGCCATCTTTTATGCAAACAAATTCAATTTTTCTCCCCCTATATCTTTTCCATACCATTATATTTATCGCCCTTTGTCATTAATAGAAAGGATAGAGTATAGAGAAAAGAGCAAGAGATGCACAGATGTTAACACAAATAGATAGTTGTCTATTGAATGATATAACATCTATACAAGAATAAGGATCTGGTTCCAGAAGACTTAGGGAGATAGAGAGAAGGTGGTAGTTGATCAAAGAAGGGTTGTAGAAGCTCCCACAACTTCTTCTCATTATCAGGAAATACATGTTCAAAGAGAGAAGAATCAATATTATAAGAAGGGCCAATGGAAGGGATTTTCTTGTAGGACTTGAGGTTGCGGTAATGATACCAATTCAGTCTTTTATGACAGACTTCATTGTCCAAACTGTATCTGTAGTGGCCCCAGCGCCCGGGCCCCCGACTCCCACCGAGAATTTGACCGCCGGTATCGGTGCCCACTGGTTCGGAGACCCGGAAGGGCTAACGGACCAGTCTAACAAGATATGTAAAGGAATTAAATGATGACAAAAAGTACTAAAAATGTATTAACAAGTGAAAGAAAGCATCCACCACAAAGTACGAGTCTAGTATAGTCTCAAGTGATAAAGTACAAGAGCTAAAAAGAGGAGATAACAAATCCCTTAGGGGCATACCCTGAGGGTGAAGAGCCAAGAAGCACAAAAGGGAACACTGCTCAAGGAAGATGTCGTATACTATGGCCCTGACTCTTCTACATGCCACGGAAGGTGGTGTTGTGAAGTCTCACATGAAAGGGGGGGGGGATGAGCTTCACAATAAGCCCAGTAGATGCTGCCAATCTCCCACTGGTTCTTACATGAACAAATATACATTTTAAAAGCAAATAAGCAAGATGATCTATTCTACTAACATAGTAAGTGCGGAAGCGGAACGAAAACTACACGGCCATCAGTCTAACACGTTAGGACCAGAAACTCATGTAATCAAGGCATGAGGATGAACCCAAGGCTACAAACACAGATAAAGGAAAACTTTCAGGACAAAGACACTATCCATGGAGAACAACTACCACTAGTCAATAGGTCAAGAGTCTGCCTTACCCTAGACCACAAGTCCGAGTCTGCCACCTCCTGTAGAAGTGACACCGCAGAACTAAGAGTAACCATATAGCTGCTGTAATCTGGTCGGACTACGGTCCTACGCCTAGCCCCTCTAGATGGTACCAGAACCACGTAGAGTAAGGCAGTGAGAAGGACTAGTTGATCTGCACCGGAAGAACTACCAAACCACCTAGGCATCCCACACCAACCAAGATAGCTCTACAAACAACTCTATGTCATCGTCGCCACCATTTTCCCCTTAGCTACAAGAGTTCGTAACTCGAGCACGCCCGCCGCATGGAGAACTCACTCAACCAATGCCCAGGATAGGGGTCCCAAGTAAGGGTAACAACCTCTAATGGGACAAGCACTCTAGTGCCAAGCACCGAGCAAATGATTAGTGTAGGACAGTGCTAGGAACAACACAAGTGCCAAGCAAATAGAGACATAGTGGAAAAGGGCTCCAAATAGGACACATGTCACTCTTTGTCTGAGAAGAGGACAGAGTCATTGTCGCTTTCTCAGAGGAGGCGACACAGTGGTGGTTGCAACCTAAATGCGACCACCCACCTATCGTGACCTGAGTCAGAAGGCGATGCACCACCCTGCCGCAACTAGAACGTGACAGGGATGGTGTCGCTACCAAACTAAAAGGCGACAGGGGAAGCGTCGCGTTCTGGGTCGCGACAAGGACCTTGTCGTGAACACAGACAGAGGCCTAGGTGCTCACTAGAGACCTCTAAAAACACCCCAAAATAATGAT
This sequence comes from Colocasia esculenta, assembly GCA_014218235.1. Taxonomy (NCBI): domain Eukaryota; kingdom Viridiplantae; phylum Streptophyta; class Magnoliopsida; order Alismatales; family Araceae; genus Colocasia; species Colocasia esculenta. The sequence continues at coordinate 129,945,969 of CM024754.1, forward strand.
TCTGGTATGCACAAGGGGAGGTGAGCTTGGAGAACGATCAATACACATGCTAGGAGTACAAACCACCCTCATCCACACCTCTGCATGCCAATGTGAAGAATCTACACTCATGAAACTCACATGCACATCATGAAAAATCTCAAACCCCCAACCCCAAACATGCATTCACAACCTATCATGGATTCTACAAGGCTTGGAGAAGGGGAAGGAGGTCCTAGCATGCTAGAACTAGGGGGAAAGTTGAGGGTCTCTACCTTAAAACGAAGAGCCAACCCGTTGGGGTCTTCTCGTGTGCATGGACAACTCCTCCTCACTCCAAGCTCCATGCTCACACCATCTACGAGCAACGTCCAGCCTCCTACACGAGAGGAGGGCCACCACCACATCAAGCTCTACCAAGTCTAAGAAGAATGGCCCTCAAGAGTGGGTTCGAATAGAGCAGAGGAAGGGGAGAGGAGAGGAAGAAGAAGGGAGAAAGGGAAAGAGAGATTAGTAGGCCTTGCATATATAGGCTTTGGATCTCAAAACGCGACGACCATCATGTCACAATTCCAAAGTCTTGGTTAGACCTGACAATTGGATCCGCCATGTGTCAGAGCTATCAGAAGGTGAATGCGACAACGAAGTCATCGCATTATAAAATAGAACATGATAGCCATGTCATCGCCTTCAGAAGGCGACATCCCGACTCATCGCTACCTTCAACAGAGGGTTGCCGACAAAAGAGAAGGGATGTTACAAATCTAACCAACAAAAAAGGCAATTTCATCCTTGACATTAAGGGGGAAAACCCAGTGGACGAAGGTAAGAAACATAATCACTCAAACAAGACTGGAAAATGCTTCCGCATCTCGTCCACACGCTCCCACGTGGCCTTGCCACCGATGCGATTCTCCAGACAACCTTGATGAGTGGGATCTGCCTCCTGTGCAACTGTTGAACTCTGCGGTCCACCACACTGATTAGGTACTCTAGAACTGATAGGTCTGGAGGAACCTCTAACTGTGAGTAGTCAAGCACGTGTGACGGATCTGACATATACCTCCTTAGCTACGAGACATGGAAGACGTCGTGAACTCCTGCTAACTCAGGTGGAAGAGCCAACCTGTACGCAACCTCGCCAATCCGCTACAAGATGGGAAAGGGACCAATGAACCTCAGGCTAAGCTTGCCCCTCTTCCCAAATCTGAGAACACCCTTGGTTGGCAAGATCAGTAGGAACACACTATCACCTGCCTCAAACTGTAGTGGCCTCCAGCGAACATCTACGTAACTCTTCTGCCTGCTCTGCTTTGTCTACAGTCTCTACCTGATCAGTCTTACAGTATCTGCGCACTGCTGTACAAGTTCTGGTCGCAGCAACTGCCTCTTACCAACCTCATGTCAATGCAAAGGTGTCCGGCATGGTCTTCCATACAAAGCCTCGTAGGGCACCATCCCAATGCTGGAGTGAAAGCTATTATTACAAGCAAACTCCACCATGGACCATGTGCCACCCCAGTCCAAGCAGCATGCTCTCATCATGTCCTCGAGAGTCTGTATGGTTCTCTCTGACTGGCCATTTGTCTATGAGTGGAACTCAACCTCAACTCTATGGCCAATGCTCTCTAAAAGCTACGCCAAAAGTACGAAGTAAACTGCAGATCTCTATCTGAGACAATAGAGGCCAAGGTCCCATGTAACGGAACCACTATGTCTACAAACAATCTAGCAAGTCTGTCTAATGACCAAGCTGATCTGACTGGTAAGAAACACGTTGTCTTCATCAAATAGTCAATGATCACCTATACACTATCCTGAGCCTGCGAGGTATGAGGTAAACCGACAACAAAATCCATGGTGATGTGTTCCCACTTCCTCACATGAATAGATAACGACTGAAGCTCACTAGTAGGATGGTGGTGCTTTGCCTTCACCTGCTAACAGGTAAAGCAACAAGCGACACCTCAACTACATCTCTCTTCATCCCAGGCCAGCAAAAGAGTCCCCTCAAATCGTTGTACATCTTGGTGGAGCCAGGAACAATAAAGTACTTCGACCGGTGTGCCTCAGCTAACAGCTCCTGCCTGACATCTACTAGGACATACAATTTGCCTCTAACTCTGACCTCGCTATCCTCGTCCAACTCTACCTCTGGCATCTGCAAGATATCTGCTAAGTCTGAATCTACACTCTGAGCCTCTATCATCTACTGGTACATGGCTGGTTAAATGGCCAAACTGGTTAGCACTGCTCTGTCTCTGAGTCTCGATGGAAGGAACACTCCTTGAACATCGTCCTCCAACAACCTCCAGTGTCTAACCAACAAAGAACTCAAGTGGACTCTCCTCCTCAAAGCGTCAGCTACTACATTAGCCTTTCATGGGTGATAGGAAAGAGTTAAGCCGTAGTCCTTCAGGTACTCGATCCATCTACACTGCCTTAGATTCAAATCCCTCTGAGTGAAGACATACTGTAAACGCCAGTGGTCTGTGAACACCTCGAACACCTCTCTGTACAAGTAATGTCTCCACAACCTCAAGGCAAACATGACTGTTGCAATCTCCAAGTCGTGAGTCGGATAGTTCTGCTCATGCTTCTTCAACTGTCTAAAAGTATAAGCAACTACCCTTCCATGCTGCATCAACACAACACCAAGACCAATCCTCAAAGCGTCAGTGTAGACAACAAAGCCACCACAACAAGACAGTAAAACAAGGATCGAGGCTAAAGTCAACCTACTCTTCAGCTCTTGGAAGCTCTACTCACACTCTGTCATCCACACAAACCTGGTCTCATGCCAAGTCAACCTCATCAGCCACTCAGTAACTCTTGCAAAGTCCTGAACAAACCTCCTATAGTAACCTGCCAACCCTAGAAAAGTACATACCTCTGCAACTATAAAGGGCTGGACCTAAGAAACCGCGACCTAACCTTGGCAGGATCCACTGCCACCCCTGCACCTGAAACCATGTGACCTAGAAATTGCACCTCCTTTAGCCAAAATTCACATTTGCTGAATTTGGCATAAAGGCGGTGACTCCTCAGTGCCTCCAACACAAGTCTCAAGTGCACCTCGTGCTCATCTGCTGTCATTGAGTACACTAGGATGTCATCCATGAACACTACTACAAACCTATCCAGGTACTCTAGGAACACACTGTGCATCATCTCCATGAAAGTTGATGGTGTATTCGTGAGCCCAAAAGGCATCACGAAGAACTCGATGTGGTCAGAGTGGGTACAGAAGGCTAATCTGGCAATGTCTGACTAACTAATCCTTAGCTGGTAGTAACCTGACCTTAAGTCGATCTTTGAGAAAACTGAAGCAGACTGCAACTGGTCGAACAAATCGTCGATCCTAGGCAACATATACTTATTCTTTACTGTAACCTGATTCAGCTATCAGTAATTGATGCACAACCTTAGACTGCCATTCTTCTTCCTCACAAACAAGACTGGCGCACCCCAAGGCGAAGGGCTCAGACAAATGAAGCCCTTCTCGAGTAGCTCCTCTAGTTGACGCTTCAACTCTTGCAGCTCTTCCAGTGCCATATGGTACGGTAGCTTAGATGCAGGCATCGTCCTCAGAAACAACTCAATGGAGAAATCTACCTCTCGCTCCGGTGGAAAACCAAGTAGATCCTCGGAAACACATTAGCATAATTACACACAACAAGCACATTTGAAACTGACAACTCACCAAAATTTGAGAAACTCACAGAAGCACGATATGCCACACAACCATCTCGGATCAGGTGTCGAGTTCTATAGAAAGAAAAAATGGTCGGCGGGTAGACTATGTACCTCGAAAGTAAAGCACATGTGCTCCTGGTAACTCGAACCGCATGGTCTTCCGCTGACAATCCACCAACACAGAGTGTGCCTCCAACCAATCCATGCCAAGAAAGACATGAAAGTCATGGATTTGTAAGGCAAACAGTCCGGATGGCAGAAGATGGCCCTGCACCTCGATAGTGACACCATCTAGGTAACCCAGGGTATGCATGTAGTCACTGATCGGAAGCTCAACTGCTAGGTCACAAGTCCGCGCCAGAGCAAGCTCAGTAAGGGAACCAAAGAACTCCTCTAAAACAAACCAATGTGTAGCACCGGTATCAATCAAAACACGGGCAGCTCTAGCAAGTATAGGAACTGTACAGATGACCAGATTTGCAGCCTTCGCCTCTTCTCTAGTGATGTTCATCATGCAACTGTGACCACATCCTTGCTATGGCGGCTACGGGGGCGTTGCTGAGGTGGCTGGAGCTGTCCCTAGTGCTGTTGCTGACAATGCACCTACTGGGGTGAAGGGTAGTGCATCTGCAGTGCCTGCTGTGAGTACTGGGGCAGTGCTAACTGCTGCTGACCCTGCCTCATCAGGCACTCTCACCTGAAGTGACCTGGCTGCCTGTAGTGGTAACAAATTGCATCCTGCTGACCCTGCTCTGCCCCTTGTTGCACTGACTACTCCACAATCTCTGGCTGACGTCTGTGTTGTAGTTGATGAAAACGCATGTACCCCCTTGAGTGAACATCTTAAACTTTGTGCGTAGGCCAATGCTGCCTATGCCCGAGGAAAAAGAAGAAGATACACTACCTCAAATGCACGAACTGTGCTGGTATGGGGTAGACCTCGTCGAACCTCCTCCCTACTGTGGCTAAAAATGGGACTCCCTCTCCAATGCTATAGCCCTAGCTACTGCTAACGCCAAGGACTCACATAGGTGGCCAACCATGGCCCACCTCAACTATAATCTTAACCCACTAATGAAATGCTCAATACGAGCCTGCTCACTAGTGTCTACGTGAGGGATGTGCCGCAAAAGCTGAACAAACATCTAATGGTACTGTGCCACAGTCTAATCTCCCTGCGTCAACTCGTGAAACTGGTCCCTCCTCTCACGACGAGCATAGTCGTGGAAGTACTCATTGTGGAAAACCTCCAAAAGTGTTCCCAATTGATCTAGTCTAGCCTCCTGCCCTGGAATGAGTCTACCTCTGAGTCCTCCACCACTCATGGGCTGATCTCTTCAACTGATAGACTGCAAGTCTAACCTGATCCTGCTCTATGTAGTCCATGGTCTCGAAGGTACGCTCGAGCTCATGAACCCAGCTCTCTGCTCGGTCAAGATCATAGTCATCGTAGAAAGTCAGAGGCTAAAGACGAATGAACCTCTCCAGAAGTGTTGTCCGGTCCTCAGGTGTTGCTGCCACTACTGGAGCCTTCTATTGTATTGCTGGTTGTGCCTCTGGCTGTACTAGGGCTACCTACAGAGTCACTGGTGGCTGCTCCTCTATTGCCATCTCTACGAACTGTTGTCATGCTGTCGGCATCTACTGGTACTGCTAAGGAACCTAGAACATAGCTCTCCACCACTGATCCATTACCTCTGGTGGGGGTGAGGGTGAGTACCGCTGCTGCTACGGTGCTCCCTATGGAAACAGAACACTACGCTGGTCATCATGTTGAGGTTCAACATCTGTCGGTGTATACTCTGCTGTGACCGACCCATCGGTAGATCGTCTTGATGCTTCATCAGCTCTCTGACCTGTTTGCGTATACGCGGAGCCATGTCTTGTGACACAACTATTAATCAAGTTAGCAGTTTAACTCGGCGGCTAGCAGTGTTACTTATACTTCCTATGAGACTTTGAATTGTCACTTAGTTCCGTTAGCGGCCCCAACGCCCAAACACCCAACTCCCACCGAGAATCTGACCACTTGTACTACCGCCCACAAGTCCGAAGACTCGGGAAGGCTAACGGACCAGTCTAACAAGATATGAAAAGTAATTAAATGATGACAACAAGCACTAAAACTGTACCAAACGTGAAGGAAAGTGTCCACCACAAAGTACGAGTCTAGTACAATCTAAGTGCTAAAAGGAGGGGATAACAAATCCCTTAGGGGCATACCCCTAGGGTCAAGAGCCAAGAAGCACAAAAGGGAACACTACTCAAGGGAGATGCAGTCTACTACGGCCCTGACTCCTCTACACGTCGCAGAAGGGGTTGCTGCAAAGTCTCACCTGAAAGGGAGGGAATGAGCTTCACAAAGAAGCCCAGTAGGGACTACCAATCTCCCACTGGTTCTAACAAGTAGAATAGATATATGTTTTAAAGGCAAATAAGGAAGATGATATATTCTACTAATAGAGTAAGAGCAGAAGTGGAAAATAAACTACACGACCATCGGTCTAACACGTTGGGACTGGAAACTCGTGTAACCACGGCATGGGAACGAACTCCAAGGCTACAAACATAGATAGAGGGAAATTGTCTGGACAAAGACACTAGCCACAGAGAACAACTACCACTAGTCAACCGGTCAGGAGTGCCACGCGTCTTACCGTAAACCACCAATCTGAGTCTACCACCTCTCGTCAGAGTGAGACCGCAGAACTAAGAGTAACCACACAACTATCGTAGTCTGGCTAGACTACGGTCTTACGCTTGGCCCCTTTAGATGGTACAAGAACCACGTAGAGTGAGGCAGTGAGAAGGACTAGTTCATCTACGCCGGAAGAACAACCAAACCACCTTGGCATCCCAGACCAATCAAGAGAGCTCTGCAAACGACACTACGCGTAACGCCCCATAAATTTATTAATTTAATATTTAAGGAAAATAGAAAATAAATAACAATGTTAAATAAAAATAAAATAAAAGTCATAGATAAACTTCCAAGAAGTGGAATCAACCATTTAAATTATTCTGGGCCAACACAACTCGTATTGGGCCAAAGAATAAAACCCAATGACATTAAATCACAAAATTCGTAACCATAATTGTGCAGAAAATAGGAAGGGGCAAATTAGGGCTAAAATAAAGGTAATTAGCCATACATAGCAACCAAATTCATACCCAGCCATGTTAGGAGGTTTCCTAATAGCATTACTACTACAATTGGGAGGAGAATTCCCAAAACTTGGAAGGCACCATGCTAGAACTGCAACTCAACATTCCTAGTCTCATTAGGACTTGAATAACCCTAATCATATAAGTAATCATCATAAGACTATTTGGGAAGGGTCACCATCCTGCTGGGGTCGAGAGGAGGCGAGCTAGAGCACCAGGAAAGGAGGAGGACGTCCAAGAACCCAGCGTCTTCTCCAACCTTTCACTGCTGCAACCTATGCAGAAGACCTGTCTTAGAACCATCCAAAGGTAAGTGTTCTCGGGCTTAATCTAAACTTTGCACATACCAATGGAAAGAGCATCGAGTCTAGTTTCATATGCATGTGTTTTCCCCAATTTTTATGAACCATGTGAGTCGTGTTAAGCGTTTTCCAAGAGTTACACATGATTAGAGCTTTATGCGTTCTTACTATGTTTCACGCAAATCGAGGCCAAATCAGGTCAAACAAAAATTGTAGTTCTCTTCTAATCATCGTACCTAATGACTTTCATGTTCATACTTTTGTCCCAAGAGCCCTAGATCTTGAGTTATAAGTGTTGCATGCATGACTACCCAGTTTTGACTAATCTCGGATGAAACCCTAAAACACGACCATTCTAGACGTCGCTTACTTCTTTGCATGAGCGTGATGTACAAGACCGTCGCGTTCACATGAAAGGTGATCGAACCTTTCGTCATGATTTTGACATTGACCCGACCATTCTGACATATAAAAAACTGTGTCACGTGGATTTCAGTGCCGATCTTGAACCCAACGGAGCATACCGTCGCGATTTGACCAGTTACCCGCTCATACATTTTTGGACAATTTTTCATATCGGGATTTTGAAAGAACCCCATGAACGTGACTTGTCGAACCGTTGCAGTTCAGTGTTGTAGTGACATGTTGCCTGTCGCGTTATGAACGCGACTGATAAGGTCGTCACGTTTTAAAAGCCATGGCGACATATCGTTCTGTCACGACATAAAGGCGATGGACAAGACCGTCGTGATTTGATGTTTTGCAAACTTCTTTGTATCTGAACCATGCACAGTCTTCTTAAATGTGACGTCCATACTCTATCTTGTTCATAACTGAAAAGTGCTATATGTTAAAAATTACAGCAACCATGTGATAGACTGAATTGCATACATGTCATGCTTGCTTGTTATAAGCTTTCCATCTTGTTTTAAATCGATGGATTGTGGATTGAGTCACATTCTACACGACACATTGCACATATAGCCATCCCTCTCTGTGGAATTTGGAAACTCTCGGCTGGTCATTCCATATTGGCAGACTAGTGACCTTTTCTCCAAGACCTCCGTAATTCTCTGTCCTCCATGGATTCCCTCATAGAGACCGAGTTGGTTGTACCATTGAAGTTCTCAGAAGATAGAAAGCACTTCTATTCTTACCTACTTCTCGTGAGAGTGATTTGATACATTGAAATCAAGCCATTAAATGTAAGGATTGAAGTAAAGTTATTAAGCCATTATGCTGCCGAAATTTACTCAGGATCATATCCACTTGCCTTGTTCTCTATAATCATTGACATGATCTTTGTACATAATTGTCTATTGTTGGAACTTGTATTGGCCATAAATGAATGAATGGAATTACAAGAAATTATTGGAACTTTGGTTCATAACTATGCCTATGCAATTAAGGGCCCAGTCTAGTCCTGGAGGACCACCCAAAATAATTATAATCGTGAGATTATTGTTGCCCAGCTAGCATGTCCAGAGGGGGGTGAATGGGGCTTTAAAACTTTGTCTACTAACCCTGTACACAAAAACGTTCACACAAAACACACTTCGATGGATGTTAGTGATAGTGAAGATAAACCAGCAATCACAAAGACAATCACACAACACAAGGAATTATCCTGGTTCGGATCTCCTCTCCTTAGGAGTCCTACGTCCAGTCCCTGAGCCAAATCTCAGGATTTCACTACCAAGGGTACAGTACCCCTTAAGGACCCTTAGACCAAGGCGCAGCTGGTCTTCCTTCAACCCGAAGGGAATTACAACCCCCTGGATACAACACAGGTCCTCCTTCAACACGAAGGGAAAGACACACCCTGGATCCCACCAGGTCATCCTTCACAATAGAAGGGAACAACTCAAGAGATAGTGATCAAAGAGATGATGCCCCTAGATCAAGCTTATAGAACACTGCTTGATCTGAAGCAAGGACTGAAAAGAAGATGAGATCTACAATCAAGGACTCTTCTCAGACCGAAAGGCTCTCACACAAATGTGAACTTAGCACTGAGAGCAAGAGCTAAAACTAATGAGAGTTTGTGCTTGTCTCTAAGAATGGCTTGCAGATGGTTTAAGGCGTTGTAGCTTATTATTCTCTCACACCCTTTGTGTTGTCGAACTACATTCATATATATATATATATATATAATATATATATATATATATATCAACGTTTGAAATTCGAACGTTGGAGTGTCCGTTGTCTCTATGCATAAGTGTACGTTAGACTGCATGGTACTGTAGAAGCTTCTAGTCAGCAGTTTTTTATCCATTGTGCACACAAAGAGATAGGATCTTCTATAGTATCCTTTGGCTTCTATTTTGTCCAACATTGTATGACGAATGTTGCCAGAAACCTGCATACATTAAATGCTAAACAATAGACATCTAAGCTGTCTCTTATTGTCAGTCAACGTTAGATTGATTTTATATAGAAGTAGAAATTTCATTCTGTTCTTCCAAAAAGATGTTTGCAGAATAAGCACGAGAATAGAAGATATCATCTGCATGAATACAAAGATACATTCAGAGTAATAAATGCACAGACGTTAGAAAGATGTGCGAGAAAGCTTTGACTTTTCAACGCAGTCAAAAGTGAGTCGGATATCAAGTCGTTATATTGGCTTAAGTGAATCGTTATGATTCTATAAGCAAATCGTTATCAACAAGTCGTTATAATCAATCATTATAGAGTCATAAACAAATCGATGTTCAAGTCGTTATGATGTTATAAGCAAATCGATGTACAAATCACTATGACGTTATAAGCAAATCGATGTACAAATCGTTGATGTTATAAGAAAATCGATGTACAAGTTGTTATGACGTATAAGCAAATCGATGTACAAATCGTTATGACGTTATGAGCAAATCAAAGTACAAATCGTTATGATGTACAAATCGTTATGACGACTAAAGGAATCGTTACAAGAGCGAATCGTTACGATGACTAAAGGAATCGTTACGAGAGCGAATTGTTACGATGACTAAAGGAATCGTTACGAGAGCGAATCGTTACGATGAATAAAGGAATCGTTACGAGAGCAAGTCGTTACGATAACTAAAGGAATCGTTATGAGAGCGAATCGTTACGATGACTAAAGGAATCGTTATGAGAGCGAATCGTTACGATGACTAAAGGAATCGTTACGAGAGCAAGTCGTTACGATGACTAAAGGAATCGTTACGAGAGCAAGTCGTTACGATGACTAAAGGAATTGTTACGAGAGCAAGTCGTTACGATGACTAAAGGAATCGTTACGAGAGCAAATCATTACGATGACTTATCGAATATGAAATCTTTATGAATAAGGAAATCATTATCTTCATAGAAATCGTTATGAACTTAGACAGATATAATGCTTCAAACTTACATTGTTGTAGAGTGATGAATACTTACATCATGGTTGATTTGCTTGTTTACCCTTGGTATATTTCCTGTGCTTAAAATCTCATATAAATGTTAGATTAAACATTTATCATTGTTTTCTTAATCACTAAAATAGATATGTAATTAATTTAAATTACATGGGGATAAACTGATCATCAATCTCCCCCTTTTGGTGATGACAAAACTTAACAATTAGCAAAGATGATTTGAAATAAGTCTAAGCATTCTTGCGAAAAAAGAATAAAGGGAAATATTTCAGAAATGCTATATTTCTCCCCCTTTTTGTCATGTAAGCAAAAAGGTACAAGAGCTGAGACAAAGAAAGAGAGAAAAGAGCAAAGAAAGAGAGAAACAAAGAGATTTATGGAGCATTGGAGGGTTCAGACAGATAGAAGGCAGGAGACAAGAGAGATGTAAAGCGCCTAATGATAGGTAGCGCTTGGCGTTCCTGGTGTTCAAAATAGGCGAAATGCTCCAGCTCAATACAATAGGAGGGTCCCATGGTGGGAGTCATCCTCTTGATGTGAAGCCGTCTCTGATCTGATATGAAATGTCAGTATTGTCGTTGCCAAGAGCTACCTTGTAGGAGATGAAGCAACCAAAACTGGCAAACTGAAGAAACTGAGTGATTTTAAAGGGATAGAAGATCTGATGCTGCCGAAATTCCTTCTTTAATTCTAGAAAGATCCTGTACCATTCTTCCCATTTCAGGAAGGAGTCCCGAACCAAGTGAAGAGAGTTTGAATCCAGAATACAGCGGGAGTCAGAAGAGGTTTGTGACGGCCCTCATTATACGGTACGGTTATACCAACCCACGTCGGTATAACAAGTGCTGCCCAGTGGGACATTTTCCCAAACGATACATACAGCTGAGATATACGCGATATACAACAGAGTAGCGGAAGTAAAAGAGAACTATCTCCATTCATTCATCATCCACATTAACCATACATGAATTTTCACAATAACAATGAGGAACTAAGAGCTCACATAATATGAATTGCTGAAATAGGATTACAAATGTCCACATAATACATTCCTTTTATGATAATTCTAATACAATGTCCAAATACATACTATGAAGTACACAAATCACAAGGAAGCTCCAAGACTAGCTACTCTCCGCGCTCAGAGTCCGTCTCTGTTGCCTCCTCCAAAGGTACTGTGTCACCAACTATACCTGTACGCCGAAGCAAGGAGTGAGTCCAAGGACTCAGCAAGCAACACTACTCATGATATACACTTATAAGTCCTCATGGTTTCTACACGCACATTACAATAGCAACACATAGCATGCTGGTCAACTCAAGTTTTCAACCTATCATGAAAGTTCTACAATTTTATACATAACTCATGCTTTCAGATTTTTAAATAAATTCACCTATCACATGGTCTCTATTCATTACTCAAAAACTTACACCTTTTAAAGAATCAAATATAAGAGCTATCAACATGAACAATTTACATGCATGAAAGGTAACGCAACTAGCATGGGTTTTACACACTTTTAAACACATACATGAACCTTTTCACGCTTTAGGTTGCTGATTTATAGTTTCATCGCTGAAAACCTATACATGAGAGCTACAATAACGCATAAAACATATCATATGAACAATCATCATGCTATTTGCACACATATTCATTAGTTGTCCTAACATGGACTCTAAACATTTTTGCATACATAACATAAGAATAACAACATGCATTTTCTGAATTCACATGGTTTCAGATTTAGTCTCACATGGGTTCCAATAACACATTTACACATCTAGAATTCACACTTTCTTTACACTAGTTTCCTCTTTTCACATGGTTACACTTTACACATACACATTCACATTGTCACTTACACATTTACACATGTACACATACACTTTACACATTTCACATTACACATTTTTAGGTGCCGTGACACATAGTCCAAACCACCAAAGAAGGAAATATACACATCACATTACACATAGACGCCATCTAGGCATTCCAATGCGAACTCTTGGACTGCGCAGACCGGGAGAAACAAGTCTCCACCATAACCAGTGGTACTTGTCCACCTCCAGGATTCCCCCTAATGCCCTTAGGGTCACTTAACACAATGAACTTTCTCAGGGGGACTTTTCCCTGATACAACTCCACTGCCCTCGCGGAAGCAGTGTACATTGGCACAGTTCACATTGACACATTTACCGTTTTACACTTAGTTTTACACATAACACTTGATCTCATTCACTTACTCACTTACATGATACCTCTGTTTTCCTAACATGGTACTACAGAATTTCAAGGTTTAACACATAGTAAACACAATAATCATGCTGGGTTTAAAAAAATCTAATCACATTACGATCATATGCACGAATTATCACATTTCACATGAAAAACACATAACTTTTATTTACTGATCCAAAAGACCTGAAATTTTAACCACATGCTGTTTTCGGGTTCATATCATACCCTCAAAGTTCAGGTTTTTCTGAGCTAAATAGATTTACAGAAAATAAAACACTAATTAGCTTGCTATAACAACATTAGTTAACATGGGTCTAACACATTTTGCAAATTAGCACTTGCTGTTTATAATAAGCTAATCACATATGCATGAACTGAGAATACCAAATTCCCTAATTCACAATCTAAGGATTGAACACTACAAATCATTATTGCATGCTTCTATTTCATCGAACCGAGCTTATTTACAAATTACACAAGCATGGATAAATTACCAAAATTTGCAAACACATAAGCTAACCCACTGATCTTCATGATTAGACTAAAACCATGGCATTCATACACATTCTAATCAGGAAAACTAAATTTGTAAAATCAACACTTCATGCTCACAAGTTTAAGGAACACCATTTCCCACATCCACCAAACACACATCAATTCATCACACACCACAATGCACAATATACATAGAGTATAAGTTTACCATATATCCTCATCACGTAAAACATACGAAATTAATATATAAGAGGGACAGAACAGCTCACTGTTCGTCCAGAAGAACTCGACGGCGTCTCTGGCCGCTGACTCAGGGTCAGCGGCATGGTCAATGGACGCCAAGATCATCACAGGCGTCCAGGGACCTGCCGTGTAACAGGTCTGTGCAGAACAAGACCCGAGCTCTGAATCTGGGTGAATTGGAGGGTCTAGGACTCGAGGAAAAATCCATAAAAATCACAAACCATCCTAGACTCATAAGGGGACATCAAGGATAGGTCACTTGCCTTTCGAAAATCTTCTAAGGGATTTAAAGGCTTGGTGAAGACCTCCTTGGGCAGTCCCAAGAAAGTTGCAGAAACCTCCCTCTAGATCGCCTTCCTCCGGGCTCCGGGTGATCTCCACGCCGAGGGGATGTCGGGGAAGCCTTCCTCGTTGGTCCAGCAACCTCCTGCAGCAGGGGGACGCCGGATCAAGGTCCAAGGGGTCGGATTTGAGGGTGCTCTAAATGGGTTTTTCTCACAGACTTCTCTAGGGGTTTTTCTCTCTCACTTATCTCCTCTTGCAAGGGTGAAGGGAAAGAGTGGGAGAGTCCAATTCGGGTTCAGGGTTAAGGAGAGCCCCTCACCCACTCACCATACCGATTTGACAACCTGGGAGAGCCGTTGGGGGACATCCCCCAATGGTTGCCATACCTTGTTTCAGAAGCTGCAGCTCTGCTGCGCATGCAGGCCAGAGAGTTGGCGTCCATATCGCTGGACGCGGGAGTTAATGTTGGCGTCCATGCTGGACGCTGACATGGTCAACGGCCTGGGCTTGACGCCAAGGGGCCTTCGGCACAGAACTTTAAATTATGCAGAAAACCATGCATACCAAGCATATATATAGCAATATACCTATGGTATTGTATCCACACTATCGCCATGCAATATATACATTATTTATGTAATATAAACCATGTACACGTAATTATACTAATTAATGCGTACGTAAATATGTACATACATACACAAATACAAACATACACACATAAATGCAAATAATGCGACGGAAATTAGAGGGGCTTACACCCTCTCCCCCTTAAAGAAACTTCGTCCTCGAAGTTAGACGACACTACTCAAACAAAAGGGGATACTTCTTCTTCATCGCATCCTCAAGCTCCCACGTAGCCTCCTCACGTAAGAAGTTCCGCCATAGAACTTTCACCGACGCGATACTCTGTGTTCGGAGATGCTGAACCTTCCGGTCAAGAATTGCTACTGGTTGCTCGACAACGAAAGATCTGGCTGGATCTCCACGGGCTCATGACTAATCACATGAGACGGATCTCGGACATACTTTCTGAGCATAGATACGTGGACAGGGTGAACGCTAGCCAAAGCTGGGGGTATTGCTAGCTCGTACGCCACGTTGCCCCAACCGTCTGAGAATCTCATATGGGCCAATGAACCTAGGGCTTAGCTTGCTATGCTGCCAAATCTCACAACACTCGAGTAGGCGATATCTTCAAGAAGACATGATCGCCAACCTCGAACTCCAAATCCTTCCTCCTGTTGTCGGCATAACTCTTCTGCCTATCCTGTGCCGCAACAAGCCTTTCCTGATAAGCTGAATCTTATCGGAAGTTTCCTGAACTAACTCCGGTCCGATCAACTGCCTATCACCAGTCTCCTCCCAACATAAAGGAGATCTGCAGGGCCTACCATACAACGCCTCGAATGGAGCCATACCGATACTAGCATGAAAGCTGTTGTTGTATGCGAACTCCACAAGAGGTAAATGACGCTCCTAATCATCCTTCCAATCCAGAACACACGCTCTCAACATATCCTCGAGGTCTGGATAGTCCTCTCGGACTGTCCATCGGTCTGGGGAAGAAACGCCGAACTGAGCTTAAGCTCCGAAACTAACGCATCCTGAAGACCCTTCCAACAATCTCGAAGTAAATCTCGGATCTCGATCCGAAATGATCGACTTCGGCACACCATGCAACTGATGATACCGCTAACATACAATCTAGCTAAACTCTCTACTGACTGCTTCTTCTTCATAGGCAAGAAATGAGCAGTCTTCGAGAATCTATCTACAACTACCAAATCGAGTCATTGCCCTTCTAGATCTAGGCAAACCCGATACGAAATCATAGTGACAGCTTCCCACTTCCTACGGGGATATCAATCCTCTGCATAAGGCCGGATGGGTCGCTGCCGCTCGGCTTCACCTGCTGACATACTAGGCATCTAGACACATAATCCGCAACATCTTTCTTCATGCCGGACCACCAAAATGATCTCTTCAGGTTGATACATCTTAGTGTTACCTGGATGAATAGAGAATCGCGATCTATGAGCCTCCGCTAACACATGCTCACGGACAGCTACCACATCGGGGACACAAACACAGTGCTGAAATCTAATCACACCGTCCTGATCACGAGCAATGCCCGCTATACCCACTAACTCTAACAATCTAGGATCGGCTTTCTGGCTCAATCACCTCATCCAAGATGAGGATCTAAGGGATAGCTGAGCTACAAAAGCCTGATACAACGAGGCTTACTCGGTCATAGAGCACGCTACATCCTCCAACATCTTCCATCCTGCTGGAGCGAAGACCTCTTT
>CM024754.1:129962170-130020580 GCA_014218235.1 Colocasia esculenta
TAGCAATTTAAGTAATAGTGTGCTGATTTGGAAAAACAAAGTGCCAATTTGAAAATGAAAAGAAGAAGATGAAAAATGGTTTTAATGTCATGCTAAGCAAACTTCAAATTTCAGAAAAAGAAATTACTGCATGAAGAGCTGCAAAAGGAAAAGATGAAAAATGAGCTCTTTACTGCTTTGGAGAAAGTAAAAGTTTCTAAAATGATCAAAACTTTGCTAACAAGAACTTATTTTATCAAGTGAAAAACCAGTGAAAGTTCCTATTCAGAAAAATGCTCAGAAACAAAAAGAGAAAATGAAGAAAAACACAGCAAATAAAAAGAAACATGTGTTTGCTAAAAACCAGAAACAGAAAATTGAAAAACAAACAAGTTTCTACAAAGGTTCCCAACCTTCTCAGCAACTCAAAGTGCCTCAAGGCAAGCTTCAAATCCACATCATGTTAGAAGCTACCAAAAGGTAAAGGCTCCCCAAAGGAAAAGGGGGTTCCAGCATATATACTCATGCCAAGATCAGTACCAGGTAAGGAATTCTCAAACTTGTTTCAATTGCAACAAATCTGTCATCTCGCCAAGCATTGCTGGAATAAAAATCAAACTTTCTATAAACATGTCCAACCAGTCCAATGTTTTACATGTCATAAATTTGGTCATATCTCTAGGAACTGTTGGTACAGAGATGATCTTTTATGCATGCTTCCAAGCCTTATGCTCATACACATGCTCATGTACATAGGAATAAAAATCATGTTCATGCTGAAAATACTCAGAAAAATTCCATGTACATAAGAATAGAACTGCTGCACAAAATAAGTTCTCTGCTCTCCATATCAAAAA
Source organism: Colocasia esculenta (assembly GCA_014218235.1). Classification (NCBI taxonomy): domain Eukaryota; kingdom Viridiplantae; phylum Streptophyta; class Magnoliopsida; order Alismatales; family Araceae; genus Colocasia; species Colocasia esculenta. Next base: position 129,963,007 of record CM024754.1, read on the forward strand.
TCCAAAAATAGAAAATTTCATGAAAACATAGATGCATTGAACAAGACAAAAAGAAAATCTGGAACTAATGCCCCTCATAGTTCTATTAATGAAAGAAATGCATCTATACCAAAATTAAAATCCTTTGGATTTAGAAATCATTGTTGCATTCTAATATTGATTTCATTGCAGGACCCAAGCAAGTGTGGGTCTCAAAGGTAGCTTGATTAGCAAGCTAATGAGCCATGTAGCCATATCTTTCCATCCAGAATCAAGATATGGCTATGCAAGGCAAGAAAGTTGGAGAATATAGGTAAAATCTTTGAAAAGAAATGAAGACTGTTCAGGTAAAATCTCATATCATTTCAGAATTGAATTGCTTGACTTGGAATAACTTTTATATTTTTTATCTGAACAATGAAAAGTGTGTTTTATTGCTGCCCCCAATAATAATATCTTAGCAATGGGTATCATGGCGTATCAACTTGCTTGTATGAATTTACCCCTGATTTGCAGGTATGTTATCTCCCTGTGACTTCTTGGTATATCAAATGGTGAAATGTTGAAGGACAAGTATACTTGTCTGAAAACTATCATTATGCGTGAGTAAAATACTCCGCCAAGTACCAAAAGTCAAGTTTTGCATAAAGCTAATTGTGTGCATAATCATGTGTGAATTGATTGCATACTTTTTCATTCCATGCACATGTAAGGGGGAGAAATTTGAAAAAGTGTAAAATGTTCTTGCTGCTGCATTCTGAATGAGTTTTTCAATGTCATATGTTGACACACTGAAGATCGTGTGTCGACACAATTCTTCAAGTTTGTATTCAGAAATGCTATTCTTGAATCTATCTTAAATGATGAATTGGGGAAAATTATCTAAAAATTTGTGGTGTTTGATGATGTTCATATTGCATGAAGTAAAACAATCATGTTCACTCTCTTGAGTCTCAATCATCATCACTTTGAATGATATTTGATCAGAATTTCTTATACTTTTGTTCTCATTTGGAATGAACTCACACATCTCTGCTATGTGTGAAGGATTCAATCGCAGAATCAATTCTTGGCTTATTCTTGATCTCTTATGTTTCATTCAAATCAATTCAAGGTTCCTTTGATATTGTATTTTTTTATATGAGAAATAAAATTTTAAATATCTAAAATATTTGTGCTCTTGGATTAAACATGAAGATGAAAAATAAGATTATGAGTAATGTGTCTATCTCTATCCTCAAAGCTTACTTTAGATTTTTAGTGCAAAACTCTTTAAGTAGACAACTTGAGTAGTCTTGAGTTTTATATCACAAGAAATTCTGAAGTTTTTTTTTAACAAATGTTAAGAATGATATCTTAACAACTCAAGACTAGATGTATTAAGGGAAAAGCTACTTGTCACCTAATGAAAGGTAATGAAAGTTCTGAAAGAAAATTAAAAAAAAAAAGAAGAAGAAGAAAGTTTTTAAGGAAAATTGCAGAGCAATGATTAGTACACTGAGTAACCAGGTTATTCCACCTGAGACGTGGTTGGACTTGAGTCAAAAGGTGGTGCTAAGTTATACTGTTCAAAAAGAAGCAAACAAATGGTTAACATGCCTAGTAGTCAGGCACTCTTGTACTGGGAAAGTGTGTGTGCTTGCATAGAAAAGTATGACTTTAATCTTCTTTGCTAATTTCTTGAAATATCTCAAATGAAAGAAATAAACAAAAAAGAAAAAGGTGTACAAAGTGCAACTAACCTAAAATAAATTCATGTTGTTCAAGAATGTTAAATTATTATTCTACATTATGTTAAGATCAAAACCTTGATTTTCTAATGATATACCACTCTGACAACTCAATTTATGTCACAAAAAACGTGTCACATTTGTAAATAAAATTTCTGAAGTGATTTTTGATGATAAAGAACTGACATACGAACTTAATGAAAAATCATCTTTATTTTTAACCCTTGCTGCACAATATGAAGGTACAATTATATTATTTTTCATATACTAAAATCATTGTGTACCTTGATACCTTCACGACCTCTTCAAAATCATGGTTGTGCTCCTTACAATACAGTCTCTTGTTTAGGGGGAGCAACTTTTTGTTGATCTCTGATTTTATGCCCCAATCAATGGTTTCATCAATTCTATTGGTTTCACATCATTTCTATTGATCCCTATTCAGTTGGCAATGGACAACTCCAATACTGTCAAAGGGGGAGAGTTGTTCTTAGGGGGAGAATTCTACATATTTGTGAGATTTATGAGACCTCTAGTCAAATTCTTGATCTTGGGGGATATTTGCTTTAATGGGTGAAAACATAAAAAGGGAGAGATTCAAATTGCATTGCATGTGTAAGGCCCTCGAATTTGTTGTATTACGTTATGCGCATAAATAATTTATGTTTGTGTATGCATAGATGTACATATCTACGTATGTATTAACTAGTTATACTAATGTGTGCATGTGTATAACTAGTTGTAATAGTGTAGGAATTGCATGGTGATAGTGTGTAAATGATAGTATATATATGGCATGTATATATATAATATAAGTTAGGCATGGTTTTGCATGATTGAGTTATGGCTGAAGGACCCAATTGGCATCCACATGGATGGACGTCCATGCTGAGTCAGGTCCACTTCGATGGACGCCAATACTTAAGCCAACGTCCATGGATGTGGACGTTAAGATCTCTGACCTGCATGCATAGCAGACCCCGAAATCCTGGAAGAAGGAAGCTCAGCCATTGGGGAGCTGTCCCCAACGGCTATGAGCCTTTCCCATCACCACTTTGGGTTCCCCAAACCCCTCTGCTAGAAAACCACACCCCTTCTACACCAGAAAATCTCTCTTGACCTCTTTCAAGAGATAGAGAAAACCCTAGCTCGGGAACTGCACAAAGACTCAACTTTGGAGGCTTCAATCCGGCGATTCAAGGCTTCATCCGGCGACCTACTGCATCAGGAGGATAGCTGGAACATCGGGGAAGACTTCCCCAGCCCGGTTTAGCTTCTACACCAACCTAGAACCTGGAGGAGAGCATTTGTGGAGGCTTCTTGGACTGCCCAAGGAGAGCTTCACACCATCTTAATCCCTTTGGCGACTTGTTTAAAGGCAAGTAACCCTCACATTTCGTCCATGTAGAGGTCTAGTAGGGTTTTGTTATTTTTACAGATTTGAAATCGAGTCCTGGATCACCCATTCTTCTTGTATTTGGAGCTCGGGCCTGTATTTCTGTATAGACCTGAACATAACGGCAAGATCCCTTGCCGTCAAGTTCTTCATTAATGGCCAACGATGTTGCCGCTAAGCTCCAATAACGGCCATACCATGCCGTTAAGATCGTCAGGACAGAACAGTGAGCTGTTCTCTCCTTCTATATGATAATTTTTCGAGGTTCTCGCATAAGGGATATGGTAACCGTACTATGATATGTATTATGATGGTGGTATGTGTGGTGAGGTCCTTACCATTTCTGAAATTGGTATGAAAGGTGTCATTTATGAAAAATGCATGTATGATACAAATCTTAGATGATGTTAGTTTCTGTTTGTGCAACTTGTGACGAATTTGGGTGCCCTAAATTTATTTTCCATGTGTGTAGTGGTCAGTCTGTGCCCTGCAATTTCTGAATTTTCTCCATGGTCGTATGATTTACTGTAAAATTCTGTTATGAAAATAGAAAACATGCGTAGGGTTGTGAAATTTCCAGTAAATTGTGTGTTGTGTAATAATTCGGAGGAAATTCCTGTGATAAGGTATATGTTAGGTTCAGGGTGAGGCCTGCTAAATCTGCTATTCATGTTGTGTTCGGGTGGGAATTGAATTATGGATAATATGAGGCTGAATGTCCAATTTCTGAAAATATATGTCAACTCTGAAAAATCTGGAAAATTTCATGTAAGATTATAAACCTGAAATGAGTATGTGGTTAAATTTTCATACTATTCTGATGACTACAAAGTGTGTTATGAAAATTTCATGTGAAAAAAATGTGATAAATGCATGTTATCATGAATATGACTGAATGATGTTTTTTCCAACCTGATTAATGTGAGTTACTGAATGTATGCTTCCTGTCAACATTAGTATCCTGAATAGGAAAATGGAACCATGTGTATAAGTGAGAGAATGAGAAGACATGTGTAATGTGTGTGTTAAAGTCAGATGTGTAATGTGTAAGACTGTGCCATGTGTGACACTGCTTCCATAGAGGGCCGTGAACCGTACCATGGAAAAGTCCCCATGGAAGGTTCAATGTGTTAAGATCCTAAGGGCATTAGGATGAAATCCTGGAGGTGGACAAGTACCACTGGTTAGGGTGGAGACTTGTTCTCCCGGTCTACGCAGTCCAAGAGTCATCACTGTATTGCCTAGGTGGCGTCTATGTGTATGTGATGTGTATGTGTCCTTCTAATAGTGGTTTGGACTATGTGTCATGGCACTAAAGTGTGAAAAATGTGAATGTGTACATGTGTAAGTTGTGTAATGTGAACATGTGTAAAATGTGCAATGTGTAAAAAGTGAACTATGTGAATGAAGAAATTGTGCAAACATGTGAAACTAATGTGTTAGATGATGAAATGGTGATCCATGATACGTTAATGTTAAACTTGTGTCAAACAGTAACCTCATTGTAGTTATGAAAATGTTTTACATGTGTATAAATGCGTAAAATCCATGCTAGTAGCATTTCTTGCCTATGTGTAAACGTTTCCATATTTAAGCGCCACCATGATATGGTTAATTGAGATTGTAGCTCTCATGTGATGGTTGTGAATTTTTATTCATGTCAAAACAGCAAGCTAAAAGTGTATGAAACGACAATGTGCATGTGCAAGAATGTGTAGAAACCCTGATAGGAAGATCTCCTTTCATGTAGTAAGCACACCATGTTTGGTTGCTCTCATGTTTTGCTTAATTGGAGGTAAAACCTTTATGTGATGGAATAAGTAGAAAGCATGTGATAGGAAGTTTAATTTGGAAAATCTGAAATCATGAACCATGTGTTTAATTTGGTAGAATTACCATGATAAGTTGTCTCTTATTGTGCACCGCTCAGAGCTTGTGGAGGTGGCTGGTGCCTCTACTGAGTGATGATATCTATCTTCATCCAAACATTACAGTTAGAATCTGGAACATTCTCCTTCAGTCCAATATGAGTACCGCTACTGGTTTATTGCCTTATACGGTCTACTTCTGATTATGTAGGAGCTGTGGAAGAACAGGTGTTTCCATCAGGTTTGATAGTAAGCAAATCGGGTGCAGGACATGGTCAGACGTATCAAATTTCACATTGAATCTGCACTATCCAGTCAGAGCTTTAGTGCCTCGCCATCTAGCTGTTATCAAATGTCCTCATGGCTTATGGATTTACCCTAAAATTAAGAACAAGCAGCTGAGGTTCGTTTGCTGGATTCCTCCTTTATCTAACTATAGCCTTAATGTAGATGGTGCGTCTAAAGGAAATTTGGGCATGTGTGGTGGCGGCGGATGTATTTGTGACAGCGCAGGTGCACCATTAGTCTCCTTTGCTTTCTACTATGGGGAGGGCAACAGTCTTCTTGCTGAGACTCGTGCTCTTTGTGATGGCCTTCGTATTGCTTCTTCCTTGGGGGTTCGGCTATCTGCGATATATTCAGATTCGCTTACTTTGGTTAATTCTTTGGGCACCATACTTGTTATTCTTGGCCGACGTTAAGATGGTGCGTGTCATCCTCAACCACATGCATGACCATGCACTAGTGTATTATGTCTATAGGGAGGCCAATAAAGTTGCAGATGGGTTGGCTAATCATGCGGTTATCACTATGTGTAACAATGTTTTTTGGCGGGCTGATATCCCTCTGGCTTGTAGAGGGGCGGTTGTTCTAGATAGATCAGGACTTTGAGTATTAGAATCGGCTGAGCTGCCTTGGTTTTATCTTTTCTTTAGGAGCTTGTCAGGGGTATGCCCCAGTGTTTCTGTACTAGCAACTTTATCTTTAAAAATTTAAGGCAGTGGTCGCACCAGGGGAGTGAGAACATTACTCCTCTCTGGGGAGTAGTGCACTTAGCTGGTTGCTGACTCTGTGAACTCTTGATTAAAAAAAAATAAAATATATATATATATATATGATGTCAAGCATGCTACATGTTTTGTCTTGTGACTTGGATGAAACCTGCTATGATATATGCATGTATGATATGTGTGGTGTTATTTGTTGAGTCTTTTAGACTCATTACTTGCTTCGGCGTACAGGTTTAGTTGGGACGCTACACCGTTAGAGGAGGCAGTGGAGAGCGACTCCAAGCGTGGAGACTAGCTCTTGGAGTTCACTTGTGACATTTTGTGATTTCATAGTATGTATTGTGAGGCATTGTAATAGAAACACTATGTAATTTGTGGACAACTATGTATTTTATTTAGCACTTCTTTATGTGGAGTATGTGGACTTTAGATCTTTAAATTGTTACATGAATCGTGTATGTTAAATGTGGATGATGAGATGAATGAAAGACATGGTTCTTTTACTTCTGCTACTCTATTTATATTTATGAGCATCTCAATCGTATGTTATTGTTTGGGTAAATGCCCACTGTGATAACGTTCACTATACTGACGTGGGTTGGTATAACCGTACCGGTATAATGAGGGTCTTCACAGGGATTGGTATCAGAGCGACCGGTTGAGATTGCACATGAATATACATAAGTCATCATCTTCATTACATGCTAGGTCTACATAGGAATGTCCACATATGTAGAATTGATTAATAATGAATGAAAAATAGATAAGAAAATGGTTAGGAAATAAAGTAACGTAGCTCTAATAGTGGCTGAAATTTATTGCAGCCATGGCTTCGAGAGGTAGGCGTGGCGGAGCGCGGCCTGTGAGGACGAGCCGAGACGTGAGGAGAGGGCTGAGCAGTAGGCCCCGGCACGCAGGGTCCTGTACTTCCCCCACCGCCGCCCGTGGATTATGGAGTGTTCATGCAAGGTTTGTGCAGGCCATGCAGACGCAGGCTCACACCCAGGCTGCACTCCAGGCTCAGTTGGAGGCTCAGGTTAGAATAATAAAACAACTAGTAGCCTGTGTTATTTAAATGCATGATGTTATGTTGAATGTGTATTAATTGTTGTTGGATGTAGCAGGCTCAAGTTCCAGCTCAGGACCATGGTGGACCTTCCATCATGGAAAGATTCAAGAGGATGCTGCCACCCTCTTTAAGGGGGAGAGCGATCCATTACTAGCTGAGAGCTGGATGAGGGAGATTGAAAAGATCTTCGAGCTATTAGGTGTGCAGATGAGGATAAGGTTACTTTAGCCACCTATATGCTACAGGTATGTGTTAGTTTTGTGTGTTGTACGTTCTATTAAGTTAGATCCGTTTAAATGGTGCATGAACGGTGTACTGCAGGAAAGAGCTGATGTATGGTGGGCTTCATTACTACGTACACGGTTGAGGACGGCGCGATTGATGTTGCTTGGGACGAGTTCGTGAGGCTCTTTCGGGCCAAGTTCGTCCCCGAGCATATTCAAGATCGGATGGAGCAGGAGTTCCTCTCTTTGACTCAAGGCTCCATGACCGTGCTAGAGTATGAGGCAAGATTTTTTGAACTCTCTAAATATGCACCTCATATCGTGACAGATGAGCGCAGGAAGACAAAGAAGTTCGTGATGGGCCTGAAGCCATCACTGCGGACGAGGCTAGTGGCGTTTGACCACCGCACTTTGGACGAGGCCCTCAGCGCTGCTTGTAGGCAGGAGGGTGAGATGGAACAATATCTTGAAGAGAAGAAGGCTTCGCAGAAGAGACCTGCAGCTACGTTCCAGCGACAGGACAAGAAGAAAGCGGTGTACCAAACACAGCAGCGATCAGTGGCAGTCGGCAGTACTCAGGTACCTTCTGTACGTTCCCCTGGTGTGAAGAAAGAGTGTCCCCACTGTGGGAAGACACATGGTGGTTCCGAGTGTTGATGATTAGGGAAAGTGCTTGAAGTGCGGAAGCAGCGACCACAAGATCAAAGATTGTCCGAGACTTCAGCAGGGAGTCCAGCGTGGAGCGCCAGCCCAGCAGCGGTAGCAGCAGCAGCGCCAGCTACAGGAAGACCAGGAAGGCCTCGAGCCCAGCTCGAGTGTTTGCTTTAGCACGAGAGGATGCCGAGCAGGCGGAGCATGTCACCGAAGGTACGGTTTACTTCTAGGTGTGCACGCTCGGGTTTGTTTGATACGGGTGCCACTCACTCGTTCATTTTGAGCGGTTCGCTAGGCAGTTAGCTCTAGAGTCAGGTGTAGAGTCTGAGGATTTAGAGGTCCCTTTGTCTGTGCACACCCCTGCGGGTACGGTATCGACTAGGAAGTGCACGTCGTTACCTGTGTGCATTGAGGATAGAATCCTAGAAGGGTGTTTTCTTTGCTAAAGATGAAGGACTTTGATGCTATTCTTGGTCTGGATTGGCTAGAGGAGCACTATGCGTTAGTGGATTGTCGTCGGAAGAGGATTGTTTTCCGCATTCCTGGTGAGGACGAGTTCTCTCATCCCTTGCCAAGGAACTTGGCGGGAAAGTTGGTCATCTCTGCCATGAAGGCGATGCGCATGGTAAAAAGGGTTGTGACGCTTTTCTTGCCAGCGTGGTATTAGTACCAGAGGCTGATGAGTCACTACTCTTGCGGAGATCGAGGTAGTGCAGGATTTTCCAGACGTCTTTCTGATGATTTGTCTGGTTTGCCACCGGATAGAGAGATAGAGTTCACCAGAGTTCTTCCGGGCACCTCTCCTATCTCAAAGGCTCCATATGGATGGCACCTGCGGAGTTAGCCGAGTTAAGGAAGCAGTTGCAAGAGTTGCTAGATAAGGGATTTATTCACCCTAGTTTTCCCCTTGGGGCGCACCTGTATTATTCGTCAAGAAGAAAGACGGGTCACTTAGGTTATGCATTGACTACAGAAAGCTGAACCAAGTGACTGTGAAGAACAGGTATCCCTTACCTCGTATTGATGATTTGTTTGACCAGTTGCAAGATGCATCAGTCTTTTCTAAGATTGATTTGCGATCTGGTTATCATCAGTTGAGGATTAGGAGTGAGGATGTGTCCAAGACGGCGTTTAGAACCCGTTATGGACATTATGAGTTTTTGGTTCTTCCTTTCGGATTGACCAACGCCCCTGCAGCGTTCATGGATCTCATGAACAGGGTGTTTAGGCCTTATTTAGATAGCTTTGTTGTGGTGTTTATTGATGATGTGCTGGTCTACTCTCCGGATGAGGCCACACACCGTCAGCATTTGAGGGTAGTGTTAGAGGTCCTTCGTGAGCACAGGCTGTATGCTAAATTCAGCAAGTGCGATTTCTGGTTGCGCGAGGTTCATTTCCTCGGGCATGTTATCTCCGTGCTGGTGTTGCAGTTGACCAGCAAAGGTCCAGGCATTATGGATTGGGAGACTCCCAAGACCCCTTCGGAGATTCGTAGTTTTATTGGTTTGGCTGGTTACTATCGGGGATTTATTGAGGGATTTTCATCCATCGCCACCCATTGACTCAGCTCACCAGAAAGGGAGTGAAGTTTGTTTGGTCCGAGAAGTGTGAGAGTAGTTTTCAATTGTTGAAGACTAAGCTCACGTCAGCTCCGGTGTTAGTCTTGCCGAGCGGTGTAGAGGGTTTTGCTATCTACACGGATGCGTCTCGGATTGCCTTGGTTGTGTTAATGCAGCAAGGAAGGGTAGTGGCTTATGCTTTTCGTCAGTTGAAGGAGCATGAGAAGAACTATCCGACCCATGATTTGGAGCTCGCAGCAGTGGTTCATGCACTAAAAATCTGGAGACACTATCTTTATGGTGTCAGATTTGAGGTGTTTACCGACCACAAGAGCTTGAAGTATCTCTTCTCCCAAAAGGAATTAAACCTGAGGCAGAGAAGATGGATTGAGTTCTTGAAGGACTATGACTTCGACCTTCAGTATCACCCTGGAAGGCGAATGTCGTAGCAGATGCTCTGAGTAGAAAGAGGCCATTCTCCAGCAGGACTGGAAGATGTTGGAGGATGCGGCTTGCGCGTTGACTGAGTTAGAGCCATCGCTATGCTAGGCTTTTGTAGCTCAGTTATCCCTTAGGTCCTCGTTTTGGATGAGGTGATCGAGCAACGAAAATCCGACCCTAGACTCCTAGAGTTAGTGGGCAAGGCGGCATTGCTCGTGATGAGGATGGTGTGATTAGGTTTCATCATCGCGTCTGTGTCCCTGACTTGGTAGATGTCCGTGAGCATGTGTTAGCAGAGCTCATAGGCGAGATTCTCTATTCATCCGGGTAACACTAAGATGTACCAGGATTTGAAGAGATCATTTTGGTGGTCCGCCATGAAGAAGGATGTAGCGGATTATGTGTCTAGGTGTTTGGTGTGTCAGCAAGTGAAAGCCGAGCGGCAGCGACCATCCGGCCTTATGCAAAGGATGAAGATCCCAGTGTGGAAGTGGGAAGCTGTCACTATAGATTTTGTTTCGGGTTTGCCTCGATCTAGAAGGGGCAATGACTCGATTTGGGTAGTCGTAGATAGATTCTCGAAGACTGCACACTCTTACCTATGAAGAAGAAGCAGTCGGTTGAGAGTTTAGCTAGATTGTATGTTAGTAGTGTGGTTAGATTGCATGGTGTGCCGAAGTCGATCATTTCAGATCGAGATCTGAGATTTACTTCGAGGCTGTGGAAGGGTCTTCAGGATGCTTTAGGTTCGGAGCTGAAGCTCAGTTCGGCGTTTCATCCCCAGACAGATGGACAGTCTGAGAGGACTATCCAGACGCTCGAGGATATGTTGAGGGCGTGTGTGCTGGATTGGAAGGATGATTGGGAGCGTCATTTACCTCTAGTGGAGTTTGCATACAACAACAGCTTTCATGCGAGTATTAGTATGGCTCCATTTGAGGCGTTGTAAGGTAGGCCTTGCAGATCTCCTCTATGTTGGGAGGAGACCGGTGATAGGCAGCTGATCGGTCCAGAGTTAGTTCAGGAGACTTCGGATAAGGTCCAGCTTATCAGGAAGAGGCTAGTTGCGGCGCAGGATAGGCTAAGATTGGAGTTCGAGGTGGGTGAACATGTCTTCTTGAAGATATCACCTACTCGTGGTGTGGTCAGATTTGGCAGGCATAGTAGCTAAGCCCTAGATTCATTGGCCCGTATGAGATTCTCAGACGATTGGGCAACGTGGCATATGAGCTAGCTTTACCCCAGCTTTGGCTAGTGTTCACCCCGTTTTCCACGTTCTATGCTCAGGAAGTATGTCCGAGATCCATCTCATATTATTAGCCACGAGCCAGTGGAGATCCAACCAGATCTTTCATATGTGGAGCAACCAGTAGCTATACTTGACCGGAAGGTTCAGCATCTCCGGAACAAGAGTATTGCGTCGGTGAAAGTTCTATGGCGGAACTTCTCGCGAGAGGAGGTACTGGGAGCTTGAGATGCGATGAAGAGAAGTATCCCCATTGTTTGAGTAGTTTGTTTAAACTTCGAGGACAAAGTTTTTTTAAGGGGGAGAGGGTGTAAGGCCCTCGAATTTGTTGTTACGTTATTGCGCATAAATAATTCATGTTTGTGTATGCATAGATGTACATATCTACGTGTATTAACTAGTTATACTTATGTGTGCATGTGTATAAAGTAGTTGTAATTAGTGTATGAATTGCATGGTGATAGTGTGTACATGATAGTATATATATGCATGATATATATATATATATAAGTTAGGCATGGTTTTTGCATGATTGAGTTATGGCCGAAAGACCCAATTGGCGTCCACATGGATGGACGTCCATGCTGAGTCAGCATCCACTTCGATGGATGCCAATACTTAAGCCAACGTCCATGGATGTGGACGTTAAGATCTCTGACCTGCATGCATGCAGACCCCGAAATCCTGGAAGAAGGAAGCTCAGCCATTGGGGAGCTGTCCCCAACAGCTCTGAGCCTTTCCATCACCACTCCGGGTTCCCCAAACCCCTCTGCTATAAACCACACCCCATCTACACCAGAAAATCTCACTTGACCTCTTTCAAGAGATAGAGAAAACCCTAGCTCGGAACTGCACAAAGACTCAACTTTGGAGGCTTCAATCCGGCGATTCAAGGCTTCATCTGGCGACCTACTGCATCAGGAGGATAGCTGGAACATCGGGAAGACTTCCCCAGCACGTTTAGCTTCTACACCAACCTAGAACCCGGAGGAGAGCATTTGTGGAGGCTTCTTGGGACTGCCCAAGGAGAGCATCACCACCATCTTAATCCCTTTGGAGACTTGTTTAAAGGCAAGCAACCCCTCACATTTCGTCCATGTAGAGTCTAGTAGGGTTTTGTTATTTTTACATATTTTAAATCGAGTCCTGGATCCCCCATTCTTCTTGTTTTTGGAGCTCGGGTCTGTATTTCTGCACAGACCTGAACTTAACGGCAAGATCCCATTCCGTCAAGTTCTTCATTAACGGCCAACGATGTTGCCGCTAAGCTCCATTAACGGCCATACCATGCCGTTAAGATCGTCAGGACAGAACAGTGAGCTGTTCTCTCCTTCTATATGATAATTTTCGAGGTTCTCGCATGAGGATATATGGTAACCGTACTATGATATGTATTATGAATGGTGGTATGTGTGGTGAGGTCCTTACATTTCTAAAATTGGTATGAAAGGTGTCATTTATGAAAAATGCATGTATGATACAAATCCTAGATGATGTTAGTTTCTGTTTGTGCAACTGTGAGGAATTTGGGTGCCCTAAATTTTATGAGCCATGTGTGTAGGGGTCAATCTGTGCCCTGCAATTTCTGAAATTTCTCCATGCTCGTATGATTTACTGTAAAATTCTGTTATGAAAATAGAAAACATGCGTAGGGTTGTGAAATTTCCAGTAAAATGGTGTGTTGTGTAATAAATTCGGGGAAATTTTGTGATAAGGTATATGTTGGGTTCAGGGTTGAGGCCTGCTAAATCTGCTATTCATGTTGTGTTCGGTGTGGATTGAATTATGGATAATATGAGGCTGAATGTTCCAATTTCTGAAAATATATGTCAACTCTGAAAAATCTGGAAAATTCATGTAAGATTATAAACCTGAAATGAGTATGTGGTTAAATTTTCATGCTATTCTGATGACTGCAAAGTGTGTTATGAAAATTTCATGTGAAAAAAATGTGATAAATGCATGTTATCATGAATATGACTTAATGATGTGTTTTTCCAACCTGATTAATGTGAGTTATTGAATATGTTCCTGTCACATTAGTATCCTGAAGGAAAAATAGACCATGTGTATAAGTGAGAAGATGAGAAGACATGTGTAATGTGTGTGTAAAGTCAGAATGTGTAATGTGTAAGACTGTGCCATGTGTGACACTACTTCCATAGAGGGCCGTGGAACCGTACATGGAAAAGTCCCCATGGTAAGGTTCAATGTGTTAAGATCCTAAGGGCATTAGGATGAAATCCTGGAGGTGGACAAGTACCACTGGTTAGGGTGGAGACTTGTTCTCCCGGTCTGCGCAGTCCAAGAGTCATCACTGTATTGCCTAGGTGGCGTCTATGTGTATGTGTCCTTCTAATGGTGGTTGGACTATGTGTCATGGCACTAAAGTGTGAAAATGTGAATGTGTACATGTGTAAGTGTGTAATGTGAACATGTGTAAATGTGCAATGTGTAAAAAGTGAACTATGTGAATGAAGAAATTGTGCAAACATGTGAAACTAATGTGTTAGATGATGAAATGGTGATCCATGATACGTTAATGTTAAACTCGTGTCATAACAGCAACCTCATTGTAGTTATGAAAATGTTTTACATGTGTACAAATGCGTAAAATCCATGCTAGTAGCATTTCTTGCTTATGTGTAAATGTTTCCATGTTTAAGCGCCACCATGATATGGTTAATTGAGATTGTATCTCTCATGTGATTGGTTGTGAATTTTTAATTCATGTCAAAATAGAAAGCTAAAAGTGTATGAAACGACATTGTGCATGTGCAAGAATGTGTAGAAACCCTAATAGGAAGATCTCCTTTCATGTATGTAAGCACACCATGTTTGGTTGCTCTCATGTTTTGCTTAATTGGTGGTAAAACCTTTATGTGATGGAATAAGTAGAAAGCATGTGATAGGACATTTTAATTTGGAAAATCTGAAATCATGAACCATGTGTTTAATTGGTGGAATTACCATGATAGGTTGTCTCTTATGATGTCAAGCATGCTACATGTTTTGTCTTGTGACTTTGGATGAAAACCTGCTATGATATATGCATGTATGATATGTGTGGTGTTATTTGTTGAGTCTTTTAGACTCAGTACTTGCTTCGGCGTACAGGTTTAGTTGGGGACGCTACACCGTTAGAGGAGGCAGTGGAGAGCGACTCCGAGCGTGGAGACTAGCTCTTTGGAGTTCACTTGTGACATTTTGTGATTTCATAGTATGTATTGTGAGGCATTGTAATAGAAACGCTACGTAATTTGTGGACAACTATGTATTTTATTTTAGCACTTCTTTATGTGGAATATGTGGACTTTAGATCTTTAAATCGTTACATGAATCGTGTATGTTAAATGTGGATGATGAGATGAATGAAAGACATGGTTCTTTTACTTCCGCTACTCTGTATTTATATTTATGAGCATCTCAATCGTATGTTATTGTCTGGGTAAATGCCCCACTGTGATAACGTTCACTATATCGACGTGGGTTGGTATAACCGTACTGGTATAATGAGGGTCATCACAGCATGTGCCTTTCAATCTTTTGATGTTGTCAAAAAGGGGGAGAGAATGTTGGACAAATTCAAAGTTCCTGAATAAAGGCGGAGAGAATGTTATTCTCTGAAAAAATGTTGTCAAATGTTGTCATGTTTTGTCATCATCAAAAAGGGGGAGATTGTTGAGTTTGTGTTTTGATGATGACATATTTTATGATGTCTACACTCTCATACTTTGATTTTAATAATGACTACAACATTTGGTTGTGAATGATGTCCAAACACTTATACTTTGATTTTGATGATGAAATTGCACATATTACATGATAACTAAACAACATGATTTTTATGCTTAATATTTCATATTTTACTGATAATGAATGTTTGATGGTCCACTCTTTATATTTATAGGCTTACAAGTTTTGTCAAAATAGTGTCGACTCTAGTTGAAAGATAGGTCGACACTAGCTCTGTCAGGTCGACTCTAGTTGACAGGCAGGTCGACTCTCATAGTCTGCTCAGCAAGTTTTTGAAGAGTAATTGGTCTGTAGTGTCGAATCTAGCTGGAGATGAGGTCGACACTAACATCCATCCAGTGAGACAGTTTTGAAGGAATTCACAGGAGGTCAATTCTGTTGATCAGGTCGACTCTACCTGGTGATCAGGTCGACACTAGTGATCTATCAGGTCGACACTAGAGTTCTGCTAGTAAGGGAAATTGGAATTTTTGATCAGTAGTGTCGACACTATGGAAATGTAGGTCGACTCTTTTTTTGTAAACCTAGAATTGTGCAGAGCATAAAATCCAGCGGCTGTGATCTCTTTTTGAGATCTTTATGGGAGATTCCACAATTACCAAATTGCCCTTTCATCCAAGTGGCAATGAGGTAAAGGGCTTTTTGGACATGTGGCAGCCTGGGTGCACTCTAGGTTTTTGTGCACACCTTTCTCATGTTCATGGGTCTGCACAGTGGCTATATAAGCCTCCATCTCATCAGAATCATCAAATCTGGAAGGTGGTTAGTAGTTGACCATATGAGCTTCCAGATGATGAAGAAAGATGGACAACAGAGCAAATAAAATAGATTGAGAATTAATGGAAGATGCAACTTGTGCTTTAGTATTCACATTTGTGTCAAGCTTTTGTGGCTCAATTGTCTATCAGGCCTTCTATTCAGGACGGTGTGGTGGATGGTCAGAAGGATGATCCTACGTTGCAGGAAATGATTGGGAAATCAGGCATTGCTCGTGATGAGGAAGGCATTATCAGGTTTTAGTATCGAGTGTGTTTACCCGACATTGCTTATGTGAGGCGAAGCAGATTCTAGAGGAAGCTCATAGATCCAAGTTTACAATACATCCAGGTAGTGGCAAGATGTATCAAGATCTGAAGCGAACCTTCTGGTGGCAAGGCATGAAGAGAGATATGGCAGACTTTGTGGCTAGTTGTTGACATGTGAAGAAGTGAAGGTAGAACGCCAAAGGCCATCCAGACTGATGGAGAAGATTGATATTCCATATGGAAATGGGAAGCGATCACCATGGATTTTGTCACAGGCTTACCTAGGTCTACTAAGGGTAATGACTTTATTTGGGTGATAGTGGCTAGATTCTCCAAGACCGCTCATTTCTTGGCTATGAAAAAGAAGTAGTTTGTTCAGAGTTTAGCCAAACTTTATGTGGATAGCATTGTCAAGTTGCATGGAGTAGAAAATCTATCATTGAGGATAGAGATCCAAGGTTTACTTCAAGGTTATGGCAGGGTTTACAGGATGCTCTTGGTTCACAATTGAAGCTTAGTTCGACATTTCACCCACAGACAAATGGACAATCTGAAAGGACAATCCAGACTCTTGAAGACATGTTGAGGACATGTGCCATGGATTGGAAGGGTGACTAGGAGCGACATTTACCTCTTGTGGAGTTTGCCTACAATAACAATTTTCATGCAAGTATAGTATGGCCCCATTCGAGGCTTTGTATAGTAGGCCTTGTAGATCTCCTTTTGTTGAGAAGAAACTGGAGACAGGCAATAGGTTGGACCTGAGATTGTTGAAGAAACGTCTAGCAAGATTCACTAATCAAGTAGAGATTAAATGCAACCCAGATGCAAATAGAGGAAAAACTACTTGATTGGGCTAAGCGATTACATATCATGAGGGCATCACACAAGGGCTTCTTTACTTGCACAAGTACTCTAGATTAAGGTTGTTCATAGAGATCTCAAAGTGAGCAACATCCTTCTTGACGATGAATGGAAACCAAAGATAGCAGATTTGGATTAGAAAGGTTTTTTAGCTGGAATGACGATGAAGCTAACACAAAGCGCATAATTGGTATATAGGATATATGCCCCCAGAATATGCATTGAAAGGACTCTTCTCGACAAAGTTTGACGTCTACAGCTTTGGAGTATTGGTACTAGAGATCTTGAGTGGAAAGAAGAACACAAGCATCCATGATTTTGGAATCTCTCGAAACTACCAGGACATGCATGGGAGCTGTGGCAAGATGGTAGACAGCTAGAACTGGTGGATCCAGCATTGGGCAACTCAGTCTCAGAGCGTGGGTTTCAAGATGCGTTCATGTGGCACTTCTATGCGTGCAGGAGAACCTAGGGACAGACCCACAATGTTGGATACAATGTCTATGCTTAATAGTGACAGTGCCAATTTTCCTGCACCTGGTCAGCCTGCATTCTTCATGGTGAAGCGTGCAAATGGAGGGAATGACCTTCAGATGCAAAACGTTTCGTCTTCAAATAGTGTAACATTAACGATCGTTGAAGGCCGGTGAATGGCATGACCTGGATGTTGATCAAAGATGTACTGTTTTCAATATTGTACTTAACGTTTTCATACATTGACTGCTACTGCGGAAGATGGCATACAGAGAATGTCAAATAGTCTACCCGGCGGCTTTGCCGCCGTTCGTCCTCGAGAGGTGGAAAAGGAAGCCGGGGAGCCGGAAAAGTAGGTCATGGCCTGCTCTGCATCGATGGCCGAAGATGTCAGCACCAACGTTTCCACCTCAATTAGCTCCTTCCTGTGGCTTTCTTAGAACCGTTCAAAGGAGGCGATCAAGCAGATGTGTGAAAGGGAACCTTCTGTTTGCTTGGTGAAGTGGGGAACGGGCAAAACTTATGCACATATGCTAAATTTGTTAAAATGAAGACTCCATTAAATTTTAACACACTTTTTTTATTTGTAAAAAAAAAAAGCATCCCAGGACAGGCAGAAATGCTATGCAAATAATAGAAGGAAAGATTTGGAGTTTGAGGTGGAGAGCATGTTTTTCTTAAAGTCTCACCTACAAAGGGGGTAATTAGACTTGGCGGTGTGGAAAATTGAACCCTAGGTTTATTGGACCATTTGAAATCTTGAAGAAGGTTGGAAATGGCTTACCAATTGGCATTACCACCATCTATGGCAAAAATTCATCCTATGTTTCACATTTCTAAGCCATGAAAGTATGTACGAGACCAATCTCATGTTATTAACTATGAGCTCGTGGAGTTGCAGCAAGAATTATCCTATTAGGAGCAGCCCATAAAGATTTTAGACACAAGGGTTCAACATTTGAGATCCAAGAGAATTCCCCTAGTGAAGTCTTATGGGGGAATTTTGCTCAAGAGGAGGCAACATGGGAGCTTGAAGAAGGAATGAAGATGAAGTACCCACATTTTTTTGGTGAGTATTCTTAGATGTAATCTTCGAGGATGAAGATTATTTTAAGGGGGAGAGAATGTGATGCCCTGAATTTTTATTCTTAAATTTTAATTTTTATTGTTGCCAATTTGTTGTTCATTAAAAAATTTCTATGAATATGGATGAATGTTTAGGATTTTTTGGTGTGTGTCGACCTGTTCTTGGAAAGGTTGGTGGTTGCGTCGACCTGTGTTGTTGACGGCAACATCATGTGCCGTCAACCGTAGGTAGACGGAAACATCGATAGACATCGACTGTGGGTAGACGACAATAACCTTGCCATTAACTTCCTGCAATGCAAACTGAACAAATTCATGATCTAGCTCTGGGTGGTTAAGGAAATGGGCGAAATCTTCGGTAACGGCTAGAGCATGACTTCTACCTTCTCTGGACTAAGGGAAGACCTATCCTTTTATAAAGGGGTTCTTTACCACCTTATTCCATTTTTGAGTCTTCCCCAAGTCTCAAGGAGGAGAAGAGGAGAGATTCGGCATTTTGATGTTCGTGGAGACCTAGTTCAAAGCATCTACGAGTTAGGAGGCTGTGCCTCTGAAGGTTGAAAGTGTCTCCAACGTGCTGTTGGCATAAGAGAACATCTGGCTGAGGATTTAACCATAGAGAGAGAACTATCTTGGTTGGTCAAGGCGGGCTTCATCAGCTAAACCCATAGATCTCTTGGTGTTTTAGAGGAAAGTAACTTAGGGATCTGGTTTCTAACCCTAGGTTCTACTTTTTTATAAATTTTCCATAAATTTAGAAAATAAAACAATAGTCAGATTTGGGGTTTTTATGGGTTCTGACATTTGTCATGTTAACGGCAACCTTGACTGTCATCAAGGATGAACTTAACGTCAATTTTTTGCCGTCAACTAAACTTAACGACAACCCTATTACTGTCAAGTTTTGTTTACTATTTTCCCTTGTTTTTATTTCTGGATTTATATCTTTGTGTTAGGGTTCGAATGGACTTTTTGTGAAATGTGTAAGGTTATGTAGGTTAACTCCATACCATGCTACAATTTGGGTATTTTCTGTCAACATCCTGATATTAGGGTAATTTCTAAAATATGTAATTAAGCGTGGCTTAAGAAGAAATTTTGTATGTGAAGCATGTATGTGATAAAAAATTCAAATTTCTATGTAGAAATACATGTCAAGATAATGTTCACACAGTGATGGATTTGTAAACTGATATTGACTATTTCCTGTATTTTCATGGCTGATTTGCTATAATCATAGTACTATTTTTAAAATTCGTAAATAGTTTCCATGTTCTGAAAATTTTGATATTTTAACTAGTGAATTGTATTGGAATGATATGCATTTAGTAAAGATACTCAATCTGTTTGACAGTCAGCTTCAGCTTGGTGAATATTTCTTTATTTAACCAGTACTTAGATTAGTATGGAAATTAGTGTGAATGTCAATAAATCATGAAAAAATACTCTTTTGATACATGACAATAGGGGCATGTTCTTAAAAAAATTGTGAATTTATGATGTCTATAACTATTTTAGGTTTGTTATCATCATGTGAAATGTGTTATATTAAATAGGTTTTGTGGGAAATTCTCAGAAGTTACACTATGTGATCTATCTGAAATATGTCTTTGTTATGATCAGATATATGTATATGATTTGTCCACCATGCTATGTTGCATTTGAAATTTATAATTTGTATATGATTCTATATTCGGCCAATAAGACACTACCACCATAAAAGTGATCTAGAGTAGAACCATAATAATGCCCTTATGGAAGTGTTCAATATGTTATATGTTCCCAGGGGCATGTGATGAAATCATGGAGGTGGACAAGTACCACTGATAATGGTGGGGGGGACTTCCACCAGTTCTGCGTAGTAACATAGACTCTATCACTGTCTGCCTAGGTGATGAGTATATGTTCATATGTCTATGTGACTTCTAATAGGTGGTTTGGGCTTGTCTTGGAAATATGTACATATGTATATGTCACTTGATGTTTATGTATAACCTTAGCATGATTAGAGTATCGTAGTTGTCTTATTTCTATTTTGCTAAATGCTTGATAGTCATTCTCACTTATGTAAATCTTGAAACCATGTATACCTTGTACACCATGTCGATATTTGAAACTTTGTCATCATGATCAGATCTGAAACCACTTGCAAAACTAGAGGTTAAGAAGTTAATGTAATGTCTTTACCTCACATCTTAGACAAGTATCCATTGTATGTAAAGTTTGATTAAAGATATGTTTAACATATGCTACATTATAAGTAGTATGATCATTGAAATCAATATTCATTAAATGGTTTGAAAATATAGTATATGTTAGGTTGGTAGTCCATTTTTGGGTTGCTTGCTGAGTCTTCGTTGTAGACTCATACTTGCTTAACATTTCAGGTGAAGCTGAGGATCCCGAGGTTGTTGTAGTAGGATCAGAGTGTGAGGATTAGATTGAGTATTGAGTGACCTTTGTATGTGAGGAATCCTTATGTTATGAGCTTTGTAATAAACTATTTGACAGTTGTTGACTTTTCTTTGGATTATGGACATGGATGTTAAAGTTGAAGTGATTGATTTAATTTATGCTGCTTTGGTATTCATTTGTGAATGCCTCAACCTGCATTGATATTTGGGGGGTGTGCTCCCCATGTAGCACATCACTTGGATTCGATGAGAGTTGGTATACCTGAATCGGGTCTAAGTAGGGGGTTACAAAATTTTTTAGCAATAACGTAATAAGATAAATATCGATAATCTCGAAACCTCATTATCACATGTGAAAACTTGCAATGAAGTAAAAAAAAAAAATCATATGTGTAAACTAAAAATTATATTATAAAGATTAACAAATAAATTTAAGCCAAATAAAATATCTTGGGCCAAGTTTAAAGCCGATTGGAATTAAATCGAAGAAAATTGAATAAGATAAACACATTATTATCACATGTATGACATATGCTTTTAAAATTGAATAAAAATTATGGATACACATCAATTGATATTATCTAATATCCATTAAGAAAATTGGGCCAAGTAAATGTCATGGGCCAAAAACATAAATCAATAAAAATACCTAGAAATTTCCAATAAACAAAATGGGTTTAGTTTTAGGGGCTAATTACGACTAACTACATATTAATTGAACTTCTAAAATACCCATATTCATTTCCCATCATTGGGGGAAACTTTCCTCATCTTCCCCAACTCTAATTAGGCTAGCAATCTCAGAAAAACTTGGAAACTAGGTTGAAAGTTCATAACCCAATTTGAGTCACAATAGACTCTTAATACAACCCTACCTCTATATATATCAGTCATAAACCCTGGGGGATGAATTAACATTGTGTTGGGGTGTGAGAGGTGATCTTGGATGGTTTGAGAGAAAGAAGGAGGTGGATCCATCTCGTTCTTCTTCCCTTGCGTTGTTCATCGACCTGAAAACAACCTAAACATGGGAGTGATCAAAAGTAGGTAATCTCGGGCACAAATCCAACATAGCATATACCATATGAAAGTACTTGAGGCTACTTTTATTTTCTCCTATTTGAACTAATTTTTATTGTGTGTGAAGAGAGTATTAAGCATTTTATGATTATCATGCAGTTTTTAAGTTTTTCCATTTCATCTCATGATTCACACATCCCTAGGTCTATTTGAGTTAAAATGAAGCAATATGGTTCTTCTATTTCAAGTTTCCAACAAGTTGTATATTGAGAGTTTTGTCTAAAAACCCCTAGAATCTTGAGTTTTAAGCTAAAACATGAGATCGCGCAATCCAATCCGTAATCGGACTGGGCACCTTAATAGTGTTCATCCAGATGACACGATTTGAGGCCTCTAAATCATGTCAACTGAGGTGGACGTGAATTTGAGTTTAACCACATCCACTCACCCTGACGTGATTTATAACCCAACCGTGACCCCTATATGCATCATTTTACGCACTATTTCGATTTTCGGGTCATCGGTAAAACGCGTCTAGTCAACTAGATGCAATTCTAAAGATTTATCCTGCCCTTCTAACTCCTTGATTTTCATGTTGGTTTGAGTTTTTCTATGAGATTGGATAAAGCCATCTAGTCAAGTGGATGCAATTTAAACCCAGATTTGTTTTTGTCCTATTTAAATATTTTAACCTTCCTTAAAGCTCATTGTCTGGTTCTGACGTGATTCTATTGTGTGATAGAGACTTGTTACTTAGACAAACCTTGAATTTATTCTTAGTATGCCTCTTTATAGTATTTATTCAAGTATGTATGTACCCAACATCCTAAAAGGAATCAACCACATGTTAAAAGACGTTAACAACATGAATATGATTCTAATGTTTTACATGAAAGTGATTGATCATTCTCTTCATGTGATTATACTTCATCTTGTCCCTGTTCTCCATCTTATTGTTAAAATTTCATGATATGAGTTGTACAATAAAATCATGTTTGTTGTGAACACATGCTATGCTTAGATATTAGCCCTGCTTTATGTAAGGTTTCGTGAAATGATACTTACTATTTGTGGACTTTTTAGATTTACTTTATTTGAGATACTTCTCACCGTTTGCATGAGTTATTTCTATTCTAATGCATGCATGATTAGGAAAGTTCCATGGACGACACTTTCACACTTGAACATTAGGCACACTCTTCTTAGCGAATTGGAATTTTTCTATCAAACATTCCATTTTGGTGAACTAGAGACCCTTTTGTTTAGATCTCCTTAAGTCATTGTACTATATAGATTCCCTCATAGAGACCGAGCTAGTTATACCATGAAGTTCTCTGGAGAAAGAGAGTACCATGTTTTATGTATGATCTGTCCTTTGCGTACACCTTGTTAAGACACTAAAAGATTTGCACTCTCTAACTGTTATCATACTTTTGAACTCATGAAAGATCATATCCTTGTAACTATGTGCTTATTCTTGAAATCTGTTGGCCATAATATGTTTTATGTCATCGACACTGTATGGGACTTCGGTCCATGCCTATGCAAATAAGGCGGCCTTGCCTTGTCTTGAGGAGAAGTGCCCTAATGTACTTATTAACCGTAGGACTATGGACTTGTGGTGCGTGGCATGGCACCAGAATGTTTGCAATATTGAAAGTGCCTTTGTGTGATATGATATGTTTGACCATCTGAATGATTATTTGATATGTGTGAAATATGGCCAATCCTCTTATTAGCATCTGATACTCGTTCTTGAATCATTAGTCATTATTATTGATAAATTAATTACATGAATCGTCATGCAACCCGTTGGGCTGCTATTCTTACTCCTGTCATACGACTCCTATTTACTGTCATGCATATATTGTTATCCCATCGTTATAGAAATTCTGCCTGTTAAAATGTTAATCACTTATATCATTACCTGTATATTGTGATATAAATCCTACAGGGTGAGTGCATTCATACCTACTTTCTTTAACACTTTCAGATAGCGAGGGTGAATGATAAAGCTTAATTAATGATGGGACTTGTGTGCTAAGCGTGGAGTACACTTAGAGGGTCATTCTTAATTCTATAGTGGTCATTATTATAATTTTTACCTTTCTTGTGAGAGATAGATAGATTAGTAAGTAGAGAGTGTTTTTATTTTGATATTGGAGATTGTAATATTCGTTTATGATGAATAAAAGAAGAGGTTTTCACTATTGAATTGTGGGTCCTACTTGTTTTAGTCATTTGTCTATGGCTTCTAAATACTTGCTTGTCACGTCTCTTGACTTATCCCGTGCTAAATTAGGGACGTGACAAGCTCTATTCTAAAATTACAAACTGAGAATTACAACCTCCATAAATTTATGAAAATAACACACTTGAGACCTTGATGACAAACTTCTAGGATTGATAGCTGAGATGAGTGTAGCGATTGGTAATTAAATAAATAAAATAAACTATTACTCTGGAGTTTAGAATAAGATGTCATATGTCTATTACAACAGATTTTATCTCCTTAATTGGAACTTTTAAATTTTGGATATTATTCTATCTCAAATTTGGTTAGAAGGAAATCTATTGAGAGTAGGAGTTGGAACCATGATAGGAAGTTAAAAGTTGGAAAGTATGGTTTCACCATGAGTGTCCTAGTATGAGCAGGAGTCTAGTTGCCTAATTTTCAGTTGCCTTGGGAGTGAGACTCATGATTGCGAATTATCTTCTTATAGCAATTTGAATCCCGCTACGATTTTCTTAGTAGAGCTGATGAAGGTGATTTATATCCCCCATATAAATATTGGAGGTTGGTTACTAAGTTAAGAATCTTTTGTGAATCTGTGAGAATCATTTTTAACTTTTAAAAAATTTTAATGTATCTTTGGATTTGATTTATTTGGTTTTTTATTTACATGGACATGGTCTTATTTAATTCGTTTGACCTCCACCACTAACCTCGGTTAGTGTTAATTTCATCAACACAAAGGCTGAATACCCTTGATTAACATCAGACAACCCCTTTGAAACAGAAGAGCGTGACTCACAATTGATTGTCATGAATTGAACATGAAATAAAATAAAGTTACAAGCATGCAATCTATTTTTTGGAATTTTCTGATATTTGTTTCATTTTTTAGATTTTTAATTCATTTTTCTCATTTTTGGGTATTTTAGAATTATTGATTTCATTTATTTAATCATTTCTGTTATTTATTTATTTAAATTATGGTTATGTGGATTAAATTAAGATTTTTATTTATTTATTTGATTTAAAGTATGATTAACTTATGGTGGATCAAAAATGACATGAGACATAACTTGTTGTTATTTTTATGTTATGATAAATTAAAAGACAATGTTTGTAAAATATTTTATTATGGTTGTTGAAAAATTGGTTGATTTTGATTAAGAAATCAAGTAGTGAAGGGTTTGAAAAAAACGTGACACTACGTATAATTATCTGTATAGTGTGTGTTTAAATGAATAAAATTAGCCCATAGGCCCGTTAAACATCACATGCAAGGTTGTACCACAGGTCGGCCCATTATCCATCATTAGGCCCATTAAGCATGATGTATCGTGGTCATTTAACACATCATAACATGTAAGGTACAACTCCGGCCCAATAAGAAATTTGGCCCAATAAGGAAGTCCAATGGACCTTGTTTAATACTTGAGAAAATTCAAATTGTGCCTCACATAATATTCTTTAGGGCTGCCTTGCAGACCCTCTTCCAAGACCGTCTTGCAGTCTTTCTCAGAGCCTTGCTCTGGGTTTCAGCTTCAGAAAATTCTCCTCTGGCCTGGGGCGCCCTCCCTTGCTTTTATAGAGGGTGGGGAAAGACTCCGTCCCGGCCATAAACATCATCCCTGCCAAAAATGCCGTCCCAGCTATTTGGATTTTTACATATTTCCCTTTATTTCTTTATTTCTTTTCCCCTTTTAATTTCTATTTTTCTGTTTATGCCCCTGGCTTATGAGAGCATCACGGAAAGGAAGAAGAAACCTGCCATTTTTTTCTTCTTCTCCCTTCCCTGTTTGGCCTGCGCGTTGGGAAGGGAGCAGGAACAGGGGCGCCGGCGGCTGAGGAAGGGAGGCAGCGACGGCAGCGGCTGAGGAAGCAGGGGGGCCCTGCAGCGGCCAGCCCTACCGCGGCTGTGCGAACAGGGGGCAGCGGAGGGTGCGGCGGCAGCGGCTGAGGAGGCGGAGGCTACCTGCTGCGGCGGCGCAAACAGGGGAAGCCCCTCCCCCCTTGCGGCGGCGGGTCCAGCAAGGGGAGGGCCCTGCGGCGGCTGGGCAACCAGGGGGAGGCCCCTGCGGCGGCTGGACAACCCGGGGAGGCTCTCCCCCGTGACGCCGACAGAAGAGGGCGCCGGTGACTCCCCAGGCACCCTGCTACGACAGCAACGGCGGAGTCCCCTTGTGAGGGCAACAACTTGGTTCCCAAAGGTTCTCCAGGAGGTATCCCCCCACCCTTTTCTTCTCTTATCCTACTTCTTATCTTTCTTCTTATCCTCTTCGCCAGGGAGAGGATAGAAATCTGTTATCATTATTTTTTTTTTCTTTCATCTTCCAGGGCAAGGTGCGACAGTATTTCTATTCCCCCTTCTTCTGAACTCTCATCCCGTGATCAAAGCTTTGGGCGTAGGGTGAGAATACTGTTGCCATATTATTGGCTATTTATTTTGATTTTGATCATCAAGTGCATATGCTACTACTTCTGATTCAACAGAATCCCAAAGAGAGATTTGCTGAGTCCCAATGACAGGAAGGTGTTCTATCACAAGAAGAGCTGCTACAACAAGAGGCTTTAGGGATCAGATCATCCCAAAGAAGCATGGGTTTCGACAACAAGCTAGGCTCAACTTTGGGAGAGTTTTGCTAGAATCGAGGTAAGATAATTTGTATGAATACTTGTAGCATGCATGTCTAATTTTTTGTTTTATTTTCAAAACTCATATGATAAGAGAAAGATGTAGGCATAGATTCATGATATGCAAATCTATTTGTTTGTACATGGTTGATATTTAGGTCGATTTTATGATATGATTGGCATAAACATGATGATTTATGTTTGATAGTATGAATATTAAGAATCTAGTTCGATTCATAAAATGTATAAAATCATATGTCTGATTTGAATAAAATATGTTATCGATTCGCTTATGCCTTGCACCATAAAACTATTGATGCATATATGTATGATAGGAAAGATAGAAAATGCCACCTTTAGGAGAAGTGACTTCCCCTTCAAGTATCTGTAGGGGGATCAAACACCTACTAGTATGCTGGTAAAATCCAAAAGTTGTGGTAAAACCTAATGGATGGTGGAAAAAATGGTTCTCAATGCTGCACAGATAGGCAAAGTCTTAGTATTGAATATCTAGTTGGAAGGGAACCATTTTGATATGTACATGGAGCCTAAATGTCGTGGTTGGATATATATTTGCTAAATAAGTTTGTTTGGCGTAATGGATAGACGGTGTCATGTGCATAAAAGTATGTTATGCATAATAATAAGTTAACTATCATGGACTATTGACTTAATCACTTTGATTAGATTTTTATATGTATCTAGATATATAGATATCATATTGAAGGTTTCTATGATTAAATATTAAATAATTGATTATGTTTCCTATAATCAATTATGCTTTCCATGCATATTTTTTTCTCGTTAATCGATTGTTTCCTATGCGTTGTTTCCTATTAATCAATTCCTTAATAGTTTAATTGATTGTGTATCCCATAATCGTTTGGATATTTTGTGATCATCATTTTTTTCCCGTTAATCAATTAAGTTTTCTTTGAGATGAGTTTTGGTTTGCTGCTACTAAATCTGAGAGTTGGCACAATTATCGATTATATGTTCCAATATTCGATTATATCTCACTATGACAAGTTCTAATTTTCTATAACGAAGTGCCATAGTGGGCATTATAATTGATTGTCCCCATAATTGATTATGCCTCACCATGGCATGTTCTGATTTTCTATGGCGAAGTGCCAATGTGGGCTCTATAATTGATTTTGTCCCAATAATCAATTATGTTCAATTGTGACAATTTCTGATTTTCTATGGCTAAGTGCCACATTAGATGCTATAATCGACTATGTGTCTTGATAAATGATTATATTTCAGCATGACAAGTTTCGATTTTTATAAGTAAGTGTCATAGTGGGAACTATAATGGATTATATGTCTCAATTTTTGATTGTCTCACTATAATAAGTTCGAATTTCCTGCAGCCGCACCAACACCATGAGAAGAGCAATAACTGGATTCTCCCAACACCCGGGAGAGTTAATGCATGAATCATGGGAGAGATTGAAAGAGTTGCTTAGAAAATGTCCCCACTATGGTGTGTCGAGGTGGCAAATAGTTCAAGATTTTTATGAAGGATTGATAGAATCAAATAGGCAGATGGTTGATGCCTTGTGTGAGGAGCATTCATGACTAAGAGCGAGGATGAGGCATATAATCTAATTGAAACATTAAGTGAGAATTCTATCAATCATGACTCACTCCACTCTTACGAGAGAGCACTAGGACCTGTAAAGAAGGTAGGATTGTATGAATTGAGAGGGAGAGGAGAATCAGATTCTAGTGTAGAAGATCTGTTAGATAGACTTGATCAGATATTGGAGCAGAAATTAGAACAAAAATTGATCAATAATGTCTTGACTAGGCAAGCCACACCCAAATTTTCTCAACCACCTGAAACTTGTGCTATGTGTGCTAGCCCAGCTCACTCTACAATGCTTGTCCACCACTGCCCAATCGCCTCCTTTTATTCAAGAACAAGTTCAAGCTGCCCAAGGTTCTACAAACCCACCTATGATCCATATTCTAACACATACAACCCTGGTTGGAGAAATCACCCGAAAGTTTCATCGAAAAATCAATCTGAACAAGTGTCTCAACCTTCTTTTAAGCAATCCATGTATGGTCAATCCTATCCCAATCAGAATTCGGGATTTGGCCAATCTTCTTATTCCTAACCTCCACAAGTCAAGAAAATCAAAACTCAATCAATTTGCTTACACCAATTTTTAGCAACCTTCATATCAACCACCACCTCCTCAGCCTAATTGGGAAGATAAAATGAATCAACTCCAAAACATGATGGTGACTCTATGCCAAACTGTGCAAGAACAACAAAGTCAATATCAAAATCAAAATCAAAATTTTCAACAAAATTTGGCAAGAATAGAGTCCCAAATTACTGATGTATGTCATAGGAGGGAGTCAGGTCAAGTGCCAAGTCA
This sequence comes from Colocasia esculenta, assembly GCA_014218235.1. Classification (NCBI taxonomy): domain Eukaryota; kingdom Viridiplantae; phylum Streptophyta; class Magnoliopsida; order Alismatales; family Araceae; genus Colocasia; species Colocasia esculenta. The sequence continues at coordinate 129,992,082 of CM024754.1, forward strand.
AGCTGTAGCAAACCCAAGGAACAACCCTCTCGGATTTTATCAAAATTAGCAATACCATCAGATCTAGGGGTACAAACCACCACCTGCTCGCCAAAATGCTCCTCCACCATCAAACACACAACAAGTTTTGTCTAAAACATTCCAGCACCACAAAGTCAGAATCAACATATACAACAGGACCATCCTCCTGCCCAAGCTAGGGGCCCTCAAGTAGAAAATGTTAAAACTGTGTCAACCTTGAGAAGTAGAAAAATCAAATAAATCCTCACCCACACATGTCAACATTGCATGAGGATAAGAAAATGAAATTGAAACTAGAATTGAAGAAGAGATGTGAAGAAAATGTTGAAGAAGAAAAATCCAAGGAAAATGAGAAAATGACTTAAGACCTCTAGACAAATCAAAATTAATAAAGACCCAAGTTGTTACATTCCAAGAGTCCCTTTTCCTGAAGCTTTAAAGCCAAAATATAAAAACAAATCAACTGGTAATGAAGAACTCTTGGAACTCTTTAAGCATGTTCACATCAACATTCCTCTCCTTGATGCCATTAAGCATGTGCCTGCTTATGCCAAATTTCCAAAAGAAATGTGTACTCCAAAACGTGAAGTGAGGAATAAAACTAAAACAATCATTCTTTCAGAGACTGTGAGTACCATTGTCTTGAACCAACTCCCTAAAAAGCTTAAAGATCTAGGCACTCCACTAATTCTTTGCACCATCGGTGGAGTCACTTTTGAAAGCAGCTTTTGGATTTGGGAGCGAGTGTCAATCTCCTACCTTCTACTATTTTTGAAAATTTCAAATTAGGAGAATTGAAACCCACTTCTGTTATCCTTCAACTAGCTGATCGTTCTGTCACCACTCCTAAAGGCTTAGTTGAAGATGTCATTGTGAAAATCAATGATTGTTACTTTCCCATCAATTTCATCATTCTGGACATGAACACTCCTCAAGATTTAACTCAGTCCACCATCATCCTTGGTAGACCTTTTTTGGCCACAACAAGAGCTAACATTGATTGTGCTACCGGGATGATGGATATATCATTTAGGGATGAGCGGGTTAGTATCAATATTTTTAAGGCATCTAGGCATCATGTTGAAGGAGAGAGTTGTGTAGTGGTAGACTCCTTGGAAGAATCTTGTGAGGACGAAATATTAGACCAACCCTGTGCTCTTGGGTTTGAGGGAGAGGAAGGACAATCTAGTTCTATGTTTCAGGATAATTATCCATCAATTCCATTAGAGTGTCCTCCTAAGGTTGAGCTAAAACAACTCTCTGCTAGCTCATAGAACATCTTTTTAGGAGAAAATGAGACTTGGCCCATCATAATTGCTAGCAATCTTGTAAAGCCAGAGCCAAAGCCAAAAATCTATAAAGCCAAAGCCAAAACATTCCATGATAAACACATTCATAGAAATTTTTTTCAAGTGCATGATAAGGTCTGGCTATTTAATTTTAGGCTTCGTCTGTTTCTGGGAAAATTGAAGTCCCGATGGGATGGTCTTTACACTGTCGTCAAAGCTTGTGACAATGGTGTTGTCACTCTTCTTGATCCTAAAAATAGACAATCATTCATCGTTAATGGGCAAAGGTTAAAGCATTTCTTTGAAAGCCCATCTTCCTTGAAATTTGATTCTACCAAGTTAGATGAGCCAAATGGAGCCTAATTGCGTCCGGCTGAAGGTAGTAAACTTAGCACTTTTGGGAGGCAACCCAAGTGTACAGATTCTTTTATCAGGTAATTCTCTGTCTTACTTTCTTCTCCTGTAAATAAGTAGGGGGGGGGGGAGGTAGAATAAGCATGCATTCATAATCCCCATCCTAACTAATGCTTCGTTTTCTTTCTTTATATTGAGCATGTGCAAATAAAAAGAAAATTTCACAATGTTTCATCTTTGAATAAAAATGCTTGGCATTGCAAAACACAGACTATGTGTCTGATCTTTAACCATTAAAATTTTGTAGTTGTCACATTCCTTGAAAACATCCATGTTAGGTAGCCTCTAGTAAAAGATTACATATAGTTCTTGTCTATCTTATGTAAGGATTTATGGCAAGAGATTTTCATACACACACTACACAGCCACATAGACTAGCTGAACCCGAATGTAGCAAATCTGTTAAAGCTAGTAGGAGAGAGGTGATTGGTTTTCTCCCTTCCCCTCAAGTGAATTGCGAAGGAAGTGAAAGCGTGTGATCAAGGAACCTAACTACCCATCCTTCCTTTAAGAGGAAAATAAAAGAAAAGAATAGAAAAAGAAAAAGCAAAAGCAAAAGAAAAAAAAATATATCCATGAAAAATTCCCCGGATCTGAGTAAAGTTAGACTCGCTACTCTTGAAAAGTGATGGGTTGTGCAGCATTATGGATGAAAAAGAAAGAAAAATCCTGAGTGCACAAAGTGCAAATAAAGGGACGAAGTCCTCAACTTAGAGAAATAATCCTCAAGGAAGTTGGGCAGAATGGAACTGAGAGAACAACCCAATCTGACTGAGCAAGGATCTTATTCCACAATTCTTTTCTTCTCCCTCGAATTAATCTAATCTCAATTACTAGTTAAGACAGAGGAGCTCCATGAGGGCTGATGTGAACTCTTAAGTGAGCTATCATTTGTGCACTAATTTCTTGCCATAAGCCCTTACAATTAGGCAAGACATATCTCTACAATAATCTTTTACATGATGGCTGTGTAACATGAGACATTACATGTTCTAGTCCTACATTTGGGGTAATTTTTATGGCTGAGGGACTAGCAATGTTCAAGTAGGGGGGAGTGATAACTACAAAAATTTTAGTGTTAAATTTCATACATTTAGTTAATTTTAGACATCAGTTGTCCATAAATAATGTGCAGTTTGACTTTAATTTTCATTCTATTCATGTATAAAATTTTGAACATTTTAGTTAAATTTTTGGGTAGTACACATAGTTAGATTCTCATTTAAATAAAGTTGATATCTTTTAAATAATTATTTTCTCTTTTTACAGGTATATTGTACATAAATAAATCCTTGGTCTTAGATTTTCTAATCATATCTTGTAAATATTAGTTTATAAATAAATCAAATTTTAAATAAAATTTAGTTAAATAAATAACATCTACCTAAACACCATCATGTCACATACCCCACCCAATCCCAATAAATAAATAAAGCATTTTAATAAAACCCTATCCCACATTCCATTGGGCTGGACATCAATTTTTCCACTGTTGGTATTTTAAAACCGCCACATACCCCTTTTCTTTCCCAACTGGAAGCAGAGGGAAGCTTCGTGAAGCTTGCAGAGGAGCACCAGATGGAAGATGGAAGCATGTGTGCAGCGCGGGATCTGACAGAGCCTGTGCCTGGCGAGCTCAGGTGAGGCGGTGCGCAGCGGGATCCGGAGGCGGCCAGATGGTGTGCAGAGCTGGGCGGCTGAAGCCTGGCTGTGCGAAGTTGTGCGGATCCGGTGCAGAGCAGCAGCTGGTGCGATGGAGGCGATGTATGGAGGCGGTGCGACGCGCGATGGTGTGAATCTGGGTGGCCAGCACCCAAGTGTGCGAGGTGGGTGTGCGCGGCTGTCTGCTGGAGCCCGTGTGATGCAGCTCGGCTGGACCAAGGGCACGACGACCTGGCGGAGACCGTGCACAGCAGGGGGCGGCTGGATCAGAGGCGCACGGAGGCAGGAAGCAGATCTGCTAGGTGCGATTCAGGGCTGCTTCAGAGGAGCTCACAGAAGGCCCAAGCGCCTATAAAAGGACCCTAAGGTCCTCAGATGTGGGAGAGTTTTGAATATTTTTTTTTTTGGTTTTTTAGTTCTTATTTCTTCTGTAAAGGGGGGGAGAGTAGATAGTTTAGCTTGTTATTTCTTCCTGTATTCAGTATTTTGAGGGATTTTCTAAGTTGAGCATTTGTGATAGATTGATCGAGGGGAATTTTAATTCCATTTTCTTCTGTGTTCTTCCTTTCTACTGCTAGGAATATGTGTTCTATTTCCTTTTCTTTTCTGTGGAGATTCCAGAGATGGACGGCTTCTTATTTTGTTCTTGAGGAGAACAGTGAGGGTGATCCAGGGGATTGTTCATTTCTTCTGCAATTAATTGTCCATTTCTTTCGTGTTGCTTTGTCCCTTCCTTTTGCTGGTGAGATCAATCGAGGGGAGTTGATGATTTTTGTTAGATTTTCATTTCTTCTATAAGCTGCTGAGAGAGGAATCGAGGGTTCTTTCTTCTGTGTTTTGTATGCATTTTGGAGGATTGTTCTAGGTTCTGTTCTTCCGGTTCAGCATTAATTTGTTATAGTTCGACTGCTGGAAGGGGGATCAGATTGGGGGTTTGAGCATTCTGGGAGAGAATTTGGGGATTTTCCTTCTTTTCTTTGTTGCTGCTGGAGAGATGGTTCGACATGTTGGTTTTGTTCAACAATTTTTTTTATTGTTTTGCTGCTGAGATAGAGATTTTAGTTTCCTTTCTTTTGTGCAAATTGCTGAGAGATTTCAGAGCTTCTTAATGCTTTAATGCTATTTTCATGCACTATTCTTATCCCTGTTCTGCATTGGTAGTAGTAGGCATTTGATATAGCAACATTAAATGTTTGTTTCTAAATTTTCTGTCAATCCTTTCTGATGTTCTGTTCGATTATTGAGCTATAAAGGTAGTGATCTGGTTTTCGTGGAGTGAGAATTCGAGGTGCATACTTGCGTAATCTTTGTTTAATTTCTATTTTAGATTTCTATCTACTTGCTTGATCCCTCAATTGAGAGGGTACATTGATACCAAGTTTTGCTAATTTCAATTCTACTTGTCTTTTCATTAAGTTTGACATGTTGAGTGTGAGGGATTTGATTGGTGTTGTTTATAGAATTGATTTTAATGCAATGTTATTTTGGTGAAAGGGTGTTTGTTAGAATGGTTTACAGTCAAAGTAGTTTAGTTCAAGCTTTATTCAGCCTCTCCGTGGATATGACCTGTTCTCACCACTCTATTAGTTCATTTTTACTATTTTAAGTTTGTGAGACAGTTTAGAGAAGGTGAGCATATTGACTTGTGCAAGGAACTCTGGACAACGAAAGTATACAGTCAACAATGCCGCGTTCAGCCTGCTGCCATAATCTCAGAAACAATCTCTTGCTCCCCCTGAATGGGAGCTTCTTCCATAATACTGTCCTTAATGTGGCTTGGAGCCACAACCTCTCTATTAACTTCTTCACTCACCTGTTATTTTTCTTGATGAGTGCTAGGAATGGAATCCAGCAAACTTCTAAGGACTAAAGCTACCATGGAAGTTGGGGTGACAACTTCTTCGACCTGCCCAACGGGCTCAATGAATTCTTGAGGAATGCCCTCAATCCTATGCTCGCTGGTCATTGGCTCTTCAAGACTGACTGCTGCATTTTCTTGATATCTGTTTGCTGCTGCTGCTGTTGTTCCTCTTGAGCCACTAAAATTTCAGCCCTGATTTCTTCCTGCTGCACTTGGACCACTGGCACTTATGCCTGGCAATCTCTTGCTCAACTTGAACTTCTGGTGCTGCTGCTGCCTCTTCTTGAACCTCCAGGACTTCACCAATAATGGCCTCGCCCTCTGCTACTGAGGTCTTGGTCCACACACCACCAACAAGAGAGAATCCACTTTTCTTAAGATTCTTGGACCAATAGCTTGGCCCATCTTCTCTGAGACTGCCCCATTCAAATCTACTCCAAAGTGCTAGAACATCTTGGTTAGCAAATGGCATAGGAAGAGATACATTTAACTTACTCTTCTTGTCTCAAACCTGAGCATTTGCAAATTTCATCCTTTCTATAATGACCTCTGCCAAATTAATATTCTGGTTCTGGATAGCCTAGAACATCATGTCAGAATCTGCCTTAGTGCATGTGGAGAAGGTCGCACTCCTGGGCACCAGAATCTGACAAACTATGAAGTGTAGTATGTGGTTGAACGCATTCAACTGATTAATGTCTATCTTCCCATCTTTCAGCCTGAACTCAGAACCAACAATCACCAAACCTTTCGCCTGAATGTCGATGGTGTGCACTCTATTGTGACCGGAGGTGTACACACCAAACAAGGACTCCAATAGCTCATACATGATCCGAATAGGGTTCCTTTGACCATGGATGTCAAATACCCGTCTTCCTCAAACTTCAAACAGACATAGAAAGCTTTAACCAGGTCTGGAAAACTTGCCTCTGAGAGTGTTTCAATCTTGGTCCACTTCATTCTCTACATAACCGCTATGATGTTGTGCATCCCATTCTTCTCCGGGTCAGCAACATCCACTGCCTTGTTGCCGCACATCTTCGTCTTCATTGTTGTATACCTTTCCTGCTGCTCTGTGGTGAGGAAAGCAGCCCCATAGCCCCCGACATAGCCAGAAACTCCAGAAACGGCCATGGTTTTGAAAGGGAAAATGCTCTGGATGGTCGGATGGAAGATTGGAGCAAAAGCCCTCAGAGATTTTTCGCAGGAAGGGATGGAAGCTTTGAAATCGCACGAAGTCGATGCCGGAGTCGATAGGGTTTATCGTCTTAGGCAAGTTGAAAGAGATGAGAGCGGGAGGTGAATCGTTGTGACATAGATTTCGGGTTTTATCAGATAAAGATAAAGTGACTTTTGAGAGGATGGCGCCATAAATGCGGAAAACAACAAAATAGAGATAGGTTCGAGATGAATAAATACTTTTAAAATAATGAACCGTCACCGAAATTTAAGATGCAAGCAATCTTTAAAGATTTCGCTTAATTTCAGGGGAGAGAACAGATAGTTGATGTTATGAAATATCATTATTTCAGTTATTTATAGATAAATCTATCACAATTACACATGCCTAATTCCTTTCTAAGAGATGTAAATCTCTCTTCAGGTAAGGCTTTTGTGAAGATATCTACTAACTGATTTTGAGTATCTATAAATGAAATGTCTATATTACCGTTAGCTACATGATCTCGAATGATATGGTATCTAACCTGAATATGCTTTGTCCTTGAGTGCTACACTGGATTTTTGGTGAGATTAATTGCACTGGTGTTGTCGCACAGCAAGGGAATTGTCTTGATGTGTATCCCATAATCGTCAAGTTACTGCTTAATCCATAGGAGCTGTGTACAACATCTTCCAGCAGCCACGTACTCAGCTTCAGTTATTCACAGTGCTACTGAATTTTGCTTCTTTGAGGACCAAGAAATCAAATATCCTGCAAGAATTTGACAACATCCACTTGTGCTTTTCCTATCTATCTTGCATCCAGCATAATCAGCATCATACTATCCAACTAAATTTATTTTACATGATTTTGGATACCACAATCCTATATCATGAGTTCTTGCTAAGTATCTAAAAATATGTTTGACACTAATTAAATGAGACTCTCTAGGGTCTGCCTGATACCTAGCACACATGCATACACTAAACAATATATCAGGTCTCTACTGTCAAATAAAGTAATGAAGCTATCATATCTCTGTAGAGCTTTTGGTCTACTTTCTTACCATCCTGGTCAATGTCTAGCCTTGTAGATGTGCTCATTGGTGTTGACAGTGGCTTGGCATTTTCAAACTAAATTTCCTTAGTAGATCTTTAGTGTACTTGGCTTGACAAATGTGGGAGCCTTCTTTCCTTGCTTGATTTGGAATCCGAGGAAATAAAGTTCCCCCATCATGCTCATTTCAAATTCTCCCTGCATGAGCTTTTCAAAATACTTGCAAAGAGATTCGTCATTAGAACCAAATATTATATCATCTACATAGATTTGAACAAGTAACACATTTTTAACTTTAGACTTAATGAATAATGTGCTATCTACTTTTTCTCTATTAAATTCATAGTTTAACAAAAATGCACTTAATCGTTCATACCATGCTTTAGGTGCTTGTTTCAAACCATAAAAAGCCTTGTGCAATTTAAATACATGATTTGGAAAATCCATATCATCAAAACCAGGAGGTTGTTCGACATAAACATCCTCCTTTATGTAACTATTTAGAAAAATTGATTTTACATCTGTTTGAATAATTTTAAATCTAATGCTGATGCATAAGCATGTAAGATCCTAATTGCCCGAAGTCTGGCTACTAGTGCATAGGTTCATCGAAATCTATGCCTTCCCCTTGAGAATAGTCTTGAGCTACTAATCTGCCTTGTTTCTAGTGATCACACCACTTCATCCAATTCGTTCCTGAACACCCATTTGGTGCCAATCACAGGATGATCTGATGGTCTCGGAACAAGAGACCATACTTGGTTTCTCTCTGAACTGATTAAGTTCTTCTTGCATGGCTAATATCCAAGATTCATCAGATAGTGCTTCATTGACTGTCTTAGGCTCTATTTGAGATACAAAGGCTAAATAATCACATGGGATTACGTTACCTCTAGTTCTTACCCTAACCGATGGATCTCCAATAATTTTATCCAATGGGTGATCCTTCTTGTATCTCCATTCTTTTGGAAGATTATCATGATGTATATCTTTTTGTTGTAGATCTTCCAAGGGTGTATCTTCCTTGTCCTTCATAGATGTGTTCTTTAATTTCTTGGACAATTCATCTGGATCATCAACATCACTATCTACTTCCTTTCTCAAGGAAGGGTAGTTTCAATAAAGATACATATACTGTTGTTTATTCAATTAGTAAACTATGCTTATTAAATACTCTATAATCTTTGGGTTTAGAAGCATACCCCATAAAAATACCTTCATCGGATTTGGAGTCTAGCTTACCAATATCCCTTTTTCTGTTGTTGTGGATGAAGAATGGACATCCAAAGTTATGAAATAACTAATCTTTGGCTTCTTCTACTTGAATAGCTCGTATGCAGTCTTCTTCAGGATTGGCCTGATCATCACTCTGTTGATTATATAGCAAGCTTTTTTGATGCTTCGACCCAAAAATACCTTGGTAAATATATGCTGACAGCATTATCCTTCCCATATCCAATAAGGTTCTGTTCTTCCTCTCAGCAACTCCATTTTTCTGAGGTGTCCTTGGTGCTGAGAAATTATGTTTATTCCTTGATCATCACAGAACTTTGCAAATCGTTCATTCTGAAACTCTCCTCCGTGATCTGATCGAATGCTGACAATGTTATACTTCTTATCTTTCTGAACTTTCTTGCTGAAGCTAACAAAACTATCAAATGTGTCATCCTTGTGCTCCAAGAAGATACCCATGTAATATGGTATAGTCATCCACTATGACGAATCCAAAGTTCTTCTCCTCCAAGACTTGTGGTCCTCATTGACCCAAATAGATCCATATGTAGAAGTTCTAAGGGTTTAGAGGTTGTTACCACTGACTTTGATTTGAAAGATGATTTAGTGTGTTTACCTTTTGCACACGTTTCACAGAACCCTTCCATTTTGGTGCTTACTTTGGGCAGACCGTCTACTAGATTTCTCTTAATTAGGTTTCTGATCCCATCCAAGCTACAGTGGCCCAATCTTTTGTGCCAAAGTTCAATTGACTACTCTTTGTTTGCTGCACGACATATGTCCTGATCATTAACTAGTTTAAATGAAGCACATACAAGTTCTTTCCCGCTTGCTTCAAACACAACTGCCACCATTTTTATGATACTGCACTTTGACTCTTGAAACATAATCGATGCCCTTTATCACACAGCTGGCTGATGCTTATAAGATTGTGCTTGAGTCCTTTTACACAAAGTGCATCTTCAATAATGATTTTTCCTTGACTCCCAACTGATCCGCAACATATTGTTGTCCCTTTTCCATTATGACCATATGTCACTGTGCCTTCTTCGGCTTCGAGGTGAGAGAACAGCTTCCTGTTGCCAGACATATGCCTTGAGCACCCGCTGTCCAGGTACCACTTAGATGCTCGAAGGCTTTCCTATAATGGAAACACTAAACTTTAGGTACCCAAGTTCTTTTGGTCCTAGTTGGTTAGTATCATTATTTTTCTTCTTAATTATCCATCTTTCATGTTTAGTTGGACATGTTATTTTAATACGACCTAATTTGTTGCAATGGCTACAACAAGATATTTTACTTATTTTTTCTGTTGGAATATATTTAAAGTTTGACTTATATGCAGTGTCTTGTTCGGCTAAAAATTTAGGTGTTGGATATGTTTTAGGATGTACTATTGTTTCTTCATTATCAAGAGGGGTGTATCCTAAACCATATTTCTTCTTCCTGATCTTCTGGCTCCTTTTAGTATTATGTTATTTTTCCATTTGTAAATTTTTCTAACGCACTAGATAAGTTTTCATTTTCTTCTGTTAGTGTTTAATTTCTTGATTTAATTTACTTATTGTTTCCTGGTTTCCAATCTTGCTATCTGATCATTTTTTATTTTGAAGTCTTCACATAACAATTCGTTTCTTCTTTTTAGCTCAGTAACTTGTTTTTCTAACTGTTCATTTTCAGATTTTAGATATGAATTAGTATTTTCTAAACAGCATGATTTTTCTTACTAACTTTTAACAATTTACATACTTCTTTATATTTGCTGTATAACTCTTAAATGTATCTTCTAAATCATCAGATTCAGACTCATTGCATGAAGAAAAAGATGAGTCAGAGGATACCTTATCTTCAGTGTTTGCCATGAAGGCCAGGTTGGCCTTTTCTTCTTCTTCTTCACTTGAGCTCGACTCACTGTCAGAGTCGATGCTGTTGTCCCAAGCTGTTGCCATGGCTTTCTTCTTATATCTTTTGAACTTCCTAGAACTGTCTTTCTTTCTAATCTCTGTTTTCTTTAGCTTCGGACATTATGCCTTGATATGTCTGGGCTTCTTGCATTCATAAAAATCGTTTCCGTCTTCTTTACATCCTTGACTTCAGGCTTCTTGAAGTCCTTTCCTTTCTTAAAGTACCTTCTTCCACTGATATTTCTTTTTCTTGGCTAATATACGTTGTAGTCCTCTAGATAGCAGCACTTCTTCATCTTCGCTGCTTCTCATGCTTTCTCGGCTATCCGAATCTCTTCTGATATGTCTTCTTCGGCCTTGAGAGCGTTGGAGTGTTTCTTTCTGCTTGACGACTCTCCAACCTCTCCATGTTGATTTCATGGGCCATTAGGGAGCCAATGAGTTCTCCAGTGACATTCTCTTTAGGTCATTGGCCTCTTCTATTGTGTCACTTTAGGAGTCCACGAGGCTAGTAGGGATCTTAAGATCTTTCTGACCATATCTCCCATTTCGTAGCTTTTTCCAAGACCAGCTAGCCCTTTTGTGATGTCCGTAAATCTGCTGACATCTGAGTTATTGACTCTCCTGGCTGCATGTGGAACCTCTCGTACTGTGTCACCAGAATGTCTATTCTGGTCTCTTTTACTTTATCTGTCCCTTCGTACGTAATTCTAAGCTTTTCCCACATTTCCATCGCTGATTTGCAGGCTGAAACTCTATTAAACTCTTTCTTGCTAGGTGCGCAGCATAATATGCTCTTAGCTTTGCAGTTGAGAGAGATCTTCTTTCTATCATCTTCTGTCTAGTTTTGTCTGTTGTTTAGAACAACTAGATTGCCTTCTTCAATGATGGACCATATTTGAAAATCGAATCCTTGTAGGAAGTACTCCATCCTGGTCTTCCAGTAGGTATAGTCCTCACCATCAAATAGAGGGGGTCGGTTTACTAACTGACCTTCAATACTCCCTCGAGCTGCCATTAAATCTTTTCTCTTCAGATCGTTATATCTTCTTTGTCGAAGAGACTAGCTCTGATACCACTTGTTGCCCAGCTAGCAAGCCCAGAGGGGAGGTGAATGGGATTCTTAAACTTTGATTATCTAAACCTGTCAACAAAAACGTTCACACAAAACACTATGTTTGACTGTTATGTTTAGTGGTAGTAAAGAAACACCCTCACAAACAAACAATCACACTACACAAGGATTTTATCCTGTTCGGACCTCCTCTCCACAGAAGTCTACGTCCAGTCCCTGAGCAACAAATCAAAATTCCACTACCCAAGGGTACAGTCCCCCTCAAGGACACTTACACATCCAGCCGCAGCTGGCCTTCTCTTCACAACTTGAAGAGGAATACAATACCCTGGAACCCAGATCTTCCTTCAACACGAAGGGAATAAAACCACCTGTTACCAATAGGTCTTCTCTTCTCAACATGAATAGGAACAACACTGAAAAGTGTTAAATAGAAGACAAGCCCCTAGACCAAGCTCATAGAACAATGCTTGATCTGAAGCAAGACTAAGAGAGAAAGATCTACAATGGAAGAATTCTCTCAGAACTCAAAAGGTGCTCTCCAAGGAATTAAACGGAATGCTGAGAGCGAGAGCTACACAAGAGTTGGAATAAAATCGCTCTTCTATTAAGACTCTTTGCATAAAGATGTATCTCCAAAAGTTGTTTTCTAAGAGTCTTCAGACTTGAATATATATATCTTCTCTTGAGGAAGTAGTCGTTGATATGTCTGTTGTCTCTATGCTCTGGTATACGTTAGACTGCATGGTATTGTAGAGCATCTAGTCAACGGTCCTTTACATTCCATGCATGCAAAGAGAAAATCCTTCTCGATATCCTTTATCTTTCATTTTGTCCAACGTTGTAGATGGTTAGCTGTCAGAGACCTGCACACAATAAATGCTGAATGATAGACGGCTACGCTGTCTCTTGTTGTCAGTCAATATTAGAATGAATATACATCAAAATAGAAATGCAATTCTACTTTCTAAAAAGATGTTTCCAATATAAGTATAGGAATAAGATATCTAAGCATGCATTGTGCAGTGAAATGTTCAGTCATAATAAATGCATGGATATCGGAGAAAAGTGAGGGAAGACTTTGACATTCAAAATATTTGAAATATGTTTAAATATCAAGTCGTTGTAGCTCATGAAATTGTTGTAAGTACGACTTATGAAATCGTTGTGTGAATGAGTCGATGTTCATGTATAAGTAAATCATGTGACATAAATCGTTATACAATCATAACCAAATCATTGTAGAGACAAATCGTTATGAAAAGTCGTTGTAACCAAATCGTTGTCTAACTTATCGAGTCGATGTAGTGATCAAATCGTTGTTTTGCGTTTCGAATCGTTACATAGGCTAAGTCGTTGTTGTGACTTATCGAATCGTTACAGCAAGCAAATCGTTGTGTAACTTATTGAGTCATTATAATGACCAAGTCATTGTTGTAACTTGTCGAATCATTATGAATACCAATTGATGTGGAACTTAACGAATCGTTATGAAAGACAAATCGTTGTGAAGAAAATCGTTGTTCTCACTTCTCAAATCGTTATGAGAAACTGAATCGTTGTGAGAGCAAATTGTTGTTCTCACTTTTCAAATCGTTATGAGAAACCGAATCATTATGAGAGCAAATCGTTGTTCTCACTTTTCAAATCGTTATGAGTAACAAAATCATTGTGAGAGCAATCGTTGTTCTCACTTTTCAAATCGTTATGAAAATTAAATCGATAGAAGTAAGGAATCGTTATGAGACCGAAATCGGTATGACACTACAAATCCTTATGAAAACGAAATCAATATGATTCTAATGAAATCGTTGTAGCATATAGAGAGTCGATGTGTACTTAGAGAAATTTCCTGCTTTGTCTTTTAATACTACAAAGTAAGAAATACTTACATATTTTCTTGATTTCTCCTTATTTACTTCCTGTTCCTAAGCTTCATGAAAACTTGTTAGATGACACTTTATTGAAGTATTGTTAATCACCAAATAGATCTATAATTCATAAAATTATATGGGGATGAACTAATCATCAGGATTATGGTGGAGGAGCTAATGGCGGTGGAAGAGGAAACGCTAGCAGTAGTGGCAGAGGAAGAAGTTCCAGCAGCGGTGGAGGAAGAGGAGGAAGCGATAGCGGAGGTGCCAGTGAGAAGGCTTCGGTGAGGGTGGAGAGGCTGATAGGCACCCCCAAGAGGTGACACGGTTAGTAGATAACCCAAACATTGACTTGTGAAAAGGGAGGAAGAGGAGGTGGCCGTCGAGACCGAGGAAGAAGGTGCAGGAATCGCGATGCTTATAGACGTGGTAATTCAATTGGATGAATAAGGTTGGATGAAACCGTCGCAGTTCAAGGAGCTAAATCGTGACCTCTGAAATGGTCGTGATTCAATTGGGCTACTCGAGGATTGAAAATTGGCCTTGTTTTGACTTGTTTGAGTTATTTTAACTGTGTTACACTTATGTTGACATGGCTTTCTTGCATGCAAGGGATCATGAGGCCCTGGATCCACTAGCCGCTAGTAATTGTGACATATAGAGGGCTTCCAAACTTCTAGAGGAAGAGAGTGAGGGAATGGGACTCCTGTAGATATTAGATATCGAGTTGTTCTATGTAGATAGCCCAATCATCTAGGCTCTGAGAGAACGATGGGATCGGGTGAGCAGGGCATTCCTGATGTCGTGGGGGCACATGGGCCATCCTTAGAGGACGTATCTAGGATCACCGTCCTCCAAGTGGACGGGGAGGCGGTGATAGGAGTCACCTACGCGCACTAGACCGAGTTCACGTAGGACCTGCTAAGGCTTGAGCCAGTAGGTGTGGACGACCTCGGGATTGGAGGATGGTTGACCGAGTGGAGCTCCAAGAGAGTTTAGGACTGCGAGGAGCAAGGTAGTCGAGAGAGTAGTCACTAAAGGTGTTTGTGCAGCATGCAGCGGGGCTGGCCAAGGCAGTGTACGGCTAGGACCCCCAGGATGAGGAGAGAGCAGATCAGGACCTGAGGAGGTTCCTAGTACTATTCATAGGGAAGCTACTGTTGGGGACAAAAGAATACGACATCCATTGCTAGTTCTTGGAGATTTTGGCTGACCTGGAGGGAGTCGGCGACTATGCATGGGGTGCGGACTTCCTGGCCCACACATTTGCCGACCTCTCCAGCGGCACACTCCAGGAGACCACTGTGGGTGGGTTTGCCCCTTTTCTCCAGATACACACTTTTCCTTAAACATTTTTTTTTTTAATTTTTCCTACATCAAACTTGTTATTCAATAATAAATATGCTCATTTATGCAGGTGTGGAGCTACTACTACTTCCCACTAGGGAGAGCCACTAAGGTGTGGCCAGATGCGCTACCTCTCGCCAAGCTGTGGCTCCTAGTGGTGATGACAAATCCTTCTCCATACAACTGAACACTCTTCACCGTGACATCAAGGATTTCCTAGCATTGATGGTACGCACTTTTCTCTTATGCCCTTCCTATTTGATATGACATGCATAACCTCATTTATATGTGTATGTGGGTGGTATGGCAGCCCTACCTGGGCATGCCCGACCATGGGTAGCCTTGGGTGGAGAGTGTTCATCCTAGTTTCAGGTGGGACCTTTGGGTCCATTTCCTGAATGAGATCTAGCTCCCTGCTTGAGGCTAGCCATGAGAATGCTGGGATTGCATTAGGCGTTATTCGAGGAGGTAGAGCTGAGGGGGATGTGTAGGAAGACACGGGTGTTGAGCAATTATCCTTAAAAACATTGCTAAACATTTAATCATAATGTTTTTTCTATGACAAAACTTTTAATATCTTCTAAATCAATTTATTGATTTATACCACAATTTATGAAAATTAATATGACAATTCAAAGGCTCTCATATATAATATTGTACTATATCATAGCCAAAATTCATGCACACAAAATTTAAATATCAATACTGTCACATGAAAATTCTCCAAGTCCACAACATATACTGTATATCATACTGACTCCAACTCTAGACTCCAACTTTAGAAAAGTCAAAATATGGTATCAATTGATGAACAAATGGGTAGTACTCCGACATTGGAAAAGTCAAAGTCTAGCTTGAGTATGACTCACTAAAAGTCAAAGTCTTATACCGATTGCCTATCAACTGAACCTTACTCTGACTTTTGAACAGTCGAAGTCGGACCTTACTCCGACTCCCTAGAAGTCAATGTATGATATCTCACTGCGACTTCCAATTCAGTTGAAGTACCTCACTCCAACTCTTTCAAAGTTGAAGTGTATAGCTTGTTTGCTTTGCACATCGATTACCTAAAAGTCAAAGTATGACATTGATTGATGAACAAACCTTTATCACTCCGACCCACAAAAAGTCGATGTCTATTATCAATCAATGTCTCACTGTGATTTCTATATAGTCGAAGATCTATTGTCCTTTAACACCAACTCCTTATAAGTCGAAGTATCATGTATCAATTCTGTGTACTTGTACTTAAATAATATTTGTGTAATCTATCATTCCACAGAATCCATGAAATCATAATCTTGGTTATTTCATTTGCTTTCATTATTCCTATGAGATCCTTTTCAAATGAACGATACTCATATGTCTTACAAAATAATGTTCTTCTTGCTAACACCATTTAAATATTCTGTAAGGTAGAAAATATATATTCAAAATAATCACATATGAAAATCTTTGTTAAGATCTGAAATAATTATATAATGTGGTCTCTTGTTTGGTGTCAGAAGTTTAGTTCTTTTTATTTGACAATTGCTATGCTGTAAATGCGATGGTAGGTATAAGCAGTATGGGTTATCTGTCAGAGCTCACCTACCACTGTTAGAACTCCATGACTTTCAATAAAAGTCCTTGTATTCCCCATACAATTGTCTGTCTATCTTTAAATGCTGTGAACTTCTGTCTATCTGAACTCCTTCATGATTTATATTTTTTATCTCACCTACCTTAGAAAGTATGGAGGTATCTGTGTCCTTCCAGGCTTGCAGAACATTTATAAAGCATGCTTAGCTTTCAGTCTTGAGCATGGAGTTACAGAACATTAATAAAGCTGTCTATTAAGCCATGAAGCTACCTACATAGCCTGAAGACGTTGAGACTCCAAGAACTGAAGGACTGATGGTTGTAACAGAAGTCTCAAAGTGTCAACAGCTATCCTTCAAATGGCTAGTTTCTAACGGATAGTTTCAAATGGGATGATCAAGTCTCTGAAGCTCATATATAGAAGCTCAAGTTTGAAAAAGAAGTATACACCAACGGGCAACAATGAACTCCAATCTGAAATAGCAAGTAGAAAGACTTTCCACAAGCTTAGCTACTGAAAAGAGAAATTAAGAGAGCTGCTACTCTACTCCTCGACTTCCAAGCTCCCATGTTTTAGAAGGTTTTTCTTGTTGGGTGGCATTCTGTAATTATAGATCTTTCTCAGTCCACCAACTTAGATTCAGAAAGAGTTAGAGCTCAAATTCTTATTTGTATCTCTTTCTGATTCTTTGTGTTTGCTTATTCTTCTGAGCAGACACACAAGTCTTTTCATTTCTATGTTAGATAGCCCACAGGAGGTTGGTTCCCTATAGTGCTCCTCTTGTGAAGGAAAGACCTACTTGTGTAGGTGGTCTTTGTACCCCTTTGTAAAGGGAAGACTTGCTTGGGTGCAAGTGGGTTTGTAATATCTCTCAGGTTGAGAGTATGCCAAGTGTTCTTCGCAGTTTAGTAAAATCCCAAGAGGTTATTTGGGGACTGGACGTAGGACTTCCATGTGGGAAGGGACGAACCAGGATAAAATCTCTTGTGAAATTATGTGATTGTTTCCGCCAAGTTCTCACTTGTTTCATACACACCACACTAAGTAGTAACAACTCTATTTAGTGTTATCTATTTTCAGATATATTTTAAAAGCACAAGAAGTCCTATTCACCCCCCCCTCTAGGACATCTATAGTGCCATCTGGATTCAAAAAGTGATATCAAGCGAGGTCTTCTCAGAAGAATCAAGAGATTTGAGATGAGATGGAATGTAAAGCTCACAACTACGAAGGTCAGTCAGTCACCAGACCACCATTCTTCGATGGTGAGGATTACCAGTATTGGAAGATGAGAATGGAATGCTTCATTTGAGACACAGACTTTGATCTATGGCAGGTAATAGAACAAGGTGATTTTGCTATAGTTGCTGATGGAACTTCTCCATTATCTATAGCTGACAAAGAAACATGTCCCTAAACTATAAAGCCATGAATTATCTATGTTGTGCTTTATCCAAAAAGGAGTTTAACGGAATATCTTCTTGTAGAACTGTTAAGGAAATGTGGGATAAACTACAAATAACTTATGAAGGAACTGATAAAGTAAAGCAAACTAGAATAGATATTCTTGTCTCCCAATATGAACAATTCAAAATGTTTCCTAATAAAAATATAACCCAAATGTATAATAGATTCTAAAATATAATAGTAGGTTTGAGTTCACTAGGTAAAAATCTTACTATGAAGAAACAGTAAGAAAGATACTAAGATCTTTGACTCATGCCTGGACCCCTAAGGTCACTACTATTGAAGAAGCACACGATCTAACAGAACTTTCTATTGATAAATTGGTTGGTTCTTTAATGGCTCAAAAAATAAATATGGAAAGATTTTCTGAAGGCTCTTCGAAAAAGAAAATGCCAAATGCTTTAAAAGCTGTAGATTCTTCTTCCTCTGAGGATTCAAAAGAGAAATCAGATGACAGTGATGATGAAGCTATGCTGTCAAGAAAACTCTAAAGGATTCTTTCCAAGAAGAAGAAGTTCGGGTCGAAGAGATACTTCAAAAAGGAAAAGAAGAAAGAACCAACTTGCTATGAGTGCAATCAACCTGTATATTACAAGTCAGAATATCCTAAGCCAAAAAAAAAAGATCTAGCTAAAAGATTTGAGAAGAAGAAAGGTAAAGAAAAAAAATTCAGAAAGTACATGGAGATGTAGTTTCCTATTCGGTCGTGGGCTGAACGGGCCTCCACTAGGAAAGAGGGGAAAGAGCTATTGCCGGTGCGGATGAAGGCTTGCAAAACCCAAGGAGATCAGGGGGGCCCAATTGAAGAACGGGGGGAACCCTCTGATGCCCAAGTAAGTACAAACTATGAGTGAGGCAGGAATGAAAGGTTCTGCAAGTTCGCAAGTGGGCGAGTGTGTGTGAGAGAGATCTCGTACCTTTGCATGAAGGTTACCTGTTCCTAATATAGGTGAGGGACATGAAGGATCCAAACACGTCCTTTCCCCAATCATGATTGAAGAGGCGCGTCGGTTGAGATCCCTGGACTGAAGGCTATCCGTTGAGATGCCTATTGAGATTCTACACCTTTGATGCCTCGGCTTGTGGGGAGGTGTGTTGAATCGTCGTGATGATTGCCATAGTAGGTGAAGGGTCGCCTAGAGCCAGGGGCCATGGAGGTGCCGCGTAGA
The DNA here is from genome assembly GCA_014218235.1 of Colocasia esculenta. NCBI lineage: Eukaryota > Viridiplantae > Streptophyta > Magnoliopsida > Alismatales > Araceae > Colocasia > Colocasia esculenta. The sequence goes on from CM024754.1 coordinate 130,011,198, forward strand.
GGCCATCAGGCCTGCTCGATGCTTGGCAGGGGTTTCCCGATGTTTGGTATGACTGTTCTCTATTTAGTCACTCGGAGTAGCTTGTTCGGGGCTTGACACGGCTGTGTGGTGTCCGGTGCTCGAACACCGTGGCCGTGGAGGGTTCGAACAGGATCTGCCTGGTCTACTCAGTTGAGTGCATCCTGCTTGAGTAGGCTGCGCGGTGTCCGTAGACTACCTTTGGGACGCTTAGGTGTTTTGATGGCTGGAGCGTGTTCAGAAGCCTGAGGCTGAATCCGAGGACACATGGCTTGATGGCCATAGCTTTCTGTCTTGCTGGGTCGTGATGGGCCTATGGGCCAAGGAGGCTAGAAATATCCTCCACACTTGCCCCCCGCCCTCTCAAGTCTGCTCGGATGCGATCAAGAGCACTTGAGAGGGGAGATGTATGCTCGGCGTCGTGCTCACATTAAATGCGATGCTGACTGTGGTGGTGTATGAGCCTTGGCGACACTGTTGGAGAACTCTTCGGGGTTTCCGTTTCATGATGGCGGAGGAGACGTGTCGTGCTCTGGATCCGGAATGGCCCGTATGAATAAGTGGTTGGAGCAGTCTAACCGCCAGTTTTGCCTTTGAACTTCCCGCCTCTCTTCCTTATAAGGAAGAGGAGGGAGGAAGGAAGGGCCTCGTGATTTCCTTCTTTAGAAGAAAATTCCTCTCCTTCTTGCCATCTGTCATCTTTCTTCTGTGCTTTTCTCCACTCTTCTTCTCTCCACCGTTCCAAAAGCAGCGATGTCGCAGAGAGAGGGCAAGGTGGTTGCCGCGGCCGGAGCGAGCGAAACTACGTCGTAGATGATAAGAGGTCCGAAGTATCAATGATTCGAGGGCCTCCAAGAGTGCTACCACATCGGCGAGGAGTATGACATCGTTCTGTTTAGCGAGGACTAGACCTACATGTTAGACAAGCGGGGCTGCTTCGCGCTCTCTCTGGACATCATGGAGGCAGGATTCCGGTTGCTGCTGTCGGAGGTGCAAGGAGTCTATTGAGTGCATGGAGGATAGTGCCCATTCAGTTGACGCCCAACTTCTGTAGGACGATCTGCGTCTTCTACATTATCTACGAGGAGCGGGGAATCAGAGCTTCAGTGGACATCTTCCGGAGCAAGTTCAGCCTCATATCCTCGCCGCAGTCTGGTAATGGTATATTGTACACCAAGCATAGACCAAACAGGATGCGCATCAACTTCTCCAGCAAGTATTTGAACAATAAGGGCTAGATGAGCTGCATCTTCTTTGTCAGCCGGAAGAAAGGGGCAGGAGCACCAGAGTGGGGGTCTCTACTCGGATCTGCGACCCTTTCAAGGACACCATGCCCCTCTTGATTCGCGAGGAGGCTAAGGCTTCAATGGATCTGTCCCCGGTGCTCATGGAGCATGACGAGGACTACATGATGAAGGCCCAACTTGTCAAGTACGGGCTCACCTAGCATGGGGTGAGTCTCGACTTTGCCTTTGGCTTTTGATTTTGTGAGGGGATGACTTCTGACTCTTTCTTTTTCTTACGCAGATGTTGCGAGCTGGCTGCCGATCGGGACCAAGAGGACATGGCCCTGTACGCTGAGCAGATCGACGTCAAGCATACCTGACATATCTGGATGAGGACGTGCCCCCGTCTTAGTCGGAGCAAGTTGATCCTCCGTCGGTGGGTGACCTGTCAAGCAGCGGCCTGATGATCAGTCCATCCCAATATAATTTTATTTAATTTTGTGATTAACAATATCCTAACAATTAGTGTGTAACAAGTTTTATGAAGCTAAGATACAGGAACAAGTGATGCGAAATCAAGGAAATATGTAAGTATTTACTATACTGTGCATTTCAAGTTCAGAGCAGAAATTTTATCCAAGTACAAATCGACTTTCCATAAGTTACAACGATTTCATAAGTGTTGCATCGATTTCAATAGTCATAATGATTTCCTTACCTCTATCACTTTCATATTCATAAGGATTTGGTAAGTGACATACCTATTTCGGACTCACAACGATTTCATAAGCATCGCATCGACTTCGATCTCAGAACGATTCTCTAAGTCATCGCATCGATTTTGATCTCAGAACGATTTGCTAAGTGATCGCATCGACTTCGATCTCAGAACAATTCACTAAGTGATCGCATCGACTTCGATCTCAGAACAATTCACTAAGTGATCGCATCGATTTCGATCTCAGAACGATTCGCTAAGTGATCGCATCAATTTTGATCTCAGAACGATTCGCTAAGTGATCGTATCGATTTCGATCTCATAATGATTCGCTAAGTGATCGCATCGATTTCGATCTCAGAACGATTCTCTAAGTGATCGCATTGATTTTGTTCTCAGAACGATTCGCTAAGTGATCGTATCGATTTCGATCTCAGAACGATTCGCTAACTGATCGCATCAATTTCGATCTCAGAATAATTCACTAAGTGATCACAACAATTGTGATTCTCACAACGATTTGATAAGTGAGAACAACGATTTGCTTATAATGATTCGTTCTCAAAATGATTCACTCATACAACGATTTCATAAGTGATTCTCACAATGATTTCATGAAATATAACGACTTAATATTCAAATATCTTGACAAGTCAAAGTCATCCCGCGTATTTCTCTTTCATCCATGCATTAAATATAACCATACATTTCCTTGCACGATACATATTTGATATCTTCCATTCTTATGCTTCTGTAGAAAACATCTTTTTAGATAGCAGAAAGGTATTTCCATTTTGGTGTATATTCCTTCTGCTCGGTTTCTAACGTAAACTGACAAGCCAAGAGACAGTCTAGCTATCCATCTGTTTGGTATTTAATGTATGCAGGTTCTTGCCAGTACCACTACAATGTTGGACAAAGAAGAAACTGCAGAATATCTGGAAGACCCTTCTCTTGCGTGCATGGATCAGAAAGCTTTAAATGACTGGAAGCACTACAGTACCATGCAGTCTAATGTGCATCCAACTTAGAGACAACGGATACTTCAACGACTACTTTTCAAAAGTAGATATATATATATTGAAGACTGATGACTCCAGAATAACAACTTTGACAAGCTTAATCTTCATGATCTGCGAGCATCCAGAAGAGCCAAGCTTCACTCCATTCCTTTAGCTTTAGCTCTTAGCTCTCTGCATTTTAGTGCTTAGCTTTGAGAGAGCTGCAGTGTACTGAGAGAATTCTTCAATGTAGATCTTTTCTCTCTCAGTCTTCGCTTCAGATTGAGCATCGTTCCATTAGCTTGATCTAGGGGCATCCTTTCTTTTACTCATCTTTGTTGAGTAGTTCCTCTTCTTGTGTTAAGAGAAGACTTGTTGGTAACAGTTGGCTGTATTCCCTTCGTGTAGAAGGGAGACCTATGATTAGGGTGTGGTTGTACCTCTTCAGGTTGTGAAGAGAAGGCCAATTGTGGACTGGATGGGTAAATTCCATAAGGGGGACTGCACCCTTGAGTAGTGAAATCTTGAGGTGTTGCTCAGGGACTAGACGTAGGACTCCTTGGAAAGGAGGTCCAAACCAGGATAAATCCTCGCGTTGTGTGAATGCCTATTTGTGTTCTACTTTTTTTATCACTAACACTAACAATCGAATGTAGTGCCCTATGTTGAACATTTTTTATTATAGGATTTAGATAATCAAATTTTAAAGAATCCCATTCACCCCCCCCCTCTGGGCTTGCTAGTTGGGCAACACGGCCCTTGAGAATAAATCTTCAGAAGGAGCCTGCCGCTCCGAAGGTGGCGAGGGCCCGACGGCAGGAGGCCGAGGAAGTGGAATATATTGCCCCCAGCTTCAACTCCGCAAAAAGAGGAAGCTGGTGGGGCGTCCGAACAGGGAAGGCCGAGGACAGTGGAACAAGAGAGCCGAAGGCCTCAGTCGCAACAGAGCCCCTATCAATCGAGGGGATGCTCTCTACGCTCGCCTGGGTGCCGAGGACATGGTCGACATCGGTGACCAATTAGAAGGGAACTCCTTCGGAGAGCACGTCGGGGCATCGCGAGCCTGGTCCCCGCCGTCGGCTCCGAAGAGGAAGTGCCCACGGAGTGGGCGCTAATACTTGTAGGGGAGTACCAGGTGTAGCGGCAACAGTGGGGTCCGCGCCTGAGCTGGTGCCTTCCCCCGTGCCGACCTCGAAGACGGACACAGCTGGGGCCTCTGTGGAGGGAGCGCTGGAGGTTCCACCAACCACTGGCGCCACAGTTGTGAGACCCCCGAATTTTATTCATTTTATATTGTGCATGTGATAGTTACTAGTTATATAGTGTGCGTATTAAATTGTGCATATTGAATTTCTAAATTACTCATGTCCATATATATGTATATATATGTTATTTTCTATGAAATAAGTAATTAGCCAATTTTTTGCATATTGTGCATACTAAAAAAAAACCTAGGTATATGATATTTGAGTAATGTTGTGCATAAAATCTGTGAATATTGCTATACATCTGTAGGTATATATAGTTAATTTTCTATCCATGTAATGTGTCTAAATGTGCATGTAATGTGTATAATGTGCATGCTGAATCTAATTATTGATGTACATATTATATTACCTATTTCATGCATAATGTATGTAACTATGTTGTGTACATGTGTGTATATATATAAATATATATATATGTCAATTTAAGTGTGCATATGCAAATAAACTATTTTATAGACTGTTCTTAATTAACCTTGTGCATATTGCATCTTAATAATACTATGCATATACTACCTAACTATTTATGTGCATATTATGCTATTTATTCCATGGATAGTATGAATATATATGTGATACTTCATGCATGTAATGTATTTATTTAGATGTGCATATGTAAGTATATATAAATTATTTTTCTGTGAATACAAGTAATTAACTAATCTTGTGCATATGTTCTTAATTAGAAACCATGCATTTTATATTGAGTAATATTGTGCATATGATATGTAATTACTACTGCTATTACCTTGTATGTGCATATGAGTTATTTTTCGTACATTTTATATTTAATGTGCATGTATTATCTAACTATCGATGTACATTTTATATTTATCTAATCCATGCATGTTGTATGTAATTATGTTGTTTACACGTATATATGTAGATGCTTAACTTTGTGCATATGATATCTACTTATTCCCGTAACCATTAAACTATTTATGATGTGTTGGTACAACCATTTTAATGTATACTTATTTTCTGGCCGAGATGTATAGTTAGAGGCAACATGTTGGCCACTGACTGCCTGGGTCAGAGAAGTTGGCGTCAAGATCGATGAATGCCAACCCCCCTGTTGGCAGCACCTTATGTGGACGCCAAGTTTTCAATGTTGTGATGGTTTTAGATTGGTAATGCCTACGTTACATCCGGTTCCAATTTAGGAAACCATTCATAATCGTAGGAGACCTACCCTAATGCGTACCCAACCTACCCAGCTCTATAAAATCACCTTGGTTCAGCCGGATCATGTCTTTTGGTCTTTATGAAACGCTAGAACCCTTTGTGGAGAAAAGCTGATCTTGGAGAGTTGGATCCGGCGACTGGAGGAGTTTTTTGAGATGTACACCGACTGGAGGATAGTCCATACATATAAGAAGCATCCCCAACTCCGAGGATCAATCTACATCAATAGAAGGACTGGATTTGAAGAGGTTTTGAGCACCTTCTTGGCTGGCCGAGGAGGGCATCGACAACAAGATTTGATCTCTATGGATTTATTTGGAGGCAAGTAACCTATAGATGTCGACCTTACTCATGTCCCCTTTGGTCCTAGCATTTTTCCGGAATTTTCCTCGTGTCCTGGAACCTCCAAATTGTCGTTGCATTTATGTGCTGTCTGCATGGTCTACAGATAGGAAGTTTGCGGCCACATACTGTGCCGCCAAGTTCCTATGTTGGTGGCACCAGATTGTGCATTTACACAGTTGGCGACACCCCTGTGCCGCCAAGTTCCTCAGGGTTTTAAAGAACTGTTGTTTGATGTCTTTAAGGTGTTTATTTGACTTCCGGGTATGTGCGCATGCTGTAAATATTTTATGTGATTCGGAACAGTCATTAGGTCATATCATGAAGTCGTATTGAATTTTTGTGATTTTTTTTAATTTTTAAAATTCTGGTAATTGAATTGTGAGCATAATATGACCCTGTTTAATCTGTGTAAATAGATCTGTAGTGAGTTAGAGTTTCATAATATTTTCTACAATCATGTAATGACTGTCTTTAAGTATTGGACCTATTAGGGTTGACTGTTATATTGTAATTCTACTTAAGGAAAATTAGTGATGAATGTACCTATAATCTGTTTTAATTGTATAATTATTTTACAAACCCGAAAAATCTGAAAATTTGAACATGTGTCATTTTCCTATTTATATCCTGTGATAAAAATTTGGATCTATTTGATGATAGCAATTGTAATTATTAGGTAAACCATGGAAAATAGTCATATTGAGCATGTTAAATTAATCTTGTATGATTCTATAATTAACAACATGTCTAGGATTGTGATATGAGTTATTTTATTACTGTGAACAGTGGTATCGTGTTAGATCATTGAAGCATGTGCAATTGTTAAATAATGCATGTAAAATGATTAAATAGTACATGTGAAATATGTAAACAATGTGATAAAATGTGATAAAGTGAACATGTAAAATTGGGCCGAGATTGCCACTGCTACCATAGAGGTCTGAGAGCTGTACCATAGAAAAGTCCCTATGGAAGGCTCAACATTTGTGCAATATATCGTAAGGCATTAGGATGAAACCCTAGAGGTGGACCAAGTACCACTAGATACGGTGGAGAGGGCTTCTCCCAGTCTGCACAGTTACCAAGATTCGCCACTACATTGCCCAGGTGCAGGTATGTGTCAAGTGATGTGATGTGCTTTGTGTGCTATGTGATATGGGTGTGTGCGTCCTCTAGATGGTAGTTAGGACTATGTGTCATGGCAACTTAAGTGATCAAATATGAATAAAGTGTAAGGTGTAACATGTGAATGTGGCACGTGGTAAGTTGATGTGATGTGACATGTGATAAGTGAAAGTGCAAGTGAAACATATGTGAAAAGTGTGTGAAACCCTGTGTAAGTGAAAGTGAATGTAAGTGAGAGAGTAAATGCATGCAAAAAACTAAGGTAAAATGTTAATATGTTAATGTGTATATTTATATCATTCATGTGTTAATATGTTGATGTAACATCATGTGTAGTATCATATATATAGGTTAATAACCTCCATGTCGTAGCATATGTGAATGTGTATGTAAACATGTAAGTTTGTGCAATGTGAAAGATGAGTATGTGAAATTGTTAAATGAATAAGATAGCATTTGAACAAATGTAAAACCATGTAATTGTATTTAATTCATGTCAAAACAGCAAGTAAAGTGTGATTATGATAGTGATAATTACATGAAAGAATGTCTAAATTCCATGATAGACATGTTATTCACTTAGTACATTTTCATGCTTAAATTGTATATAGTTGCCAACCGACTTGAATATGTTTAAAACCTTCAATTCATGTTTTAATAAAATGTGATATCATGTGTAATTGTGATTTATTTATTTAAACAACAACGAAATGTGTAATTGAATATGAAAAGTGCACGTGAAATATGAATAGATATCATGCTTGGTTGCTCCTTACTTTGTGCTTAACTCCATGCTCTAGTTGGTAGAGTTGTACCATAACACGGATAATGTTTGGATTGTAAAATCATGTTACATGATTAGGTGTAGAAAGCATGTATAGGTGTATGTTTATTATCCATGATTTAATATGAGCATGTGTTAGTTAGGTACGTGTTTGGATGATTTATGTGTAGTTAATTATATAAAGCATGTGCCATGTAAATGGTTATTGTTTAAATGATAGCATGTGTTTCTTTATTGTTTGGTAGTTTAACATATGTGTGATATGCGTAAGTTTGAGTCTTTAGATTGCTCGCTGGGTCTTTTAGACTCATACTTGCTTCGGCGTACAGGTGAGACAGGTGTTTCCGTACTTGGAGAGGGTGTAGCAAGGAGCATTCTCGAGCACGAGGAGTAGCATTTTGTGGAGTTCACTATATAATTGTACTTTCTCTTTCATAGTACGAATAGTGTTTTTATATGGACAATGTAATAGACAATGTTTTCTTTTGAAATTGTAATAATGGGGACTTGTCCTTTACTTTTGCTATATAGACTGTGGAATGATGTGATGATGATGGAATGAGAATGCATTATTTCTTTTATTTCCACTGTACTCAATTTATTCATGTACATATCAACCTATCATTTAGTGTTGGGTTATTTTCCCACTGTAATGATGCCCTATGTATTGATGAGGATTGGTATAATCGTACCGGTAAGAAGATGGTCGTTAGAACAGTAGTGGGGTCTTCAGAGGAGCGCATGGGCGTGACCGCCGCAGAGCAATCGGTGGACCGTGGTGAGGCAGGGCCTTCCCAAGGGGTGACTCCGGTGAGGCTGAGTACCCAGAAGTGGTGGCTGTGAGCGCGGCTACCGAGCGCATGGCGAAGAGCCCGTCCTTGCCTCCGGCGGATTGTTGGTGTGACTGAGGCGCGAACAGGGTCCGCAGAGGACCGAGTACCCCTATCGAAGGTGTTCATGACGAGGACCTTAGCCCAGCCTACAGAGGCTGACCTGGAGAAGACTTTGGATCGTCTCCGAGTAGGTCCTTCGATCCGAGCTCTACCCCCTGCCCTTTCACGTAAGAGCTGGAGGTTATCTGGCGGTGCATGCGGGCGAGCTCAGAGGAGGCACAAACCGACGAGGAAGGGGGCGCAGTGCCTTCCTTGGGAGGAAGCACCAGTGATGACCTCGATCCCCATGAGCTCGCTCGTGGCATAATGGAGTTTGTCGATGTGCTGCGTAAGTTGTCACTCTGGGTACAGATACAACAAGTTTTCTGGGACGCTGAGGTCGCAATGTCCACTGAGCTGGAGAAGTAGAGCTGATGCTGGGAAGCCGAGCATAGAAAGAAGATCGATGACCTTTTTTCTGTGCTGAAGGCTTCAGAGCTGAATCTCACTATTGCGGAGGCCGAGAAGAACGCCGTCACTGTTGTGCTTCACGAAGCCGAAGCTCTGGGTGTGGTGGCCTATAAGTCTTGTCCTGAATTCCAAAAGGATCTGGAACACTATAGGGCTGCCTGCTACGAGGTTGGTCTCAATGTCGGTGATGGGCGAGGGCATGTTCAAGCGTCAGTGGAATACACCCAAGGTGCTTTCGACACTGCTCTGTAGGAGTGCCGTCGGCGAACATGAGATGCTCGCCTTGACGGGATCTGCTTTGAAAGATTTCGAGCTGGGCAGATGTTGATTGATGTTGAGGATGCACACCCCTCCGACCAGGTTCCATAGGCCT